>CP136063.1:85374718-86639391 GCA_032622095.1 Siphonodentalium dalli | reverse complement strand
GAGGGTGAGGATAATCCTCCAAACAACATTTTTGTCAATTTTGTCAAATCTTAATATACTGGAAATTTGAGTTGTGCAATGGTGTTCAAAATTCATCCATGATTATATCACTATTTTTCACAATTAACCCTTTACCCAACAGAAGGGCCCTGTGCCAATGCATTCTCTTATATATGCGAGTCGACCATAGGTCGCCTCGCATATATAAGAGAATGCATTGGCTTAACACATTAAAAATTATAAAATTGTTAAAGAATGTAAGAAAAATTGGTAAAAAGTGTTTAAAAAAAGATTTTTTTTTAGGCCAATGCATTCTCTTATATATGCGAGGCGACCTATGGTCGACTCGCATATATAAGAGAATGCATTGGCACAGGGCATAACTGTAACTATCACAATGTGGTCAATGAACCGGTTCCAATGATATCCATATTTGTATGGTTCTATTGAGACAGACCGAAGATATTTTAGGCTGTTGAAGCTTTATTTGGGCGTTTTTGGCCGGTTTGTTGGGTAAAGGGTTAAAGACGAAAATAATGTATGTTTTCAGAGTATTATATAGCATATTGATGGGCACTTTAAAACTAATTGAACTATTTCTGCAGACGCATTGTCTCCTAGCAACCCATAAGCTCTTCCCACTAATTAATACGTCTGGAAACCTCCAATAGTGGGTTGTTTTATTAGGTTCTGAAAGTTTGAGGGCCTGACAGCATTGTATTGTTTGTACCACAATACGACACCTATATATCCATCTGAACAGAGGCCACTGATCAGTGTTTTAGGCAGGGTCTTATCAGAAAGTAATTTATACCATGTACAGTAATGCTCTAAATAATCGACTCCTTAACCACAGCAGAATCATGGGTAACTTTTAATTATTGAGAGCTTCCCGATGAATGGCAACAAGCCATATTTCCAACTAAATAATTAAAAGTTACCCATAATTCTTCTATGGTTAAGGAGTCGATTATTTTGCGCATTACAGTATTTAAATTTGCTGGAAAATGTGGTCAAGACTTCATGAGAGAAAAAAGATTAAACTTCTGGACATGGATTATATTTTTAGCATGTGAGAAAGACATTGAATCCTCGGTGGCTGGAACAATTTGATCTCCGATTATACAACGAACAAAGCAACCATCTCGAGATGACTGTATTCGATCATGATGTAACTGGGCGAGATGACTTCATGGGCAGGTAACTCTTAATCATTTCATGACGGGAGCTGCGCTTGTGCAGAATTAAAGTTCCTATGCCATAGCATTTTCTTTATATATACGAGTATCCCATAGGGAGCCTCACATATATAAGAGAATGCACTGGCTTACAATGTCAAATTAAATATTGTTAGGCCAATGCATTCTCTTAAATGTGCGAGGCTCCCTATGGTAGACTCACATATATAAGAGAATGTATTGGCACAGGTTTTTCGCTAAATTTCATGAAGCTCCAGTCATGGAAAGGTTAACTAATAAAAATAACAACTGAAACGTCTAATATACCAAAAGACCAAGCCTGGTGCATGTGTGCTTTTGCCTGTCAGTATGACCAGTACTGATTTAAATGTATCAAAATGCTTTGATTTTGAGTTTTTTGATACAGATAATAATTTAGTTTTATGTCTAAGTGCATATTTTAATGCTATATATTTACAATATCGATAAAACTCGAAGCGATGAGGCTGAACATAGGCTCTAAGCCGTCAATGTCACACCATGTTGCCATCAATCACCACAATAACTTATATGTTCTGCCGACAGTCCTTGTCATTCATAGCATTTGACATTTATTCCGAAGAATGATCAGCAGAAAATGTCAAAATCTCCTATTGCTCTCGCCATAACATTGTTCAACATAAATGATGTCATGAAAAAAGCAGGCCAGCGAGACACAATGAAACGGTTGTCTTGGGTTTCCTTTATGTTGACGGCTCTAGACGTAAACATGGGATATGTTGCGTGGCTCTCTGACCAAACAACGATGCTGTTTCTTGCATTGGACGGAACATATGTACTTATGCGTGTCTATTATGTATCTGATAATGAAAAGAAACAACATCGCAACACATGCATTATTAATGAAGAAAATTGGCAGTTTTGACGAAACATCCAATTCCTATAGGGAGTACAGTTACAAGTTTTAACAAGCACTTGTGCGGTCAGTGTACTTGAAGCTTTGTCTCTGCGTATCAATATGTGTAAAAAAAAAAGAACTCAATTGATTTTTTTTTCTTACAATAAACAAATTGATTACAATAGCATGATTTTCAGATAGTAAGTTTTATCAATTCCAACCAAATTTTGTTTTAACACCTCAACTGTGCCATGACACATAGCATACACTTTTTGAAAATTTATATAGCGAGCACAAAATTATTAAAAACTGACACAAACCAATCATTTTGTCAGTCACCAAAATTTGAGTTATCGGTATCGACAACGTGAACCCTGTTGGCACTTTTGTAAATATTTCAGGGCTGTAATAGATTTATCAACATTAGAACGAGAGAGAACGCATATCATAGAGCAGCCACTGGAGGACGGAGCAGGACAGATAAAACTACTGCTCACTATCAGTGGTACAACGGGGGAAACTATATCTGACTTAACTAGCTATACTTACGACCCAAAGGAAGGGGAGGAAATCGTGAGGAAATACGTAAGTTACCACTGTTCTATCAATATTAACTTTTTTTGTTACTAAATACTAATTGACGAGTAATTTTCCTTTAGGAAATGTTCAGATAATAAGTTCAACAAATGACCATGTTTGTTGAACTTATTATCTGATCATTTTCCTCCTATAAATAGGACTTTTATTATCTGTTGTCTACTTATTTTTCCTGAAAGCCCCTCCAGATGAGTAACGGACCATTCCAATGTATACTTTTATAACAGAGTGGGAGAATCCATTTAGTATAGAAAGGGTTAACCCTTTACCCAACAGAAGGGCCCTGTGCCAATGCATTCTCTTATATATGCGAGTCGACCATAGGTCGCCTCGCATATATAAGAGAATGCATTGGCTTAACACATTAAAAATTATAAAATTGTTAAAGAATGTAAGAAAAAATGGTAAAACGTGTTAAAAAAAGAATTTGTTTAGGCCAATGCATTCTCTTATATATGCGAGGCGACCTATGGTCGACTCGCATATATAAGAGAATGCATTGGCACAGGGCTAACTGTAACTATCACAATGTGGTCAAGGAGCCGATTCCAATGATATCCATATTTGTATGGTTCTATTGAGACAGACCGAAGATATTTTAGGCTGTTGAAGCTTTATTTGGCCGGTTTTGGCCGGTTTGTTGGGTAAAGGGTTAACACAATCTCTCCACAATACATTCTTCCACTCAGTTCTAAATATGCAATCAACGTCTTTTTGTTGCTTTTTTGGCATATCAAATTGTAAGCGGGCCGAACGACTTACTGCATAGTGAATTTATGCCAAGTAAGTTGTTCGACTGCTTACAATTTTATATGCCCATAAATGCAACAAAAAAGACATTGATTACTTATAATTATCCCTCTTGAAGATTAATTTCAACATACTAGAAAAACTTATCTGAATTCTCATTGTTGTAAAAATTCCCAATTTCCGTTAGGTGGATTATCCCAATTTAGTTATAAAAGTGTTCTATTATTCATCTGGAGGGATGTTCGGGAAATATAGTCAGATGACAGATAAATGAACAGATAATACAAGTACATAAGGATTCCTATTCATTAGTGGGAAATGTTCAGGTAATGAGTTAAATATTGCTGTTTGTTGAACTTATTATCTGAACATTTCCCAAGGAAACTACTCGTCAATGAGTATTTATTAATCCTTACCTTATGATGAGTAGTTTTCCCTTGGGAAATATTCTAATAATAAGTTCAACAAACGGCCATATGAAGTTCGGTAGCCAAGTGGTTAGACGGTCGGACTTGTAATGGTGTTAATGCACTGGCATGAGTTCGCGCCCGCCTGTGGACTATCCTCTCTACAAAAGTGGTTTGGTCCGATTAATCAAATCTTGTGCCAGGTTGTGACCTTGAGCAAGGTCACTTGTACTGTGCTCGCTTTGTCGTACCTAGACGAGAAATAGGGACCGAGTTGTTGGGTAAGCATAAGCTGCTCTAGTGAAGCGCCTGTAAATTGGCAGCAGACATAAGACTCCGCATTACTCAACAGCTGGGGTAATAATGTGAAGCGCTTTAATAGGGTCCACAGTTATAGGAGATAAGCGCTATATAAAGCACCATTATTTTAATTTGTTTTCGTCCTTGTCATCTGCTCATATTTCCTGAACACCCTCCAAATGAATAATGGACTTTCCAATATATACTTGGATAACTGCCAGAAGAATCCATTTATTAACACTTCCATGACCCGAGCTTCCTGAAATTTTGCGAAAACACTGTACCAATGCATTCTCTTATATATGTGAGTCTCCCGTATGGAGCCTCGCATATATAAGAGTATACATTGGCCTAACAATATTTACCTTGACCTTGTAAGCCAGTGTATTCTCTTATATATGTGAGGCTCCCTATGGGAGACTTTCATATATAAGAGAATGCACTGTCACAATATCTTTAATGCTTCACCAGCGCTGCTCCCATCATGAAATGGTGTTAATCAAGGAGTTAAGAACATGGGTATATATAAAAAACACAGGGAAGAGGGATTCCATCATTGAAGTATGCACGTCTTTGAGTATTTCATCAAACAGACTTTCAACCAATGATTCATCCAAGGACCCACTATAAATGGCATGCCTTGTATTGTTAGTGTAGTAAACTTCATTACTGATATTACATTAATGATATACATTTCCCAATATCCAATTCTTTATTGCCAATTTTGTCTGAGAACTTCCAGGACATTATAGATAAGTGTACAGTTCTACTGCAATCAGAAGAACCAGTAAATTGAGTGCATTCGCCTTGTTATACGCGGTAACGAATGAAATTATGGGGAGTTATTGGCATTAGTGACTTGGCGCTATTTGTTCTCAGGACAGCGGCATTCATTTGTGTGCTTCTTTGCAGAAAATATTCAACTTAACTGATTTATTACGTTAATTTTCAGGGCCTGTTTAAATCACTCGCTAATTTACGAGATATCGGCTGGCTGCAGGTAAAAGGTAGGATCCTTCATGATATTACACAATTTATCATGCATTGCATGATGGGAAAATCAATTTGTTTGCTCAGTAGTCCAATATCTCAAATTTCTTTTCGAAGAGATAACTGCAAAGATCCATTTAATTATAGGAGAAAAAATTATGATGAAAGTTTCTTTGGGCATTACTTTCTATTAAATTATTACGCAATTCCTCCAGGCACATTTTAGATTTCTCGCTCTTTGACCTGTTTCCGATATTTCTTCTGGCAAGATTTCCCTTGGTAGTCGGAAGCTCAAATTAGATTTGGTGTAAAATACTTTATTAAACCCCGTGAGGCTAGAATATCTATGATAATGATTGAACACCATCCCAATTTTCTCAATTTAATGATTATCTTATAGCCTCCCTTGAACATTTCTGTCTTATTAAATCAACAAGCCGGTCAATGGAGTATACGATTATGTATATCGAGTCTGAAGTTTGATAAATCCCTTGTGATGTATTCTAACAAAAAAGAATAATTGCACCTCTCTACAGAACCACGTGTTTTATAGAGGATAACATAACTGGGATCATTTTTCATTTTACTGAGCAAATCACAAACTTCAGGCGGAGTTATCTCTCATCGCTCCGCTAAGATACCACAGCAACAAGGACATTTATTAAGGATTTCTGACATGATCTTTATTAAATAGTTCTTATGTTTAGGATTAAAATTGTCCATGTCAGGCTCAGTTCATATTGTACTTATCAGTACCGAAAGAATTACCATTATTGCAATTGTTTGGTGGTCAAAATAAGATAATAGGTTTCGATGATATGTAAAAATAGATGTATCAGTCCACAAAGTACCATCCTTCCGGCAGTGATCTATCAAAGTGATAACAGAGAGGGCGCTGCATGGAGTTTGGGCAAATCATAAAAAACTGGAATGAAATCTAATATTTTCTGTAGTAAAGTCACTCATTTATTCTGTGTAGCATGAACTCAATCTAATTAATATTTCTATTTAAGAAATAATCTTGCACTAAAACGTCTTTTGGCCAAGCTCATCAGTACTGTTGTGTCTATTTGTTGGTGGGAAGTAGGTGGTAGACAGGCCTCAAAATATGGTGCTGGACATTTGCAGAATGGGGTCTCGAGAGGGTGAATTTAATGACAGTACCCCGCACAGCTGGCTAGCATCAGCAAATTCATCCTCTGGGGACCTAATTCTGCATTGCCTCACCTGCAATTGGAGATCTGGACTCAGATTTAAATTCAAGGATGGTGAAGATGGTGATGTGCACAAATATGGAACCTTGATTATGCATTGTGTTGTGTCTGCCAATTTGGGGATATATGGAAACTAAGGCGACACCAATATTTAAGTCTGGTTTACGAACACCGCCGACAACTTTTGTTCCATTCCATGAAAAAAAAAAAATTTAAATTTTTTTTGTTTTTGTTTTTTTTTAAAATTATTTATAAATTAATATTTATTAGTGTACTAGTATTAAGCATGGGGAATAATAGTTCAACGTTACTCAGCTAAAAGGTAGGGTTTTTAAATTATATTCGCATATGCCTGGCTAGACAATTTGTGGATTGGAGCAGTATGCACTAATTTCCTATTAATACATGTCTCTATTTTTATTTATTTTATGACAAGAAATGTCTGTTTATATTAAATTTGAATATTAAAAACACATTTCAAATTCATTTTTTATATATAATTATTGTGAAATTCAGGTAGAACTCCATAATTTAACCAATAAACTGTTGTGAGAGTTTTTTTTTTTTTTTTTTTCCCCTCCTGCATCTACTTTTTTTTTCCCCACATGTTCGTAAACCAGACTTAAAAATTGGTGTCGCCTAAACTAAAAAAGAAAAAGAAATCTAAAAAAAATTCATAATAAAGATACTTTTCAGAGGAGGTGAGGCCTAAGCAGAATGAGGTCCCCAGAGGCTGAATTTAGTGATGCTAGCCCGTTGTGCGCTGTAGCATCGCTAAATTCACCCTCTGGGGACCTCATTCTGGAAATGTCCAGCACCATAATTTGAAGCCTGGTAGTAGAAGTGAAAAAAAAGTTATGTTTTTTTTTTTTTTTTGGGGGGGTTTACTATATATTATCCCCCAACTCCTGAAGAGAATGCGTGTATACTGGATTGACTGCTTCCATCGGTTTGTCCGTCCATCCGGGGATATAGCTCAGCCTTGGCTTATCGGATCTGAATGACATTTGTATGGAGGTTTGCCATCATGACTGCTGTCAAAACAGGTGCAAATGAGTATTTTTGCATTTTCTGTTCTAGATTTTATTTGGCTTTCTTTGTTTATTTGGAAATCATGTTCTATTTGTCCGTCTGCACAGATATATCAACGATGGGTTATCGGATCTGAATTAAATTATCAATGAAGGTTCACCATCATGACTAATTACAAAAGAGTCCCCAGCGACATTGTTTGCATTTCATGTTCTAGAGTTTATATCCTTCTTTGCGTATTTAAATTTTGTTTTCGTATGATTTATTTTGGCAACGTGGTGATATGCCAGCTCCCGAGGTGGAACTTGTTCATTCAGTCATTTCATGATGACTGTTTTATTCTCCAAGTAAAGACTGTGTACCATGCTAAGTTTATTTTGAAACCATGCTACAGTACATAGAATCCACAACATTTGAATTGACATGGTCTTATGGTGTGTACTATTTAACAGAATATTATTTTTTTTTTTTATTGCAGTTTTTAAAGCTCAGAACCTTCTGTCTGCTGATATTGGGGGTAAAAGTGATCCATTTTGTGTCCTGGAGCTAGTGAATTCTCGGCTGCAAACACAAACAGAATATAAAACGCTGAACCCTGAGTGGAACAAAGTTTTTACATTGTAAGTTAAAACTATCACATACAGTTTTATTTATATTTGTCATACATTCAGTGATAGATTTTTGAAAAATATTGACAAGCAATAAAACCCCCTGTGATGATATAGAAATGTTCATGTTCACACTATTGATTCTTAACACTTTCTTGATTGGAGCTGCGCTGGTGCAGTATTAAAGATCCTGTGCCATCGCATTCTTTTATATATGCGAGTCTCCCATAGGGAGATATATAAGAGAATACACTGGCTTACAAGGTCTAGGCAAATAGTGTTTGGGAAATGTATTATCTTATATATGCGAGGCTCATTATGGGAGACTTGCATATATAACAGAATGCATTGGCACAGGTTTTTCGCAAAATTTCAGGAAGCTCCAGTCATGGAAGGGTTATCGGAATCGCTTCCAAGTTCAAATACCTAAGCAGAATATTTTATTGAAAATCATGACGAGTCAGAACATCTCAGTTGTGACATTTTTGAAATTCAACATGTTAATGAGAAAATCAATGAAATAATATATCTATTCCGCGGGTCGCAGATAGTGAAATAGCCATGGTTGAACATACAGTAATCAGCTGTCAGCTTGCTTGCATCAATTCTAGGTCATTATGGGTAAATTTGTTATTGGAAATGGTGAATTTATTTGGAATTTGTTATAATATAAAGGAAATTGAGTTTTCTTTTCAACAAATATCCAAAGCTGTGTTATCAGGTGTGTTGTTTTGTCCTCATGAAAATAAATATATCTGACTAAAGTCAGCCTTCGAAATGGGTTCATGCAAAATAACATAAATACATAAAAGTCTGTAAAATAACTAGGATCAACAAGTACATGAATAAATAGATTGGCTCTCTTCTTATTTTCATTATTTATAAATCTCCATCAATGAGATTTCACACTTCAAAACATATGTTATGTAAACATTACTGGTACAGTGGGATTACCAATAAAAGTCCAATTAGCCCAAAATATTATTAACAAAGTTCAATCAAAACTTGACTGAAAATATTGAACAAGGTCAAACCATTAAAAAATATTCTATTCTAAAAGTCATATTGAGACTAAAATATTTGAACTTACTACACAATTATATATAATTGTGGACAAATCACTGTAACATTTTTGTTCAAAAGCAATAATTTCAACACTCGAAATTTCGTTGCTGGAGAGCTATCAATAATGAATATAAGAAATTAAGAACAATGTTTATTATATTTTCATCAACTTTTTACGTCAAAATATAAATCATCTCCCCAAGACTGAACATGTTATCCTACTCTCAAGATGTTATCCTACACTTAGAACTGCGTCATGACATAACTTTTTGCGTCATTCTGTATCCTTGTGCATTATTTTAACAGAAATGGCTGGTACTTTTGTTGCTTTAAGAATGTATTAGGTCTAACCGTGTGTTTCATTGTGGTCTGGGTCATAACAAACTGGTATAGAATATATATTATATTCACAATAGTGAACTGTTCTGAGTAGCATTCAGGTTTCTCCTCTCATGAGTTGCGAGGATTATTTTTTAGCATCTCATAAAATTCGTTCGCTGCATCTCACTCGAGGTGAAAAACCATACACTACTCAGAACAGTTAACTGTTGTCTATTTATCTATTTCTACATGTTTTTCTAAGTGGTGATGTTTTTACAAACTTTTATATTTTTGGACATTTAACCACTGCGGCTGCCTTGGGTCCCTTTAATTCATATTATATTCATGAGAGGCATATAATTGTTATGTCCCCTCTTTCCTTGTCTTCAATTAATTTGCATTTTGAAACTCATTTGGGATCAGCAGTCCATCATTGGCTGGCGGACTCTGTCCATACTAATCACTATAAATTCATTAAGATGGCTACATGCTTTATTATGTCTGGCATTTCAGCCAAGTGAAGGATGTGCATTCCGTGTTAGAATTAACAGTGTACGACGAGGACAGAGACAAGAAAGTTGAGTTTCTTGGGAGGGTAGCCATTCCATTATTACGAGTAAGTATCACAGGCTTAGATTTGTTAACCCTTTCATGACGGGAGCTGCGCTGGTGCTGCATTAAAGATATTATGTCAGTACATTCTCTTATATATGCGAGCTTGCATATAATAGTGAATGCACTGGCTTACAAGCTCAAGTAAATATTGTTAGACCAATGATTCTCAATGCATTGGCAGGTGGTTTTCGCAAAATTTTAGGAAGCTCCAGTCATGGAAGGGTTAATAATTTGCTGAAAATTGTGTCTATTCGCAGTGCTCTACTGAATATGTACTTCGTGAACTGTAATTTGCCTTACTTCTAAGATGGTTCCTTTCTATATCCAAGTCACAAAGTTTGATTCAACATACTGTTAGTTTCATTATAATGGTGTTCAGAAATCAACGAAAGATTGCTTCCAATCTGATCTAACCTTTTGCTTTTTGAATGGATTTTCATATTTAGTGCTAATAGTAAACATTAGAATGGTATATTTGCCATTTGCTGCGATGTTAAGATATAATACGTAGTTACCAGGCAAAGATGCACCTTATAGAATCCTATTCATTTATTTGTTGGGATATTCAGATATAAGTTCAGAAACAGCCTATGGCTATTATATTTCATATCACAATAAAATAAAAGTAGTATACTGTATTGTGATAATAATTTAAAGATATATTCAGAGTACCAGACCTCTGGTTGCAACAACAACATAAAAAAAATTCACTAACATCATAACTGTTTCATTTTGATGAAGAATGTTGAAAATGATATATGACATATAAACTAAACCTAAAAATACAAATAAATAATTGTTTTGTTTTTGAAAAATTAACAAAATAATTTTTTGTGTCTCTCTAAAACAGCAAAACTATATGAAATAAAGGCATAGCAATTTCAATATCAAACAAAATAATGTATTTCTAATGGCACTTATTGTTCCAAACATGTTATTTCATACATTAGAATCTATATAAAGAGTAAAATAAGTTTTGTAAAATTAACCTGAAACTCTGAACACATCTTTAATATTTGTATATATGTTTTATTTGTCTTTTATATTTTAGATTAAAAGTGGTGAAAAGAAATGGTATGCATTGAAAGATAAAAAATATGCAAGGCGGACAAAAGGATCAATCCTGTTGGAATTTGACCTGATATTCAACCATGTAAGTACTGGACTGAACTTATTTAATACATGGGGATATATATTCTCTTTCACAGTAATTGCCTGCCCAGTTATTAACTCAATGTAAATGACAGGTTAGCATTTAAATTAGCCCAATAAACATATAGAATGTTCTAAGTGTTAGGTAACTGCATCCTCTCTAGTTATTTCATGATAGTGTTGTATTTAGGCCAACATAAAAAGTTATTTGAGTCTCAGACAATTCTTTTTTTCGGAAATCAATGAGGGAGGGAGGACTTTATTTAAAAAATTTATTTCCATTGACCAGGGATGTGGTTATATAACTCCAGCCCTGAGTGCCAAGTTTAACATGCAATAGCACTGTTATGTGTGCAGATCAAGCATGAGCATACATGTGTTGGTTCCATATTTGTTCCATTTCCGAACGTTCTCCACATTTTGAATAACTTGGGAATGTTAACCAACCGATACATTTTGGATTTAATTTTTATTAAAATGTTTCTCAATTTCCGATGCTGTTAGGAGATGATCAACTGTATTCTATCTCCCGAGCCTCCTGTGTTAGCAATAATTGAAAAAACATTGGTTATGCAGATATCGATGCGATTCTAGGTGGTTTCATTTCCTATTTTTTTATATGTTTAGCGTTTGGTCATGTCAATCCCAATAAATTTAAGGAACGCAGCACAAAAAGTCAATGTGGTGGTGTCTGAGACTCATATACAAGCCTTGAAATAGTGTGTCTGTCATTTGCAGAATGAGGTCCCCAGAGGGTGAATTTAGTGATGCTATCCCACACAGCGTGTTAGCATCACTAAATTCACCCTCTGGGAACCTCATTCTGTTAAGGCCTAAGCAGAATGAGGTCCCCAGAGGGTGAATTTGGTGATGCTAGCCCGCTATGCAGGGTAGCATCACTAAATTCACCCTCTGGGGACCTCATTCTGCAAATGACAGACACTATTTCAAGGCTTGCTCATATAATATTTTTTATTTGGCCTTAGTAATTGCAAGGCAGTTACAAATATCTTAATTGGTATGTCGTAAATGTATCTCCTCTGGATTTCTTCATTGATAGAGGATTGAGATTTCAAATACATTATCACATCAGACAAGTAATATTCTCATAGATTAGTGTTAACCCTTTCTATACAATGAGGATTCTCTCAGTCAGTAATAAAACTACACCCTGGAACAGTCTATTATTCATCTGATGTGTGCAGGAGAAATAAACTTAAACCTATTGTCATCAATGAGTATTTTGTATAGAATGAATTGAATGAGCTTCTTCCATGCAGGGATTATTTTTGTAGTTCATGTTTGATGCAGATAAGTTTATTAATTCCTTAAATTTCTGGTTTATTTCAGTTAAAACTTGCCATTAGAACTGTGAATCCAAGAGAAGATAAATTTATGCAACCTGAACCTAAGTTCAAAATATCTGTGAGTATATCATATCTATAGAGAGTAATCAATTGGTTCCGAGAATTACATTAAATAATTCTCAAGAGGCATGAGACGTCGGTAAGAAACTCATGCGCTAACGCACACAAGTTTCTTACCTAAACTTCTCTCTCCTCAAGTGAATTATTTAACGTAATTCTTGGAACTAATTGATTGCTCTATTTATTACACTTCTGCATCAATTTGGTTCACCAAATATGATTAAAACACCCAGAATTAATGCATAAAAGTCCCGATGCTGAGAAAGATGAACCATAGAAAATTCAGTCTAGATCTATTCAGTAAGCGACATAGCGTCGTTGACGTCACGAGAAATGACAAAATTCGCTAGTGACATATACCATTTTTAATTAACGGTGTTTTCAATGGAAATCGCACATAGGAGTGTAACAAAATATAATAATGATACAATTAACTGTAATATCTGAGGCCGACCAAAAGAAACCAAAGAAATATGTTAACATAAGTCGCCCTTTACTCATTTGTGATATGAATTTACAGTTATAATTCAATACATACTCGTCCTTGCCCACCTCTCCTCCATTGGTCGTGTGCCTAAGTTCAGTGCTATTTCTTTTGATAACATTTATGTTAAAAATATTATATGGTCGTTGATAAAATTTTGAATATAACTTGGTAAAACATCCAATCCTTGGAAAGTTATTTAATTATCTATATGACTTGTCAATATTGACCACTATCATCATCACTAATATATTATAATGATAATGCATGGCTTGGAGTTGACTATGGTCAGAGAGGAGGAAAAGTCTACGAGCCACAGGCCAGTGAACTATTCATCAACGAGGATCACTGTTTTGGCATAGACAACGACAAGACATTTATTGTATTATATCGAACATTGGTCTCAGATTTTTAAATTAACGGCAATCTTTTGACAATGGCAGGGGAGCATGTTATTTGTTACATCTAACAGCATCTCTTCGTGATTCATTTCTGTAAATATGTCATTAGCAAAAATTTTGAAGTTAACTTGTTTATCTTCAATGAAAACGGAAAATGAATTTATAAATAATGTTCACTGGCATTAAAAATTAAGATTCTCCGCTCGCCAACTAAAAGGACAAACTATTAAGTACATTGGATAGCTATAATTATGTATTTCACTGTTATATGTTGATTTGCTGTGAAAAAAATAAAAATATTATAATTCTGAATATTTAAATTATAACTTTTAGCATTCTCCCCTCACATGCAAGCCTGAGTTTAGTTCGCCTGTCATTTGCTGAATGAGGTCCCCAGAGGGTGAATTTAGTGATCAAACTAAACTAAAAAAGAAATAGAATCTATGTGAAGAGGTTATATAGAAATTTGATAATAAAGAAACTTTCCAGAGATGATGAGGCCTATAAAGCAGAATGAGGTCACCAGAGGGTGAATTTAGTGATGCTAGCCTGCTATGCGGGATAGCGTCACTAAATTCACTCTCTGGGGGACCTCATTCTGCAAATGACAGACACTCTAAACTCAGGCTTGCTCACATGATTATAAAACTAAAGAGTATAGAAACTTGTAGACTCCCAGAGGATAATTATATGGGCTTCACTAATCCTCTCTAAAGATCTTATCTGGATGTTGCTCTGAATGAGTGCAGCTTCTTCAGAAAATGTCTGATGGGGGGCCTTGGTGCTCAATCGGTAAGGGGTACAATGCTGGCGATGAGGGTTCAAATCCACATGTTTCCAGCATGTACTTTGTAACTCGAAATGGTTAACTGGTGGAGTTGTCAGTTACTCGCCGATGGCCGGTGGTTTGTCGTACATGGTCGATGAGTTTATCAGCCAGTGAAATCACTGTTAGATTAGCCGTAAGTGTGCGGATTTCCTCCACCACTAAAACTGGCAATGTCGTGATATGGCCTTAGTTGCTGAAAGTGACATCAAACCCCAATATATCAATCAATCAGTTTCACAAAATGTAGCTTGTTGTTATAATACTATGCTGATAAACTAGAAGGATTTAATAACTGTCGCATTCATCAATAAGTTTTAGTCGTGAGAGTTCTCTAAAACTTAACATTGAACCATAGCTGAATTTGAATCCTTTTCATTGCTACAATGTTAGAAAAGGGATTTTCTTGTTTTATGAAAATATCTCATGATGTTAGGGAAACAAGTTTTAACCCTTTCAGTGCCAAGTCCGATTTTTGTATCGACCCATATTTCCTTGATCATTTTTCAAATTTATTGATTATAATAATGTGATACATTGATGGAAAGAGCTCTAAGAGCTCTTTCCATAAATGTATCGCATTATAATCAATAAATTTGAAAAATGATCAAGGAAATATGGGTCGATACAAAAATCGGACTTGGCACTGAAAGGGTTAAAGGTACTCAATCCGATTAAGCACCCCTAAATTACTATTTCTTTGGCTTCAGGGGTAAAAAATATTTGATTCGAGTCGAGGAACCCACCCATCAAAGCTCAGAGTGATCAGATATTGATTTTTGAAGTTTGTTATTTCTCGAGATATGTACTAATAATTGCCCCAGAAACACTTATTCAAAAGGACGAAGATGGATAACGATAAAATCAAGTGGTAATAATAACTCAATTTTGACCGAGACCATCCTTTTGACAGCATGTTTCTGGGCCACAAACAATAGAAATAACAAAACTTCAAAAATTGATATCTGATCACTCTGAGCGTTGATGGGTAGGTTCCTCGACTCGAATAAAATATTTTTTACCCCCAAGCCAAAGAAATAGTAATTTATGAAGGTCTGATCGGATTGAGTACCTTTAACAAATCAAACAGATTATAAACTAACACTTAATATTTTAACTCTGCCCCTTTTAGGTGATGAAGAGGAACATTGATCGAGTTTCTACGCTCATTTCGACAGTCCTTGACTGTGCCAGATTCTTACAAAGCTGTTTCGAGTGGGAATCAACGCCAAGAAGTGTCACTGCATTTATCGTATGTTTAGTAGTAATTCTCTATTCAAATTGTCATGGTCACTAAAGAGATTTCTCATTTGTATGGGATGGGGGGGGGGCTATACAAATGCTGGTTAATTCAGTTGTCTTTTTGAATATTTGATGAAAAAATTGATATAAATTAAGGTCACTCAAGTCAATTTCTCGTTTCTGAGGCCTATGAGCATGGTCCCGAAACTCGCACATGCAACCTTTTTATTTGTGTTTGTTATGTCGGAAAAAAAATTAATCGGTACAAAATAACTGCGGTTCAATTTTATACAAACTGCGCAGAACTGAGGGATTTTTGATGATATAAATCACATGAAATCTATAAGTTAACTTTTTATGGACATTTTATGGCAGCGGGCAACTTAAATTAAATCCTGAGCTAGCCGATGCAGAGGAGGAATGCTTCATTGGCATGTGCCCGAGAAATAAATATAAAATTAAGAACCGCATGCTCGCATGCTTTTCAAAAGTTTTTCGCCTGAGAAATTGACTTTACGTGGCCTTTGGTGTAAGTTCGATGAGAATGGAAAGGCAGAGAAACCTTTTTTTCGTACTCTGAAAGTTTGCCTTTTGGGGGATTAGTGGTTTTTATGTGCAGTGCAATTTTTTTTTTTCTGTCATATCAGAGAAGTTTTGCAAATTCACAGCAGGGACCAGCTTAGAAGTTTCTAATTGAGAGAAGTAACTTCTCCCTATTTGATTATTAGTTTGAAATTTGCACCAACAATAGGTTTAAATTGTATTCGTACTTTTGGTAACATTAGGTAAACATTTTGGACTGAATTGGCCATTGGAAATTTCCAACATTTGGAAAGATTGAGGCCAGTCTAGATGCTAGGATTTTGCAATTTTAATATTCAGATTTAAAAAATGTCCTGGTCCTTCCCCCGTAGCCAATGGAATTACACAAGCTTGTGAGTTTAGTCCAGTTCAAGGGGGGAGTGCAGTTGCAAATTTCAAGGTGGACACCCCCTAATGAAATCCAACTAGCCACATCTCTGTCTGCAAGAGCCCATTTATAATAAAAAAAACATACTATAATGAGTAAATACACCATTATAATAAGTGAATTCACTTTAATTATCCTGTTTGGTCATATGTATAAAGGTATATGAGAGAGAAGTCACTTCTCCCTTGGACAGAAATAGGGAGGGTTGGCACAATTTAGGGAGAAGATATCTCCGAAGCAAGCCTTGAAATAGTGTGTCTCATTTGCAGAATGAGGTCCCCAGAGGGTAATTTAGTGATGCTACCCCCGCATAGTGGGCTAGCATCACCAAATTCACCCTCTGGGAACCTCATTCTGCTGAGGTGTAAGCAGAATGAGGATCCCAGAGGGTGAATTTGGTGATGCTAGCCTGCTATGCGGGGTAGCATCACTAAATTCACCCTCTGGGGACCTCATTCTGCAAATGACAGACACACTATTTCAAGGCTTGCTCCGAAGTCGCCCTTTTGGCTGGTCTCTGTCCTCCGACTAGAAATTACAACTACGTTTAGCTATTTGTCGTCGTAAAACTTTATGTCAAGCACGGCAATGCATGGATAATTGTGCACAGTGAGATTTTCGCTTAGCACGATCTACCAGATAAGCACACAGTTCACAATAATCTATTCTTTTTGGCCAAATGATGATAGTTGTCAGCAAATTTCATTGGTGATAGTAAATTTCATTGGTGATGGCTGTATGATACAACAATCCTAGTTGACTGAATATCTGTATATTTAAAAGACGTGCTTGTACAAACTGAAGAAATCAAAACCCTATCCATTATGGCTTCACATTTGCAGTTGAGTTAGAATGTGTGCTTAACTTAGTGATGTATTACCTTAATCGTAATCGTAACTGCTATCTGTGAACACTTTATGAATGTATTATATTTACAGGTGTTCCTGGTGACTGTGTGGAATTTCGAGCTGTACATGTTACCAATATCTCTCCTCATTTTGTTCCTGAAGAATCTTATCATATCTCAGCTAGCTGCCGCCAACGCCCCATCAACAACCTCAGATTTAGAAGCTGATGTGAGTTAAATACCCTCTCCGTGCTGTTAACAATTGGTAACCTGACAAATACTACAACATCAAGTTACCTTAATTTTCACCAGCATGCATCATAAGATATGACCATCGAGGGAGACCAAGTATCATATCTCACATACTACATTTGGAGATTTTTACTGAATTCTAGGCTATTTTATGTGAAAAATATTTTGGTTACATTGTATTAGAATTTAGTATCATAGAATTTACAGTAATGCCCTAAATAATCGACTCTTTAACCACAGCAGAATTATGGGTAACTTTTTAAGATTTAGTCGGAAATATGGCTTGTTGCCATTCATCGGAAAGCTCTCAGTATCGGAAAGCTCTCACTGAGAGCTTTCCTATGAATGGCAACAAGCCATATTTCCAACTAAATCTTGAAAAATTACCCATAATTCTGCTGTGATTAAGGAGTCGATTATTTAGGGCATTACTGTAGCACACTTCTATAGCTTGGTTATGTATCGAGTTTGTGTTTGTGCTGAGTTCTCTTTATTTCATTATTTTAGCCTCATCCCCAGGTAAGAGAGTTGTCATACAACTCTTTCGCCAATATTTAATATAAGTTATTGTTTTATTATTGCCTTCTAACTCCAACCACTTAACTTCACAATAATATCTCTTCTTCTATAATTAACCCTCTCTGTACTAAGTACTCATTGATGAGTAGTTCCCTTATATCAAGAAATGTTCAGATTATAAGTTCAACAAACATTAAAGATATTATCTGAAAATTTCCATCCAATAAATAAAACTTCTTTGTATTACCTGTTGTCTTCTTATTTTTCCTGAAAACCCCTCCAGATGATTAATAGACCATTCCAATCTATACTTTTATAACTGAGAGGGAGAATCCATTTAGTATATAAAGGGTTAATCCTGGACCCTGGATTCCATCATTCTATTAAATTGTTAACCTAGTTTCCTTTGACTTCTGTCATATTCACAGGCCTTAAGATTCAATGAGAGTCACCAAATCAATTCTCGTAATGTTTCTCACGAAACTTTTCAATTTTCAGTGCTTTATGACTAACTTGATTCTCACAAAATTAAATGTCTTTTGAGCCCTGTATTCAGTTAAAAACACACCCATCATTGGTCAGATACATACAGTACCGGTCACAAAATATCTAATTGTATCATATCTCACATACTACATTGGAGATTTTTTTTTATTCTGGAGATTTTTTTTCAATTCTAGGTTATTTTATGTGAAAAAGATTTTGTTTGCATTTTTAAGGAGCCCCCAGGATAAAGAGTAACAGAGATATACTCATAGTGAAGTCATTGATATATATATTTTGGCACATAAAACGATAATAAAGATATGAAATATAATATCAATCAAAGAAACTGACACTTTTCTAGCTGTTAATGCGAGCAAGTTCCTTTGTAATCTCTAGATGCTGCAGGGTGAATAGCTCCTCACAGGTCACGAGTGAAGAATTTTTCTTAATAAAACATAACTGCACATATTCATCATAATAAACGGATTGGATAATTGAGATTCTTCAAAATTTATAAATTATTCTTTGATGATAAAACCAAAACTGTATTAAAATTTCACTTTATGATTGAATGCACTTCTTACTCACATGTTTGGTTTGATAGCAATGGAATATTTGATGACATTAACCTAGATAGAAAATGATATTCTCAAGATTCGGGAAATCGTTTAATACTATGTATGTTCATTTACTTAAAATCTCTTTGTTGAGAACTAGCTTTACATGTCGTGAAGTAATAAGAATTACTATTACATGTTATTAATTGGTTGTTTCCATATTGGCCGAGTTATGAGGACGAGGTCTGTCGTATTGGCCTGAGGCTGCAGGCTGAAGGTTAAGACGACAGACCGAAGCCTCAGAACTCGGTCAATAAATTAGCAACATTGGCAATTGTTGTTTCACAGAATGAACATATTAACATAGATATATACCATAGTGTGTATTAATAATTAGCAATTATTCCAGCAATTTATATTCTTGTGAATGTTGAAGAACATGCGCCGATTTCACAGTACTGTCTGTTTCCACTGGGAATGATATTGATATGGATACATGTAGTTCATCCTGGTTCATCCACATATATTTACTTCCAAAATCAGTGACAGTCCATACTGAAATTCATCCAAAAGAAACTGTAATCTATCGTCCGTCGACCCAGTATTTTTTTGCCGATTGAGCTAAATACGTATGACGTCATTTACGTTACCATTGACTTACTGGCCGCCTTTTTTGCTTATTGGTCCTCTTTTTCACTTATTGGCCGACTTTTGTTACTTATGATGCGGGCAGCATTCTACTTATTGCAGCTGATAACCTATAGCTAATTAATAAACTGATATATGTAATGGGCTAGAATTTGCTCTCTATGAGTTTACATGTTACTGATAAGGAAATAATTGCTAACATGATGATCAAGAATATTCAGCATAAATATATTTGCGCTAAGACACATTTACGATTTGATTATATCGAAAATAATCTTTTCATGCAATTATAGACATAGATAAATGAAGTAATAAAGTTAAACTAACATGCTAACAACTAACGCACAACAGAATTATCTATTATATATTTTGGAACTTATGTCTGTATGTATGTATGTATGTGTGTTATAGACTCGAAAATTGCTTGACCGATCCAACTCAGATTTGGTATGCAGGCTACTTTGATCCCGGGAACAATATGGGCGGGTCCAATGTCCTGGACCTTGACCTTGCTCATATACGCTCATATAGGCATGTTTCTGGACCGAGCGAACAATAGTTTTTTTCTTTCTCTTAATACTTTTCAATGTTGTTTGCTCAATATTGTTCAACGTTGTCACTTTGAAAGAAATCCGTAAATAGCCTGGAGGATGTCGGGCACATCAGCTCGTACAATATATTCAATGACTTTTTATAGCACTTATAAACTTATAGAACTTATTTGAATGCCAAAAATATCATGGATAATTATTATAGCAACCACCAAGGGTGCTTTTACCTAAGGCAGGTGAATGACGTCATATAATTTTTTCTATATCCATCAGTGATTTTTCAAGATCACGGGTATAGATTTTGGAGAAATTGTCACGTGACTTCCGGTTAGCAATCGTGTGGGGATTGCAAAAAACGCGGAATTGGAAATGAAGCATTGCGATAAAAATGAAAGTAACTAAATCACAACTTATTAGTTATATAAATAACAATGGCAAATCTCTTGATTAGTTATATAAATAACAATGGCAAATCTCTTGATTAGTTATATAAACAACCATGACAAAGCTCTTGATTGGTTATATAAATAACCATGACAAATCTCTTGATTGGTTATATAAATAACCATGACAAAACTCTTGATTAGTTCTATAAATAACCATGACAAATCTCTTGGTTAGTTCTATAAATAACCATGACAAATCTCTTGATTGGTTATATAAATAACCATGACAAAATCTCTTGATTGGTTATATAAACAACCATGACAAAGCTCTTGATTGGTTATATAAATAACCATGACAAAGCTCTTGATTGGTTATATAAATAACCATGACAAATCTCTTGATTGGTTATATAAACAACCATGACAAAGCTCTTGATTGGTTATATAAATAACCATGACAAAGCTCTTGATTGGTTATATAAACAACTATGGCAAGTCTCTTGATTAGTTCTATAAATAACCATGACAAATCTCTTGGTTAGTTCTATAAATAACCATGACAAATCTCTTGATTGGTTATATAAACAACCATGACAAAGCTCTTGATTAGTTATATAAGCAACCATGGCAAGTCTCTTGATTAGTTCTATAAATAACCATGACAAATCTCTTGATTGGTTATATAAACAACCATGACAAATCTCTTGATTAGTTATATAAACAACCATGACAAAGCTCTTGATTAGTTATATAAATAACCATGGCAAGTCTCTTGATTAGTTCTATAAATAACCATGATAAATCTCTTGATTAGTTATATAAATAACCATGACAAAGCTCGATCTTGATTCCTTTCAAGTATTAGAATTTAGAATTATAGAATTTATGTGTCACTTGTTTCTTATAAATATTCAATTTCAATTGATTTGACAATTTTTTAATCAAGTTAAACAAGATTTAGAATTTGATGTTATTCTCAAATGTGATACAAATTCTAAAACTTAGATGTCAATTCCATGCTTGCTTTGACTTTGTGTATATTACTGAACACTATTTTTCTTGCAGGAACATCCTGATGAAGATGATGATGATTTGGATGACGAGGAAAAAGAAAAAGTAAATATTTCATGTTAATGATATTCAATATCCCATATGATTTCAGCTGAATTGCTAGCCTTTGTCTGCATATTGCCAAAAATATTTAATAGTTATTTTAATTATAAGTTGTCAACTCAAAGGAAGATGACATATTTTTGTTCTCATAATAGTATATTTCTCAAAGGCAACATCCAATTTCTGCAAATATTAATCAGAGATTGAGCCGGTCGCTTCCTTCAAAGAAAATTCTTTGTTCTCCCAAATTTTGATATCCGCTCATACTTTCAGTGTTAAATTGCCTATATTGAAACAACTTTTATGTTGTCAAATCATGATTTACTGAAATTTCTATTTATACCATGATGTTAGATATTCATTCATGATTATAACACTGTTTTTCATTTTGCATGACACTTTTCTTAATTTTCAAAATTAACCCTTTCAGTGCCAGGGGCCGATCTCATCGGTCCTAATTTACGGTCTGTAAAATCGGCCCTAAAAAAATAACAAAAATTTAGATTATTTTGGGTTGTATTTTTTTTGGGTATGCTTAAGCATGCTATATATAGCGAATTTAAAAACAAACTGGATAAAACGTTAGGGCATGTTATAACTCAAAACTATCACCAAGTATTCATAGTAATAATTTTGATGCCCATGAAAAACGTAAGATTCCCTGGCACTAAACCTACAAAATAAGTCTGTTAAAGAATATAAGAAAAAATTATTAAAATTGTAAAAAATTGTAAAAAATAATAACAAATGATGAAAAATTGTTAGGCCAATGCATTCTCTTATATATGCGAGGCGACCTATGGTCGACTCGCATATATAAGAGAATGCATTGGCACAGGGTATATGGGTTGATACAAAAATCAGACCTGGCACTGAAAGAGTTAGGGGTGAAAAAGAATGTATGTTCTCCGGTGTATTATAGCATAAGGGCAAGCGCTGTTAAACTAATTAAACTATTTATGCAGTCGCCTTGTGTCCTAGCAACTGTAAGCTCCTCCCTCTAGTGAATATATGTGGAAGCTCCATTTTACTATGTCATACATTAATGCCCTAAATAATCAACTCCTTAACCACAGCATTATTCTGCTGTGGTTAAGGAGTCGATTATTTAGGGCATTACTGTACTACATGCACCATACATTTGTCTAATTCTGCTGCATAATCTGGATCGATACATGAATGATTTCTTAAGCACTTGAAAAGCAAATACAAATACATTATTACCAGTTATTTTATTTTATTAACCTGTTCTTTACTAAATACTGATTAACGAGTAGTCCCCAAAGGAAATGTTCTGACTAATAGACAATTCCAATGTTTACTTTTATAACTGAGCGGTTGAATCCATTTATTATCAAATCATTGATTATCCATTTTCTATACTAAATGGATACTCCCATTCAGTCACAATATTATACATTGGAATGGTCTATTATTCATTTGTATGGATGTGAAGGAAACTGGATATGGCTCTACAAATCATTTACCAAGCTTTTAATATCAACAAAAATGGCTTGAAATTGAAGTTTCTTATGTCAAAATAGTATTAGTTTCAATCATTCGAAATTTAGATGCAAAATAAAATCGGAAGATATCTATTGATGCTGTTAGTTCTAATTGATATAAAATTGTACGTTCCTAGCTCAGTTGATTTTGTTTGAAACCTAACTACCTGTGTGTCAGTAGTTAGTTTGTTAATAGGAAGCTTTAGCTTGTAGACTAGTGTGGGTAACTTGTAGCAGAAATTTCACACAATCTTCAGATGCATGTATATTTATGCTTGACAATGGAATTTAACATTGGTTTCGGAGATAATCCAGTGTTTGGATGCAAATTGTTATTAATTCCCCAATAATAATAATAAACTCAATTGTTTTGATATGGCTGGAAGAGAATTCACAAGCAACATTGAAGCCCATAAGACGATGATGGTTTATATTGTCATGAAATTCTCATCTTTGAATACAAATCTTCCAGTTTTGGGCTCTTCAAGAAAGATACAAGAACCGTATTATCATATTTATAAGTTTTTTGCACAAGTTTACAAGCTGAAGTTCTCTGATGTGTTCCCACTGTATAGCATGCGCAATACCTACCTCTGTGTCTACACCAGATAGAAATGGTCAGATCCAGTTGTGTGCCTTTCAATGACTAGGTCTAAAACAATTGTCATGCTACTTGGAGAAAACCGTCTAACTCTGAAGCAGCTAGCTGCCCGACATCTCTTTGTCAGCAGAGCTTTAGGAAATGGATGTTTGCATTGTTCAATTTTGTGGAGTATGAATACAATTGGTCAGATAAATTGCATAGCAAGGCATTTGAAAAATACCAACTTCTGCTATTTACACGCTAGTGATCATTTTAATCTTTCCATGGCTGGAGCTTACTGAAATTTTGGGAAAACCCTGTGCCAATGCATTCTCTTATATATGCGAGTCTCCCTATATATATAAATAATATTTACCTTGACCTTGTAAGCCAATGCATTCTCTTATATGTGAGGCTACTTTGCGAGACTCGCATGTATAAGAGAATGCATTGGCACAGGATCTTTATTGCTGCACCAGCGCAGCTCCCGTCATGAAAGGATTAATATTATCTTTAGACAGTTTTCCCAAAATCTAAATTTAGTGATATTCAGCAATTCAGTTGTTTTATTTAACCTGACTCAAGTTCAGCTGAATTATTTTCTTTTTATGCATTTGCCTTTTCTACTTTACAATGGAAAATTTTATTTTTTTTCCTGTGAATATTATTAGTGTTTTATATCTAAATGTCAGAAGGTACACATGGCTGGATCTGAAATATATGTTATTTTGTTTTTCACTCATGAACATGCGAAATTATGCAGGGGAGGGATTGGGGGGGGGACACAACATATATAATGATTCTCGCTACTCCACCCCAAGGTAGTCAATAGTTGTATCCAGGAACTATTTTCCTGAGATGGTGTCTCTTAAACAGCATGCAGTATTATTGACCGAGAATACAGACCAAGGATAAAGGCCCACTTAATTTTCAAGTCACTGATTATTTTTTTTATAGTGACTTGATATACGGTTTTAATAACAATATATGCCATAAAATATGATTAAAATACTATAATTCATCACTATTTGAAACATCTGTGTCTCAGAAGATGGCCACAGAGAAATAGAAAACTGCTGAAATCATAGAATGACTCCCCCCCCCCCCCCCTTTGGATCCCAGAGTGCAACAGAATTCAAACTTTTTCAATGGAAGGGGAAGAACTCTATCTTTAATATATAGAGTTATTCCCCCTGTATGAAAATAATAGTGCTTTTTACTGCAATCTGGATGACAAAACGTGTTGGTAACTCCACCAAAACATGACCACAGTGTATTACACATGATAAGTTGATAATACAATGTTTTGGAGCTTCCTCTTTCAAATGGTATATAATATGGCATATACAGTAATGCTCTAATTAATCGACTCCTTAAACACAGCAGAATTATGGGTAACTTTTCAGGATTGGGAGAGCTTTCCGATGAATGGCAATAAGCCATATTTCCGACTAAATCCTGAAAAGTTACCCATAATTCTGCTGTGTTTAAGGAGTCGATTAATTAGAGCATTACTGTATTTTATATAATGTGATCTGGGGGTTCGAAAATTAAGTGAGCCTTTAAAAGTCCTGCTTGCTGTTCAGAAGACTCCGTCAAGAGAAATAGCTGTCGCTATTCCATCCTAAATCCGTCAATGATTGTTTTATTATATATGAAAGAATTATCGCCTTCCGTCAACCATATCAGCAGGTGGGTTCAAAAACTGTATCCCAGGAATTAGTTTGCTTGCCGGGCAATGGTCAAAATGACTCTTTGACACATATTACATGCTTCATCAAATCAAAAGACAATATGACCCTCTCTGAACTATGGATAGGAATTTGTCCACACTCACTGAAGCAAGCACATTGAAACAGGGAACACTTATTATGAGTCCGTGCCTCCATAAATCTGATCTATAATAACAGAAACCCTTGTGCTTTATTTCATGATCGAAAACCTGGACAAAACCTACTTAAATCAACAAATAGGACTGAAAAAAGACCTGCGATGACATTTCACATTACTATGCGTTGTTTGACAGTGTAAAGAAATAGTCCCAGATAAATAAAGTTTCTTTGACATATTTAATATTGTAAATTTAATGAAATAACTTCTGAACTCTCCATTCATTAGAGATTGGTGAAAATATTGGAAACCAAAGTATTTTGAGTACATACGGAATGTAAACAGACGACAAACCGGAAGTCAAATGTCAACTGGCAGTAGTTTTTGTTATGCAACAAAATATAACAATTTATAGAATGGGTTTATTGAATGGAATAATGGTAGACTCATGTAATAATAGATGATAATTGGAAAAAACTGGTCTTAGATTCACATGACAAGTAGTCGATTGTTATCATATGAGTATATAAATCTGATACAAATTCAAAGGCTGTAGAAACACTCCAAAATCGTTATCACAAAACTGGCAGCTCTCAAAGGCTGCAAATTGTGTGTCTGTCATGTGCAGAATGAGGTCCTTGATGGTGAATTTAGTGATGCTATCCTGCATAGTGGGCTAGCAGCTCCAAAAACCTCCGCTGGGGACCTGATTCTGCTTAAACCTGATCTTCTGGGAAGTAACTATAGCCTTACATTGCTTTTAGTTACTTTTTCCCTTCTGTTGAGTTTCTATATCCCCTAATTTGCAGAAGATAAAATGCATAATCGAGGTGACTAATGTGTGAACATCACCAAATTCAACAGAGGAAATTCAATCTGATCCTAGGTCTCCCATAGCAGTTGAAGCCTGAGCAGAATGAGGATCCCAGAGGGTGAATTTGGTGATGCTAGCCCACCATGCAGATAGCATCATATATTCACCCTCTTGGGACCTCATTATGCAAATGACAGACACACTTTTGCAGGCTTGCTGCTGCTCGCCTCATTATAGCACACTGTTATACATGTAGCTTGTTTATGTATCGAGTTTGTGTTTGTGCTGAGTTCTCTTTATTTCGTTATTTTAGCCTCGTCCCCAGGTAAGAGAGTTGTCATTCGACTCTTTCGCCGATATTTAAAATAAATTATTGCTTATTTTTCCTTATAAATCCAACCACCTGACTTCGTAATAAAGGTCTCTTCTTCCCTGATTAACCCTTTCTTTACTAAATACTCATTGATGAGTAGTTCCCTTATTTTAGGAAATATTCAGATAATAAATTTAACAAATGTTGAACTGATTATCTGAAAATTTCCCACCAAAGAATATGAATCCTTCTGAACTTGTATTGTCTTTTCACCTGTCTGTTAACATCTGCTCATCTGAACTCCCCTCCAAATGAATAATAGACCATTCCAATATATATGTATATAAATGGGGGGGGGGGGGGAAGGGTTAATAGTAAAGAAAGGGTTAATTTTTTTCTGATTTCTCAGAAATATTTTTGGATGTTAGAAATACAAAGTGATTATTATATAAAAGAAATCTTGAGTAATCTAATAATAATCTCCACCAACAATATCGCCAAATTCTTCAAAATTTATATTATTGTTGTATTTAAAGCATGTTACCATGGTAACCTGCATGGCCATGTTAGCAGCGAGCAGCGCGTTCATATAAAGTATTATTATCTGATAATATCCCACCTATGAATATAAATCATTCGGCTCTTATATTATCTGTTTTTCTGTCTGTCATCTGCTTTTATTACCTGAACACCCTTCTAAACGAATAATAGACCATTCCAATCCATTCAGCATAGAACGAGTTAATGTTGTAATAACTGTTTTGCTGTTTTGCACAATGTCATAAAAAGCACGAGATTGCACTGGTGCATTGACATATTTACCACACAGGCCAAATTAACATGATCAACCAAAATACAGCCACCGGGTGTGTAACAAATAATCTTTTCACATAGTGTTCCTCTAGTGCACATAGCTTTTGATCACAGATAGACCTTATTCACTGTTTAGTTTTTCTCCCCACATAGGTGATATGCTACTGCTGTTGTGTTATCAAGACTTATCTCCTATTCAATTACATGCAAAAAGTAGTTGGCAGTCAACGTGTTAACAGCTTAAAAGGTTACTGAGGGGAAATCTGACCCATCCTGTTAGAAAATTAAAACTTATGACGATGGTAGTCATTTAAGCTGAGTCCACAGGCTTGTCATCTCCAGTGATTGAATGACTAAATGGTACATTAACCCTTTCATGACAGGAGCATTGCTGGTGCAGCATTAAAGACCCTGTGCCAGTGCTTTCTCTTATATATGCGAGTCTCCCATAGGGAACCTCACATACTGTATACAAGAGAATGCACTGGCTTACAATGTCATTGTAATATTGTTAGGCCAATGTATTCTCTTATATATGCTAGTCTCCCTAGTTGAGACTCACATATATAAGAGAATGCATTCGCCAGGGTTTTCGCAAAATTTCAGGAAGCTCCAGTCATGGAAGGGTTAAAGAGATTGAGCACCCCTAATGTACCAAGTAGGGGTTTACATAAAATACAGGGAAAAAGTCAAATTCTGTCTCAAATCTCAGAGCTAATTAAGGATTGTTTGAAATTCAGTGGGCTGTTTCATTTTATTAAACACAGTAGTTTGCCAAGTAAAATTAATTTACACATCTGAAAATTTCAAAATTTGTAACAATATCCAATGTACCAAATTTCAGTCCTGCCAAACTTACAATTTATGGAGATTTCGAACCAACCAAGCCTTGAAATAGGGTGTCTGTCATTTGCAGAATGAGGTTCCCAGAGGGTGAATTTAGTGATGCTACCCCGCATAGCGGGCTAGCATCACCAAATTCACCCTCTGGGAATCTCATTCTGCTGAGGTGTAAGCAGAATGAGGTCCCCAGAGGGTGAATTTGGTGATGCTAGCCTGCTATGCGGGGTAGCATCACTAAATTCACCCTCTGGGGACCTCATTCTGCAAATGACAGACACACTATTTCAAGGCTTGGAACCAACCATCTTCTCTTTAACTATCAAATGTTGCTTTAAATATTCTAAAATGTCGCCCTTAAATCCATGTATTCATTATTTTCTTTATTCTTTTATACATACAGAAAAACAAATGTCATCGATTATAATTTTAGCTTCACAGATAAAGCTTAAACCAAGTTCCGTTTTCTCAGGCACCTCCCTCATCATTGAAATGTTCTTATAAAAAGCCTTGACAAACATTTTGTTGAGATATTTTCTGTTTGAAATATTGGATTTTAACAACAAAAATTAGTATTTTCCTATTTATGGAGTATGTTTTTCCCATTTTGAGAAAAAAAAAATAGCATCCTTCCTTATCTCAAAATTGAGATCTAATTGCTTAAAAACACAGATATATTAATTATTTTTATGGTCTTAGCATTATTTTTTTGTTCATTCCTGCCACCTATCGTCTTTCACTGTTGTGTTTGATTGGTCACATTTTGCAACTTGCTTATTAGTTATAACCAGGGACCAACCTATAGGAGATGTCTTCTTTCTGGAAAGTAACACCTCTCCCTCTTATTTTGCCAAGGAGAAGTGACTTCCATCTGCTATTCCAGTGTGCATTTAAGAAATAACTCTTGTTTTGATTAAAGTTATAACCGAAAAGTTTGAAGATAAATTCTATCAACGTGCTTAGCGCAGTTCTAGAAAATTTATCTTCAAATTTTTCGGTTATAACTTATAACCTTAATCGATACAATAGTTATTTATTATAATTTAATCCATCATTTCACAGGAGAACCACAAAAAAGTAGAAGTTGGAAGTATAACGAACGTATAACATTGAGAGTATTTCCAACGAAAAAGACACATTAAGTTGATAGAGACACCGGTCACTCCAAACTGGTGCTCATTGAGTGATGAAATCACATTTGCGATTCAGCGTTTTTGATTGGCTATTCGCAACTTATCACTCTCCGGGCAGCTGTATAGTTGTACGTGGGATTGATATATTCGACCGTGGTGACACAAACCCATGTTGGTTTTAATTACAGTGTTCACATCTTTGCAATGTTCAATCTTGTTGATTTGTCTGGTTACTTGTGCGTTGAATATTAGCATCTAGTACGGTTATTGTCAATACAGTCATACCCAAAGGAATTATGAAGCAGCACCGACATTTCATGTTAAATCATAGGAAGTATCAAACAGTTTCCAGGTACATTTTTTAGGCATGCAGTATAGGCATGGTAACTCGATGCTGCTGTCATTTCTGTTGCTGGCAAAGTAATCAAGAAATTTAGGTTATCGAGAAATAACTTTAATAGCTAAATGTGTGACAACCAATAGTTTTACGGTATTATGTGGATTGACAGCATATGATTAAATTATATTTATATATTCAAATCAAGCCTTGAAATAGGATGTCTGTCATTTGCAGAATGAGGTCCCCAGAGGGTGCATTTAGTGATGCTACCCCGTATAGCGGCTAGCATCACCAAATTCACCCTCTGGGGACCTCACTCTGCTTAAACCTCAGCAGAATGAGGGTTCCCAGAGGGTGAATTTGGTGATGCTAGCCCGCTATGCGGGGTAGCATCACTAAATTCACCCTCTGGGGACCTCATTCTGCAAATGACAGACACACTATTTCAAGGCTTGATTCAAATCATCTTGGCTGGTCTCTCTATATAACCCTTCAGTGCTTCATCAATTTTATTAGCATGTAATGAAAGACACACTATACATCTCTATATTAAATCTCTCTTGACTTTCTCACTTTCTGATTGGATCCATGCTATTAAACTATATCTGATAAACTCTACTTCCTCTGACTACCAAAATAGTAAAGCAGGACTTGATTCCTGCAATTGCAAAAATACGACCAACTGAAGCCGTATTTCATTTATAATTATCAATAGTGTATCAGTTTGAGTGAATTTATAGAATTTTGATTACAACTTTTTATAATCATCAGAAATAGTTCTAAAACATATTGGCATGTTTTTATGTAGCTATAACAAATTCAAATTGTTACTATCTGCCCATCAGATTAGGATAAATTTTGCTTTTGTACAAATATTATGCTCACCAAATGGCAAGGTTCTCAAAATATTTCATAAGTTAGAAAATAAAATTATCCTTTGTTTTAACTGCCTTTCCAGATGATTGTCAGTTTATGTTATGGTGTGAAAATAATAGAAGTACAGTAATGCCCTAAATAATTGACTCCTTATCCACAGCAGAATTGTGGGTAACTTTTCAGGATTTAGTCGGAAATATGGCTTGTTGCCATTCATCGGAAAGCTCTCACTGAGAGCTTTCCGATGAATGGCAACAAGTGATATTTCCGACTAAATCCTGAAAAGTTACCCATAATTCTGTTGTGGTTAAGGAGTCGTTTGTTTAGGGCATTATGTAATATCAAGATTTAAATTTGTTATCTTCAGGATGGGAAGAGAAGCTTTCGAGATCGACTTAATGCTGTCCAGGAAGTATGTCTGCAGGTCCAACAAGCCATGGATACTGTGGCCTGTCTGGGAGAAAGGGTTAAAAAGTATGTATTATAATCATGGAACAATTGATACAATCTCTACAAGAGCGCACCAGTCATACTTCCTTTCTGACTCTGTCACTGGCTGGGTACTGGTCTGTGGTATATATATTTAGCACGGGCTTTTCCTGCAAAAATGGCGAAAACCGATCGCCCAAAAGTCAAATTTCCTGTGTGGAAGATATTTGTCAAAATTGCAGCAAATTTGAACTCTTTGTGTAGGACTTGCCACGTGTGTTTTCATGACATTGTCATCCATGTGCGTTTATACTTTTGTATTAATAAAATAATCGGAGAACCAAATCACACTGTTTCGCAATATAGTTCTTTCCTTCTAGTCGGACTTTCCAAGCTTAAGGTATGAAATTACACAAATTTTAATCGATATTTTGTGTGTTTAACAAGGGCAGCATGTTGCTCTGCTCGCTTAGAATATATCTTAATATCGCGTAAGTCCTCCAAATGTGGATAAAATGTCACCGGCAGCAGCGGTCTTACCGAGTCATCAAGGGAGTTAAACCCTGCATGGAGTTTGCTATTGATAATGACTCAATGTGCATTTAAACTGACATGGCTCATTCGAACCCCAAAATTATGTATGCATAATTTGATAATGGTTATCTCAAGACACACAAGATTTCCGAACAAATTTGTCAATATAGCGCTGAAAAAAAGTGTTTTGTTTCATATATTTTTCAATAAATTTGAGATTCTTTTATTTGTGCCGGTCCAAATTTTTTAATCAGCATCGCATAAAAACTGCAACTACAGACGAATGGGAAGAAAATCTCGAACTGTCATCACTCTGAAATGTTTATAGTATTACATAATTTTGATGATTAAAACTAAGAGAAAGCAGTGCGTTAAGTTTTAAAATAGTTTCATGTTAAGATAACACAATATACCTCTTCTGGAAGTTGCGTTTCGGATTCCGGAATTGCAATGAATACAAATGTCATAATATTTGTTCGGCATCAAAACATCGTGTTTGAAGTTGTATTTTTTATATGCCCGTTTTTATATGGCCTTTGTACTCCTTCATTTCATGGTCAATGCTTTTGAAACTTGACAGTAAGTTGGCACAGATATTTACTACCATAAGAACATGTGCACCTGCGATTATGAGTTATCACCAGTCATTTAATGACGTAAATTTATTGCGACATATACTATCTTGTCCAAACTTTTATTCGTCATGATTAACCCTTTTGTGGTGGGAGCTGTGCTGGTGCAGCATTAAAGATCTTGTGCCAGTGCATTATCTTATATATGCTTGTCTCCCATAGAGAGCCTTGCATATATAAGAAAATGCACTGGCTTACAAGGTCAAAGTAAATATTGTTTGGCCAATGCATTCTCCTTATGGGAGACTCGCATATATAAGGGAATGCATTGGCACAGGGTTTTCGCAAATTTTCAAGAAGCTCCAGTCATCGAAGGGTTAATTGTATGAAACTTGACAGATATTTACTATATTGGGAACCTGCATGTGCATCTGAAATTGCGAGGTATATCAAAATCATTCGAACAGAGTTGTTGATAGTTTTTCAAATATAAATATGATGCTATGGCAACCCTTAATGTAACCCAATTGCACTGCGAGGGTATACTTAGTCCCACTGGAACAGTCCCACCTCTAGTTTGACTCAAAAACAATAGCATTATCTAGTTCTCTGATACTTATTTTGAGTTGAAAGTTTTCTTGCCATGTCTTGATTTTAATATCTGAAATAATTTGTTCCATTGCAGCACATTTAACTGGACGACACCATGGTTGTCCACTTTCGCTGTGATAATCCTCACTCTTGGTGCAATAGTTCTCTTCCTTATACCTCTACGGTTACTCATTCTGGCATGGGGTAAGTTTACACATATTATCTAGCCTTGAAATAGTGTGTCTGTCATTTGCAGAATGAGGTCCCCAGTGGGTAATTTAGTTACGCTATCCACACTGTGGTCTAGCACAACAAATTTCACCCTCTGGGGACCTCATTCTGCTTAGGCATCTCATCTCCTGGAAATATTTATAGTCTTAAATTAATATTGTCCTTAGTGACTTTTTCCCCTTCTGTTCAGTTTCTGTATCCCCCAATGTGCAGAAGATACAGTGCATAATCAAGGTGACTAATGGGTGAACATCACCAATTTCACCTGAGGAACTTCAATCTGATCCTAGGTCTCCCATAGCAGATGAGGCCTAAGCTGAATGAGTTTCCCTTTGGTGACTCTTATAATCAGTAATGCAGGTGAGAGAACTTAAAGGCCCACTTTATTTTCGAACCCTCAGAAACCCTCAGATCAAATATATAAAATATATGTCATATTATATACCATTTGAAAGAGGAAGCTCCAAAACATAGTATTATGTATATCAAATTATCCATTGTAATAAACTGTGAACATGGTGTTTTTGTTGAGTTACTGACATGCTTTTGTGCTTAAGTTTCATCTGGTTTTGTTGTGCAAAGTGTATTATTTTCAATGGAGGGGGTATAACTCTATATTTTAAAGATAGAGTTATTCCACTTCCACTGAAAATACATTTTTAGTTTGAATTATGTTGCATTCTGGGAGCCATAATGGGGGTGGGGAATCTTTTTTATGATTTCAGACACAGACATTTCAAATGGTGATTCATAAATTAAGTGAGCCTTAAACTTGACATTGTTCATAAATACTTGTTCTCCAAGCTTCAAATTCCTTCTATATTTTTTTAGATTTATAACCATTTACCTGACTTTTCTGTGGTTCCTTGACAACTGACTATCTCTTCTTTGCAGGTATTAATAAATTCACTAAGAAGTTACGAGCCCCGAATGCAGTACCAAATAATGAACTGCTTGACTTTCTGTCTCGAGTGCCATCAGATAACGAATTGGTAGGTAGTAGCCAGATTCAGCCACATGTATGTGTAACTTGTAATGTGTGTTGCTATGGTAATGCTATGGAGATGCACATGGCAGGAAGTCAGATGATTTTATGGTGCCAAACGTACACGTATTAGATATTGCAAACATCTAGCGAAATTTGTAGATAATAGTAGGGTGGCGAGAACAATGGGCCACAATGCAACCAGCTGTTGTGTGCTCAGTTGGCTTCAATCAAATTAAGATTTCTTCCCATGCAGTTGAATCTCTATCTGCACAGCGTTGATCGCCCATTTGGTTATCAGAAGATTGGATTATTCTTCTTCGCTACTTTTGTATGCTATACGTTGGACACAAAACTTCTATATGGTTTTACCATGTACATGAGTCAGGTGAACTCTGTTGGAAATGGCAACACATGTTACAAGTTACATGTACGTATAACTTTGAGACTTTGATAAATTCCTAAACTTGAAATTCCTTGAAAATTCGTGAATTTCTTGTTTGTCCAAAATTTATTATACAAATTTTTTATGGACTAAGCTTTACTATTTGTATTCATCGGAAAGCTCTCATTGAGTGCTTTCTGTTGAATGGCAACAAGCCATATTTCCGACTAAATCCTGAAAAATTACCCATAATTCTGCTGTGGTCAAGGAGTCGATTATTTAGGGCATTACTGTACAATGGAACAATAGCCTTTTCTGTGAAGAGAGGGGCCGTAAGTGTCTGATGAGTACATGTAGTTCCCATAGGAAATGTTCAGATAATAAGTTCAACGAACTTATTGAACTTATTATCTAAACATTTCCCTAAAAAAATAGGGCTCCTTCTATCTGTCGTCTGTCACCTTAACATCCATCCAAATGAAGAATAGACCATTCTGATGTACACTTTTAACTGACTGGGAGAATCCTTTCAGGATGGAAAGGGTTAATTCAATTTGCTGTGAAATGTGGTCAGGGACCTGGCTGGATGGAGGTTCTTTGTGTGGGGGGTGGGTTTGAAATTTCATTTGCACCCTACATGTCTCCATTGAGCTGTAATTTTCCATTTATCTGAACATTTCCTAAGGGATAACTACCCATCAATGAGTATTTAGTAATGAATGGGTTAATATAATTTATGTCAGCACCTTATAAACAAATAATCTACATCAAGCTTGAGTTTAGTGTGCCTGTTATTTGCACAATGAGGTCCCCAGAGGGTCAATTTAGTGACGCTGTCCCTCATAGCGAGCTAGCATCACCAAATTCACCCTCTGGGAACCTCATTCTGCATGGCCTCATCTGCTATGGGATTCATAGACTCAGATTGAAGTTCCCAATATTGTGATGTACACCCATTGGGAACCTCGATTATGCAATGTGTCGTCTGCCAATTTGGGGATATAGAGAAACTTAACTAAAAAATAAATAGAATCTATGTGAAGAAGTTTCTATAGAAATTTTAAAATAAAGAAACTTTCCAAATAAAATGAGGCCTAAGCAGAATGAGGTCCCTAGAGGGTGAGTTTGGTGATACTAGCCTGCTATATGGGATAGCATCACTAAATTCGCCTTCTGTGGACCTCATTATTAAAATGACAAGCACACTAAACTCAGGTTTGATCTAAATGTACATTTTTCACTAATTTTAGATCCCTAGCTCTTATGGTTGAATGATCTTACTCACTCTTCAACAAAACATTTATTTATGCCACTTTCATTTCATATTTCAGATTCAGTTCAGAGAATTGCGTCCAGACAACATCCAATCACCTGGGAAGAAGAAAAGATCATAGCAGGAATAGTCTCCCTTTGTGGTGCTCGGCTAAAGTATCTTCTTTATGGATGATTAAGTATAGAAGGGTGTATCACACTCAGGAGAACTATTCTCCATGAGGTAAAAGATCATGTGACCTGTTGGTGGATTCTATAAATAGATCTGCTGCTCAAGATGGCTGCTGTTTAAAGTGGTTTCGAAAGTGGTGCTACAGGAAATAAGACTGGGTCGTCAGGGAGATATGGTGAGGCAAATTGACATCATGGTGATGTGATGAATTAGAACATTCCAAAGTGTTTTATAAATATCTCTTGAGTTCCGGTGTTATTTATGACTTGGGGATAATATTAGCATATTGAATCTCAACATATTTTTTGCCCGTCTTGCAATAATTTCACCCCTCATACTCAACTCCACATTCATTTCTTGTTTACGAATTTAAAGTTGTATTTTAGTATTTGCTGTTATCTGAGTTAACCTAGGTATAGTGAAATGGTCCAAAATATTGTTATTGGATTGTTTCTGAAACTTTTTTAGAAGCATAGTTCAACACTCTGCCAAATTATCCCTAATTCATAACACGTTGATGGCGTACTCTTAAAGCTTGTGCCTTATTATGAATTTTGTTAAGAATCTCATATCATTTAATGTTTTCATTCATTGAAACTCAGATGCACCAATACCAGGGCCAAGAACCTATGTCACCAATCAAGTCTCTAACCCAAAGCAGAACCTATGTCACCAATCAAGTCTCTAACCCAAAGTGGTTTTTATTTTAAATTTGTTTAAAACATATATAAATGTTTTTCTGACGGGAAAAACTAGTACATGAATTGTGGAAATTCACAATTGCGCATTAAACCAGTATTCATTAAAATCTTATATTTTATAACGGAAATTTACAAGGAAAATTGGCATCTGTTTTCCCCGATTTTGAATATCAAACACACATCAACCGTTTAATAGATGTTCCTAAAATGCACATAATCCGTTTCACTCATTAGTACAATAACTCCTACAACAAATATCTAAGTTCCAGATATATAAAGCAGCTATCTGAATGTCAGAAGCGATATAGAGATTATATTAGTGACATAGGTTCCTGAATTCAGGGACTTGCCTAGGGGTTTCAAACTTGGTATACAGTAATGCCCTAAATAATTGACTCCTTAACCACAGCAGAATTTTCAGGATTTAGTCGGAAACATGGCTTGCTGCCATTCATCGGAGAGCTCTCGGTGAGAACTTTCCGATGAATCTCAATGAGCCATATTTCCGAATAAATCCTGAAAAATTACCCATAATTCTGCTGTGGTAAAGGAGTCGATTATTAGGCCATTACTGTATCAATCTGTAAATGCACAATCATATGAATAACAATGTTGTGCTTTTTTCATTTTCTGTTTGGACATAGAAATTTCTGCTTTTGAAAGCAAAAAGATGAACTATTTGACTAAATCCTGCTTCTGTGGGGAAATTAAGTTGAAAACTCTCTATTGAATATACTTTTATCTTTGCAACTGTCTAACATAACCAATGTCAATCCTTACAGACAGAGGAACTTCGGTCTCCTTAAGGTCCATACAGACATCAATGCATGCCTCATGTGCGATGCGAGAGTCTCGATTTTCTGCGTCATTGGCATCACAACATTCTCATGGATTTTTATCATCCCACGTGGGGCTGTTCCTCTTGTTTGTTTTTTTTTATTTTCCAAAAATTAAAAAAATGGCCATAAAATTAAAAAATTAAACAAGCCTTCCTTGGGAAGGTGAAGTTTGATTGTGATTCTATGAGTCATAAAGAATCACTGGAGGGATTAAATGAGATATGCCAGTGCGCAGGTGCCAATCACAATTAAAAGCCGAAATTTGGAGTGAAGATCTCAACTGAAACATACATACTTAACCCAAAAAGTTGGGTGGGAGGGTGGCATTTAATCCCTCCAGTGATTCTTTATGACTCATAGAATCACAATCAAACTTCACCTTCCCAAGGAAGGCTTGTTTAATTTTTTAATTCTATTTCGTCATAACATCACTTCCGGTATAAAATGAGACTTTAAAGCATCAAACACCAAATTTCCAAGGATTATACAGAATTTATTCTGTAACAATATCCAGTACCCCACATTCAAATTGACAAACAGGTGCAATTGGTTTGTTATAAAACATAGCAAAAGTAGCAGCTGAACTCCAGCCTGCTACACCCAAAATATCCTTAATTGGAATGTTTAACTGAAAAGCACGAGAAACAGCAGCGCCTCGCACACTGTGTGCTTTGAAAACTGAAGTGTCAATGCCCGCTCTAGCAAGCACAGTCCTTATCCAACGAGCGATAGTATGCCCAGTAACATGCTTATGGGGATGAACATAACTCAGAAGCAACTCATTATCATTGGCCATACAGGTTGAACGTAATGTTGCAGTACGGTGAATATATGTAGTCAACGTCCGATAAACACACAAATGAGGATCTGCATCATACTGCACCAGTTCCAAAGGTTTGGCCAATGCACCAGGCCTCGGTATTATCAGCCATGTTCACTGATGATGAAATCATCGTCAGGAATTATCGTCAGATATGGAACAATTAAGCCTGAACTCAAACCTTTGTTAAGGCTTTGGAGAAAAGCACAAAACCGTAACGTATCGCGGTCAGTAATATGTCAGAGATACTTGATAAAACTTATCTGAACATGATACAAGCATGATCAACGTATCCGCCTGCATATACAGGTGGAGAAAAAGAACAAACTGAATTTCCTTACTCAAATCCACTCATAGCGTGATACCACTATAGAGAAGAGGGGAATCAATGCACCCCCCCCCCCCTTTTCTGGATGAAAATTTTGCCTACAGCATGTGAGAAACCAGTATAATGTATACTTCGATATCCCCATCCAGAAAAACGAAGGTTACATTGGTATGTAAAAATGCATATTAAGTAAAGTAATAAGCAATATAGGAAATAAGCAATGTACTGAATAGATATAGAATAATAGCCTTCGCAGAAGGTATACCTGTATAGTCATAACTAAACCCAATCATGTAAATGCGTAATTGATTGTGTCAAATCCAGATACTCCAGAGATGAAATACGCTCATAGACACATTTCTGTATTGTGTCAACATCGCATGACAAGAATTAAATTGAAAATATTTTGATTCCGACAAATGTTATAACATCTGAAAAGCCAGTCAAACCCTCAGATCGGCAGTGATAGTTTACATTTTATGTGGGTACATGTAATGGGAAACATGAAACTATAGGTAATAGCACATGTACATAAACCCCATGCTAAACAGATTGTGTGGATTAAATTCGCGAACTGTCTGAAGTTTAAATTAACTGTGAAAACCATAAGCACACATCTCACGATGAACGCAGAATTATCTACGTCAAATGCAACCAAACACCAAACTCATTTACGAGATTTAGTATTGCCGCAGCCAGAAAGATAATGGGCTGACATTGCCAATGCAAACGTGAGTTTCAACGTCCCAAGTATATATAGACTTAATAAAAGTCCATTATTTAATCAAGTTCTGTTCCTGAACAAACCGGGTAGATATAAATCTGCCATAGTCATGTCACGAAATAAATAGACATACGACATACTATAAAACTGTTGACATATACATCAATGTTAATATGGACAGTGCCAGTCATTGAATGCAGTGCAGAAAGCATGGCATAAATATATTCATCTGGGCAGGATTCTCAACTGCAGATGAAACAAAAACTGATGCACAGTGCAAATACCGGTACGTAGTGTAGACGGTCGCATGGCCTATGTGATGTCCTATACATGTAATAGTACTTGAAGTCAACTTAGTACAAACAGAGATTCATGTTGAAGACAAATCAATTGGTATCATTGACTCAGACATATATATAATCTGACAAGTGACAATAACTAACAACCAAACAAGATGGTAGATTCGCAAGTTGGGTGATTCTGAAGTACCCAGACCAGGCGAAAAAAGGCCACAAATACTATTAGTAATAGTGGAAACAACTCAGGTTGCTGAAATTTTTAAAAACCAAACCCCGATAGTATAATACAGGGTACACACCAACCCACACATTGTCTGTACTCCCTATATATAGATAGTAAACCTGACATTTATCTTCGATGGTTTGTAACACATGCAACTATCATGCACTATTAAGTTAACAGGTCGGCAAAAATCGTGCCCATGCATACATGTAAGCTAATAAACACTGTACATGTATACTGATTAATTAGTCAGATACAATTAGGTTTTATCTTTAAGATAGATAAGTGATAACCAGCTATGGATTAAGTTGGTTTGACACTAGTAAGTCATGTGTTCCTACCAACCAATATGGAATATCGAACCATTGAGACCAGATGTAAAAGAAGATACATATATCATACATGCGTCGTTATCGACGGTATAAACTTGTCTCAGACCAAGCAGGTTAAACATGTTATACTGGTCAGTGGTCACAACAGACCTGAGTATATAATGCATATGAAAAATACATTAAATGCAGACTGTTCAAGTATAAGTTGACGCTGTTGAGTTCATTCCAGTAATGAGTTGAGAACGGAACTTGTTTCAAGTTCAAATTGTCAGGATATATATGACAGTATATGCTGCATCTAGCAGCATTGTACATAGTGTTAGTGTTCGACGATCATGCCATAAGGAGGCAAATATATTTAAACACGCTAAAACCCCCATCAACAAAACTGCTGAGGTGAAAATGGAGAAGTGAGGTCAGTGGTACAGAGTGACAGCATGACTGTTGTGCATATGTACATGTAGATATGCATGCATATATATTATGCCGATAGTGTCAAATAGTACGAGCATAATGATGTAGATGTCTATATCTACAAAGTCCAGACTTCAAAAAACCTGAACCTCTCATAAAATGATTTAAAATCATTATGTTATATAAAACATATAACTTTAATGAATGCTAGAAACGTATTTTGTAATATAGTATAAAAACTAACATGGTCATTTGAACAAAATGTGCAACTGTGTACTACACAGCTCCAGTGAGCATACATTTAATTCTTAATAAATTTGTTAAACTGGGATTAACAATAACAGTCTCACGAGTTGTGGGTAAAACAATAAAGCCCACATTGACAACTTATGATGAGTGAAACAACATTGGAAAGAAAACCCATCACGGCTAAGTATTGTAATCTAGTTATCAACCACACGAGCTCGTCATGTTACATAGCTTCGACCTATGACCTCTGGGTCTACAGATCTGTACGGAAACTGACGAGGTTTGCCGAATGGCACGGCCCGGTCACGTGTGGTAAATAACGCTACGAAAACATGTGCGTAATTATGATCCACAACGGAAACAGAATGAATATTATATCATTCTCATCGTAGCCAGTAACTGTTGTAGCAACAAATGAAACGTCGTGTAATATAGGCCACAAAAGCCACGCACATTGATTCATTCAATGTCTTAACAGATTACACGCTTCGATGCATCAACGATAGCTCGAGTACCCACATGCACTTTAAGGAAAGGTCACGAACAAAGGTCAACTGCCCGTTCACATCGTTGACACAAAGTCAGGCCCGATGAAAAATCGCAGCAAAGAAATTATTATGCCATATTTCCTGGACCCTTTCCGCAAAACTGAGGGCATAGCCCATACAGCCATGTGAAAAGCGGCTGTCAAGAGCCGACAACAAGTGACTCGATTATATTGAGTGCAATATTTCCCTGTATAAAAATCAGGTCACCAATTGACCTAATTCAGACAATTTTGCAACAGCAATTATGTCGTCAGAATTTACCAAGACTTTGTGTCCGCTGACAAAAAAGCCAGTGAAAACTCAGGTAAAAGCATTTACACCAAAACAATGGGGAGTGCATTTAAAACACTCCACGTATTCTGAACAAAAGGCATCCGCCATTTTGTTTCGGATAAACGGCAAGTCGAGCAAATCTCAAACCAGATTGCCGCTATCAAAATAACTAGTTTACCAAGACGAAGTCTCAAGTAAGTTATTTTAATTATGTACTATTCCGTGGTACTAACGTAACCACAAGAAATTGTTTGTCGACGAGTTATTCACAACTCGAGACAGTACATAAAGAAAGGCTTCTGAACAAAAGGCATCCGCCATTTTGTTTCAGATAAACGGCAAGTCGATCAAATCTCAAACCAGATTGCCGCTACCAAAATAACTAGTTTACCAAGACGTAGTCTCAATTAAGTTATTTTAATTATGTACTATTCCGTGGTACTAACGTAACCACAAGAAATTGTTTGTCGACGAGTTATTCACAACTCGAGACAGTACATAAAGAAAGTCACTAAGACAATTGCAATCGCCATTCTCAGCGAATTGCTATTAATTCGCAGTCCACTAGACTGAGGAAGTGGTGCGAATAATAAATGCGGTAAATAGATAACCGCAAATACAATAAATTTATACGAAGACAAGAAACTAATATATTTCACTATCTTCGCGGCTATAAATGAGGACGACGATAAAGATAACGTCCTACACCTTGCGCTACAAAGGCAAAAGTGATTGGCGCCTGCGCACTGGCATATCTCATTTTATACCGGAAGTGATGTTATGACGAAATAGAATACCAATCTAATGATTCCATACATTTGTAGGCAGGACACGATGTCCACCCGCAAGATTCTTGTTACTTCATGCTATTGCATTGCGATTATAATTTCATCAGTAGACATTGAATTTGAAGTAAACATTTTATTCACCTCAAGTGACCTTGACAATGTTGATGGATTCCACATCCAGTGAATTTCGTCTCCGTCGGTGAAAAATCCGGAAAAACCCAAGTAAACACTCCGATCAAACGCTCAATTAGAGCAAATCCTATTCATCCAATAGACGCTTTGGTCATGCCACTTGCGACGCCCAGATCGTGATGCCATGTCAATGCCTCAATGATATTACATTTATTCTAAGTGAACATCGTACACAGAAGTCGCCAAGATTGCGATACTCGCGTCGTCTACATGGGCTGTTATAAACATACTTTCAATGAATGAGGGAATGGGAGTGGTAAAATTTTGCTGCCCGCTGATTTTAAATTTCTTATTGGTAAAAGTTGACTGTAAATCATTCCATATTTGTTAATTTTTCTATTAAGTTAGTTTGCCTATCAGTCTTTCTGTTTCACGTGATAGCATTTCAGAAACACTTGGTATATTTTGGTTGTGAACTATTTTGTTGAGTATGTACCAGTATCGGCTTTTGAAATTGTTTTTACTGATTTGTATGTTCTTGTACAAGAGATTATCTTCCCAAATTTACAGTGAATTCTGACTCCCTCATCTAATGTTATCCTCATTAATGTTAAGGTGTAATTCAGGGGCCAGTCTTGTGGTTTCAAATTGGGAGAAGTCACTTCTCCATGTATGGTTATTATGGAGAAGTGGAATGTTATTGCCTTACTCGCACTTAAATACGTGCCGTACTATTTTTCGTGCACCCATCGGTGTTCGAATTTAAAACTGAGCGAAAAATAGAACAACTCCCAAGATTAATCTAAACCACAATCCATATGAAATACAAGAGGGCTACAGTAATGCCCTAATTAATCGACTCCTTTAACCACAGGAGAATTATGGGTAACTTTTCAGGATTTAGTCGGAAATATGGTTTGTTGCCATTCATTGGAAAGCTCTCAGCGAGAGCTTTCCGATGAATGGCAACAAGCCATATTTCCGACTAAATCCTGAAAAGTTACCCATAATTCTCCTGTGGTTAAAGGAGTCGATTAATTAGGGCATTACTGTATGTTGCTGAGTTTACATATATAATGAACGGTTGAATAGACAATTACGCCTGTATATGTATGCATATATTTACATTCGGCTAACCGCTATCAAGACCATTGCTCACAATTCAAGCGACAAATCATGGTAACATAGACATTGTTGAAATGCTTGTATAAGAAATACTAATAGTCCAGGTCACCACAAAATTATGATGTATGTAGTTACTAGTTTATTGTCTACACGATGTAAATCCGCCGCGATGGTGTTTAATATGCATATACTATCTCCAGCAATGACTAAGAACTGAAACTATCAGCTCCAAGATATATGAAAATATCACAGAAATATTACGAAAATATTTTTGTCAGTTTTGAATTCGCACAGCTAGGTGCGCAAATTTAAAGTGGGTGAATTCAAAACTGTGCAAAAAATAGTGCTGCGCGAATTTAAATACAAGTAAGGTAGGGAGAAGTAATTGGATGAAGTTCAATTTACGCACCAACATCACCCTTTTACCCTAATAACCAAGCAGGGAGACATGACTTCTCCCAATTAGAAACCTCTAGGCTGGGCACAATGATGCCTCCCGAGTCTTTGTCTCTTGTATCCTTCAAACAGCTGCGCTCATGTGATAATTGCTAACGAAAACAAGTGTGGCCCTATATATAGTAACACACCCTGTTTTGTTTATGTGATATATATGTCTTATATATTGATCTGAATGCAAATCTAGAACTTCTCCACTATTAAATCCACTATTAAAGCCTGTAATTTTGACAAGTTGAAGACAATTTTAACCTGTTAGTTTCTGTCTTTTTTTCTGTTGAATCAAATTGCACCTTAAATAGACTGTGTTCTATAATTCACAAAATGTTCATTTAATTATAATGACAAGTTCAAAAGGATTTCAGTCAGACATCGCATAATTTTGAGAGGTTTTAGCCTGTAAGTAACTAAGATAAGCCATTTATTTTGTCTCTGATTATATTATGATTGTCTGTCTGATTATAAGTGTTCTATCAAGGACATTGTCCTAAAAAAAAATTTAAGTGACTAACTCAATTTAGTTTGCGTATGACAACATGAGCGACATGTGTATTGTAAGTAGATTTCAAGATGCACAATCAAATTAACACTCCTAAATTACTATTTCTTTGGCTTCGGGGGTAAAAAATATTTTATTTGAGTCGAGGAACCCACCCATCAAAGCTCATAGTTAGTTATCAGATATCTATTTTTGAAGTATGTTACTTTTCACCACCTGGAATACTTGGCTGCATGGCAAATATTCGACCAATGCCAACCGACATAATTGCATTGAACAAAATGTTGATATATAACATTTTTTGGGCAATTTTATACTATAATTTAGCATTATTTTTTGTCAATTGATAAATTCGGATAACTGAAGCGGCATTTCAAGAAATGTTGTTGTTGGAATCTGATGATATTGGGACCATCGAATCGGATTGTGTACCTTTAACCATTTGATGAAGGTTGACATGTGTTTCTATGTCTCAGTCTAAAACAAATTCTCAACAAAAATGCCGCAAATAGATACCCACAATTGACTTCTTCACAGTAAATATAGAACACATATAAAGTGACAAATTGATTTTTAATGGATTGTTTAATTTGTGATTTAAGCTTTTGAGAATTTCCCATTATGTTGGCCAACTCTATTGCAGAAATGGCCTAACCAATCATAAATTTATAATCAGCTTTGTCTCTATGTACAGTAATGCCCTAAATAATCGACTCCTTTAATCACAGCAGAATTATGGGTAATTTTTCAGGATTTAGTCGGAAATATGAGCTTTCCGATGAATGGCAACAAGCCATATTTCCGACTAAATCCTGAAAAATTACCCATAATTCTGCTGTGGTTAAGGAGTCGATTATTTAGGGCATTACTCTATCTTTATTTCTGTGCAATAGTCTCTTTCAGGTATCTCATCACTCTTCATTATGGCTGCAACGATTCATCGTGATTTCAATGCATCGTGATATTCTCTATGCAGTGGGAATGTCGAACACGATTTACGAAAAGCATACTTTTGCATTAAGAACTCATCAAATGCTAGCTGACAACAATCAAGTATTCAGTTTTTCTACATTTATTTCCCAGAGGGATTGAATGAGGAAGAAACAGTAGATTAACCCATTCAGTGCCAAGTCCGATTTTAGTATCAACCCATATTTCCTTGATCATTTTTCAAATTTATTAATTATAATAATGTGATACATTGATGGAAAGAGCTCTAACTTTCCATCAATGTATCACATTATTATAATAAATAAATTTGAAAAATGATCAAGGAAATATGGGTTGATACAAAAATCGGACTTGGCACTGAAAGGGTTAATTTACACTTCCTAATTGCAGGTTAAATTTGCCACGTGGGCAGCGAACAACTTGATTCCTACAGCGAAGGCTGAATTATTCCTTAATGGCAACCATTAATTCTGCATCCTGATACACAACACATCATCACATAAACATTGCGATGTGCATTGCATTATGAAGTTCCGCATCGTTGCAGCCCTACACCTCACGTCGTACCTTCACACTTTCATCATTCCTCATCATAGAATTTTTAACCCGTTTTTATGTTTCGAAGTTTCAAGAGATTAATTTTGAACAGGCAATGTATTTGTTAATATAATATTGAGAACTGAAGAAGGCCGATGGCCTAAAGATTGGCAATAAATGGGCATTTGTGTTACTCATTGAGTTGCAATAAATGCTTCAAATCCTCAACCAGAATACTCCTAATTAAGTTCCTTCCACACAGCATTTTCCACGTCTACTTACAGTAATGCCCTAAATAATCGACTCCTTTAACCACAGCAGAATTATGGGTAACTTTTCAGGATTTAGTCAGAAATAAGGTTTGTTGCCATTCATCGGAAAGCTCTCAGTGAGAACTTTCCGATGAATGGCAACAAGCCATATTTCCAGGGCAAATTGCAAAATTCATAGAAAACCTGTGCTAATCTGGTGGTATGCAACCGTGAGATTCGCCTGCTGCTGTTCGACTAATTTCAACTTTTATAATAACAGTAAAGAAAGAAGACACTGGAAGCAAGCCTGCAAATAGTGTGTCTGTCATTTGCAGAATGAGGTCCCCAGAGGGTGAATTTAGTGATGCTATCCAGCACTGCGGGCTAACATCACCAAATTCATTACGTAATGAGTAACTGCATAGACACCAAAGACGCTTTTGCCATGTGGAAGGGCCTTGACTCTAACAGCCACATATAATGTTCAAACTTCATCAACTCTCAAAATAATTGCTCATTTTTGTCCATGTAGCCATGACCAACTCGCTACCCCATCCTTACTCATTTCTGAACATCTCAAATTTAAAAAAAGTTAGTTCAAGAGTTGAGCTTCCTAACATTCTGAAAACTAATTCAAAGTTGAGTAGTTGACATAGTGCAAATCTGCTAAAATTATCCAATGTAAATGAAACTTTAAGATAATATATGTTTTATTTTGGAAACCAGATGGTTTTGAAATATCTTCTCCACACTGACCATCTTATTAACAATTACAACACTCCTCTAAGTTACTGATTGTGTGTTCAAATTTGGATGAACCATGGATAATGGGGGTAGCTGACGCCATTGTTGATACTTAATAGACTGTTGGGCCACAGTAATGCCTTATTTTGGCAAAACAATTGTTTTAAAATTTTAAAGTGATGTGAAACACTCTGGTAGGGTGATCAAATAGAAATTGAGAATAATCTTGCTCAAAGTAGTTATTTGTTATGAATATTAATCCAATTGACGATGCACACCGCCATTCTGATATCTTAATTAAATGCAATGACTCTCTATGGTGAAATCATATGTGTTAGATTATCACCGATAGTTGTGTCCCGAATCGAGATGTAAATATTTACAATTTGGCATAGTTCAGTCAATGTTTTCTTTGGCGTGGTAGGGTCGATTTCTTTGGAAATTTTCGGCGATGTTAGTAGAATGCTACATTCCTCATGTTGGCATAGCGCCTGAGTACTAACTTATCAATTTCACGCACCAGAACAAGTCCATAATATGTCTTTAAATTATTATGAAGTTGTAAGCATTATGTGGGGCTGTAATTGTGTGTTTAATGATGAATCGTTGATCTTTGGATTCCAAGCCAGTGTTGAAATGTGTTGAGCTAATAGTGATTTGTTTCACAGTTATGCAATTATTTCGAACCAACTGTTATTTCTTTGTGTTGAAACTGCTCCAATATGTGATATTTGTTGTGTTATGCTATTTGTTAATTGAGAATATATTTTGCTTTTTATTCACATTCTTCCTGTATCACTCTGCACAAACTGGTAACCATGTGATATCTTCATGGTTAAGTTCGCTGATTATCCCAAAGATGAGGCCTTAGCAGAATGAGGTCCCCGGAGGTTGAATTTAGTGATGCTGGCCCACTATGCGGGATAGCGTAAATAAATTCACCCTATGGGGACCTCATTCTGCAAATGACAGGCACACTAAACTCAGGCTTGCCTGCAAATATCAGTGAACTTGAAGGCTATGGAAATGTAAGGACTGGAATTCTAGGCTATTCGGGGCCCTGTGGGAATCCTGAGTCTAGGTAAGAACAGGTTTCAACTGGCATTTTCCATAATTGAGATTAGCTTGGATGATCTGTGTTTTATCATGACACGGTTCGCTGTTAACCCTTTATTTACTAAACACTCATTGATGAGTAGTTCCCTTAGGAAATATTGAGATAATAAGTTCAACAAACGGTCATTTTGTGGAACTTATTATCTGAACATTTTAAGCAATTAATAGGAATCCTTCTGCACTTGTATTGAACACTCCTCCATATGAATAATAGACCATTCCAATGTATACTTTTATAACGGATGAAAGAATCCATTTAGTAAAGAAAGGGTTAACAGAGTGTGTGTATTCCTCACCATGCGTTCATCATGTATCCGACACTGGACATTCGTCCAATGTTCCTCATCGTGTATTTAAATATAATTTTTAAATAATAGTGATCATTGTGTTCATAACATTTATAGTCAAATTATTTTTATATCTAACTGAACACTGCATCATCAAACCATTTTCTAATCATCAGTAGCGTCCAGTAGTAGATGCATACAGTAATGCCATAAATAATCGATTCCTTAACCACAGCAGAATAATGGGTAATTTTTCAGGATTTAGTCGGAAAAATGTCTTGTTGCCATTCATCGGAAAGATCTCAGTGAGAGCTTTATGATGAATGGCAACAAGTCATATTTCCGACTAAATCCTGAAAAATCACCCATAATTCTGCTGTGGTTAAGAAGTCGATTATTTAAGGCATTACTGTACATCAAGATTCTGTCACTACAGAACTTAGTCATGTCTCATTTACTAATCAATCTATGGCAACAGCAATGTAATAGCCTGGTTTACGAACCCCTCCAACTGTTTCCTCAATAATGTAACAAAAAATAAAACTTTTTTTTAGATGATTAGTTTATGTTCACGCTGATTAAAATATGAAGCATGTGGTCGCAGCGGTGAAGAAAATATTTGATGCATAGTCTCTTTTTTGCTTTCACCTCATTTTTCATTAATTATACAGTTTTATGGGAAGAAATACCTCAAATTTATTTTATAATTTGAGTAAAACTTATCATATTAAAGTGATGTGAAACACTCTGGTAGTGTGATCAAATCGAACTTGAGAATAATCTTGCTCAACGTAGTTATTTTTTATGAATATTAATCCTAATTGACAACTCACACCGTCATCCTTATATATTAATTAAATGCAACGACTCTCGAAGGCGATATCAATTGTGTTAGTTTATCGTCAAAAGTTGCATCCCGAATCAAGATGTAAATATTTACAATTGAGCTTCGTTCTGAAGATGTTTTCTATGGAGTGGTATGGTCAATTTCTTTGAAATTTTCATATTGCCATAGCGCCTGAATACTAATTTATCAATTTCACTCACCCGAACAAGTCCATGGTATGTCTTTAAAACATGTTGTGAAATTCTGCTATTTGTCAATTGTGGTGGCGATGCATAAATTTGTTGTTTTTTTACCCTCCTGCATCTACTTTTTTTCAACCCAAATATTCATAAACCAGACTATTTTATTGTTGTGGTCTGTCCTTTATAAACAAATTCTATGATTTAGCTAAATGTGTTAACTTCTGAACTTTATTCTCACAAATAGAAGTAAAATCGCCATTGAGAATAATTTACCCCACTTCACAGGCTACCTTATCATCACGATGCATGTGCTTCCATCAAGTTCCATGTTAGATAGATTTATTTGTACAATAACCATTACAATATATAATTAAGGACATGGAAGGCATTCGTAATAAGGTTAGAATGTTATTGAAATATTTACTTGGAACTAGCAAATAAAAAAAAGCAATATAAGGATATCGCAAGTTTTCCTCTGATCTAAGTAGATACCGTTACATGTGTAAGATTAAGCATGATATTTTGAGATTTTTACTTTTAAAAGTATTCACCAGTGTTATTCTACATCCGTGTTTTATTCAATTCAATGAAAAGGCAATTTCCAAGACCAATGTTCTGAAAATTATTTTCTGAGATTTACTAGTAATGAAGTCTGGTCATTGTCAGCATAGACACTATCATATCATATCACAGCGATCCATGGTATTAATCATGTATGTGTCCCGGTCTTTAGAGACATATTATGCACTTCAAAGCACTTGTATGAGTGCGTGAAATTGATAAACTGACTGGCTTACAAGGTCAAGGTTAATATTGTTAGGCCAATGCATTCTCTTATATATGCGAGGCTCCCATCAATGTCGAAATTAGCCCACTCTGTGCCACCTTAATTCTTTAGTAAAGTAACCGTCTTGTGTGCACTAAATTGATAGAATCCAAGGAATATAGGGTAATGCTAGAATTATCTTATTGGAAGCTATTCAGTTAAGTATTGTCCATTCTTAATTCAAAACAATCTTTTAACCCTTTACCCAACAAACCGGCCAAAACCTGCAAAAACGGCCAAATAAAGCTGCAACAGCCTAAATTATCTTGGGTCTGTCTCAATAAAACCATACAAATATGGATATCATTGGAACCGGCTCATTGACCACATTGTGATGGTTACAGTTATGCCCTGTGCCAATGCATTCTCTTATATATGCTAGTAGACCATAGGTCGCCTCGCATATATAAGAGAATGCATTGGCCTAAAAAAAATCGTTTTTTAACACTTTTTACCATTTTTTCTTACATTCTTTAACAATTTTATAATGTTTAATGTGTTAAGCCAATGCATTCTCTTATATATGCGAGGCGACCTATGGTCGACTCGCATTTATAAGAGAATGCATTGGCACAGGGCCCTTCTGTTGGGTAAAGGGTTAACTGAGGTACTGCATTGGTATTCTGAAGTTATTCTGATTTTGTTTCTCAGTGGCATTATCATAATTTCATCTTTCATTTTCCTCAGATTAGCACCAAGCATGAGTTTAGTGTGCCTGTCATTTGCAGAATGAGGTCTGCAGAGGGTGAATTTAGTGATGCTACCTCACATAGCGGGCTAGCATCACTAAATTCACCCTCTGGGGACTTCATGCTGCATTGCCTCATCTGCTATGGGAGACACAGATTGAAGTTCCCAAATGGTGAATATTGTGATGTGCCCCCATTGGGAACCTCAATTATGCAATGTGTCGTCTGCCAATTTGGGGATATAGAGAAACTAAATACTAAAAAAAGAAATAGTATCTGGGACGAAGTTTCTATAGAAATTTGATAATAAACTTTCCAGAGAAGATTAGGCCTAAGCAGAATGAGGTCCCCAGAGGATGAATTTAGTGATCCTAGCCCACTATGCTTTTTCGTGGAGCTCCATGGTCAGCGTGTCGGACTTGTATTCACGATATGGGTTCACAGTGCGTCGCTGGTCTATTTCGAGTCTTCACACAGCAGTGGATTGGGCACTTTGAGAGGCATGCAATTGTCCGATTGCTCGCTGTTTCAAATCCCATGCAAAGTTGTGACCCTTGAGCAAGGTCACTTACTGTGTCTGCTTCACACCACTCATGCATTAAACGAGTACCAGTCAGCTTGTTATACTGTTGGGTACAGAGCATGTTCTGATCAAACTAGAGCAGTGCCTGCAGCCGGCTCAATGGTTGGCTTGTACAAATGACAGGGTAATATTGTAATGTTTAAAAGCGTGTTAGAGCATGTAATTGGTTAATCGCTATATAAAACTGGTCATTATTGTAATTATTATTACTACTATTCATCCTCTGGAGACCTCATTCTGCAAATGACAGGCACCCCTAACTTTTCTAGTTGTGTGCACCTGTCCATTTGGGGCATCTGCTGACAAGAGTGAAAGCTGTCGAGCATTACATTCATTTCAGGCCCCATATAAAAATATTGCTTGATTCTCACCTCTCTCTCTCAAACCTCCACAATGCGTGTTTGATTTAGATATTTTTAGGTTGTAAACTAATTATATTACCTCAGCTGTAAAAATGAAGCTTTGAAATAATTAGCCTTTCATGCTGCAATCTTTTTATACCTTCATTTCCAGAAATAGCCATGACAATTTTTTTTTCTCCATTTCGCTGATATGATATAAATTTATCAAAAGAGTAGAATGAGAATCAAGTAATTTAATTATTGTGGCCTGACGTATTTATTTTAATTTCATCTGTTATCATCGTTCACCATTTTGCACCAATTCATTATTCACACACTTCAGACATGGAATCATGTTCCGTTGTTTGTTTTGTTCAATAAAAAGATATTTATTTAACTGGTTTTATGATTCCCCAATTTAGATGACTTAGGACAGGGCAGTGCCCAACTGAATTTCTAACTACACCCCCTCTCCTTGATCCAGACTATCAGAACACTTTCGTCACCACACCACTCTATGACCATTCCCCCTACCCTCCATCCTATTGTGGTTCACAACTTTACCATATATAATTCACATCCCATCTTGAGATATAGGGATGGAGGGCTATAACTTCAAAAGTGAATGGACAAATGGGGCAATCAGAGCTTTTATTGCTACATGTTTCGGTCTAATTTTATAAGTTTGGCAGAGATATTTAGTACCATCTGATTTATATGAGGTTGTCCGACTTGCTTGTGCAGGTGTCCCCTTTTTCCAACTTAGAAATTTTCCAAGATGCATTATTTTGTCCGAGCTTGTATTCCCACATTTTTCAGTAAATTTGTATGTGTACCCATACCATGTATGGTACACATAATGTTGACGTCCGGATCAACCATCCATCGTTCGTCCGTCTGTAGACACTTGCTATCCGATTCGATTACTTGAGTATTTTTTATCGGATCCTGTTCAAATTTTATGTGCATGTTTATGATGACACACCCCTCACCTGTATAGTTTTTGGTATCGATCGGTTTAGAAATTATTAACACTTTGCATCCACTCATAGGCATGAGCTATCCAATGCTGTAACCTAAGCATTTTTTGTCTGATTGTGTTCATATTTGAAATGTAGGTTTATAATGACACACCCCTCACCTGTATAGTTTTTGGAATCGATTGGTTGATCAGTTTAGAAAATAATTAACCCTGCACACAAATGCTATCTGATGCATCTAAGTCAAATAATTTTCTTCTGCCTCATATTTCTTACCTAGGTCTTTCTTAGCACGTTCTTCATCTGTATGGATATTGGTATTGTTTATTTAACCCTTTCCACTCTGTTTTTAAATAGAATTCATCCAAGCCAGGATGACTCAAACATTTTTCATCTGATCGACACCAAATTTGGTATATGAATTTCTGACCCCTAATACAGATCAAGTTTGAATATGGGTTTGATCTGATATATGACCCTTTATAATTCATACCTGTTTGCCATGCACTATGAAAGTTTTAAGAGAAAATGACCCCACTGAGCACTGTTATTGAATGAGACAATTTATAGCTATGGACACATGATACCACTGGTGCCTTGCAGACCTGTTTATCATGTCAAACTGTGATTGATGACTCTTTATTCCAGTTTAGAAATTACTAACACTTTGCATCTGCACATAGGCATGACTTATCCGATGCTGTAACCAGTCTTTTTTGTCCAATTGTGTTCATATTTGATATGTAGGTTTATGATGACACACACCTCTCCTGCCAAGTTTTTGGTATCGATTGGTTTAGAAATAATTAATCCTTTCACAGACTGCCATCCAAAGCAATAAGTAAAATATGTTTCTTCTGATTTACCTCATATTTCTTATGGTACCTAGGTTTTCCTTAGCACTCTCATCTGTATGGATTTTGGTTTTAATTAACCCTTGTACTCTTGAACCAGGGTTATTAATGAACACTATTTGATAGTTTTATACATTTATAATTAGGTGTAATGTCCTGTATGAAGATTTTATTGTAATAGTTGCATTTAATATAATGCTATCAATAAATTATCATGTGAATATCCAAAGTTGAGACATTTGTTTTACATATACCTGTAAGCCCAAAGCCATTTTAATAGCCATATGGAGGAGTGGTGGACAACTCTATTAGAAATATAATGATAACATTCCCTCTTGGCCAGTGCTAGTTGGATACATACAAATAACACTGGGGATAATTGTTTATCAACAAGCCAATAATGGAGCTGTACTCCGAGAAGCTAACCTCAATGTCAGCATCTGGGTTGTGAGCAGTGTTTATTTTTTTAAGTCTCACATTCCTATAATCTGATCTCACAACTGCATAGGTATCTGCTGTCTATATACTTGTATCTCTCCAGTGATAACCTATCAAAGCAATAATCAAGTGACATACCTGGTACAGTCCACTAATTTTATAGAGTTAAAATTATTAGCCCTGGTCATCAATTGTACTGGCTATATTATATTGTCCATCCATTTATTCATTATATTATATCTCCTCTTCACTTGTATGGATTTTTGTTGTTAAAAATTAACCCTTCAACATTCCCGATATTTTAACAGCAATACTTGTTTTCTGATATATCTCATTTTATGTTGGATTATTTTGACCCACTCTTTGACCCTATTGAATGATTCATTTATTACATTGATTTTTAGCTTCGATGTCTGGATTGACCACTCGTCGTTCGTCCGTCTGTCCATGGACACGTTATGCATGGTGCGATAACGCAAAGAAAATTTATCCGATCCTGAACCAAATTTTGTACGTGTTTCTCAGCCCAAGTTCGATTGTGGGTTTGATCAGTTTTTTTTAACGGAGTTTTAGCCCTTCTTTGACTTAGAATTCACGCATGCCGCAATAACTCAAAACAAATTTATCTGATTGAAACCAAATTTTGAATGCAAGTTTCTCAGCCCAAAATACAGATAGAATTAATAATTTGATTTTTTTAAACAGAATTGTGGCCCTTTTAGATAGGATTTTAGCGTCCAAGCTGAAAATAGCTAATTACTATCGCCAAGGTATGGGTTAAACATCTGCCGATCGTGATCGGCCTCTCGTTTTGGAAACTTTACGCATATTTAGTATGAGTACCTACGATTATGAGCTTATTTCAGACTTTTTATGGTGTTATCCCCATCCCCCGCCCCCCAACTTAACATTTTTCACAACATGCAGAATTTTGTCTAAGCTTGTATTACTCTATTTTCCAGTCAATTATTTTTTTAAACATGGCACATTTTCTCTCGTTGGTTTACATTTACAAAATACCGGACATGTTCAGACATACAATTGAATGCACCAAATAACAAATATGTTGATGCATTCAATGTGCTTAATTTACAATATTGGTGATATGGGCTTTTAAAATTGTAAGCAGTGCCATTACTGGTTAGTTAAATGAGAGGCCCATCATGATCGGTAGATGTGTAACACATACCTCGGCCATAGCTACAACTGATATGCCATTAATCAAATTTTACATATATGATAAACAAATAGCCATCAGTGATGTTTATCTTTGTCTCCATCTAGCCACTGGCTGGGCTCTGTACCATATGTCATAACTCATTTAATACAGATTTCATGTGAATGACATGTATAAAATGTACTCTTAATACTTGGGATATTGGAAGCTCACATGCTAATTTATTGATATTATATTACATGCAACTATTGCAATAAAATCTTCGTATTTTATTACAATTATTGGTGATTTTAGATGAGCGGGTCACTAGCTTCAAGTCCGTGCTAAAAGAGCAAAAGGAAATTCCACTAAAAACAGCACTACACTAAATATATTGCCCTTTTGTCTACCAACAAGCCTTGAAATAGTGTGTCACCAAATTCACACTCTGAAAACATCATTCTGCTTAGGCCTCGACTGCAATGGGGGACCTGGGATCAGATTGAAGTTACCCAGTTGATGTTCACCCATAATCACCTCGATTAGGCATTTTATTTTCTGCAAATTAAAGGCCCACTTAATTTCCAAACCCTCAGATCGCATATATAAAATATATGCCATGCAAATGTATTTTATATATATATATATACATGTATATATATAGAGGATATCCACACTTTTTCAGTGGATATGGGTTATATCTCATGAGTGAATTTCAACGAGTGTTTTGTCATCACGAATGAGATTTAACCCATATCCACTGAAAAAGTGTGGATATTCTGTTTATTATATACTTTAGTTACTTGCCTATGGCCCCCAATGAATATCAATACATCAGAAATTTCAAGCTGATATCACTCATGGGCAAGTATATATAATAAATATGTATTATCAACTTATCCAGTGTAATAAACTTTGAACATGTTTTTGTTGATTTACTGGGTTTTTTTTCCCATCTGGATTGCAGTTCAAATTGTATTATTTTCAATAGAGCGGAATAACTCTAAATCTTAAAGATAGAGTTACTCCCCTTCCATTGAAAATACATTCTTAGTTTGAATTCTGGGAGCCAAAACGATTTCAGCTGTTTTCTATTTTTCTATGGGCATCTTCTGAGACACAGATGATTCAAATGGCGATGAATTATAGTATTTTAATCATATTTTATGGCATAGATTGTTATTAAAACCCTATATCAAGGCACTATAAAAAATAATCAGTGACTCGATAATTAAGTGGGCCTTTAAGGATATAGAAACCGAACAGAAGGGAAAAATTTACCAAAAACAATGTTAATTTGAGACTGTAGATACTTCCCAGAAGATGAGGTGTAAGCAGAATGAGGTCCCCAGAGGGTGAATTTGGTTATGCAAGCCTGCTGTGTGGGGAAGATTCACTAAATTCACCCAAGGAGGACCTCATTCTGCAAATGATACCCACTATTTCAAGGCATGTATGCTAAATGGTGAATTTTGTGCTTGGAACTGCTGAATTGAGAGAGAACACACGAGTGAGGTCGGACTGGTATTATTTATTTGTGTTTTTCGGCAGCAGCCTTTCTCTGTTTCTGGAGAACCTGCGTCATTTCTTCCCTCTTCCTCTTAGCTCTGAGGTGGGTGCCAAGCTGTTAAAAATGAGAAGTATTGTGTTAGTCTCAAACTTGCATGATGTGAGCATCAACAAAAGCAATAAATTAAGTCTGCATTGGAGTCTTAAGACTTTATTTACTGAATAGATTCGCCCATCATTTATATACAAAGAGGTATAAAAGAGGACAATTTTATTAAGAGCAAAATTAAAGCCAGTGAAATCAAGAGGAAGAAACCCACCATCGAAAGGATCATTTACAGGGGTGGCATAATGTAGCTCCCTTCTAACTACAGTGGCCTTCTGATAGGGGTGGGAGGTACGCCCAGTGTCGCGATATGATACATATCACGATATGCGGGTCGCGATACAATACGTATCTAGATACGATACCCTAGTATTTCTGGATGCAGCCCTTCATATGGAATTTATGAATTGGTTGAAAAAAAACATATATTCAATCATAGTCATTATTTATTAGTTCATTAATTTGATTAATCCTTCAATACCAGCTACTTCAGTTCATTGCAATGTTTTATTTAAGGCCAAGGTCGTATGAGATTACACGACTTTCAAGTACAAAAACATACCACGTTTGTTGTTTAATTCATTTAAATACAGTCCAGGGGGAGTAATAAAATACCACGTCGGAAGTTCGGAACGCTGTCTGTATTGACGCGGTTTACTACGAGTCTTGCGATGACACACGTTTATGTCAATTGGGTATCGGTGACTGTTAACGGGAATGATTTAATTCTCTAATATGCAGTTCAAGTCCGATGAATGACAAATGATTAGCACAGCGTACGTTTTGAGCCTTTTGGCGACACCATTTCTATGAACGAACTCTTCTGAGTGCCAACGGTGACAATGGTATATCAATCTTTACACAAAATCAACAACGCCCACGCTCCGGCGTGAATATAGCAATTTTAAAGAACTAATAATGGATAATAGATAAACAAAATTGTGTATCACGATGCGCGATTTTTTGGCTATGGAACCGGTGCGTGTATCGTAGAACTCTGATTCGCGATACACCGGTGATATCTCGCACCCCTACCTTCTGAGGTCACATGACACTCAAAAAGGTCATTGCAAGCAATATTTCGACGAATTTGGACGAAACATCTCCAAGGACAAAACCAATGATCTGAGTACTAGAGCTGAAACGGTTAGACGGTTAACCGGTTAGCATCCGGTTAGCGATGTAACCGGTTAGAAAAAAATGAACCGGACGAAACCGCATCCCGTTATCAGTTGAATGTGAACGTGAATAATCCTCAAAATAATTGAAAATATTAGGTTAAATGATGCAAAACTAATACCAAACCCTGTGTCACCGATAGTAGAGTGCAATGCAAGCATTAATTGGTACACGCAGTAGTATCAGATACTTAGTAGCAATTCTCTAACTGTCTGCAAGTGTCGGCGACCTTCAATCAATTCCGGCCCTTTGAAGTTTTCTCTGATCTTCCGACAAGAGCACGTGTGCAGTCACTGTGTATCAAGGCGGGATAGTTCAAAGCAATGACGTCACTGAATCAGTGAGTCTGTCATCTGATAGACACCCATCAGGTATTATTTCGTGTTGAATTTTGAGAAGGGAAGACGCTTCAAGACGGCTATTATCTAAATGGAATCGCGTAAATCAGAAGTGTGGGCGAATTTCCGATTGGTAGAAGACAATGCAAAGAAAAAAAAGTTTGCGGAATGCAAAATTTGTCAGTATAGATTTGTCTACTCTGGGTCCACGTCGAACATGGCTTCTCATTTAAAGAAGAAACACATCTTCGTGAGTGTGAAGTTGTGAACACACCAGAGCCAAATCAGCCAGTTGATCCTGATGCTAGTTACAGAAGCGGGATTTCACAGAAATGTTCCGATGAACCCGGACCGAGTGAATCTCTACGAAAGAAGCAAACCACTCTGGGTTTCCACGTACCCAAACCCATGTCAAAATCGAAATGGAACGCTATCACGGGAGCTTTGGTTGAGTGGTGCGCTATGGATATGAGACCTTTGTGCATAGTTAATGGGTCGGGATTTCGCAAATTCATAGGACAACTGAACGAGACATACACAGTTCCCTGTCACACCACAATAAAGAAATATCTTAAGCTGAATTATACGGAAATGAAAGCGCGTTTCCTTAAAGAATTGAGCAAGAATGATTATCTGGCTATTACAACTGATTGCTGGACGAGTTGTGCAACTGAAGCTTACATCACCGTGACAGTGCACTACGTCGGTGAAGACTGGGAAATTCACAATTTCGTCCTGTGTACCCGGGAAGTGAAAGAGCGACATACATCCTCCAATTTGGCAAAAGAAATCAGATTGATTCTAGACGAATTTCGCATCACGGACAAGGTATCGGGTATTACGTCAGACAATTGTTCGAATATTGTGGCTGCTGTTCGTGAGATGGACTTGGGAGATACCCCACATATTCGGTGTTTTGGACACACGCTCCAGCTGAGCGTAAATATTGGACTCGGACTTCCCGCCATTTCGCGTGCGAGTGGAGGTGCTAGACGCCTTGTTACCCATTTCAACAAATCGAATGTTGCAAATAACGCTTTGAAAGAAACACAGAAAAAGTTGAATTCGCCCGAGCACAGTTTGCTGCAGGATGTGTCCACTCGGTGGAACTCCACATTCGTAATGTTCCAGAGACTCCTAGAGCAAAGACTACCAGTGCTTGCTGTTATCCTTGATCAGAATATAACCAAAGATTCTGACGCGCGCATCTTGGAGCTCAGTGACGATATCTGGCGCACGATGGAGGCCATCACACCCACCCTCAAACCGCTTCAGATGGCCACTGAAATTCTGTGTTCGGATGAGTTTCCTACACTCAGCACGATCTACCCTATGGTATGCGGCTTGTTAGCAAACCATCTCAAAGAGAATACCGGTGACATCAAAGTTTTGAAAGAGTTCAAAAAGACTGTGGCTTCTGATCTGAGAAAGCGTTATCCACTGGGCAAACCTGGTAAGAACCAATTGGTGATAGCAGCATTTTTGGATCCTCGTTACAAGAGTCTTTCCTTCTTAAACGAGGAACAGAGAGACGAAGTTTGCGAATGTGTGCTTAGTATATTGGTCGAAAAGGAGAAAACAGAATCTGGTAAATCGAAACCAGATAGGCCTACTGCAGATAGTGCTTCAGAGAGCGAGACCAGTCAGGCATGTCAAAGTTCTTCTGGCAAATCGCCCACTAAATGTACCGATATGGAAGTGTCGGAAGTCGTTCCGGGTACATCTACGTCTACTAGTTTATTGTCGGGACCCGACGTGACTGTGCGCGAATTCGCACCGAAAATAAAAAAGTCAAAAGTAGAAGCCACCAACGAAGCCATGAAGTACTTGTTGGGCGACTTCTATGACAGTGGTATATCACATGAGACAGAGGGGGACGATGTTTCAATTGAGTTGAAAGCCTACATTGGATCGCGGATATCGCCGAAAGTTAAGCCAACGTTCTGGTGGAAAATGAACTCTGATCGATTCCCCCGTGTGGCAGCGCTCGCGAGAAAGTACCTAGGTATTCCAGGCACGTCTGTGCCGTCAGAGCGGATTTTTTCGGCAGCCGGAAACATCGTATCGAAAAAACGGGCGAGTTTGGACCCCGACACTGTAGACAGTTTGATCTTCATTCGCGAGTTTCTTCGAAAGGGGGAGAAATTCAGAGTTAATATCCGCGACCATGATGATAGTGATTCCGACGAATAGTATTAGGCCTACTGAATAGGACTGCATTACCTAACTGACCTTCATTTTAGTGCTATAGCTACATGTATGAGTTATTGCGTTTCAGTTTTTATTAAATCATTGGAGGATATACCAATGATGGTAATTATATATTACAGATCGTTAATGTATAGTTTTGTTACTCGTTTTACCAATACCCAATTACCCATACTATTGTTACTCGTTTTACAGATGCCCAAACATGCTGATCACCGGCAAATGGCGGCAATTGCAAATAACCATCCCCTGCCATTCACACATTTCACTTGCTCATTCCCCATCACGAGAGCCAGCAAAAGAACAGTGAATGCGTGTTTTTTAATATCGTTAAATGCCGTGAATAAGGTCTTTATTTCAGCTGCTATTTCTCACCTAGGTCTGTCCCTGGAGCACGGCAAATGTCGACATAATTAAGTCACAGAGAAGTCCACTATATATTAGCGGTTAACCGGTTGAAATCCGGTTAACCCCGATGGTTAACCGGTTAGAAGAATGGGTCAACCGTTTCAGCTCTACTGAGTACTAGAATCAAACTCGTTGCTATCAATCCAAAGCAAGGAATCAAAATTTTCCATTGTAATAGCATATCAGGGCTTTGCATAATGTGTGGCCCAGTGCCTTTTAAGCTGTTATTTTGTTAACATAGATTCTCAGCAAGGACGTCATATTACTCACCCTTTTCTTGCAGAACTTCAGAGCTCGCTTGTCCTTCTGAATTCTCAGTAACTCCTGACACCTTCTCTCAAATGGGGCAAATCCTACGACTTCTCTAACGAGATCTCGCACAAATTTGGCATGGGTTGTCTGAGCCTGTAAAACATTAAAAATTTGATCTAAAAATCTTGAGAAATATCTTAATTTTCAACATTTTTAGAAATAAAAACATGTAAAATTCTTCGTAAAAAGGCAAGATCAGGCCACTCCCCCAATGACACACATATTGAGGCACATCCAGAAAAATAAAGAGAAAATAAAGAGCATACCACTTACAATGCCTTTTGTGTAATACCGAAGGAAAACAATATAAATAACTTAAAAGGATTACTCCAGAATGAATACTACCAAAATAAAGTTGCTTGTTTAGGCCTAAAAAAAATACGTTTGTGTTCTGCTAACAAGCTGAAAAAAATTAGGGTGGGTGGGTAGGTAGGTAGGTTTAACTGTTTTTTTTGCACAATATAACATTACATCCGCTCCCCATCGACCGTTACATACCATTATCAGATACATGTAGTATACCAGGGTTTCCGCCAAGGGGAAATTAATGAGTCCGTATTGGGGAAACACATAACGCGACGGGGCGACCATGGTTCGTCCTGTCGGGCGAAAATTTTGTTATTTGACACTGAAAAGTATAGCCATTTCCTTGCACCTGAGTGTCCCACAAAGCAATCCAAAGCTACGTATATTACGCAAGTCGATCATTTTCCGTGGGTGCATTAATTCTGTTGATAGTATCCAGATAATTAATCATTTAATTACGCACGTAAGACTGCCGTCTGATTGAAGACTATATCAAGCTACAAGTTACAGTGTTTAAAGATTTAGAACTTACAATAAGATTCCGACAGGTATATAATGAAACTAAACACTAAAAAGCATCTATGCATTGTCCTAGCTGGGAGAATTGAATTAAGTATTTCCTAGAATTTCAAGTAGCTTCCGTGAAAATGAAACTGATATATTCCATGTATTCTGTCAATCATAAAACTATTTGTGCGCAGTGATGTCATATATACTGCAGGGTTTGTCTGCAGGAGATATTTATAGCGTCGAGATATGAATGGTAGCGAAATCTTTCAAACTCGGAACGCCTAGCTTGTCAATAGTCTGTATTAGTCCAACAACTGACGACCGCTGCTATAGAGTTTTAGCCAACGTGTTATAAAATATAATTGAGTTTTGGCGGGAAATGATAACATGTGCGCCGTTGTTTGCGTTTGTGGACCCAGGCGGGACAACGAAACTATTACTGACCGTACTTTTGACTTTATGGGTATGTTTTTTGTGTTTATCCTCCATGCATGTAATATGGGTCAAATGAATGGTATTGTCACTATGAATTCCCGCTATAAAGACTGATTTGGGACAGGTTCCGTATTATAATATATAGTACGATAGTACGGGATCTCTGAGGTAGATACCTCCTTTGGTAGGAGAACCGCCTGTTGGGGTATGTTGATCCCTACTCTACCTAACTCAGCAATTCGGCATTCTTTGATCAAATTATGTAATCGTACGAGTAGTTTCAACCACAGAAATCCCGTGCAAAATAATATCCGTACTCAGCAGTCCGACATTCTTTGATGTTACCGCGACATTTATTACGCTGTATAAAACGTCGCTATTTCAATGCACACCAAACATTACGTTGTAGTTTTGGCGCTTTGATTTCAAAGGGTTACGCTGTACCGGTAACACACTGTGCTTAATTGACCCGTTTTTTTACCAGTATTCTGTTTAACCCCCCCGAACTCCCGTTGCAGCCAGATTTTTTACGACATATTGCTACTGACTTTTGGCACATGTATGAATCAAACAGATCATCTGCGAGGGGAATGAGTCCGTGGGACGGACCCGCAGCCGGAAACCCTGAGTATACCAGTATAAAACAATGAATTTGATGAAAGATTGACAATAAAAAATCTAAGGCTAAATAGTTTTAATATCACACAGAAACTTGGCCAAATACTTCATGAACATGGCGCAGTGTCAAAACTTCCTTTCCAGTAAATTCCACTGCACTGGGTCCACTGGGTTAGATCTATCAACAACAACAAATATAAACAAATCAAAATATTAAATCAAGATTGGGTACTTAAAATAAAATCTGAAATGCCAATTTATTATTATTGTAGACTAGAGTAAGCTTGTGGGATATGGAACACATGGAAAACGCTGTGTATTTTGGACGACGTCAACAGCGCAACACATGGATTTGTTGACAAAACGCGAATGCGCGATCATACATTGAGGCCAAAAATACAAAAAGCGCCCCAGAGCGCGCTAAATATCGATATATTCTTGAAGATAAGGATCTGAGGATTATGTTTATGAAAGAAATTATGTCCGTTTTGGCTCCGTTAAGGTGTTTTATGCCCTCTTAATCAGTGCGCATGGTGAAATTTGCACGAAAATAGGCAATGTTCTCGCTACTTTACAGCGATCAAACGAGAACAATTTGCATCAAAAAATATTTTTTCAAGTGCGACACCATAGGTCATGTATTCAAGATTATGCAAATTTTTTATTTCCACATGATTCCATTGGTAGGCCACTCTCAGCAACCAGCCAATAAGCCGCAGCGAGAGCCTTCGAGATCTTAAAATTCAAAATGGCGGCAGTCATGTGTAAACCACAAGGTTGTATTCCATGCTTTATCATATTTAACACTTGTATTAAAAACAAACCTTTGCAACAGAAAATGATAATCCTATAACACATGAACACATAATAAGCTGAAAAATAATGACATTTAGCATATTTAACTTGATATACTGGTGAGGTAAAGTTTGATAATTTAGCATTGTGCAGAATGGGGAAACGTGATTACGTCGTTGGCTTCCCATTGCTACTATTATCATTCGGCACGATGTAAGTAATTTAATTTTTTTTTTGCGATGGCAATTAAAAGTTTAGGGTCGGGGGTTTAAAATAGGGTCGGTCGGGTTAGCGGAAACAAACATCTTTTTTTTTTAGGCCTTATGTTAAAATATGGAATCCAATGACACATGTAGTTTTAACTTGGATATACATGGCACACCAACCTATTGGCGACCCCCCACCACCCCTCCAACTAACAAGAGCTGAAAAATAATACTTTTAATGCTTATAGCCAGAAATATCTGTTCAGAGAAAATTGACATCACAACCATTTCAGAAGCAGAACTGGTTAATGTTTTCATCATCACAGATATTTATCCAACATATAAACATTTACAAACACGAGATGATACAAAGTCAACATTGGCGAATGAAAACTGTCAAATGAGAAACCCCAATTTCAAAACAAAGAAGTTGCAACTGCAGTGCTGGCATGAACACTAAATTGATTGCGAACATAGTAGTGAACATCCATACCAAATTTCATTGGTGAACATCCATACCAAATTTCATTGATATCTGTCAACCGGTGGTCAATCCAGTATACCCCCCATTCACTTTGAGAGTGGGGTTATAATTAAGAGGGCTGTTCAGGTAACATTAACTAAAAATAACATCCAGAAACGAAAATTGAAATTTTAACAAAGTGCCGCCACTCTGGAAAATATGGGCGGCCATAACCAAGATGGAACTTGACTGGGTATTTTGTAGTAGTGAACCTACATACCAAATTTCATTCCATTTTGTTGAGTAGAACAGATGGACAGACTGACTAATTGACCAAAAACATATGTTTTTAAAAAGGAACTGACAATTAATAGTTAAAGGTGAATAAAATGAAAATGTCTGCATTACTGGAATTCCCATGTTTGTGTCCAGAAATCTGTTCAGAGAAGAATGACATCAGAACAGTTTCAGAAGCAGAACTGGTTAAATGGTCTCATCATCGCAGATAGGAATGTATTAAAAGGAAATATCTGAAGATATTGAACTTACACCCTTCCTCCTCGATGGCCTTTTACTTCTTGCTTTGTCAATCCTGGTTACTGTGTGGCCCTTTTTAAGGCCAACGGCCATATTGTAACGGATAGCCATCCTACAATTAAAACAGAAAACATTAGTCATCTTCATCATCCAAATTACCTGAGGTGAGCAGTACCTTCCTAAGATGGTGGGTAATTCTTAATAAATGTGTACAAGAATACACAATATTTGGATTTTTCAATGGTGCAACAAACTTTTATACTGTAAAGATTTTGCAACACAAATGTCAAGTTAATCTATTATTAACCCTTTCATGACTGGAGCTACCTGAAATTTAGAAAAAACCCTGTGCCAATGCATTCTCTTATATATGCAAGTCTCCCATAGGGAGCCACGCATATATAACAGAATAAATTGGCCTACATGTAATTGAGTACAGGACCATTGCAGCTGGAAACCACCAGGTACCCACGGTTCTGCGTAGGGATGCCACCACCAGAGCAGGGAAGAAGACAAAGACCCCTTCACGGAGACGTAGTTCGAAGGGCTGAGTGTAGAAAGAAGGCAGCTGTTGATCGGCCAGCTGCCCCTTCCCAACCGGCTGCGACGATTGATGGTCACCTGCCAACCACCGCGGATGCTGCCAGAAGTACAGCCCGGGAAAGGTCTAAGAGACGCCCAAACCACCCTCCCCCACTGGAATGCTGACTGATGTCACCCAGACAGCTTCTGCTGATACCGTGATGGAGATCAAGACTTCCTTCACTTCGATGACTCTGGAATACATCAGCCCGGTGTCTTCAATCGCCACCACGACCAGCAGCACCAACAACAACAAAACTGGCTACATCTCAGCGGAGCAGCTTGCAGAGATTATGGCAAGATCGGCAGCCCTTATTAAAACATCAGAGAAGACCCCAGCCAATTGTGAAGTCACAGAACAGCATGCAGCTATCTCAACCACCACCAACACCAACAGTCATGCAAAATCTTAAACATTTCATGACCCCATCCAAAATTTCAAAGTGGGTTGTAGGAAAGGACAGTATATTACATTGACCTTGTAAGGCAGTGCATTCTCTTTTATATGCGAGGCTCCCAATAGTAGAATGCACTGGCACAGGATCTTTAATGTTGCACCAGTGCAGCTCCCATTTTGAAAGAGTTAAAGTAAGTGTTCTCAGGTTTACGGAGAAATTTCGTACCAACACCAGCAATGGGAAAGAAAATGTTTGAAATATTTAATTGATTTCTATGTCCGACTTGACTCAATTCACAGAAATATTGTTACATGCGTGAAATCTTCTTAAGGCCAAAAAAAAGATTATATGTTTCCGCTAACGGAGCGAAAAAATTAGGGTAGGTAGGTAGGGAATTTTTTTTTAAATTTTATTTTGATATTTTTTATCCAGCTGCAGAAATATTGAACTACCTCGACCGAAGTGACATAAATGCCAACTCGTGTTGTAGGGAAAGTACTACTTGATCAACACAGTGGAAATATACATTAAGATTGATAAAAGATCAAACTTACTTCATGCTTAAGTATGTTTTTTATTATTCACATACAACATTTTCATAAATTTGGCTATAAACTTGGTATGAAATTGATGTCACTAATAGAGATGGGCGGAAATCGGTATTTACCGTGCGGTATCGGTATCGGCGTAATACCGATTTACCGTACCGAATCAAAACTAAAATACCGACTTTTCGGTATTGAAATTATTCATGTGTTGCCAACTTGTGTGTCTTCTTATTGAGTAAAGTTTCTCAGTAAACAGTTTTGATTCGGTACTTTAATTAAAATTAATCTCAGAATTATACAAATCCATCAGACCATCACAAAGACCGTGACCTTTTATCAGTTTGACAGGCCTTGAGCGAGCAAAAGGAATAAACACTCACAGATGGCCGACCTAGTTACGGGCCTAACAATCAATGCAGTTGTTAGAATAGATACACACTACACAGTGTATCAAAGAAGCAGAACTGTAACTTATTGCTACATTGTAACGTCGTCAGTGCCACACTGACTCAGGTGGTGGCAGTCCGTATAACACGTGGCTTTGACTACTTCAAAGACATCGGAATGCAAGCCGCATAAACAGAAATAAGGTCTGATTTCATTTATACAGTGAATAAAAATCTACTTTCACTTTCTAAAAATAGAACAGATCCATCAATTGATTAAATTCTAAGATTTATTTCGGCGTTGCGGCTATTGATTAGGATTTGTGATCACTACTCACAATTCTATTCACTCGCGAAAATATGACGAAATTGACACGTATAGATATTGTAGCCATGCAATGATGCAATCTCTTATTCTTTTCAAAAGGGGTGCGACGGCCTGCGTATAAATGATCAAAGAGATGTCTGAATATCACCTAATTGAATAATTGTGTAGGTCATTGTGTTGCCTCATTTAGCTGTTGTCGCGAATGTAGTAAATCAGTGGGCATATTTTCATGTACTGTACATTGTTCAGTTAAAAACTTGTTACCACAATTTACCTGGAATTTCTGCTCTGGTTTTGTAATTTAATAGCAATACCGATTACCGTACCGATTACCGTACCGATACCGCGGTAAATCAACGGAAATTTAACGATACCGAGCTTAAAATTTCAATACCGCCCATCTCTAGTCACTAACTTTTTATAACAATTTTACCCATAATACCGCCATTGTACCGTACTTGTATTGTGACGACTACATCCCATTGTCTGGAGGTAGCCAGTACACTCAACCAGGCATGCCTGTTTTTGGAAACAGTAGCTATATACACCTAACATATGTAGTGTTAACCTCTATACATGTATATATATATACAGATACACACCCACCATGTCTGTTGATAGTGTTCCTATGTTCCATAAGTTCCAAACAAGGCATAAAGCAGGCATGAGATCCAATCTCAGGAAATTAAAATTGCAAAATTCATCATGCCCATCAATCCACAAGTTGACCACAACCCATCACAACCTGGGGCTTTTGAGACAGCTGTCACTTTTCACAGGGATATGTTAGAAGCCATGTGTTTTGTACACTAATGATCAATATTCATGAGCATTAGTGGTAAAAAAAAAAGAGACTTTTTCTCAATATATCAGTCGATGTGCGGAAACATGCCATTTTTTTTTTTTGCCTAATCGAACTTCACTTGCTAATATCTGGCTCATATGATCAGTATAAATCAGGATGGCAACATGTTTTATTTGTAACTAACTGAATCAAACACATAACTCTTATCAATGCTGAGTTATTCGATAGACAACCATTGTCAGTGTGTGTATCCTTGAAGAGAATTATCTTCCAGGAATAGATGAGTCGATTATCGGTACGGCTTTTCGGATCAGGTCGATAACCATATCGGTTGTATATCGTCCAGCTATATATGCCAGGGATTTTTTTAAGTGTCCTCAGGGTCCGGTAAACGGCCCCATTCCCAATGGGAAAAAGGCACCTTTATTCCCAATTTTCAACCACCAAATTCCCAATTGCAGGCAAGTATATAATATCATCGGGTTTATTGAATAATTATCAAAGTTTGACAGTTATTATAGCAAGTACGTCACTCGCTTGAGAGGAATATTCCCACAAATAAACATAGCAGGGCGAGCCAGGTGTTTACCTCCCCGCATTCATTTGAAAGTGGCCACATCCGACTTGTAAGCCAGTATTAGAGATGGGCGGTTAACCGTGGAATCAGTTCGGTTTCGGTTGTCGGGAAAAACCGGAAATGACAACCGTGGTAAGTTGGGAAAACCCGTAGTTTCGGTTGTCACAACTTCCTGTAATCATGGCAGCACGACGAACAAACGAGTCCTGTGTGAAAATATTTTTCAAAGAAAGATAAGAAATTAAGTGTGCCGCCTGTAATATATGCAGAAAGGAGTTCGCATGGTGAAATCGCGCGACGAATTAATTACGTTGCTTCCGTGTACACCTATTTTCGCCGTAGTAAACACAACACAAGTCAGTTTATTTCTCATGATCTTTTAATCATTAAGGCCGTACAAATACTCTGAAAGGTGAATTTGATAACGAGGATACGATATCAAAAGGTATCAATCATTGTTACCCCGCATTCCCTATTAGTTTTTATCACTGTTTGGATGTTAAATCGTCAAATATATTTGTGCGCCGTTGATTAAAAATGTTATGCCGGAATCGGAGCCGGAATGAATTATACCGTTTGTCGGTAAACTGTTGAGAAATAGCACTCATTCAGGTGACTTGTATTGGATGCATGTATAGTGTGTACAGTATTATGTTCCCTTAATATGTTAATAGGCATATAGCCAGATAATGTGATTGAGAGATTCTAGTCATGTTTTATTTTAATTTTGTTTATTTCAAATTTTATTTTTCAAATCATAACTATACACATATATCTAGTCACACACATTAGTTTTATGCCAATATAAATGATCATTATATTATTTCACACTTATGATCATATGATGCTGAATTGCAGTCATACACAATACACAGACTCACTTGCATTCTAGCACTGCCACTCGACATGGACATTAACAATATACATGTAATAGTAATATGATACATAATTTACAATTATAAAAGGTCATGTACCTCACAAGTTATGGTAATAAAATTGGTGTGTTTTCTTTGTAATATGATGAAGCATAATTAGATTTTGTTCACATTTGTCATTTTTATTAATAAAAACCGAAACCGAAACCGAGACTCAACTCTTTTTCCACAACCGAAACCGAGGCAAATTTTCACAACCGCCCATCTCTAGCCAGTATATATTACTTTCGCGCACGTGGTTGCTAGGATTATCTCATTATCAGGGGGACGCACCATGTTCTTCCAGAATACACATCCCCCCGCATTCTGTTAAAAGTGGACTCATCGGTTTACGATTAAGCCGTGTATCCATGACGTTTGCGGACGTTTTCAGCAGGATTATCCGATTATTAGGGGGGACTCACCATGTGGTTGCCGGAATACACATTTTTTACTGTGGCAGCGTGGGGCTCCATTTAAACAAAAATATAATCTTGCGGAGAAGAAAAAGCTTGCCGAGTTATGTATAAAATATAAAAATTTCACCTCCTTGCTGTTAATTTTATAAACATTTGCTGGAAAACCCCCCCCCCCCCCCCCCCCCCCCGCACTATTATTACCGTTTTTCCGTCGAAGTTTGGTGGATGGCTTGAATCCTTCCGTTGTTATCTGTGAATTTTCAACTTACCTGAGGCTGAGAAATGGACCCCAATGGGCTGAGATTTTACTCCATCTTTGAGTTACCTGTGTTTAAGTAGCGTTATACACCGAAAATTACGGTAATAGTACTATTTACTCGTGTGTAACAGTGATTAATTGAATTTTTCTAAAACATGGAAAATTCCCAATTTTGGTCTGTAAAGACACATTTTTCCCAATTCGAACGGACCCGGACCCATTCCCAAAATAGGCAGAAAAATCGCTGTATGCTGTTTCGCCGACCTGATATATATGTAGAAGGTTTAGGCACCTTACGCGACCAAAGTTGCATAAAACATAACCCTACTAGTCTACCAGTCTGACACCAAATATAAGCACTCTTTGGTAGAATAAATAACAATATTGTTGATGTTCCAATTATCTAAGTATATGGACTTAAATACGGCTACTTGAGTCAGGGATTTTTCTGCCTATTTTGGGAATGGGTCCGGGTCCGTTCGAATTGGGAAAAATGTGTCTTTACAGACCAAAATTGGGAATTTTCCATGTTTTAGAAAAATTCAATTAATCACTGTTACACACAAGTAAATAGTAATAATACCGTAATTTTCGGTGTATAACGCGACTCAAACACAAATGCTGTTTTTACATCACCTACGCAATTAGTTTACTGAATTCTGAATACATTTCGGAGTGAATTAAATTGACAAGTTGTTTTAAACTTTATGCAAGTCCTTGCTGTCTACACATATTAAATACTACTTAATGGGGACACTAAGACTTTCCAAGGACATGTGACATGATAAACTTATATTTACTTGTATTTACTGTACACGTGTTTTAAATCGGCAATTTATTTAGAGTTATCATCCCTCTTTCATAAATGCGCTGACTGGTAGAGGGGAGGTAATTCGCATGTTAACCTAATAGTTAGGTCGCCATTTCCCGATGTCGTCGATTTACAACGGGTTTTCAGCCGTTTATCGATCGACTGAGTGTACAAAACTCAGAAAAAATTGATAATTATTCAATAAACCCGATTATATTATATACCCACCTGCAATTGGGAATTTGGTGGTTTTAAAATTGGGAATAAAGGTGCCTTTTTCCCATTGGGAATGGGGCCGTTTACCGGACCCTGAGGACACCTAAAAAAAATCCCTGTGAGTCTACTTCAATTAGGGGACAACAGTGTAGAGTTTTGTGATTTCGGAAAGGTACAGGGCGAATATACTGTGGCAAATTTAGTTAATGGGCGACTATTTGCCACAGTATATTCGCTCTCTGCTTTCCCGAAATCACAAACACCACACTCTCATCCCCATTCTAATTCTCTTTGAACTTAAAACGTTATTTCGACACACACACATGCCTTGTAATTATCGATGAAATATGCAGACATAGAAAACATCAGCCAATTCATGACTGTTTTAATTTTAATGCGCTGGATAAAATATAGTCCCTGAATTAGCATCGCCCTTATCGTTAAAAATGCTGATAAAGATGAAAAATTGCCACCTCGAATAGAAATAAATATGCACAACAATTAGTTTCTGCATGTATCTGATGTCTTTTTCAGATTTTTACCACTTACAAATTGCGGTGTTGATGTTACCGCGAACTTGATGTTAACGACAACAGCAGAGCGATGGCAAGGTTTACAGTCCGGGGACAAGTCAACGCTTGCCCGCTAAAAGTATTTTGACAAACCGGCTTTTCGAACGAGTTGTCGATCCCAACATTTCCGTAGACCCGATGGCACTAGAAATGTATTTCATCATTTCTAGTGCCGCACGGCTTCCTATACCCTGTGTACAACTATCTATTTCACAACATTTTTCATCTAAACAATGAATGCTAGCCTTATTACCTCACCATATATTTTCTGTCGGTACTCCCCGCCACAAGTTGACGCCAAAAGTTCCCACAATCGGCGCACCTAAATGCTTCTATCAGACATTTGTCATTTGTCAACATCACAAAACACGACTTCCATCTGCCATGTTGTTGATTTGATGACCTTCACACGATCATGTGACGATGCGGGGAAGTCTGAACAAAACAAGGTCAAACTACTGGATAACCTGATACAATCATTACTCATTTATAGCCGAAGTGTGATATCGCTGAACAGATGATAGGTTGAGAATAGAATAATCCCGACCGCTTATACTGTATACCCAATGTTACATTTACATTGAATCTTGATTACATCGGTGAATATATCCTGTTATTAAGTCTTTAAACTTATATTTTGCATACGTTGTAAGATATTACGAAATAGTCTAGATCGTAACCACGATCGGAATAGCCTACTCTGTGAAAAAATGTCATGATTACTGCTGATTTCAATGTCGATAAGTTCTACTGTGCAACTGATATGATGTGCAGCTTTGGCAATTTCGCAGTGAACATTTCACACTTTGATCCCTTGTTGGCACAGCACAGTATGATGAAACCACTCAAATATTTCCGTTAAACATGTGACAACTGGAAGAAGACATGAATGTGCAAAACAACCTGACTCAAGGACTGCCAACGATTGTTTGATCTAAGTAGCAGCCAACCAATAAGTGTCAGCTACAACTAAACAACAACAGAAACATTCAACAAATAATATTATTGTTCACACAAAATACCCGTGTATACATACCAATAGCGTACGCCTACCGACATAATTACAAGTATCAGACAATAGTATGCAGTTAGTTACAAATGGTGAGAACAAATGAGCAACACCGCTGAGCTGTGGTGGAAGACGGAGAACAATAGCTGAGATATTGCGATATATGCTTTAATTGCAGAAATGAAATAGAACGTCTCTTTAATAAACACCTCTGCGTACGAAAATCGTAACCCGCCACCCATGCGAAAATATTTATTATCCAGTACTTTAGTCTGAAATGTATTTACTGCGGTACTGCCGACCTCGATGACAACAAGATGGAGGTCCATGCTTATTTGTATTGTGACAAATGACAAATGTCTGATAGAAGCATTTAGGTGCGCCGATTGTGGGAACTTTTGGCGTCAACTTGTGGCGGGGGAGTACCGACAGAAAATATATGGTGAGGTAATAAGGCTAGCATTCATTGTTTAGATGAAAAATGTTGTGAAATAGATAGTTTTACACAGGGTATAGTGAACCGTTAGCCGCCCTAATGGGCAGTTTGAGCTGACCATTAGGGCGGCGTAGTGTCTACATTTCCGTGCTAATGAAGTTGTGTCGAGCCAAATTTTATCGTGTTTTTGATTATATTCAGCTGATAAAAGTTGTTTTTCTGGATAAACATGTCAAGGAGTGTGTATGGTAAGTCACTAAGTGTCCTTTTCGATATTCGATAGTTTTTCATACGTAGGTATTAATATTGTCAGACTCCAAAGCGGATTCGTTTTCATGAGATTTCAAGTGCAAAAGGGGAGGTGGGAGGGTACTTCGAACATGTTGTTTCCCTACTTCTATTATAGTATTTAGTCTAGGGCTACTATGTATTTATAATAACAAACATCTGTGGAGTATTGCCAATATTATCACTATGTGACTATGCAGTGTGATTTGGATATTAAATGAAATTGTTTACCAGTAAACAAACATAACCTCACTAATTTTACCAAAAAAAGAACAGAATAGTATTGTTTGAATTGTTTCTAGTTGGGCTAAATGTAATTCATGGGCCAGATAGAGGGGATTTGATCAGATATTTGAGTAGAAAAATTCCGCACCTGAATCCGAGAAAAATTAGACCGGAAAAGGAAGTTATATCGGTTGTTTTAAAAAAACAATTGTTCATGCTGAGACCAGGAGATGGAGCTTATATAAAATTGTATTCTATTTTAGTGATACTCTAGTCATATTTTATTATTTATAAAACAATATATTAAATATTTCATTATTATTATCTTTAAACTGGCAATTTGCAAATTTGCGAATATGCATCGTGAAAAGAAATTCGTCGAATTCCTAGTTCCGTTTTAATATACTTTATTTTCCGCGTTTTTGTTACTAATATCGTATGGCGGAAAACTCGACTCGATTCATTTTTTTTCGGGACTAAAACTGTTTTAAAAAACAAGTCCTTGTCTATGCATTCAGGATAAAATATATCTAATCAAGATGTTAATTGGTTGGTTGTATTTCACAGGATTTTAAAATGTGCTGAAGGGTGCACAGGGTTTGAAATGTCGTTCTAAATTATGTTTAGTTTTCCTATCTCAATATCTGCCATGATTTCTATCAGAATCTATCATTCTATGGGAGGCCAAATTCACATTTATTAATAATTGTACTGAAGCGCAATTCAATGGTGCAATTCAATTGCGCTTCAGTCCAATTCAATTGTGCTGAAGCGCAATTGAAACTTAATTGTGCTTCAGCGCAATTGAATTGCGCTTTAAGTTTAACCACAGTCCCTAGGAATCACTGTTAGTGTTAGTTGAATAAAATATTATTTAATAATATTAAATCAATATATTATAGTTAGTTATTATATTAATATATATACCAGTTTGGCAAGTAAAAATTTTGTGTTCTGCATTTTCATTGGTAGATGATTTGAACGAAATTACAAGAGTACAAATTTTTATGCCACACAAACATTCTCGCTTTCTGAGTTTATATCATCATATTCCGTATTTTTTTCTTGAAACGCTGGTGTATTCAGATTGTTTCTATCTTTACCCACTTACCAGAAAAATGTCTGTTAGTTCCTCGAATATTCATTCAAGTCCAACTCTCGGGGATTCCTAATCATTTCTGAGAAAACCACCCAATCTGTAAATAGTTCGTTCGCGTATAGCCAACCGGTGATAATCCGAATAAAAGGGATTACGGATGTGAGTAAACAGACGTCGGGTGTGTTAAAACTGGCTCTGTTGTACACTAAGTACTAAGTACACATTTTAACTCATTCTCATTACTAGAGAAATGTAGAAATGACCATCTCAAACTAATATATCTATATATTTTCAAGTAGGGCCCTGGGGGTGGTTGATATCTTGAGATGTGAAAGCAAATTTTATATTCCAAGCTCCCAGTTAACTCCGCATCTCAAGAATGGCAATGGGAGATAACTCGTGCTGGGTTTGGCTGCAAAAGTAATGTGTAATAGGGAACTGGATTGATAACTTCCCGTTTTAAACAATTTTGCAGAATTACGTCACTTGATAATTTAGCCGACAGTTATTCAATGTGAATATTGGATGGAAAATTACGATTTATGTACAACTCAGACAAGGTACAGTTGATATGACCCGACGAGCACATTAAGAACAATTAACTTAATTGTCACATGTCAAATGTGGGGAGATAAATGCATTTTTTTCGAACGAAAAATCGAATTGTTTGTTTTAGTGATAGAGCACAGGGGGTGGTCTGCAGCCAATGAGGTGATGATTTACATAATAACAAAATCTGAAGTTGCCTAACTGTAGCTTATATCTATATAGTAGAGGTATTATATCTAGATCTATTTGTTATATTTTAATCAAATTTAATATTACATGGACAGTGATTCCTAGGACTGTGGTTTAACACTAATAACAGCGCAATTAATTTTATTTTTATGGCTAAACCCACGGCACCAGTTAATTAATGAATAAATCCAATAGAAAATTAATTGCTCTTCAGCGCAATTTTCCCATATATGGGAATTCCCAGTTAATTAATGGAATAACCTATCTATTCAGGGGTGTAACTGTAAGCTTGTAACAATAATTGCGCTTCAGCGCAATTCAATTGCACTTCAGCGCAATTGATATGAATCAAGCTGGATTGCGCTGAAGCGCAATTGGATTGCGCTGAAGTGCAATTGGATTGCTTTTCAGCGCAATTAGGCCAAAACAAAATGAATGCGTGTTTCCTGTAACCCGACCGACCGTCTTCAAAACCTCCCGACCCAAGTTAATTTTATTGGTTTTAAATAAAAAAAATCAATCTATAAACCGACCGACCGCGCTGATAACCAAACTATGTACACGTTGTTCCATTTTATCTGATTCACCTCGCGAGATAAATTATATCTTTGATATATTTATATATTTTTCGCAAAGCCTCATTCGTCACGAATACAGGAGAAGTAGGCCCCGCGCGAAGTAGGCCCCGCGCGAAGTCGGCCCCGCGCGAAGTCGGCCCCACGCGAAGTCGGCCCCATATATAACAGAACCATTGTTTAAAATCATTCTTTATTTATTTTATTATATGAAATATGAAACTGATAATAATGATAATGCAACTATCATATTTTTATAACTGAGTCGCTGTCAGCGACTCCCCATGAGTGAAGATCATTTTGTTACGGAACGTCGAAATACCAAGCTGAACCAAGCTGAGGAAAAATAAGGCGGAACATGCCATTCAAAGCATATTTTGTGCTGTATACTGAAAAAATAAAACAAAATAATGCAACATGGCGTAATTTTATTTGAGATTTGATGACATAGCGAGCGTAAATCTATAGAAAAATGCGGTGATCGCGAAAACTTCAGCTTGGTTTTGGTTCAGCTTGGTATTTCGACGCACTCTTTTGTTATTACAACTAAGAAAACATTGCGGACTTCACAATTGGCCTACACTAACACTACACTAACTCAACTAAATTTAAGTTGGGGACCTCACAATTAGACAAAATAAACAATATCTCAATAAAATTAAGCCGATTTAATGCCTTCTAATTAATGGGGCTGACTTCGCGTGGTGCCGTCTCTTCAAACAGAAAGTCAAATTACGACCGGACGCAATACCGGAAGATTACAGCAACTATTGGATAGGTCTATATGTGGTATAACATAGATATTTAGTTTAAGGCGATTTCTTTGGTACTTCTCTTCTGGAGTTATTGAATGTTGTTAAATTATATGTGTAAATTGGCTGTTAACATACATGTGCAAGTTGGTATAGTGTGAGTTAAAATGTTTAAGTTATGCTTGGTGTTGATATTATTGACAACACAATTGCTAATATTAATAGCGTAATCAATTGTATGCATTTCATATTTGAAGTCATTAAATACTGTTGACATGTCATTCCATATTTTGTACAAATCGGTCTACCATAATGTATTGATTATTTTCTTAAGCAGATGACAAATTTCTCTGAAGGAGAAGCACAAACATGGTCACGATGTGCTTATGTTAGTTAGTTCTGTACTGTCCCAAGCTTGTAAACATATTTAAGCGCTACAAATTGCTGGAGCAGCATAAATCATTCGTAACCATATGCTTGAACATCATACCAAATTTGACAACAAGTTTGAACAAGGATGTATACAATGCTCTGTACCACAAAGTCTTCTGCAATTTGTATGTATGATCGAGCATGGTGCTGACATCAAGTCACAGCTTACACATGGTGCAACAAAGTCTGATTTAGCAATCGCGCAGTTATTACAGATCAACTGTTTCTCATCTAGATATAAGGACAGAGCCTTTTATCATCCCCACTGTCAAGATTGTGAAACACCAATCCCTATATACACTGGCATCACTTTGTACGAAAAAAAACAAGGAAACGAAGTCTGATTTTACATGTTCTATGAAAACTGACTGAGTATATCTTATGATCGTGTCATGGACAACTCAAACCAGCTTGGAGAGGTTGTTGTTAAACAGTATCAAACAGATGGAGTTGTGTGTCCACCTCTATTGAGAAAAGGCTTGTTCACCACATCTGCTTTGGACAATATTGACCACAACCATACATCAACTACCAGCACATCATCTTTACACGGGACAAGGTCATCAGTTTGATGTAGCAATAACCTCAATGTTACCTCTGTTGCGTGATCAGGCTCACTTTTTAACCACGAGAAAACATTGAATGCACAAAATTAATGAATCGGTTCAACTTCTAAACTCAGAGCAGACACCGGTCATTACTGCAGACCAGCCTCTGTATGCATTGGCTAAGCAGATACAGTGGCAGTGGCCATACTTATATGGTGAGGACAAATATGTTGTTATGCTTGGAGGGTTACATCTGGAATTGGATGCTCTAAAATGGTTGATTCAGTGCTTCTGGATAGCGACTGGATGAGTGCTCTCGTATAGAAGCAGGTATAGCAAGCCCAGACACAGCAGATTCATTCATCGAAGCTTCACGTATTACAAAAACCCAACATGCACATCAGATAACAGCATGTAGTCTGTTCAAACTCATGAAATTTGCACACTCAGAATACTGCAGTCGGGATTTATCCGATGTTGATAGTAGGCACTCAAATTCCAAAGACTGGTGTAAAAGTAAATGTCCACAGTTCCAGTTCTGGAGTTTGGTGCTTGACATTGAATTGACAATTTTACTGCTACCTATTCACCTCAGAGACATGATGACAATAGAGAAGAAACATCCCAGAATAGCAAATGAATTTCACAGAGGGAACTTCGTTGTACACAAGACTGAAAGAAACTTCTCAAGTATGGCAATAGATCAGACCCATGAACAGCACAACGCAGTCGTGAAAGGGGTGGAGGAGTAATTGGGATAACTGAGGATGAAGCACACTCAATAGATGGACGGTCGCTAGTCCAGAATTATGTTGCCTTATTTCCGATTATGATAATATTGCTTGTACAAAGGATATCACATAAGAAACCAAGCATCACGAGGAGACAATTGCATATCAAAAAACATTTTTCAATAATGTGAATAACCTCACAGACGTGACACAAGAAATGGGAAATCCATTTTCTGATGACTCCACAGACCTCTTGGCATTGGACACCAGATACATTGTAGACCCAGTTAATGCTGAACTGATTCATGTTGTCTATAAGAAAGGCAATGAATAGTCTGCGTCTTTCATAAAAGGAATGGGAAACCAAAATAAATGTACTTTCTATGATCTAATCAAAAGAAATTATATTTAAATTTTTCGGTCTTCTCCAGCTGAAATCAAATCAAAGAAACAAGTACGAAAGATGATTGTCAACTCTTATTCTCTCGGTTGTTTAATTATTGTCAGACAAGATAATGTGACCTTTATGACCATTTTGCACATGATAATAGATGGTTCTGACATAATAAATGTTCTTAAACCTAATAGTGTCATAAATATAAGAGAACTGACATCGTGTTTGACATGTACAAGACAGGTAGCCGCAAACAGGAAACTAGGTCAAAGCGCGGAAAAGGAATCAGGATCTAGCAAAACTCTAGCAGACTGGCATAGCTGTCTTCGCGATTACAACAATAGCTACTAGTATTTCACTTCCTTGCTGACAAGATCATAACTGTTAATACGGATAATGACATTGTTGTTACCAAAGGTGAACATGTACAAAGTAACCGTGAACTTGATTTGGATATTCTTGCACCATGTACACATGAAGAGGCCGATACACGGATATTTGTGGATGCAAAACACGCAGTTATCAACCAACACAACAGCATCATAATCCAAGCCACCGAAACGGATATAGTGATTATAGCTGTAATTGTATACTCAAGTTTGAAAGCATTCGGTCATAGAAAGACATTCAGAGGGATTCCAATACATGAGATTGTTTCATCAAGGTACAACAAAATGTTATGGAATTATCTTTTTCCATGCAATTAGTACATGCGATGTGGTATCTGCAATTCGCGGGAAAGTAAAACAGTCATCTGCATGGCAGGCATGGAATGTATTTCCAGAAGCTTTATCAATTTTCTCCAGTCTTGGCAATTCTCGAGTGTCCATCACAGAAAATGACATTGCAGTAATCGAGAGATTCGTTATAATAATGTACGACTGTTCAAATACACCCAATGACATTAATGAAGCAAGACTAGACTGTTTTTGCACGGAAACAGACCGTACAATGCTATTCCACATACAAGGTCTGTGCTGTTGCAGCATGTCAAGCGAGCCGCATACGAGGCAGGGCATATATGGGGACAATCATTGGCACGTAAACCAGCTTAACCGAGTCCTGCAGATTGGGTATGGGCAGAAAATGGCAGTCACTGGGAACAATTTTGGACGGAGCTTCCACCAATTGCCAAATGTTGCAGTCAGTTGACCAAATGCGGCTGCAAGAAGGCGTATAGTGGGTGATGTACATGCTACCATATTGGGCTTCCATGCACCTCTTTATGCAGTTGTTGCTGCCAAGTTTAAAAGACTCTAAGAACTGATAGTAATGAATGTGTGTAGCTATCCCAGTACCAACATCATAAATAGTGTGAGGTTAAATTGTTTGAAATTGAATTTTTTTTTTCACAATTTGAAAGTTAATTGATATAAAAATGCTAAAATTTGAAACGAAACAGCTAATTTGTTACAATATATTGTTTTAACATACTCAGGTTGTGTTTTAATTTCAATTCAACCTTTAGAAATGACATACGATCTCTTGTTTGAGTGATACATCGATAAAATCCGTTAACTTTTCAAAATTCGAAAACTGACGTAGCTGAAAATGGCGGCCATCTTAAAAATGGTGGCCATCTTGTATTTTCGCGTGGTTTGTCGAACAATATTGTTTAGTGGCCCATACTGATCATTCGTGCCAAATTTCATGCTTGTATCACCAAGTGAACGATTTTACACTTAGCCGCCCTACTACATGTGGAAAGGTCTATTACGCCAATTTACGGCTATTGCTCGTGACCTCAATAGGCTATATTATTAATAATATTAATATATTTAAGTTATTTAGTTTATTATTAATAAATATTAGTCTTTTTATATAAACCACCACGACTAGCAAAAGTAACTGGCTAGATAGGCTGACCACACCAGTTGGCTATATACTATGTGACCATACATGCATGACCGGAGTGAAAATCCGACTCGTGTGCGCTGACCCCCGGCAGTCGGATTTAACCGGGCACAATCGGGATCGTGTGTGCCGACACTTAGTGGCGATCACAAACCCTGTGTACCCTTCAGCACATTTTCAAACCCTATGTACCCTTCAGCACTTTTTTTGGTGAGAGTGACCCCTTCAGCAAAATTAAGTGGGCCTTAAAATTAATATATTTTAACAGAGTTATGGCCATTTAAAATTAAAGTAACTGATAATGTAATTAATACATGTTTGTCACTTTGAAGAGAACTTCTCATCACACAGAGACTGTATTATTGGCATTGAGTTATGTTTAGCTGGACACTAGATAGATAGATAGATAGATAGCATGGCAAGCAGAGTCTGTTGATAAAATCTGTCAAAATATAATTAATGGAAGGATCTCTGTTAGTTTTCTGTGCAATATTAAGTTAACCCCTTTGTTGAAACAGGTTCATTAATGTACATTCAATAAGACACCTACTCTAAAAGATTAAATTGGAATGGTCCATTGTTTATTTGTAGGGATGTTTTACAGACATTGCTATTTATAGACATTGTTGTTTACAGACACTGTATTTTAGAAATATATTAACCCACCTATTCCGTAGTTCCATCATATGATGTCATTGAAAATGATTAACCCTCTCAACACATCATATGGTCTTGTGATGTTTTTCATCTGATCATTCTCCTATTCTGTGTCCAGGTTGATGGTGATCCACTTTTCATGTACATGGATTTTGGGATTAAAACTAACCCATTCCATAGGCAGATATTAAATTATCACTTTCACCTTGAGCCAGGTTCAGTAAGGATTTCTATAAGTCACCAATTGAATATTCATCATTAGAGGAAATATCTTATTTTGAAATTCCCTCAATTGCATTTGGGCTACAGGATAATAATAATAATGGTGCTGGTATTCTTGAGACTAACTTATTGGTCAAATATTTTTCTACCCGATCACTTTTATAATCTCATTCAGGTTAATCATGACACATTCTTCACCTGTATAGATTTTGGTATTGATTGAATGGTTTTGAAAATATTAACCCTACATTTATTCATTTAATAATATTTCTGCTGTTTACAGACATGTCTTTCCAACGATCAGCTTAGAATAAAATTAACCATTGATATACTGTATGCGATCCAATGTTATGACTCTTAATATTTTCAATCTGACCATTCTCATATCTCACCTTTAGTGATCTGATTATTCTGCAATAAAATATTTTATATAGATGTTCAGGTTTTGATTGGTCTCTAATCTCAATGATCCCATAACTTTTTAATATGCAACTAACACAACAACATAATATGTTATGACTCAGGTTCCAATGTAAGAAGTAGATAAATAGAGTTATTATGATGTTATTCACTTAATTTCATAACTATTATATCTTTAACAGCTGCGTATGTCTGACTATGGTTGGGATCATTTAGCTTTATCACTCTATAACACATACATGTACATGTGTCTGTTGGAGTGACCTAATAGGTTGAAATCGAATGACATATCCATGCTCCTACGTATTGTGTTTATGTGAGCAAGTTGCCCAATAAGTCTGATTCCACTTGGGAACTATTAATTAATAGTAATCTGTGAATTGTTGAAAGTGAAAGGTTCAGCACTGAATATTTCTATAAAAAATTAAATATAACAATTGTAATGTAGTATACACAAAATTTTCCGGAACCCCCACCTACGAGAAATACCCCCCTCTTGTGCTCTCCCACATTCACTGCTTCGTGGCTCGGATGATGCTACGCATCATATATACATCACTATATAGCACCCCCCTTTTCAATTTTCTGGATCTGCCACTGACAACGATATAAAGAAAGGCAGCAAACGGTGCACAGAGTTTGTCTGGAATTTGGCTTTGGTGTTATATAACACTGGCACCCTGATCAACTCACAATCGCCTGCAGAGAAACGCATTATATCAGTAAAAATATTGCCTTGACAACCTTTGGAAATGTGTTGTATCTAAGGTTGTCTTTACCAATTGACTTGTCATATTCTAAGATGTGCCTCAGTCAGGACATGGTCAAAATTTTGGCGCAATCGGACATGAGGGTGATATCTTTTTAAATGCGCCAAAATTGTGACAGATAAACACAGATACAAACAGAAAACACTAGGCTTTTGTTCAGATAGATTATTAGGAATTTCCATGATACAAGCTACAGTAATGCCCTAAATAATCGACTCCTTCACCACAGCAGAAATATGGGTAACTTTTCAGGATTTAGTTGGAAATATGGCTTGTTGCCATTCATCGGAAAGCTCTCAGCTCTCTGAAAAGTTACCCATAATTCTGCTGTGGTTAAGGAGTCAATTATTTAGGGCATTGCTGTATGTTCACCATTGAATTGTTATGTGTGAGCATCCATTTAGTATAGAAAGGGTTAAATCCTCTCACAGTGCCTTTTCTTTTCAGAACATCACTCAATCTTCTGATGGCTATGTAACATGTCTGATCCAGAAAACAAAGTTGTCAACAAGGGGTAAAGCTTTACATAAATTTTTATATTTGTTTTATTTATACATTTATCCGGTTTCTTCACTTCCATTAATTCATCATTAGTGATGTCCGGCTAATACAACAAACTTCAACAAACATCCTTATGAATGTTTGTTGAGCTGAATATTCCAACAAATGAATCAATAGGAATGATTTCATAGTGTTTGTTGTCATGGGTGTCTGTTGCATATATTTATGTTTATTACAATATCCCTCCAAAAGAAGAATTGTCTATTCAATGAATACTCTTGCCTAAATGTCCACCAAGCAGGTTTCCTCTGGTGTGTATGCAAAGACTTAATATTGAATTCCCTTAATATATTATCATACTCCAAAACAAGACCATTGCACTCTATCCATGCATTTTAAAGATATTTTATTATTCACTTGAATCTACGGTATAATATCTATAATTAAATTTAGTCTTAAATTGAAATAGTTAAATTTGTTCATTTAATAGCCATTATTGATGGAATTCTGCCACATTCAGTGGTGCCCGGTAGACGACTGCCATTGGCCACGACACTCCACACAATGCATGTATGATTAAAAATTCAATTATATGATCCTGTATTAACATCTTGTATTGTTAATAAAATATTATCCTATCATCTTAGACCTGAAGAATCAATTCCGAGTTAAAAGTTATTCTTTCTTTACTATATTATTTCTCACATTTAATAGTAGTTATAAAAGTATACATTGGAATGGTCTATTAATCATCTGTAGGGGTGTTCAAGTAATCAAGAAATATGAGCAGATGACAGACAGAATATACTGATAACACAAGTTCAGAAGGATTCCTATTCATTTGTAGGAAATGTTCAGATAATAAGTTCTACAAACGGCCTATGGCATACATTTACATGTAGGCTGTTTCTTTATTTTATTATCTGAACCTTTCCTAAGGGAACAACAGTTCCACTACTCATCAATGAGTATTTCGTAAAGAAAGAGTTCAGTTCTTCTGGCAGTTGCTCTTCATTTATGACTATTGCAAATAAAAAAAATAAGAAAATTCAGACGAAAGATGTAAAAGTGGAATATTTTTGTATCTAATGCCAAAATGTTCGCAGCAAAATTATTGATTAAAAGAACACATAGCCAAATCCTTGGCTATTCAAAAATCTTATAATGTTTTTCAAGATACTCTTGGAGTCATCTTACAATGTTACTAACAGGCCTTAAAAGCCATCAAATTTTGCGAGAATCAAAACATAGCGTTTCTTGAGGGAATCAAGACTTTTTACAAGAATCAAAATGAGAATCATGATACTGATTCTCGACGGATTTTAAGGCCTGTGCTAAGTATGTTTATTCTAGATACTCTTGAAAACACATTAGAATTCTTATCTTTTATACAATAGTTGAACCCCTTTTATTTTAACCAATAAACTTGAGAAAACCATTTGATTTTATCTGAAAATGTGAGTAGGAAGTTTGGAAGTTAAAAACTCTTGTCTTATTTTCAGCGGATTCAAATTTCGAAGAGATGGATTGAGTTTGAAAAAGCCCTGTGCCCCTTCAGGTGGTGGAGCGATCAAGTCATCTGTTGGAAGGCCAGCACCACCGTTACCCTCACTTTCTCATCCAATCACCAGCTCACTACGAGATAATTCTAGCTTTCCTCTAAGCAAACTGTCTGGAGATGGGGACACCCATAGATCGGTGTCTCACAACTCAGCTGTTAACAGCACTCAGAATGCTGCATCGTCTGCTGTGCGACAAGAAAGAAAGACTCCATTGTTCAAGGTTTGAATTGCCTATGTGCCAACGAAGATGTTTCTCTCCATTTGTTGCCAAAATTGTACACATATTTTTTTCGGTAGAAAGCAGAGTTTCGACATCATGAGTTTAGACAATTTAATATTATTACCCTTTTTTGCTTTTTTATACGACCTTTTGAAAAAAGGTTGTATTCTGTAATCAGTATGTCTATCCATCCGTCTGCCCGTCCATTAAAATTTTTGGTTTCCGATCGATAACTGCAGTTTGGTTTATTTTATCTGAACCAAAGTTGGTATGTGTATTTCCCAGCTCAAGATACAAGCCATTTTCGAATATGGGTTCCATCCAATTATTTTTACATGAGTTACGGCCCTTTTTTTTACTTAAAATTTGAACGGCTGTTATAATTTTTGGTTTCCGACCGATAACTCCAGTTTGGATTATTTGATCTGAACCAAAGTTGGTATGTGCATTTCCCAGCTAAAGATACAGGCCAAGTTCGAATATGGGTTCCGTCCATTTATTTTTGCAAGAGTTACCAGGAGTTACGTCCCTTTTTCGACTTAGAATTTGACCATCTGTTGACATTTTTGTTTTCCGACCGATAACTCCAGTTTGGATTATTTGATCTGAACCAAAGTTGGGATGTGTATTTCCCAGCTAACGATACAGGTCAAGTTCAAATATGGGTTCCATCCAATTATTTTAACATGAGTTACGGCCCTTCTTCGACTTAGAATTTGACGCATTTTGGAATTGAACTTAGGGGTATATCAGATATTCTTCAAATGTAAGCTCAAAGTATTATTTTATTTTGCTGTAGTACAATTCGAAATGGCTTAATGCGTATTTTGCCAAGCCCTAGCAATGCTCTTGTTATACCCCCGCAACGAAGTTAGGGGGGGGGGGGGTATACTGGAGTCAGCTTGTCCATCCGTCGTCCGTCCGTGGACACAAATTTGTCCGGAGTTTTTCTCAGTCGTTTTATGATCAATTTCCGTGAAACTTGGCACAGGCATCAACCACCATGGGAACCTGTGCACCTGCGATTATGACGTCTGTCGGACTTTTTTTGGTGGAGTTATTCTCCCTTTTCGACTTAGAAATTTTTTGCAACATGTATAATTTTGTCCGAGCTTTTATTCCTACATTTTTAGGTCAATTTTTGTTTAACTTGGCACAGACATTTAGTACCATGGGAACCTGTGCACCTGCGATTATGACGTCTGTCCGGCATTTTTTGGTGGAGTTATCCTCCTTTTTTTCGACTTAGAATTTTTTTTGCAACATGCCTAATTTTGTCCGAGCTTTTATTTCTACATTTTTAGGTCAATGTTTTTTAATCTTGGCACTGATATTTAGTACCATGAGAACCTGTGAACCTGCGATTATGATGTCTGTCCGACTTTTTTTGTGGAGTTATTCCCCTTTTTCGACTTAGAACATTTTTTGCAAAATGCATAATTTTGTCCGAGCTTTTATTCCTACATTTTTCGGCAATAGGTTTAAGATTACGGTTAGGTTTGTGCACCTGCAATGGGAACTGTTATTTTATTATTTTAACTAAATGTTTACTGACATGTGAATATAATGTCTTAATATTTTAAAAACACGGGGGGGGGGGGGGGTATCCTTAGTCCCATTGGGACAGTCACACCTCTAGTTATTATTGGAATTTTTAATTCTGGATAGTTTCATGTTGATTGATGGTTGTTGGGCCATCTGGGCATCCATTTGTGTTGTGATGTGAGTGTGATAACTCCTACGAACGTGATTTGATTTTTACCAAAATTGGTGAATGATTTCTAAATGCAAATATAATTTAATATATATTGTCACATTCTTTGTAGATTAAAATTGCTGTTGATTGTGTGATAGGAACTTTTTATTGTTTCTAGATATTGTTTACCCACAACTGCTTGCATATATTGTGTACATTGAACACAATTAATTTTGTCACTACTCAGGTGGTGGTGATATATCTTCGAAGAGATCTTTCGATAGAATCACACCGATTGAATAAGAATTCTGATTTTCTTTCTAAGTCTGTTAAAAAAAAAAAATTCTTCCCAATGCCATTTTACTAACAGACATGTGATTATACTTAATTAAGAGAACAACAAGTTATCAACGAAGTTTCAATCCGGACAGAACTAGCTTTTTGAGATCTGTAAACTGTAAAGCATGATTGACATGGTATTTTTCGGAAGAGCTTCATTGTTGACAATTTGTTGATGATTTAACCAATCGCAGTGGCCATTTTATTCATACTAAGGAGAGGGTTGGATCTTTGTTCGTTGGTAGTAATGATTGACATGACTATGTTACCCTTTGACACATGTACATTGCTACAATGAATGAGCACTCTTCGATATTTGCCATGTATTTGTCAGTTAGATTGATGGTCGATTGCTTTGATGTCTCTCTACAAATTAGCTACATATTGTCATGAACTGTTACTGTGCGGCGTCTTTACAATTGCAACATTTCATAAAGATTTGAGTATTACAAGACCATTTGAAATTGTCTTTGTAAACTGATGTACCCATGGCAAAATGTTGCGATAGTATTTTTTTCCCACTTTCGAGGGCAGAATTCTTTTTGTCAGAATCAAAGGTTATCGGTATACTATATAGTCCAAAATCCTCTTCATAATTTGTTGTTTTTGTATTATGAAAAAGAATATACAGTTTCTCTCTCTTTCAATGACTATATTTTCCGATTTCAAAGAAGTTATTTGAAATTGCTGCAAATCATTGGAAAGGTTATCAATTGGAGATTATATGATAAATATATATTTCTTTTTCTTTTAGCCATTAGATATTCTGGCATTCGCATTATTCATTCTATTTGTACACAATCATCAACAGTGTTGACTCCTGGGATGTGCATTTATATACATATGCCAGGGTTTCCGCTAGGGGTTGGGGGAATGGTACCCCTATGGACACTGGGGGAAATCTCAGTCCATCAACAAATGTGAATATCTGCATTTAATAGTATTTAGTAAGTCAGTCATTAATTTAAGCCAAGTTCTGAATATCAATGGTAATATAAGTACATGTAGATAAAGTCAAGGAATCATATTATTGTGTTTCATTTTTGACAATTTTGAAGGGTTAATGTAAGGTTGTTGTCATATGGCACTGCATATAAACATTGATAGGTACTGAAAACTGCGACAAAGGTCAAGTTAAATTCGCGTATAAAATAAGTGTACTGACAATTTTTCGTATGATCACCATCAACCCCGATTCAACAGTAGAGGAAATTGTTAAAACTCACAATTTATTTTAACGTCCAACTTCACTACATTCATTACAACATGGAATATTCCTGATCATCCTTCAGTGGCTATTAAACAGGACCTCATCTACATGATTATTAATCAGAACCAGTCTGAACATGTGTTAGTTGAGAACTTACATGTAATTGCAATATAACCAGGCAGATTCAACCACATGGCTTTTAGTGATGTCTGCTTCAATATCTTTCAGAATAAGGTAAAAATAATTGTCAATGTGTGTACCCCCGAAAAGTATTTTTTTCCAGATCAGCGTTATTACTCACCGCTGGTTTTATGTAGTGGCAGATACACATGTTTATAGGCATTAATCTATGGATCGGGTTGTAGAATAATCAGAATATGTCAGAGGGTAACTTTGGGTGAGGGGAAAGGGACCCACTGCCCCTGTAGCCGAAACCCTGCATATGCCTATTATTAACCTCTTTCTATACTAAATACTCATTGACGTGTAGTTCCCTTTGGAATTGTTTGGATAATAAGTTCAATAAATGACCTCCAATAAATAGGACTCCTTCCACACTTTCATTATCTATCGTCTGCTTATTTTTCCTGAAAACTCCTCCATATGAACAATAGACCACTCACATGTATACTTTTATAACTGAGAGGGAGAATCCATTTAGTATAGAAAAGGTTAATTATTTGATTTTTTTCTATTTTGCAGCAAAGCCAGAAATGCATGCAGGCGTCGATCACTTCATTTGCTAAAACTCCGATGGCATCTGTTGCTCCTCAGCAAAGGTAAATATGTATATTTTATTAAGGTCTTTGTGCATATGCATATTATGCTAGAAAATTTCCAGTGAAATCAGGCTGCATTTTATCTATTATGTAGAATCTCATAATTCCTACGTATGACTAGAGTTACTCCCTCATTAGAAATACCTCCTCCAGCCATAAACTCATTTTCATTATAATTACCATGTTGTTTTACATAATTCATAGAGCACATGAGTGTATTTTGCACTTATTCCTGACTCAAATTCATTCATTTGTTGCATATATTATGTTGAGTATAAAAGGAGATGTTCCCATAAATGTCTGGATTTAGTGTACACTGTCCGCCTTTAATATGGTTAGATGATAGAAAATCCATTGACGATCTCTTCTCTGTATGATGTTTTTGATTTGTTACCAATGTATTCTCTGAATTGTTCCATACCTTCACTCTTGATACACACTCAAGACAATGATTCGATGAGATTCAATTTTGAATATTTTGCCCAAATAGATTCCAGATTTGATTCGAAATTAAAACCCCTGATTCACAGGGCCCTACATATGCACACATCTCTATTCAACCTGAGGAACCAGAAATTTTGGCTCCCAGTGATTCACTATTAGCAGTGTATTGCATACCATTTAATGTTGACTGATTTACTTATTTATTTTCTTGTGACCCCCATCATAATTGTTCTTGTTTCAGAACAAATCCTACGTGTTCAGTTACAAACAAACCACTCGTATCAACGCAGTCAAAGATATCAAGCTTCTCATCCACCCAGCCTAGAAGCAGCGGGTATCTGACGGGCGGCAGCTCTCAACCAATCAATATCAAGAGAAAGCGAGAGCTATCTGGGTCATTGGCATCAGGATGTATCAATATAGATGATGATGGTGATGATTTCGACAGACCACAGAGCAACTGTGAGTGATTTTATATTATCAATCAATTATAGGGTTCCTGTTGTCCCATAGTGTGCCTATGAAATGACTGTCATATTTCCGCCAAAGGAAGCCCTCACACTGAACTATATGGATAGATGTCCTGCGTTTGTAAACCATAGCAGAAAAGGGGTTAACTTTTTGGTCGCCTACGGTCATTCACAGTCTGTACTCTTCAGTGGCTTGCCTCGGAATCAGTCACGCATGCGCAGTCCCAATATAATTCACTGTACAGATTGAATTAGCCAGTTTATTTTTCTGCTACCAACCGAACGGATCATAAGGGAGTATTTTTCCGAATTTGTCGTTTAACAATAGCGACAAATTCAATTTATCGATACAATAATTACTGGTCGCCTACGCGTTCGTTTTTATAATTATCGTTTCGAATTCACAGACCGTTTCGTTTCAAACATATAATTGTTCGTGTTTTTCGAACAGGCGGCGAACTTTTTCGAATATGAAAATCAGCATTTCGCCATAATTAGCCGCCATTTCAAGGCCTTACGAGGCGCACAGATTATTGTGAGAAATACATCTATGGAATTATTATAGCACCTATAAGGTATGATAGAATTTGTCAGATATCAAAAATGCCACGTGATTCTCCGCCGGAAGTATCCTAATTTCGTGGGAATTATTTTGACGTTTTAATGCGTGGAAATTTATTTAGCAATAATTCCATCGCTACTGACGCTATCTCTCGTCATGTTATGAACAACGTGCTTTCACATAATACTATGTTTCAATACAAATGATCCAGATGTGTTAATCACGTTTGACCTTGAAGTTGATTACAATCTACACAAGAATACTGACAGTTGATTAGATCTTGGTTTATCAATGTCACATGCATAACAATAACTTCATATGACAGTAGTACCGTAGTGCTACGAATAAATCTCAGCCATGTCATAGATGTATGTCGATTAATAGCTACCTTGTATATACCGCTATTCTCAAGGTGGTTGACCAGAAAAACGGGGTGATACCCCGGTCATGACCGCGGTGATACCGGTAATAAACGGTAGCGGTATCGAGACGGTCATGGCGTGAAGTTACGGTATTGGGCGATGATACCGTGGTCTTTTAGAGGGCACCGCATTAATTTGTTAAATACCGCTGTGATTTTCATGGAACTCTTTTAGGGGAGGTATTTACTCGCACATACTTGTTCGCGTTAACAAGCGGTATCAGTACCGCGGTATTGGAGGATACCGCGGTATAGTACCGCCATATTAACTGGGTGACACCACGTTATTGGTGGTTAATTACGTTAAGTATGGCGGTAGGTCTAATGAACAATAGCTGCGATTATACACCAGCCGGTTCAGCAAGCCGGTCTGAACCGGTGGGCTTGTAAATTTCTGAGAAGGATCCAGGGATGTTTTTCTACCTGTTACAGGTTTGGGCGCTCAAACTCTGGAGACCCTGGGGGTAGTAATTATTCAAGTGGTTCTCCATTATTTCAACGAATTTTTCTATAATTCAACAACTAAACATGAAAATCGGATGAGATAGTCTACTAGTATGATATAGAGCCTTTATTTGCACCATCTCTGGATCCTTCCCAGGTAGTATTTCTCGGTCGGATCTCTTCTCGGGCAGGAACAGTTCACGCTCCCCCGATTATGCCGCGGCATTAAATCAATTAGTGGGGAGGCGACCGGTGGCGATGCAGGGGTACTTGGGACCCCCAGGACATTTGGTCCCACACCGGCGCAAGCGGTTCTGTGTGCTGAAGTTGCCAAATCGCGTGCGAACGTAACGACACCGGCTGGGCGGCCTACGGCGACTTCGGCATAGGGCAGTGGCCCTACCCATTCGGTAGCAAGCCCGGTCCCCTTGGTCACGATCTATATAAAGACACGGCCTTGCCTGCCTCTCAGCCGTCTTGGGGTTTCTGCTGCAATGGCCTCTACCCATCGTTCTGCTTGGACAGGACATTCAGCTTGGTCGGGACCACCTGCATTTGGGGGGGGGGGGGGCTCACCCCGGTCCGATGGCTCCACCTCCTTCCGGTTATCAGAAGAAACCAGTTTTGGCTATGGGATTCTTCATTTCGACACTGGACTCCAAAATTGGAACTCAGTTTATCAGCCTTTTGCTCAAACAGTTGGCCGTAGCTTAAAATTCCATGGGAGGTATTTACACCTCGATTGAGCCATCGCCGGAATGGGCCTCCCTCTAGTGTTTTGTCGTCCATTATTGCAGGTCGTTCCGACGCTAGGGCAGAGAGCGACATGCTATCCTTACACCCCAAGGCGTCTGAGGCTTTCGATGACGACCCGTCTGCGCACAATACGTCAGACTGTGGGTCTTTTCGGTCGTCACAGTCTGGCATCGGTAAGGCAGAAGCTGCGGATCGTGATTTCCTATCCACGGATTATCTCATCTATAGGCTTCTTCCTACTGAACTATGAACTCTCAAGCCCTCCTGGCACGCCCTGCGCAATCGTACCACCGTCTTCAAAATGCATCGAGAACTCGATCTATCTTACCTGTGATATACATTTCATAGGTAAGGTACACGACCCGCGACTGACACACTGGTCAATAGACTTCACACATGAATGAAGCACATTTACATGGAAAGCATTTCTCTTGTCACGTGCCACAACGACCCTGCCAATGGCCTGGCCGACAGAGTACATCTCATGGCTCTTCATACTCCTATTACCAATATCAATTTGATTATCTGGCACAGGGTAATAAAATTAACAGGGCACTGCATGCCTATAGACAATAGACAATAACGCGGGCAAAGACGTTTGCACTGTCCATCTCAGCTTTCTAGGAAGCTCATTGACTAGCGTTATAGACCTTTCCTTGCAGGCAGGGGACCACCCAGTCCGAGTGGATCCCAACCCCATGGCACCCGATCATAAGGGCCTGAAACCATGCTGCCAACTCTGCGCGCTTCGGTATATGCCGGATTTGTCCTATCAACATTCGACAATAAAACAGGCAAAGACGTTTGCGCTGTCCAGCTCAGCTTTCGAGGAAGCTCATTGACTAGCCATCAAACCTTTCCTTGCAGGCAGGGACCAACCCATATGAGGGGATCCCAACCACATGGCACCAGCCGCCCAATCATAAGGGCCTGAGACCATGCTGACAACTCTGCTCGCTTCGGTCTATGCTGGATTTGTCCTATTTTCCTTAAACATGCCTTCAACAGGACCACTTAGGTCGGGGGAGCTCCTCTCCATCATGGCTCTTAAAATTCAATAAGTAACAACATTATAAAGGGATGTGTGTCCTTTACTAGGAGGATAAAAATTTCCATTTGTTTCCTTCAGCGAGCCATTTTGGGGGGGGGTCTTCCCCTAGTTTGCTGCATGCCTCACACTAACATATCACACACCTAGGTCGTTCTGCTGCATGTTTGGGGGGAAAGTGACATGATGTTCTGGGCAGAGGCTCAGAACTGAATATTCCGTATGGTGACAATTTACCCGTGGTTATCATCTGATTACATTGTACATCACTTGAACTGATTTCAGTTGTCAAAGAGCCAAAGGGCCTTCTGCAATGATCTCATTGTGACTTATAGATCACCTTGATATATATTTTTTATATCATTTTTATATATTTATATCAGTCCTTCCCAGGAGACGGGAGTGATTGCTCTCGCACCCGTATGCACTCGTAATTTTCAATTCACTGGTGCTAAAATTCGCACCCGTCCTTCTTCACAAAATACTAATGGAGACTGTAATTGTTGGTTCAATATTGAACTATTTTAAGGTTTATTTAGATGCTTTAACATCTCAGTGCAACTATGGCATATTAAAGTGTAACTAGACATAGGTCTATTCCACAATGACTTTTTGTTTGAGCAAAAAACCCAACTTACATGTACAATTATGGTATCGTATGGGTGCCATATTACACCCGTCTTCTGCATTACGGGAGCAAATAAATGCTCTCGGTGTGTTTTCCTCATGGGAAGGACTGTTTATATACTCGTAAGATTTGTATCACAGGGTTTCTGTCGGATATCTTGTGATGCATAGGTACCTCAGAGACATGTGATCAGTAGAAGAAAAACAAGGAAGCTGTTCTAAGAACGACAGGGGGCATGACCACCTTGCAAGATGCGTGGGTGGGGGCTCCCTCTGTTCAGATGGCTTGACTCCATTATCGTTGTACAACCTGTTTGGCCTAATGGGTTCTCAACTCAATCCCTGTGCCACAAATTTGGCATCAGGTTCTCTGGCTTTTTCTTTGGCGAATAGCAGTTAGTTAACTTTGGTTGTCTCGCCATCGGCGGAGTGGGCCTCCGTCTGTGCAGGTCGTTCTGTCGCTAAGGCGGAGAGTGAGTTAGTCTCCTTCCTTCATGATCCTGCATCATGGGACCTTGACGGGTGGGACCTTAGAACAGACAGCTGAAGAAGACGACACAGAGAAGAACGAAGAGTTTCTTCTAACGTTATACTTGCTCGGTTCGCTCGCAACTATGCATTGGATGGCACCTCATGGGATGTTTGTTTCAAAACAAGGGGGGCGGTACACATTTGAGCAATATAGCACTCTAACTATATGAGTTATTTCACGTAAATAATCCTAACAGATTCATTAAAGTGTTCATATATGGTACAATCTGTTTTAGAAGAGTACCTTTACTCAAAATTTGGCTATTAACTTTATTGCTCGTGCCTCCTCCTGGGCTTGCATTCTAATCCATATAGTTCAGTGTGAGGGCTTCCTTTGGCGGAAATATGATATTTTTAAAAATATAATATATATTTCCTTAAAGAAAGCCTGAACACTGAACTATCATAGGGCCCTCCCATAGCGGTGCCATTCCCAACCCCGCGACTCGCCAATCTTCTGATTGAGTTGAAAATAAACTGGCTAATTCAATCTGTACAGTGAATTATATTGGGACTGCGCATGCGTGACTGATTCCGAGGCAAGCCACTGAAGAGTACAGACCGTGAATGACCGTAGGCGACCAAAAAGTTAACCCCTTTTCTGCTATGGTTTACAAACGCAGGACATCTATCCATATAGTTCAGTGTTCAGGCTTTCTTTAAGGAAATATATATTATATTTTAAAAAATATCATTTTGAGCCCCAAGTAAATTAAATTTGTGGTCGTTAATCAGCCCAAGCCTTCAAAACGAAAATCGCTAAACAACCCATAATGTAAACTTTGACCTTCCTCAGCACATCTGCTGCATCGCCTGAACCAGTAAATCATAAAGGCAAGTGGATCGGATGATTTGGGGACATATTGCGGCTATTTGGGGTAGATTTGGTCAAAACATGTGCGAAAATCCTCGAAAAAATGCTGATTTTTGTTTATTTGCCATCTTGGATTTGGAGGTCACTTGACATTAAAATATTGGAATTGAGTCCAATTATTTAGCACAACCCATCATGATGTTGAAAATATACATGCCTTGCCTCTACTAAGATAAGTATACAAGGAACTAGTTTTTGAACAGTTGCCCCCACACAAGCCTTGAAATAGTGAGCCTGTCATTTGCGAGAGCTTTCCGATGAATGGCAACAAGCCATATTTACGACTAAATCCTGAAAAGTTACCCATAATTCTGCTTTGGTTAAGAGGTCGATTAATTAGGGCATTACTGTACAATAGGAGGAAGGACTGAACAGAGTGTTCATTTTACCTTGAGTCTGAGGTGATCATCTTAAAACATGTTGTTCATTATTAATTATAAAGAAATTCCACTGCTTCATTAACCCTTTCTATACTAAATACTCATTGACGAGTAGTTCCCGTTGTTGAACTTATTATCTGAACATTTCCCTCCAATAATTTCCCTCCAAGATTCAGAATTTCACGATGCAATGCACATCATGATGTTTATGGGATGATGTGATGCGCATCTTGATTCAGAATTCCTAGTTGCCACTATGGATTAATTCAGCCTTTGTTGCTCGCTGCCCGCATGTCAACTTCAACCTGATTCCTGTAATTAGTAGGAACTGTAAAGTAAAATCTACTGTATCTATCTCATTCAATCCCTCTGGGAAATAAATGTTGACAAACTCAATATTTGCTTGTTGTCAGCTAGTATTTAACCCTTTCAGTGCCAAGTCCGATTTTTGTATCAACCCATATTTCCTTGATCATTTTTTCAAATTTATTGATTATAATAATGTGATACATTGATGGAAAGAGCTATTAGAGCTCTTTCCATCAATGTATCACATTATTATAATCAATAAATTTGAAAAATGATCAAGGAAATATGGGTTGATACAAAAAACGGACTTGGCACTGAAAGGGTTAAAGAGTTTTTAATGTAAAAGCAAGCTCGTAATTCGTGATCACATCAGACATTTGCAATGCATAGAAAATATCACAATGCATTGAAATCACAATGAATCATTGCAGCCCTACTGAAAACCCCTCCAGATGAGTAATAGACCATTCCAATGTACTTTTGTAACTGAGTGGGAGAATCCATTTAGTTCATAAAGGGTTAAGAAGTGAATCTATTTCAGCAATGTGTGCTGTAGGAAAGGCACAAGTTTGAAGTTTTCTTTTTCTGGCTTTAACCCTTTCAGTGCCAAGTCCAATTGTTGTATCAACCCATATACCCTGTGCAAATGCATTCTCTTATATATAAGAGAATGCATGGCCTAACAATTTTTCATCATTTGTTATTATTTTTTAGAATTTTTTACAATTTTAATATTTTTTTCTTATATTCTTTAACAGACTTATTTTGTAGTTAGTGCCAGGGAATCTTACGTTTTTCATGGGCATCAAACTTAATACTATGAATACTTGGTGATAGTTTTGAGTTATAACATGCCCCTAAGGTTTTATCCAGTTTGGTTTTAAATTCGCCATAGCATGCTTAAGCATACCCAAAAAAAAAAAAAAATGTTTTAATTTTTTTCAGGGCCGATTTTACAGACCATATATTAGGGCCGATAAGATCAGCCCCTGGCACTGAAAGGGTTAATCTCGACAGATGTAACGGTATGGCAAAAATGAATGAAACTTGATACACTTATGTTGGATCTATTGTGAATCATTTTAGCAGTGATGCAATTGTTTCTAATGAAACCATTATTTTTCTTGTCTTTCAGACAGATCACCGGTACATCAAGCAATAGAAAGAATCCCAAAGAAAGTGAAAATAAGCCCAGTCTCCACATCTTTTCCATTGTCACAAAAATGTGAAACCAACAAACTCAATGATATTGCTAATACAGTAAGTTTAGTTTTCATGCAATTAAGACTGATGTTTTTGAAAATTCCTGGCTTTGTCAAACCCTCAGTCAAAATGCAGCTTTCTCTACCCGTATGGGTTGAGATTTTTATTAAGGTCTTAGCTTACAAAGCGGTTTAAGATTCTTAATTTCATGAGAAAACTTCTTCCTATTTATTAGCCGGAGAGAAATGAAGTTCGCCAAAAAATCCTTCACAGAGCCCATTGCAACCAGGCCTGAGGATTTGGTGCTGGACATGTGCAGAATGAGGTCTCCAGAGGGTGAATTTAGTGATGCTACCCCCACGCAGCTGGCTAGCATCTCTAAATTTACCCTCTGGGAACCTCATTCTGCTTAGGCCTCATTGTCCCCTGAAAAAAAATAATTTGGGGGGACTGTTAAAATAGCCAGTGTCCGTCCATCCGTCGAAAAGTTTCCTGATGAGGACTTTATTTTGGGCTATCAGATCGAAACCAAATTTGGTATGTGAGTTTTATTAACAAAACACAGGTCAAGTTCGAATATGGGTTCTGTCCACTCATTATTGCCAGAGTTATGGCCCCTTTTCGACTTAGAATCTATCTGTCCGTTCAGAATGTTTCTGGATGAGAACTTTACTTTGGACTATCGTATCAAAACCAAATTTGGTATCTGAAGTTATGGGCCTTTTTGACTTAGAATTTTGTCATTTTGAGGTTTCCGGATGATAACTTTAGTTTGTTTGATCGGATCTGATCCAAATTTGGTATGTGAGGTATTCATCTCCAAATACAGGTCAAGTTCGAAATTTGAATATGGTTTCAGTCACTTTAGCTGGAATTATGGTCCTTGTCAATTATTTTGGTTTCCGGGTGATAACTTTAGTTTTTGTAATTTGATTATTTTTTAATTTGGTATGTGGATTAACTACATAGATACAGGTCAATTTCAAATTTGGGTTTGGTGGTCTGCCCATTTTTGCCGGAGTTATGGTCCTTGTCGACTTATGATTTAACAATTATTTTGGTTTCTGGATGATAACATTACTTTTAGTTATCTGATTTTTAAATTCAACTCAATCTCTTGATATTTGGTAGGTGGTGCAAATTACAGAAGACAAAGGCCAAGTTTAAATTTGGTCACAGTCTGATGAATTTTGACAGAGATAAATAAAAAAAACCTATCCTTACTAAAAATGCCACCTTTTCGGGGGGACACATGGTCAGCAATCTTGTATCTTCTCTGGAACTTATCTTTCTTATAAAATTAACAAGTTATTTTGTTTCATTTTCTTTTATAAAGTTTCTTTTGTGTTTAATTTCTCTATGTTCCCAAATTGGCAGACAACACATTGAATAATCAAGGTGCCCAATGGGTGCACGTCACAATATTCACCATCTGTGAACATCTGTGTCTAGGTCTCCCAAAGCAGATGAGGCCATGCAGAATGAGGTCCCCAGACTCCCAGAGGATGAATTTACTGATGCTAGCCCGCTGAACGGGGTAGTCACTAAATTCACCCTCTGGGGACCTCATTTTGCAAATGTCCAGCACCATATTCTCAGGTCTGATTGCAATCATATGAATTATGACCTTTAACCTTTCCTTCATTAGAGGTTGGTTGCAACTTACATGTTAGCTCTCCTCACTTCATGGTGGTACTGTATTGTGTTTTTGGTTGAGTTTCGACCTATAGTTTGGTGAGATCAGTTTGCGGGTGGATCTGCCTACTTTGGGGTGGAGTTACTCTTAATTAGTTCACTTTCGTTAATATTGATCACCATTGCACAATAAACGAACAAATATTAACTGATTTTGTTGATATTTGGTATATGAAACTTGCCCAACGATGTCTTGATCGAGTTCGAAAACCGGCCAGATCCACATATTTTGGGCTGAGCTGTTGATTAGTTTGTGAATTATAATCGTGATAGCTTGACTGAATATGAACTAATTTTGTTGATATTCGGGATACAAGACTTGCTCAACAATGTCTTGATCGATTCGAAAACTGTCCACATATATTCAGCGGAGTTACAGTTGTTAATTAGTTAATTTTTGTTAATTTTGATTGTGATAGCACAATAACATGAACAATTATCAACTGATTTTTTTTATATTAGGTATATGAGACTTGTTAAACAATGACCAGATCTGCATGTTTGGGCGGAGTTACAGTCCTTAATTAATAAATTTTTGTGAATTTTTATAATGATAGCACAATGACTTTGGCGAGGCCAGATTGTGGAGGAATATTTGTTATGTCAGACTTTCTCAATAGTGTTTTGTATGATAGTCAGTTACGATTAATGCAATTTCAATCCAAGATCATGTTTAAATAAAAATAAAATAATGAATAAGGCCTTTAGTTAAGCACTATATAAATCAAATTATTGAATTAGTTGGTTAATAGTAGATGCCTTAATAACATATTTTACTTTATTTCAGAAAATTCATGACTACAGTCCAAGAAAGACTGATAGACTCACAGGTATGAAATAACTAATTATTATATGGCCCGATTATTGAAAGTGTTTCAGTCCATTTTCAAATTAAATCTTCATATTCTCTCCCTATTCCTTATCCAGCCTTCTCAGTTCAGATTGTTTGGCATCGGCAATCCACTGCGGCATCCCTTTTTGGCCCAGTTTGCTTCAGCAAATGTCTTCGGCATTGCTGATTGCCATAGCAAATTATGAGGACTGTATTATCTCTTTATCTCTCTCACTATATCTATCTCTCCCTCACTCTCTATTTTCTCAAACCATCTACATATCAGTGGGATTAAATATTATACCTACATTAGTTCAAATTAGTAAGATTAAATCCTACAAATCGGTAGGATCAAATCCTATAAAAAGCAGTGAGAATAAATATTTCAAATTTCTACTTATGAAGAACTGACTATCAAAATGCACCTGGAAAGCTAGAAAAAATTGTCACATGAGCATCACCTGTAAAAATTATTAGACCTAAAAAACAAAAAAACCTTTGTTTCCACTAACAGACTGGTAGATGGGTATTCACCATGAGGTGTCTGACCTGCTCATACCCTCTGGATAAAATGTCCTTAATAAGAACATCCAGTTATATTCTGTGTTTCGCCGGTGTCGAGTGTTGGTCTCGATATATGGGTCCGTATGTGAGACTTGTATGACACGGTATGAGAGGTCACAGATGTTGTGTTCTCCTTCATTTATGGTGGCTTTGTATAAAGGTAGCCTAATTTGTTTTGGGAGATATTGACCTTTACATGTGGAAGTTTATCGTGTGTCTGGGTGGAACGGTTAGTCATAATTTTTTGGCATTCCTAAACTCCGGTATTTGTGTTGGGTTCACCTTTGTCGGATTGTTTGACTTCTGTTTCTGAGGTGAGCCATACATTACTGGAGGATGATGTGGGTGTAATACATGTAGCCATATACTAAGTAGTTGGGGTGATTAATTTCAAGATTTAGAGAAGTTATAACATGTAGCCAAAAGTGTATTTTGGATCATCACTGAGGAAGGCAAGTGGCCGAAAGCTTTGATATTGAGCAGCTATTATATATTAAATACAAGATTATAGTTTAGCAAGGGAAGCCTAACTGTCTTATTAAAGCAAAGGTCGGTATGAGTGGTAGATAGGTAAGGGGGGGGGGGGGTTAATTTTTTTTTTTTTTAAATCTTCCAATTATTTCCACAATATAATGTCCACCCACAATGTTTAACACTCAAGCACCAACAGGCTGGTAAATACAGTGTATCAAGAAACAATCAACTCTTTCACAAACTTTTTTGTTTTTATTTGGAATAATCCAGTTATTAGATGAAGTAGGGACATCGTCAGGTGGGTAAATTGAAATCATATCATACACATTATGTCGTTTTATTGGAATAGTCACTCCATTTCCCACAAATCAGATTCAACTTTCAAACATGATGACCGAGGTAACTTAATTATGTTAATAAAAGTGAAATAATCCTACATTGATCAACAAAACAATTAAAATTCCATGTTCCAAGTTTAACTTCAATTACTATGAACTGTTTGACCCCATTTAAAAAAGTTTATATACGATGGATAACAAAAAGTCTTTATCTCCTGAAAATCCATTTGTAAATAGACTCAAACTATTTCACAATAAGATGTGTAGACTCGTCGGTTCAAAATAGGGCCGCTCGGGTTAGCGGAAAGAAAGGGTTTTTTTAGGCCTTAGACATTGAAGGGATCATTTTTATCTTTTCAGAATCAGAGCAACTTGACTGCGATAAACTACACTCACAGCATCCGATGCTACAAAAGGATATCTCAGAGGTAGGCTAAGGCTACAATATTACTTGTGATTTGTTTCCCCTCAACCTATTGAATTCAAAATCATGTGAGAACTATAAATATTAATGTTAATATTAATATAAAAATAAATATTCATACAAATCCAAATGATTGTGGTGTCAGCTTGGATGCTAACTGTAGTATAGAACATTTCATGTTTCTCTAGGGCTGTATGAAATACGTAACATTGGTCACGATACGATACATATTGTGAAACACTAAATGTGTCTTCTCAAATGGTTTACCACCTTTATTAACAGAACCAACATGTTTATAATTGGAGATAGAGTTCATTTATAACTTTTAAAATGCAGTTTAATAGTTAGATAGATGAGTTGGATACACATAATACAGACCTGCAGATTACAAAATTATGTGTAACCTGTGTATTCCCGTCAAAGATACGTTACACACTGAACTACATGGTATATTCATCTTTATTCACAAGAAAGGATTCTATGAGATCCGTTTAAAATTTATTATTTTGGTACGAAATAGCTTAAGTACCTTTTGAATCATTATTATTCTGACGTAGCAGGTCAAAGGTCATTTGTCCACTCGTTATGTATATAAGCGAGTGGACCCACAGTAATCGGCCTCTTTTTCTCTTGTGACAAGATTCGAAGGGAAGTAAAAACGGAACACGTGCTTTAGAATTCGGAATTAATTTCGGAATTGCACTTCGTCTGTTTATATGCAGCGGTTCACGTGTTGAACTTTCTGGGACAATGCCTATACAGCACAGTTGTTATGTCATCTCTGTTTCTTGTGGTTTTAGAATGTAAGTATTAGAACATTCAACCAGTGAGACAACATTGGTTTATAACTTTGTTTATGTTGAAATTGGCACGTGACAACATTCGTTTTGTTTACGTCGAAATTCTGAAATTGTCACTCACAAATCTGTTTCATGTTGACATATGTAGCAAAATTAGGGATCAGGTTTGGGTCCCTTTTCGTTTATCTATGAATTAACTCACAAAATTATGTGTAACCTGTGTTTCGTTCCCCTGGTTGTGCATAGGTGACCCATAGGTTACTAGAAGAGTTACACAAACTGATATAATTACTACACTGGTACCATTAGTTATTAATGGGCAACTCAGGGCTAATAGTTTTGAGCATGTCTTATATTGGGAAGTGTTTGAGCAATAATTAAGATGTGAATCAGTGATTGCGAGACCGACAGGAAACTTTGGCGCAATCTGTTTTTCATTCGCCACAATTTCATTTGAGGTAACCTCCAGGCGAACTGAACAGACGTTAGTCTTTAATTTACATGCATGCACAATAGGCATGTAACCTTGAGAGAACATTGCAGGTTTGCTCTTTTACGCATGCCCATCTTCAGAAATTACTTGATTTCCTGTATCGCGATATGCATGACATGATACGATACACATATCGTTTGAATGTTTATTGCGATATATTGAATTCATTATTAATCGTTTCAGCCCTATGACTATGTCTCGCTGACACTTAATGAAATTGATATGGAATGTTGCTCATGCTTTGTTTTGGAAATAGAACACAGCTGTCTTATTATAGGATAATATTTTTCTGACTTCAGCGCAGACAATTGTACTCTAGCTATTCAATGAAATTATTAGTTGACAATGTAACTTTATTTTTGGAATAGTTAGTTTTAGGAAATATCAAATCTCGAATCAAATCAGGCAAATGATTCGAAATTGAATCGAATCTCGAATTGAATCATTGTTACTGAGCCAATCGAGTTCAAATATATATCTAGAACTTCGAAGAAACACCTAAAATTGCCTGGCGAAAACTACCTGGTGATCGTCGATGTAGTGCATATGTGCAGATTATGTGCTTATCTACACACTTCTATGCATTTTCTGTGCCTAAGCAATCATTGAGTACAGATAATAGGATACATGCATGAGAGAATCAATGTCGACATAAAGCATACATCATGATGCCTGTTTCATTTCGTTGAATAGCACAGTATTTTTCGCTAAACTTGCGATGATTGTGTTGTCTGTCGCTTGAACTGACAGACTTACCAGACAATGTTTACAAAAATAATCGGGAGTTAGATTCAGACTCGCATTTAAGCAAATCAAACAAAGGTCTAAAATCTGGCATAATGTGTGTTATGGAATTCCCATGATTCCTGTAATGACACTAGCACACATCCTTGTATGGCAATTTTGGTGGTTCAATTGTGTCATTCTTACAGATTGTTATACCCCCCGCAACGAAGTTAGGGGGGTATACTGGAGTCAGCTTGTCCGTCCGTCGTACCGTCCGTGGACACAAATTTGTCTGGAGTTTTTCTCAGTCGTTTTTTGATAAATTTCCGTGAAACTTGGCACAGACATCAACCACCATGGGAACCTGTGCACCTGCGATTATGACGTCTGTCGGACTTTTTTTGGTGGAGTTATTCCCCCTTTTTCGACTTAGAAAATTTTCAAAACATGTATAATTTTGTCCGAGCTTTTATTCCTACATTTTTAGGTCAATTTTGTTTTAATTTGGTACAGATATTTAGTACCATGGGAAACTGTGGACCTGCAATTATGACGTCTGTCCGACATTTTTTGGTGGAGTTATCCCCCTTTATCGACTTGGAAATGTTTTTGCAACATGCCTAATTTTGTCCGAGCTTTTATTCCTACATTTTTAGGTCAATGTTTTTTAATCTTGTCACAGATATTTAGTACCATGGGAACTTGTGCACCTGCGATTATGACATCTGTCCGACATCGTTTGGTGGAGTTATCCCCCTTTTTCGACTTAGAACATTTTTTGCAACATGCATAATTTTGTCCGAGCTTTTATTCCTACATTTTTCGGTCAATAGGTTTAAGATTAGGGTTAGTGTTGTGCACCTGCAATGGGAACTGTTATTTTATTATTTTACTAAATGTTTACTGACATGTGAAACATCTTAGTATTTTAAAAACACGGGGGGTATCCTTAGTCCCATTGGGACAGTCACACCTCTAGTTAAATTAGTTATAGATTAGTTGGCGATAACATTACATGTCCTGCCATCGAATCGAAACAGACAAACGATTTTGAATCGCATCGAATCGAATCAATTCGCAGGGCCCTACCTTTCTATACTAAATGGATTCTCCCAGTCACTTAAAAAGTGTACTTCAGAATGGTCTATTATTCATTTGAAGGGATGTTAAGGTGGTAAAAGCAGATAACAGATAAATAAAAGTGAATAAGGAGCCCTATTTATTGAGTGAAATGTTAAGAAAATAAGTTCAACAAACGACCTATTTGTTGAACTTATTATCTGACATTTCCTAGGGGATAACTACTCATCATTGATGCTTTAGTATAGAAAGGGTTAAACTTTTTATCTGAACATTTCCTATGGGATAACTACTCATCATTGATGCTTTGGTATAGAAAGGGTTAAACTTATTATCTGAACATTTCCTATGGGATAACTACTCATCATTGATGCTTTGGTATAGAAAGGGTTGAACTTATTATCTGACATTTCCTATGGGATAACTACTCATCATTGATGCTTTGGTATAAAAAGGGTTAAACTTATTATCTGACATTTCCTATGGGATAACTACTCATCATTGATGCTTTAGTATAGAAAGGGTTAAACTTATTATCTGACATTTCCTATGGGATAACTACTCATCATTGATGCTTTGTTATAGAAAGGGTTAAACTTATTATCTGACATTTCCTATGGGATAACTACTCATCATGGATGCTTTGGTATAGAAAGGGTTAAACTTATTATCTGACATTTCCTATGGGATAACTACTCATCATTGATGCTTTGGTATAGAAAGGGTTAAACTTATTATCTGACATTTCCTATGGGATAACTACTCATCATGGATGCTTTGGTATAGAAAGGGTTAAACTTATTATCTGACATTTCCTATGGGATAACTACTCATCATTGATGCTTTAGTATAGAAAGGGTTAAACTTATTATCTGACATTTCCTATGGGATAACTACTCATCATTGATGCTTTGGTATAGAAAGGGTTAAACTTATTATCTGACATTTCCTATGGGATAACTACTCATCATTGATGCTTTGGTATAGAAAGGGTTAAACTTATTATCTGACATTTCCTATGGGATAACTACTCATCATTGATGCTTTGGTATAGAAAGGGTTAAACTTATTATCTGACATTTCCTATGGGATAACTACTCATCATTGATGCTTTGGTATAGAAAGGGTTAAAATCTGGTCTCTGTTTTTATTGTAGCTGACTTGTGATGACCTCCCACGATTCAAGGACATGATGTTAGACGTCCTTGATAGTATGTGTAATATATTCATCAAAAGGATTAGTGTTTCAAGAACGTTTCAGCTGACCCCACATGAGTGTTCAAGACTCTTCATTCTTGGTTCCGCTAGGAAAAAACTTAAAAGTCGGATACAATACCTCACGAGTAAAAAACCAGACACTTCTTCATTCAGGACTCAATCGGAGGTTAAAACTGAAAATCTAAATCACAGTTCTTTCAATAAACCATACACCGACTTTAAGTGTGAAGATTTCAGCAGTTCAATTATCGGGAAGACCTCTACACCTATGCCGAAGAAGCCATTTAGTTTTAAGGATCCAAAGACTAATGTTGATTCATTAGATGTTAGTCCTGTTCCTCCAAGTTCACGATTATCGAGTGCCGCTTCCAAGTTCGGATCTCCAATTCCCTGTGGTGATAGTTTCTTTGATAAAGACCTTCCACTGACTCAATGTCGGACAGATTTTATTAATAAATTGAACACTTCCGGTGCTGACAGAAAAAGTTTTGAAAACAAAAGGACCTCTCAAGCACCTCTGATTAGCAAAACAATGTTGCCTGAATCATCCAATCAAAAACCAGGATTGTTGTCTAGCCATTCCAGTAGCTATGTGAATAAGACGGAAAATTCTAACAATAGGAAATCCATGTCGATGTCGGATGATTTTACTGATAGTTTTTTCGATGATACTGGGTTTGATCCAGCAGAGTATGAAGACGGCATGCCGTCTGCTTATGGTGATGGATCAAAAGAAGTGGGCGGAGCTTCTAACTTTAACTTTGGTTACAACTTAGCTTCGACTTCTAATGTGACTGCATCAAGTAGTAAGAAAAAGAAAACAAACGTGATTCGAGATAGCGATGATGATTTTGACGATAGGAGCTTTATGGGAAATTCTATGTCGTCAGCAATATCGGACAGTGAGAATGATACGGCAGGTTTAACGGAGGATGGCTTTGACGACGAGTTGTTAGATGATGAGATTTTATCACATATTAATTTTGATGATTTGGGTGAATCCAATAAAAACAATATCAGTAACAAGGGCAAGGCTGTGAAGAAAAAAGTTGATCCTAATGGTACAGTATATCAGTTTTATATTGTAGTATATTAGTTTTATGTTGTCATGTTTTGAGTGCTAAAGTTTGACTCTAGTGGTAGAGTAATATGATCTTGATATTGTCATTTATTATATATGACTATTGTTTGATGATCTAATCCAAATCGTCGGATCACACTGAGTGAGATTTCCTCGGATCAAATCAGATCACACTCCTACAGAAATTGCCGAGATTTTCCGAATTAACGATGACGAACTATTTGTCTGTTTAAAATAGACTACGGTAAGAAAATTAAATTGCTGAAGTGTACAAAATCTGTAATTAAATGGTTATTATTGTCAACTGGGTGTCATATAATAAACCTTTTATCACAGCAGTGAGTTGATCCATGTTTTTGCATCACGTCTCGTTGAGGTGGGCAGATTGCCGGATCAAACTACTATAGCACGGATGAACACGCTGTTGTGATAATATGTATTTATCTTACAGTTAGCTTCTTTTTCCTCAAATACAGACAGAAACAACTAGGCGGTTTCCTATATCCTATCCTGGATGGCAACAATGGTATCCTTCAAGGCAACAGTGAATGCATGTGGGCTGTGGAGAATCTCATTTCATTTCTAAAAAAACATTGATATCAATGGGCAGTTGGCCATCAATTATTTCTTTTCTCTTTACAGCATCAGACGGTTACATCTGTCATTATACACTTAAAACATCGGTTTCATTCTACAAAAACAGCAATGTTTTGATCCAACGGACCTATTTTGACAAACTGAATCATTGATGACGTAATACTTCGCATTGACACATAATTATATCAATTGTGTGGTGTGCTATTTCATATGCGAAACGACATAGTTACCATGCCAAATTACCTTTTATTCGATATTCTGTTGAATGAATTGCAAGATAAATTGGTTATTACCACCCTGTTGGTTCCCGAGATTGGTATTCAAGTCACGCTACCTTCTCTGGGCCACAATCGACTGGCGGACATCACTTGTGGATACGTATACCACCCAGAGATGATAGCTCGACCTGAATGCGGATCTTGGAAATCCACATGGTGGTGATATATATACCTATATTTATGAGTGATAATGGTCAAACTTAATGACAAATATACTGGCTTCATATCTTCGTGTTCTCAAGGTCGACCTTCACTTTGATATTATGTTATGAGTACTAACAGCAATCTCAATTTTAATATATGTACTTGATATTTACATGTTATGCGTACTAACATCAATCTTAATTGTAATATCTGAAATTTATTTTGTCATGTTATAAGCACTAAAGTCGAGCCTAACTATAAAGTTTACTAAGCTTCATTATTGTCATGTTATGAGTGCTTTTTACTAGTTAAAATTCCAAAAACATTGACTATCATTTTTATTAAAAATTGACTCATCCATATCATTTGAGCAATACGGGCACTTCCGTAGATCCTCTGCATTTAAATTAATTATCAGTAAAACTTTCGCTGTAATTTTCTTTTTATAGCATCATTCCAGAAGTATGTGCCTATGTTTGGTGAGACAGATAAGGATGATGGAGCGAGTGAGGAGTTTAGTGGATATAAATTCCCACACAGCAGTGCCTTGCTGGATATATTTGAAAGTACATTTGGTTTGAAGGAATTCCGAAAGAATCAGCTACAAGCTATAAATGCTGCCATACTCGGACAGGATATATTTGTTCTCATGCCCACTGGTGAGTGCAATAGATTTAACATGTTTTACCTATTTCAAAGGCATTCAAATTGTTAGAAAGGTTAAACGAATATGGTTTGTAGAACTCCAAAATTGAAAATATACTTGTTTTGTTTCTTATATTTTTTTTATAAATTTGAGATTTGAGATAAAATAAATGAGTATCAGGGACCATTTATATGCATATAATACAACATTTATTTCATACATTTGCCTGAAAACTGTACAAAAATATCTTGTTAACGATCGCTCTATTTCTGCATTCCTGCTTATAGAAACCAACAACATTTGAGTACAGTACCCCTTTGATTCTGATTATGTTCAGATCATATTATCCATATTAAATTGTCAGTGTATATATCCTTCCTTAATTTTATTCTATAATAATTTTTCTGTTTGTGCAAAGGATGACAATGGTGGACGTTCCTCTTTTTTACGTAAAATGGCTTCGGCATTGCTGATTGCTGTAGCCAATTATGTGGGCTGTACTATGTATTAACTATTCCAATTTTGTTACAGGTGGAGGCAAGAGTTTATGTTACCAGTTACCCGCTCTGGTTACCAATGGTGTAACTGTCGTTATATCGCCTCTTAAGTCTCTCATATTCGATCAGGTCCAAAAGCTTCTGTCCCTGGATGTGAGTATCAAGTAAATTCAAGTGATATATTTAACTCTTAATACCACTGAACACCTGGTGACGTCCATACTCCCTGGTGACGTGTTTTGACGTGTATACATGTATAAATAATAAATTTCCAAATGTTTTCATTTAAAAACTCATGTTAATTCTGACATCGGTCACCTGCAATCATGTTCTGCACAAACAAACTCATTTGGGAGGCTGTTGTTGTGTGGTGCATAGTGAGACAATTATGCAACTTTTTATAGCTCTGAACATGTGCGTCTTTGCAAATGTTATAACAGGATTTTTTTCGTGTTTTTATACTTACCTGGTGCAATAAATTGGCTTTTTTGGTGATAACATAAAGTCATGATTCTTTACTAAATCAATTTACTTCTTGTTGGGATGAATATTTCAGTAATCTATAGAAAGTTTTATAAATGTTCATTAACTAGTGTTTGATGATATACCAGTAGGTGTTCGCCTAGACAACATTACAGGTATTCAACAGGCACGTCAAATCACATCACTAGGTGTTAAAGATGTATTCAGGGTTTCTTTTAATAGGATCACAGGACTCTGAAAAAATTTATTTATAACACTATAGACAGGATTTCCTCTAGGGGTTGGGGGGAATGTGGCCGTATTTGGGAAGCACATACCAGGCATCCTGTCAGGAGAAAATTTTGATGTTTATCACTGAAAAGTAGCCATTTCCTTGCACTTGGGACAACAAGCAGGAACATTGAAGCTTCGTATAGAAACCAAATTAAAACAGATAGTCTTTCTTAGATCTCACCTGCCGGATTGTTTCACATCCCTTTTCAGACCTGTTTACTTTCCCGATTTCGGCGGGAGTCTCCCGATTTTGTGTCATTTCTCATGTGCTCCCGATCGGGAAACGAAATCTCCCGATTTAAAAGATGAAGCCAAAAATTAGCCTACAGCTAAAGCAAGCGATAAGCCATGCATGCTTTAGTGTTACAAATCAATTAGAAATATATCGCCTGCGAGTCAAACAGTGACAAAATGTTGACACAACGTTGACTCTCTTTTGTTTAACAGCATTGAGTAAGTAAATGCGGTCTTCAATGTCCAGACAAGGATTATAATATATCAAACAAGAAGTCTTCCTTTTTTGGCCACACTTAATAAAGTGTTGGTTTCTGCTAGTCCCGACCGACTGCTTTAAAACCGCCGACTCAAATTATTATATTTCCGATTTAAACTTTTTGTTTGTTTTAGTTCCGTTTCCGTCTGTGGTATTCCGTGTTTTATATACACAATAACAGAACGCGAATCGAACAGACCTCAAACAGTTCTGTCAATACGCTCTCTCTTTAAATTCACCGATGTTACCTGATGTTACTGGATGTTACTGAATATATTTGGCGACAAAATTATCCGAGAGCACCATTTTATAGTGCGCAAATATAGTTTTAATTGTTGAATTGCCTTATTCAAAATAAAACGTGATCCATAATCGGAAAATCGTAATTTTATTCCCAATGATTTTAGAAATTAGAGGCACTCGGTAATCGGTGTCAAGGCCGTTAATTGTGGCAGATGCAAACCAAATACAACAAACAGTCTATATGACATTTAAATGAAAAATATGAAGTTTTTTCCATGATACTGACATTGAAAAAAATCTCCTTATTTTTCACTAAATCTCCCTATTTCTGAGGTCAAATCTCCCTATTTCCAATTTTGAAAGTAAACAGGTCTGTCCCTTTTATATAAGAAGTATGAAACATTATATAACATGTTCGTCAATTGTTCTCTTTATAAATCATTATTTCAGATAAAGGCTGCTTCCCTATCAAGTGACATCTCACAGAATGAGGCTGACAAAGTTTACAGCTCTCTCTATTACAGGAAGCCAGAACTCAAGCTTCTGTATGTTACTCCAGAAAAGGTAAGTGATGGTAACAATCAGCTGAATCTTATGGAATCCTATTAGGGCCACTTGCTAATGGCGCTTTTGGCGCGATGCGCCGAAAGCGACAAAAAGTGCGCCATTAGTAACGCGCCGAAAGCGACAAAATATGCGCCGTTACGGCGCACTATTTGTCGCTTTCGGCACACTTTGTGCGATATTAGCGCATGTTTCGGCGCGCGACAAAATGTGCGCCGTAACGGCGCACATTTTGTCGCTTTCGGCGTGTTACTAATGGCGCACTTTTTGTCGCTTTCGGCGCACGCCGAAAGCGCCATTAGGCATACTATTAGGTCCACTCCCTAATGGCGTGCGCCGGAAGCGACAAAAAAGTGCGCCATTAGGGTATGTTTCGGCGCGTGCCGAAAGTGACAAAAAGTGCGCCGAAAGCGCCATTAGCAAGTGGCCCTAATAGGATTCCATAGAATCTTATCATTTACCCTTCCATGACTGGAGCTTCCTGACATTTTGTGAAAAACCTGTGCCAATGCGTTCTCTTATCAAAATGGCAGTTTCAGCGAACCTGTTTAACATGTGGGTAATTTAGTGCCCAAAACCATGGGATAATGACCAATTTGGCACTATTACTATGTGTACTGTGCAAAAATATATGGAGTATGCAATTACAAGGACGTCAGATAGCTGATGGAGCTTGTTTACAATGTATAAGAGCCACGGATGAACCGTTGTAAGTTTCAGTCGCAAAAACTGCCCTGAAAGTTTCAGTCGCAAAAACTTGAATCTTATCATCTTCAAAATTATAAAAGGTGGTACATTTGTTTGTGTTTCAAAAATCATGAATATTGTAACTCTGGTATATTTCAAGAATTCCTTGATGAACATATCTCTGATTAATCAAGATTAATCGCGTTCGTAAAATGTTCTCAATATATCAATGTATTTGCGATATTCATGTAATAAAAACAGATGACTGACAGGCGAAAAGATAAGATAACTGATAAGTTCAGAACAATTCCTAATAATTTGATGGAATTGAGCAGTGTCCATTCATTCATCCGCCTGCATGTTTAGCCATCTGCATGTCCAGCAGTCCTACGTTTGTTGTCTGGATGATAACGTGAATAGTATTTCACAGAATTTGATTAATCCTGGCATGTGGCCTTCATATGAGAAATTTCGGATCTAATTTGGATCCGGTCTGACCATTATTGGCACAGTTATGTAACAATATTCGCCATTTGGGAACTTCAATCTGAGTCTATGTCTCCCATAGCAGATGAGGCCATGCAGAATAAGGTCCCCAGAGGGTGAATTTGGTGCTGCTAGCCCACTATGTGGGATAGTGTCACTAAATTCACCCTCTGGGGACCTCATACTGCAAATGACAGGCACACTAAACTCAGGCTTGTGACATGTGGCCGAATGACCTTTTATCTGTTTATTTGTAATATTGACTCATTTCTCCATTGACAGGTTGTGGCTAGTGATAAGTTGAACCAATGTCTGGAGAATTTGTATAGGAGGCAGTTGCTGGATAGATTTGTGATAGATGAAGCACATTGTGTCAGCCAGGTGAGAATAAATATCATACAATATTTCCTCATCTAACCCTTTCATTACAGAATGGATTCTTCTACTCATTTATAAAAGGACACATTGGAGTGGTCTATTATTCATTTGGAGGGAGTGCTAATAGAAACAAGTGCAGAAGACGTAGGATTCTTACTCAGTTGTTTTGAGGGAGTGTTTGGATAATTAGTTGAAGAAATAGCCTGAGGCCATTTAATACTTACCAGACGATACACCCATACATTATTACAACACACCCATACATTATTACAACACACCCATACATTATTACAACACACCCATACATTATCACAACACACCCATACATTATTTATTGTGTTTCAAAATGAAAAATGGTATATGGATTGATCACATGAAAATACAGGTCAACATAGACCATTGGAAGCAAAGTTTTATTCAATGATCATTTTTTTTTTCATTCCTAAAAAAAAGCCACTGGTCAAATAAAGCCACCTTATTCAGGGGACATGTGCCAAAGTGGCCTTTTATATTTTTATATATTATATTGTTTTATTTTATTTTTTTTACCTAGCCTTCATCAGCATACAACTGTCCCCTTAATATCAACTACCTTGTCTATTTGATTGCCATAGGCATAGTATTATCAACATAACTCCACTCACATGAACTTCAACATATCAATTAAATGTTAAATTGCAAGAGAAGGCTTAGCTGTTATGCAGTAATCAAGCCTTGAAATAGGGTGTCTGTCATTTGCAGAATGAGATCCCCAGAGGGTGAATTTAGTGATTCTACCCCGCATAGCGGGCTAGCATCACCAAATTCACCCTCTGGGAACCTCATTCTGCTGAGGTGTAAGCAGAATGAGGTCCCCAGAGGGTTAATTTGGTGATGCTAGCCCACTATGCGGGGTAGCATCACTAAATTCACCCTCTGGGGACCTCATTCTGCAAATGACAGACACCCTATTTCAAGGCTTGGCAGTAATGTTGGGCATCACATCAAGAAAACTTGTATTTGTGAATGGATTTCAACTCAATATGACTAACTAAATGTTGTATTTCAGTGGGGACATGATTTCCGTCCAGATTACAAGAAGTTGAATATGCTGAGATCTAGGTTTAATGGTGTGCCGATGATAGCTCTCACCGCAACAGCAACACCGAGGGTCAGAAAGGATATCGTCCATCAACTGGGCATGAACAAGCCTAAATGGTTTGTTGTACTACTTATAGTGTTGAATGATTGGGGTGACTAGTCAATTATTAAATCGAATCCCCGCCTCCCGGAGAATGATTGACAACTGAACGTCTTTTCAAAAGATATTTTGAAAACTGTTATTCATAAGTTTCTGGCTGATTACTTCACAAATATGTTGTCAATGACAACTTAATAGTATTTGTCACAAGAAATCCAGTCAAAAAGTTAAATAATAGGCTCGATGAATGTATAGATATTAATCTATATGAATGAAGAGTAGAGAAAGCAAACATGTTAAAAAATCGGGATTTACAAAATATGTGATGCCGCACAAAATCAGGAACGGCCGAATCGGTGATCATGCTTGAACTTTTGTTTGAAAAAACGTTCAAGGTCGATATCTTAGGTAACTACCTCTTAACCCTTTCATGATGGGAGTGGATGGTGCAACATTAAAGATCCTGTGCCAGTGCATTAACTTATATATGCAAGTCTACCATAGTGAGCCTCACATATATAAGAGAATACACTGTCTTACAAGGTTAAAGTAAATACTGTTAGGCCAATGCATTCTCTTATATGGGAGACTCATATATATAAGAGAATGCATTGGCACATGGTTTTTGCTGTTAATGTGATATATTTGATAAGATAATTAAATAAACAACATGCCATCCAGCAGAGCAGGTCAGTGCCTTTGTCATAATCTAGGACACAGTGAATGATGAGTTGAGCTCTCGATCTGCACATGATACACCTGTGCAAACATGTGGCAACATATAATTAGCATCATCAAAGGGTCGCTACAGGGAGTAATAACTGGATCTCTGAATAATAAGTTCACTGTTTTAAAGGTTGTTCTTCATTTGAAGGCAAGCCTTGTAAGCAGAATGAGGTACCCAGAGGGTAAATTTGGTGATGCTAGCCCACTAAATTCACCCTCTGGGGACCTCATTCTGCAAATGACAGACACGCTATTTCAAGGCTTGTTTGAAGGGATCTTTACACCTTATGTTGTTTATGGTGATCAGTAGGGGATTTGTTTTGACTAATCGACTGGCGGATTTCAGTGCCGACTTATTTAATAATCAAGTTGACGTTGATTTGTCGCGTAATCGTTTAACACTAACTACTTATTCATGTTCGAACAAATGTATTCAGAGTAGGTCCTTGAAGATTTGTCCAAGTTCTTTCGGTTTAAACCTGATATACAGCATTTATTTATATTAATTATTTTGGGGAGCAATTTTAATAGTTTGCTAGTAGGTCGGTGATTCTTATTTGATGTCATCTAATAATTCTATAATCCAGCAAATTTATTTGTACATTTATGATATTTTATTAGTTTAATATATGGACATATTATATGAATAAATAAATAAAGTTTATATTAAATTAATGTGCAAGGAGAAAAAGTAAGTTAACAGACTCGTGTTTGATAAGGCAGGCCTGTCATTTTACCAAATTACCTGGCCAAATCTTCCTGGTCCCGAAAATTACCTGTAGATAGCTCAATTTAGTGCCAAAAATGTCATAAATAGTGGTGTGTATTTGTAGGGAAAACAAGAATTTGTTTCAACTTTTATATGGGGACAAACCTGAAACAGAAGCCTAGCATCACTTAAATCACCTTCTGTGGACCTCATTCTGCTTAGGCCTCATCTTCACTGGAAGTATCTTTATTGCCAAATTAACAAGTTTTTTTAGTTTCTTTAGCTTTGCAAAGTTTTTTTTGTCTAATTTAGATTAATTTCTCGATATCCCAAAATTGACAGACGACACAATGCATAATCGAGGTGCCCAATGGGTGCACATCACCATCTTCAGCATCTGGGAACTTACATCTGAGTCTAGGTTTCCCATAGCAGATGAAGCCATGCAGAATGAGGTCCCCAGAGGGTGAATTTGTTGATGCTAGCCCACTGTGCTGTGTAGCGTCACTAAATTCACCCTATGGGCACCTTAATCTGCAAATGTCCGGCACCATATTTTGATGCCTGGTCTGTGATGATAGACTCTATCTTTTTAACGTTTATGTTCAGGTTTATGCAGAGTTTCAACAGAGGAAATTTGAAGTATGAAGTACGCCCTAAGAAGCCAGGATCATTGACAGAAGAAATTGGTGTATATATCAGAGAGAAATTCAAGACAGCATGTGGTATTGTCTACTGTCTGTCTAGGTATGCTAGTCTGTTGGATATCAGAATGAGTAGAATCTAGAATTTATCCCACTTGTTTGAATTGGTTTTCCTGTTATTCCATAAGAAATTGGTATATAATTATATCAGAGAGAAATTCAAGACAGCAAGTGGTATTGTCTACTGTCTGTCTACGTATGTTAACCTTGTATATCGGAATGAGTAGAACATAGAATTTCTCCCACTTGTTTTAATTGGTTTTCCTCTGTCATTCCATAATGACCACATTGAAAAGAAACGTAAGGCCCTGCTGAGTCAATTTCCAGTTTCTCAGGCCTGCATGCATGGTCCCGAAACACTTGCATGCAACCCTTTTATTCACGTTCAATCTGTTGGGGGGGGGGGTAAGTTTTAATCATGACCCCGACTTTTCTAAATTCTATGACTTGAATAAGTCTTTTTGTGGCCTAAAAAGTCTATATATGCTTGTTAGGCAAAAATGTTTCAAACTCATTCAGTGAAGCATTTTCAATTGATAATTATCCTTTATGTAGGTATTTATCTTCATAGGGCAGTTCCATTCAATGGAAAACTAGGTGAATATAAATTTTTTGCTGGTCATTTTGAAAAGTTCAAGATGGCCACCAAGGGGTGCCGTAAAAAAATTGAAACATGGATTTTCAAACTTAGTGAGGTCTACCCTTTCTAAAAATATATAGAAAACTGCACTTTGAATAAATATATAAGGACTGGGCCGAAAAATCTTCTGGCCAAAAAAGTGGCCAACTGAAATTTTTAGTGGCAAAATTAAAAAAAACTTGTAATTAAATTATATTATATAACTGACATGTACATCGAATTATCAGGCAATGAATTTACGTATTTCATCTTACATACCACCTAATCAACAAAATAATAATCATTATGATATAACCAGCACAGAGATTAAGGTTTTTGACTATTAGTGATCACCATTAGAGAACCATCAACATTCAATCAACGCTCCCCTTACAAAATAAATTTGGGTTGTCATCATATGATGTATCCGAAGTACGAAACACGCATGTCCAAAAACCGGCGATACTAAGTCACCTAACTTCGTTGATCTCTTCAGCAGTTTTTAAATTTGTGGTAATAAAAAAGTTTGGCCAAATGAAATATTTCGTGGCCACTTTTGAAAAATAAAGTGCCCATTGGCCACTTTGGCCATTGACAGCGCGAACACTGATAAGGATCCTAACTAATATAAAAGATTTAACATATTTATCAACCAATTTTTATCACTGGAACTGGACCAGTATATAACAAATGCGAGCATAATTACAGACTTCAAACCACCATGGGACTTGAATGATTATTCTGTCTCTGTTGACAGGAAGGAATGTGATAAAGTAGCCGTGGAACTGAGAAAGAAAGGTATAAAGGCTGCAGCATATCATGCTGGTCTTGCGGATCCGCAACGCTGTCAGGTGCAGGAGCAGTGGCTTAATGATAAACTTAAGGTCAGTCAGTGGGTCAGATCTAAAATACAATTCAAAACACTTTGGTTTCCAAATTAAATCTCTCATTCAGTTATAAAAATATACATTGGAATGGTATATTTGACCCTTAAAATTTTTTATTTTCGGGTGTCTATCAAAATTATCTCTGTCCGTTTGTGTGTCTGTCACACATTATGGGTACCTTCATTGTGTAATCAACTCCTGCCACATTGTAGAATGTAGAGAATTGAACTTTAGGATATTGTTACCAATATATTGCTGATGTGCAACATGGACAGAATTTTTTTTTTCCAAGTTATTCCCATTTCTTGACTTTTTACTGTTCTGATTTTCAATTTTGAATGATTTTTACCAAAGTTAAATTTTTTTCCCGAAAATACCAACCTCCTAATACCTAACCACATAATTTTTCAGGCGATCTTTTATCTTCATTCTGTATAAAGATAAAATAATTGAAGTCAATGACAGGCAGAGAAACACCTTTTGGATTTCCATTTATTAATTTGTAGAGATGTTCAGTTAATAAGTTATTCAAACCCCCCAGCCTTTTATTTTAGATCACAACTGCCATCCTACAGAAAACTAATAAAAAGACAGATATTTTAGCACTGTCAGTTAATTTTGCAGAATGGAATGTTGGTTCACGATTTGTCTAGATTATCATATGATAGAAAGTTTAGTTTGTCCTTGAGCATATGTAGATGCTGGTTATGTTTTAATTCTTTCTTTACTAAATACACACTGACAAGTAGTTCCGTTAGGAAATGTTCAGATAATAAGTTAAACATACGACCAGATTGTTGAACTTATTATCTAAACATTTCCCACCAATGAATAGGAATCTTATCATCTGTTTGGCTGTCTGTAATCTGCTTGTATTTCCTTAGCACCACTCCAATAAATAATAGACCAATCCATAGTCAAATTTTTATAAATGAACAGGAGAATCCATCTAATAAAGAAAGGTTTAATTTCTGATCTTATGAATATTTTAATATCGACCTATTCCCCCAGTTTTCAATATAGAGATTTATATTTTTCCAGACAATAACTTTACTGCTGTGTGAGAGAAAAAGTTTTTCAGCCTATTTTTTCTACATAATAAAAAATGCCAAGTTATTTGAGGGATGAGTTGCCAAGTGTATTTTATTGTCAAGTCTTGAAATAGTGTGTCTGTCATTTGCAGAATGAGGTCCCCAGCGTGTCAATTTAGTAATGCTACCCCGCACAGCATTCTAGCATCACCAAATTCACCCTTTGGGGACCTCATTCTGCTTAGGCCTCATCTTGTGGGAAGAATCTATAGTCTCAAATTAATATTGTTTTTAGTTACTTTCTCCCATCTGTTCAGTTTCTATATCCCTTAATATGCAGAAGATAAAATACATAATCGATATAACTAATGGGTGAACATCAACTTCAACTGGGGAATTTCAATTAGATACTAGGTCTCCAATAGCAGAGGCCTCAGCAGAATGATGTTCCAAGAGGGTGAATTTGTTGATGCCAGCCAAGCATCCAGGATAGCGTCACTAAATTCACCCTCTGGTGACCTCATTCTGTAAATGACAGACACACTATTTCAAGGTTTGTTTGTTGTTCATAATATTTCTATGCATTGTACAGATATGGTGAGCCAATTGGGCCTTCTGTATAGGATAAATGACTTGACCTATCATTTCCTTTTTTACAGGTCATATGTGCTACCATTGCTTTTGGTATGGGCATTGATAAATCAGATGTACGATTTGTCATTCATTATTCACTTCCAAAATCAGTGGAGGGATTTTACCAGGAAGCGGGCCGCTCAGGACGTGATGGACGAATAGCGATATGTCTGCTCTACTACAATTATTCAGATGTCAAAAGACTTAGAAAGCTCATAGAGAGTAAGTACCGTACCGGCCGGTGGATAAGTCGCATCTTTTTAACCCAATTTGCCCTATTAAAATCCTCCTGCGACTTATAGATCGGTAAGTCAATGAGGGGCATATTTTCAGCCGAATTTTGAGGAATCAACTGCGATCACAGGTAAATAACGGGACGAAATGCTGACGCAAACTAACTGCAACGCGATAAAATAATACAATTCGGTATACAAAAAATAAATAAATACCCCATCCTCATATGTACTTTGTCTTTATTTTATTCCCTGTCCGACATTTAAAACATAAAAATCGTATTATATGTATTAATATCTAAGAATTCAATCGCAAAAGCAGCAAATTCACAGTGGGCGTCCTTGACCTGACTGTGTAACACGTACATGAGTGACCCACATTCAATGACTGCGGTATGATCTCTTTGATGTCTGCAAACTTCTAGCAGATGACGTCACATCGGAATGTTTATTTAATGCCCTGGAATGAGCATAATAAAAGCCCTAAAGACTCTAAATACATGTCTGGACAGTGTGTTCTCATATTTTATTGAGGCTTATGTGCGAAGCCGCGAACTCCTGTTTATATTACATAAACATTATTTTATGCTGTACCCAGCCTGCTGTACCGTGTACGCATAACATTTAATCCCCACGTTGAGTAGTTGACACTTAATACTGAAGAGTGCATTGCATCACTATTAGCCCAAAGCGTTTTCATTTATGCTTCGCGACAATTAGGCGACAACTAAATTAACGAGGCCATTATCCTAAAACAACAGTAAGCCGAGTCTCAGTTTTATATTCCTATAAATGATAGGATATTTTGTGTCTTTCCTCATACCTTAAAACTATTCAAACGACATCGTGCTTCATTATACCTATCAGTTTTCTTCGAATTCAAAATGGATAAACGTGGCATCAAAAGGAACGAGAGTTTGGTGTTAGCGAGAAAATAATCAGGGACTGGCGCAAAAAGAAAGATATGATTTTTGCCATGCGTAGAGACAAACGAGCAAATCGCGGCAAAGCTGCATTCTGGCCTGAACTTGAGAATGTTCTCCTAACGTGGTTTGAAGAAAGACGTGCTCAACTCCTGCCAGTTTCACGAAACGGAATTCGTTTGCGCGCCATCGAGTTAGCGAGAGAGATGGAAATTTCTTACTTCAAAGGTGCATCAAGTTGGGTTTCGCGTTTTATGAAAAGGAAAGGACTTTCACTGCGACAAAAAAACAAAAAATAATAAGTTTTATAATCCATGTTCTCACACACTCCTAATGAAAATGAACCAATGTTATCTCCCCTGCTTGGGAATTCCCCCAAATCACATTGGGAATACCGGAAGCATTGGTGGAATGTTCGTTCATTTTTACGTCTGTGATAAATTCTATTTTTTTTTAAATGCTTCCTCTGCTCTAAATAACTCTCAATCCAGGTCAATCTGGCATTTTGATGTTCCCTTACAAGCCACTGAAATAGGTGCGACGTATACAACAGAAAGAGCCAAAAGGCAACATTTTAAGCTTCAAAATTCAATGCGACTTATCCAACGATGCGATTTATCCACCGGCCGGTAGGGTATGTCCCCCCCCCCCCCCCCCCCCCCCCCCCCCCCCCCCCCCCCCCCCGAAACAAATTTGAGGGGACTCTAGAAATAACAGGTGTCCGTCCGTACGTCAGGGTACTCGCTGGCATGAATTTCCTTTTGCCAAATGAAAAATATTTTTTCCAAATTATTTTAGAAGTTGCCAAATACTATCTGTTTCTGCAATATTGAGTCTCATGTTTCAAAAATAGCTGTCTTGATGACATTTGCAATCTTCGACGACTTGCTGGATTTTTCTTTCATTGTGGTGTTGATGCATGTAGTGATAGCAATCTGGAAGCAGTCAGTTATTAATAATTATTTTCTCTTGTTTTTATCATAGAACAATCAATCAATCACATAACATTAAAATTATAGAGGGGCTCCTTCACCAGAGGGTGAATTTAGTGATGCTAGCCTTCTGTGAGGAATAGCATCACCAAATTCACCCTCTGGGGACCTCATTCTGCAAATGTCAGACTCACTAAATTCAGGCTTGATTATGTCCCTGTATTTCAGTGGATCGCAATGCTAACTATGAAGCTAAGAGAGTACATATTGATAACTTATACCAGATGATACGATACTGTGATAATGTTGTGGACTGTCGGCGATCTCAGGTGCTGCAGTATTTTGGTGAGCTTTATTTCGACAGGCAAGAATGTGGGCAGTTTCCTGGTGCCAAGTGCGACAATTGTACATCAAAGGTATGTGTTAATCAGAAAAAGAAACCTGCTAGATGAGTTGTGTGTTTCAATTAATGTTACATATAGTGTTTAACCCTTTCTATAATAATATATAGTATTTATATAGCGCTTCATCCCTGGTGTAGCACAAAGCGGTTGGGACTCTATATACAAGTTATATACAAACATTGGATGATAGCAATCACACACAATTGAATAATGATACAATGTCATCTGCGGCTAGTTGTGTGTGGGTAAATTTTTAAGAGGTGGGTTTTCAGTCGTTTGAATATATCAAGAGAATGCAAACTTCGAACGTCGAGAGGGATTGAGTTCCAAACACATGGCGCAGCATGTGTGAACATACGATGTTCAAATATCTTATAGTTACATGTGTGAACACCAGAAGTTGTTTTTGCTTGGAGCGTAAATTATCACGCCCCAGTTTATACAAAATAAGAAGGCCCGAAATGTATTCTGGAGCAGAGGAATGAAATTGAAGATAGCAGAACATTGCTAACTTAAATAAACTTTTCGCACACACCAGGACCCAATGTAGGTTTTTCAAAATTGGAGAAACATGGGTGGATTTCGGAACATGCTCTACAATCCTCGCGGCTGAGTTCCGTAGACGTTGCAAACGAGTTAGTTGTTCTTGGGAACTTCCCACGAAAAGCACATTGCAATAGTCAAATCTTGACATTATATTACATGAAGCAACCTTTTTCGCCGCAGGCATTGTTAAGTTGAGATTTTTTGCACAAGATGTGGGCTCTATACTAAATACACATGTAGTCCGTCTATATGACGGCCTGTTAGGCCTGTTTTGTTTTCACCTGAGAAAAGTAGTCCTTTGAGTAAATTCACAGAATATTATGTCCCTATATTCAAATCTGAATTTAGTGTGTCTGACATTTGCAGAATGAGATCCCCAGAGGGTGAATTTAGTGATGCTATCCTGCACAGCATCATCAAATTCACATTTTGGAGACCTCATTCTGCTTAGGCCTCATCTTCTGTGTATCTGTGGTCTCAAATTAACATTGTTTTTAGTTAATTTTTCCCTTCTGTTCAGTTGTTATATCCCATAATTTTCTGAAGATAAAATGTATAATCGAGGTGGCTAATGGGTGAACATCACCAACTTTAACTAGGAAACTTCAATCTGATCCTAGGTCTCTCACAGCAGTTGAGGCCTAAGCAGAATGAGGTCCCCAGAGTGAATTTGGTGATGCCACCCTGTTGTGCAGGATAGCATCTCTAAATTCACTCTCTGGGGACCTCATTCTGAAAATGTCAGACATAAATTCAAGCTTGGCAGGGGATATAGAAATGGGCTCCATAATTAGACCGGCGAAGCTTTGAGATTTGATTCACGAATCGTGCTGCCGATTTGTTTGGATTCAATCATAGGATTCAAATATTTTTGAATAAATCTTCTTGGCTTTCTTGTGGGTGTAAAAGATGAGGTTGAAGATGTCTCATACTAAATTTCAAATATAAATAACTAGGCTTTCTTCTATTAAAATAACAACTAAAATTTTAGCGTAACTCGTATTTTGTCTTGCTGTATTGATCTGTACCATACCTCCCAATGACACAACAGTAATACAGTGTATTGCTCACCCGACCACGCAAATGTAGGGAGTCATTGGAAATATTGAAAACATTTTACAAATGTGAATAATCTTGATTAATCAGAGATATGTCCATCTATAGGCATTCTTGAAATGTACTTGCAGACTTTTATGATTTTCAAAACAGAAACTGTACCAACTTTTATAATTTGAAGAAAGAAGATTTTTTTGTCACTGAAACTTCTAGCGGTTTGCCAGAGGGTCTTATATACATTGTAACATGCATGCTCCATCTTCCATCCGATGCCCTTGTAATTGCATACAGAATTTTGCCCCACCACACTATAATTATAGTGCTAAATCAGTCTTCATCGCATGGTTTTTGGGCACTAAATTTCCAAGGTTCACAAGGTTCGCTGAATCTTGTATTTTGATACCCATGTAGCAATCGAAACCAGATAAAATGCAACGAAGTGAAGTAGTAACATAAGCTTCCCGCAGTAACTTTCTCTTGCAGAAATAATGGAAAATTATTTCCTTTTTGGGATATTGTATTAATTTCCACTTTCAGATGTAACATCCATAGACAACTTTTGAACAGCTTTCCCGGTTTGTTTGGTTTCGTTTTGCTGCCCAAACATGCCAATCTATTCGGGGAATTTCCCACTAATGACCGTGACATTTAATCTTCAAATGATAGATCTATTTTGATTTTGTTCAAGATTTTGTCAGGATATCGCATCTCTGTTATTAAATTGCATATCTTTTACAGTACAATCTACTTTATAGGTTTCTCTTGTGTGTTTCTCCCATTTTAATGAAAATCCACAACACTATTTTTTGCATCCGCAATAAAAATTTATCAACGCGGGCCCAAAAAATCAATGTGACGATGTCTTAGAAACGAATATTTAATTTTGGATGGTCTTATGCTTTGTTCATCTGGAAATGTTCATTTTGCCTGATGTCCTTCATAACTCAGCCATAGGGAGGTGTAAGCATGCATTCTTTGGTACACTATTCAGTATGCTCATGGTGTATACATCACACGTTACCTTAGCTCTTGCTCAACGCTATAGCTGTAGTCTTTGTACTTATAACTATACACTGATTTGTCCCATTCCTTGACAGGATCTTTACCATGTACGAGATGTAACAGAAGACGCCAGAGAGATCGTCAAATGTGTTAAAGATCTGACGAGTAACAGAATGCAGAGATTTACTCTCATACATTTCATTGAAATTTTCAAAGGTTTGTAAAAATGGTTTGCATTTTGTATAAGAAGAATTTATTTTGAGATTTAGCAGATTTTAGCCCCATATTTTGGTTAGATTAATGAAGTGTTCAGAACCACCTGTTGTTTTGATTGCTATCTCTGGTTAAATTTTGCAAAAATGCTAAAAGTTGTTGCAATTTATTTCTATAAAACAAGTTGCTGTCTTTTGTACCCAATGTCTTTGTTTTATATTATCATGCTCAAAGTTTAAAATTTCATTTCAATGTCAAAGCACGACATAACTTCTTATCAATTGTTAAGCTCAAAACAATTTAACATTGATCAGCTGTTCATACATGTAATAAGAATAGATAATAATTGCCTGCGAACATAGTTTTATTTTATTATATCCATCAAGGAAATGCCGGAAATCCAATCTGATTGTTTTCAGTCCATAGGAGCAGATAGTTCAGTTGGTTAGTGGGGATGAAAGGGTCACTCTCACCTAAAAAAGAGCTGAAGGCTACACAGCTTTTGAAAATGTGCTGAAGAGTACACAAGGTTTTCTATCGGCACCAACGCAGTTACTTCAATTGTGTTCCTGAAAGCCTTGCGCCCATCAGCAGTAGATAGATAGATATATTTTATTCAGTAATATGTAACAAGTATAACAATAAATAGTGAAAATAATAAATTTTACTGTGGTATATATATTACTGGGAGGTAGTATTACCAACTTGTGTACCCTTCAGCTCATTTTCTAAAGCTTATTAGCACTTTTTGTGGTGAGAGTGACCCCTTCAGCAGCAATAAGTACAGGTCAGCGTTAGTGGACCAATCATTGAGCTACACCTTCGATATCATCGGGGGTTCAAATCCTGAGCATCATGAATTGACTATTGATGCCATGATCAACACTGAGAATTATTTCAGGAGCAAAAGAGTCTCAGAAAAATATTCTGGATAAATTTTGTGTCTCCTCTCCTCTAATGTTGTCATGTCCAGGGACGACACTGTGTTACACACACCGTCGGATCGATAGCCGACGCTAATGGCAGTTTCGTGTGCAACAATGTGCACATGTTAACTTTTTCATGACTGGAATTTTGCAAAAACCCTGTGCCAATGCATTCTCTTATATATGCGAGTCACCTATAGGGCGCCTGGTATATATAGAGGATCTACAACTCGTCCCCAGTTTATAGCAGAATTTACTGGACTTGTTTTTAGCTCACCTGAGACGAAGTTTCCGGTGGAGCTATAGTCATCACTCCTCGTCCGTCGTCTGTCCGTCCATCCGTTCGTCAACAATTCTTTGAACATCTTCTAAAGTTCCATTGGACCGAATTGGTTCATATTTGGTGTGGATGTTACCTAGGTGACTCTCATTCAGATTTGTTCAAATGAGGTCACTGGGTCAAATAGTTGCGAAACCAGGGCCATAACTCTATTCCTCCATAGTAATTCTTACAACGACTTCTCGTTCAGAACCATTGGGCCGATTTAGCTAATATTTGGTATGGAGGGTCCTTGGGTGACTGGTGTTCAGATTTGTTCAAATGAGGTCACCCGGTCAATTAGTTGAGAAACCAGGGCCATAACTCATAGTAATTCTTACAATGACTTCTTCTAAAAAAATATTGGGCCGATTTAGCTTATATTTAGTACGGAGAGACATTCAACCATCCGTCGTTCGTCCGTCTGTCCGTCTGTCTGTAGACACTTGCTATCCGATTCATTTACTCAAATATTTTTTATCAAATTTTATGTGCATGTTTATGATGACACACTTCTCACCTGTATAGTTTTTGGTATTGATCGGTTGATCGGTTGATCGGTTTAGAAATTATTAACACTTTGCATCCGCACATAGTCATGTTCTATCCGATGCCATAACTTAAGTATTTTTTGTCCGATTGTGTTCATATTTGATATGTAGGTTTATAATGACACACCCCTCACCTGTATAGTTTTTGGTATCGATTGGTTGATTGGTTTAGAAAATAATTAACCCTGCACACAAATGCCATCTGATGCATCTAAGTCAAACAATTTTCTTCTGATGTGCCTCATATTTCTTACCTAGGTTTTTCTTAGCATGTTCTTTATCTGTATGGTTTTTGGTATCGTTTAGTTAACCCTTTCTGCTCTTGTTTTTAAATAGAATTCATCCAAGCTGTGTTGACTTAAATATTTTTCATCTGATCAGCACCAAATTTGGTACATATGGTCCTCATCCCGAAATACAGATCAGGTTCGAATTTGAGTTTGATCGGGTATATTTTAACAGAGTTATGGCCATTTAAAATTAAAGTGACTGATAAAGTAAGCCTGTACTGTGAGAAGAAAATATCTCACATAACACAGAGTGTATTATTGGCAATGTTTAACTGGACACTACATACCATAGAGATAAATAACATTGCTCTGGGGAGTCTTTTGATAAAACCTGTCAAAGCTAATTGATTACACTCAGGCTAGTTCTGCTTTTCTGTGCAATATTGAGTTAACCCCTTTGTTGTAATATGTTCATGACATTAGGGACTGGCTTATTGTATGGGTTTTGCTAAATCCAATGACATGCTTTTCATAGACTTTTTTGTGTTTATCAGTTCATTAGTTTGGGTAAGATTAACCCCATTCTATCCGATTTCATAACTCAAATATTTCCATTGATTATGTTTATAGTTCTTGGCATAGTTTATGATAACACACCCCTAACCTGCATAGTGAGGGTCATTTGGTTTATTTGCTTAAAAATATTAACATCCTCCACCAATCCTGTTGACACAATGTGATAACTAGATATTTTTCACATGATCACTATATTTATAATTGCATCCATGTTAATGCTGATACATTCTTCACCTGTATAGATTTTGGTATCGATTGGTTTGAAGATATTAACCATAACTTTAATTATATTTCCACTGTTTACATACATTATATCTTTCCAATGTTTAGCTTAGAAGAAAATTAACCCTACCCATTCCATGGTCATACAGTATGCTATCCAATGTAATGAATCTATTTTCAATCTGACTAGACTATATATCTATTTTAAACTGACTTAATAGGTTGGAATCAAATGCCATATCCATGTTCATATGGAAGGTGCCCAATAAGGCTTATGCCACTTGTGAACTTAAAGGTACTCAATCCGATTTGATGGTCCCCATATCATCAGATTCCAACAACAATTCCGCTTCAGTTATCAGAATCGATTAATTGCCCAAAAATAATGCTAACCACAGTCCACTATAGTATAAAATTGCGCAAAACCTGTTATTTATCAACATTTTGTACAATGAAATTTTGCTGCTTTGTCATATATCTGACACAAAAAAGCCACTTGATTTTAGAGTTATCCATCTTCATCGACTTTCATACGGCCACTAAATATTCCAGGTGGTTAAAGATAATGGATTTAAAAAATTGATATCTGCTTACTCTGAATTTGATGAATGGGTTCCTCGATTTGAATAAAATATTTGTTACCCCGAAGCCAAATAAATAGTAACTGAGGGGTGCTTAATCGGATCGAGTAGCTTTAATAGTAAGGTTTGAATTGTTTAAAAGGTTGATGTAAGGATTTATGAAAATAGCTAATCGTTATCGCCAAGGTATGGGTTAAACATCTGCCGATTGTGATCGGCCTCTCGTTGCATTTTGACCTTTGATTATTTTTAGACATATCACAGCTACCCAACCCCACCCTCCCCCACCCCACCTCCTGTCCCTGCCGCACCACACTGTATCATACCATATTATCTCTTGTTCACCCCATTAAAATCCTTGTTTTGATCACAGCTGTAGGAGTATCACAAAGCTGTGTGTGCAGTCCTTAAAACTTAATTATCTATGTCAACACCTCTCCTCAAGACACTGGTAGCTGATGGTTCCATGAATGGAATATAATTCTCAGAGAATGCACTTGCTCTCAAGGTCATGGGAATTTTGTTAAGCTAATGTAGTCTGGCATTCAAATAAATGTTGTATGTCATATTCTCACAGGGATGTCCCCACTGTGTTGGGGGGGGGGGTGACTGACAAATTTGTTCAATGAAATGTAAATTTGAAGCTCACCTGAGAAGAAGCTATAGTCATCACTTCTCATCTGTCACCTGTTCATCTGTCCATCCATCTGTCAACAATTCTTTGAACATCTTCTCTAGATCATAAGACTGAATGGGTTCATATTTGGTGTCGATGTTCCCTAGGTGACTCACATTCAGATTTGTTAAAATGAGGTCACTCTGTCAAATGGTTGTGAAGCCAGGGCCATAACTCTTGCCCTCCATAGTAATTCTTAAAAACGACTTCTCGTGTACCATCAGGTTGAATGGGTTCATATTTGGTATGAAGGGTCCTTTGGTGACTAGTTCAGATTTGTTCAAATGGGGTCACCTGGTCAAATAGGGGCCAAGCAAAGGACAGTTTTCCTCTTAATATGCTTCCTTTACACGGACTGTCAGGTTTATTTTACTGATATTTAGTATGAAGGGTTCTTTGGTGTCTGGGATTCAAATTTATGCAGATGGGGTCACCAGGTTAAATAGGGTGGGACCAGAGACATAACTGTATGTCTCTATAGTAATACTTATAATGTCTTCTCAAGAGAGGTTGGAACATATAGTATGGAGGATCCTTTAGTGACTGAGATTCAGATCTGTTAACATGAGGTCAACCCGTTAAGAAATGACGGGACTATGGGGACTTAAGACTTTTGTGTCTAAAAAATCATTAAAATACAAAATTCATTGAAACGTCTACCTTGGAACTACCTGACTGATTAATCTGACATACATATAGTGTTTTTGGGTCCATGGATAATTGGGCTTTAAACATGTCTAAATGGTTTTATATAAAGCGCTTGTGAGATTGAAAATTTCCAACAATTGACTTGGGAATCTGGAGCCCGGGCGAGAGGGGACTTCTTGAGCTGGAGGAGGGGGTGATCACTAGTGTACAATTGGTAATTTCAAGTTAGATTTGGTAATTTCAAGGTAGATTTGGTAATTTGATATTCACCGATCTACATTCATGAAGCCTCTCTAGCCACATATCCTGTTTAGATCTACTTCTTTTAAAGTGATTATGAAAAGTTCTAACTGTTGTGGTCTCCAAAGTCCCAGTCTTATCAGTCTTTGCAGTCTGGTGAGCGACCCCACAGTCTTTGACTGTCTTGTGTAAATTCTGCTATAAACTGGGGACGAGTTGTAGATTCTATTTATTACATGATCCAAAACCTTGACAAAACATACTTAAATCAACAAATTGGGTACGAAACTAACATCGGCTTCTATAAGGCATGCGATGACATTTCAAGTAACTATGCATTGTTTTCCCGCGTAAAGAAATAATCCCAGATAAGTAAAGACTCTTTGGCGCATATAATGGTGTATATTTAATGACATAACTTTTCAAACTCTTCATTCATCATAGTTTGTTGGGAAAATATTTTGGAAGCCAGAGTATTTTGAGACGTAGCTTACAGAATATAAACAGACGACAACGAACGTTTAATATCACAATTTATAGAATGGGTTTATTGAATGGAATAAGGGTAGGATCATGTAATAAATAGGAGAATGCACTGGCCTAACAATATTTAAATTGACCTTGTAAGCCAGTGCATTCTCTTATATATGCAAGGCTCCCTATGGTAGACTCTCATATATATGAGAATGCACTGGCACAGGGTCTTTAATGTTGCACCAGCGCAGCTCCCGTCATGAAAGGGTTAAACATGTGATGTAAAATAAACTCACCTACAAACCAGTAGTCTAGTGGTTTGAATGTTTGTCCCAATATCAGCTAGATGTTGGTATGATATGTTAACCCTTTCAAGATGGGAGCTGCGCTGGTGCAGCATTAACCCTTTGAGTGCCAGGGGCCGATCTCATCGGCCCTAAACCTACAAAATAAGTCTGTTAAAGATATAAGAATAAATTGTTAAAATTGTAAAAAATTGTAAAAAAAAAAAAAAAAAAATTGTTAGGCCAATGCATTCTCTTATATATGGGAGGCGACCTATGGTCGACTCGCATATATAAGAGAATGCTTTGGCACAGGATATATGGGTTGATACAAAAATCGGACCTGGCACTGAAAGGGTTAAAGATCCTGTGCCAGTTTATTCTCTTATATATGCGAGTCTCATGTAGGGAGCCTCACATTTATTTAAGTGAATGGACTGGCATACAAGGTCAAGGTATTTATTGTTAGGCCAATGTATTCTCTTATATATGTGAGGCTCGGTTAATTCATAGCGTAGCCCTAAACATTTCAATGGGGATATTTGGGTATTGCGTAGAGCATTCAACAATCACAGAATCCCATTTGTCCATTAAATATGCATGGACAGTTCCTATAATTTAAGGTTCACAAAACGCAAAGATCCAGACAGCGGGCCACAATAAACATGCCCTTCATGGTAAGGGTGCGTCTTATAGCCGAGGGGATGCTGAGAGGCTCATGAGGAAACTCGTTGTTGATGATATCCTAAAGGAAGACCTACAACAAACCATGGCAGAACATACAGCATGCTATTTACGGATAGGTCCCAAGGCTTACGACTTCATGCAGGGAAACATCAAGGTAAATTTTTGTATCAACCAATATTTCCTTGATAATTTTTCAAATTTATTGATTATAATAATGTGATACATTGATGGAAAGAGCTCTAAGAGCTCTAAGAGCTCTTTCCATCAATGTATCACATTATTATAATCAATAAATTTTTAAAATGATCAAGGAAATATGGGTTGATACAAAAATCGGACTTGGCACTGAAAGGGTTAATGTTTCAAAGTGCACTATACATTGAGGTGATAATGTCCCTGGGACAAAAAATATCAGGCTAATTTATGGTAAGGTAAATTCATGCAATTGCACCATACACGTTTACTCTAGATTTGATAAGTCATTGAATTTTCACATTTCTTAAAATGTGGTTTAAAAGTAGAACCCTGCGAATATTATGGATAGTATAATTTGAATAGTAACCCGATTATTGCTATGGATAGGTCCGAGGCTTAAGACTTCATGCAGGGAAAATGAAGATAAATTTGTACAAAAAGGCTCAAAAGTGGTTGATTTCAGTTGATTTCTTAAATAATAGAGCCTTCCAAATATATTATTACAATTGTTTCTAATACCAAAGCAATTATAGCACAATCAAATCAAATATTGAATATATTAGATATTCATTAGAAAAGACCAGCTTTGTTAAGGCTGGACAACTCACAACAGATTGATGAATAATTCACCTCAGTGATTGAACTATTGGCACTCTCCCCCTCCATACATACCATATAACCCAAGAGTTATTTAAAGGTACAGGCCTTGGTTGTATAATTGTCCCCCGAAAAATTTATTTTTGGGGGACTATAGAAACGGGGTCCGTCCGTTCGTCCGTCGTACCGTCCGTCCGTCCGTCCGTCCGTCCGTCACACTTTTGAGTACCTTCATGGTGTAATCATCTCCTCCTACAGATTTCATCCCAGAGATTTGAAACTTCAGAATATTGTTGCCCATATATTGAAGATGTGCAACATGTATATAGATGACGGAAAATTTATTTTTTGACGGAGTTATTAACCCTTTTCGACTTAGAAAATTTCAACATTTTTTATAATTTTCTGTATGAGGGTACCTTCGTGGTGTAATCAACTCCTCCTACAGTTTTCATCCTAGAGATTTGTAACTTCAGAATATGGTTTCCCATATATTGAAGATGTGCAACATGTATATAGATGACGGAAAATTTATTTTTTGACGGAGTTATTAACCCTTTTCGACTTAGAAAATTTCAACATTTTTTATAATTTTCTGTATGAGGGTACCTTCGTGGTGTAATCAACTCCTCCTACAGTTTTCATCCCAGAGATTTGAAACTTCAGAATATTGTTGCCCATATATTGAAGATGTGCAACATGTATATAGATGACGGAAAATTTATTTTTTGACGGAGTTATTAACCCTTTTCGACTTAGAAAATTTCAACATTTTTTATAATTTTCTGTATGAGGGTACCTTCGTGGTGTAATCAACTCCTCCTACAGTTTTCATCCTAGAGATTTGTAACTTCAGAATATGGTTGCCCATATATTGAAGATGTGCAACATGTATATAGATGACGGAAAAATTATTTTTTGACGGAGTTATTAACCCTTTTCGACTTAGAAAATTTCAACATTTTTTATAATTTTCTGTATGAGGGTACCTTCGTGGTGTAATCAACTCCTCCTACAGTTTTCATCCCAGAGATTTGAAACTTCAGAATATTGTTGCCCATATATTGAAGATGTGCAACATGTATATAGATGACGGAAAAATTATTTTTTGACGGAGTTATTAACCCTTTTCGACTTAGAAAATTTCAACATTTTTTATAATTTTCTGTATGAGGGTACCTTCGTGGTGTAATCAACTCCTCCTACAGTTTTCATCCTAGAGATTTGTAACTTCAGAATATGGTTGCCCATATATTTAAGATGTGCAACATGTATATAGATGACGGAAAAATTATCTTTTGACGGAGTTATTAACCCTTTTTGACTTAGAAAATTTCAACATTTTTTATAATTTTCTGTATGAGGGTACCTTTGTGGTGTAATCAACTCCTCCTACAGTTTTTATCCTAGAGATTTGTAACTTCAGAATATGGTTGCCCATATATTGAAGATGTGCAACATGTATATAGATGACGGAAACTTTTTCTTTTGACGGAGTTATTAACCCTTTTTGACTTAGAAAATTTCAACATTTTTTTTAATTTTCTGTATGAGGGTACCTTCGTGGTGTAATCAACTCCTCCTACAGTTTTGATGGTAGATATTTGAAACTTCAAAGTATTGTTACCCACATATTGGAGATGTGCAACATGTATATAGATGACGGAATTTTTTTTACGGAGTTATTAACCCTTTTCAACTTAGAAAATTTCAACATTTGTTTTTAATTTCTTCAACAAAGCGGCATCGACTTGCCACTTTTTCGGGGGACACTGTGGTCTGCTGACCTTTTATTTAAAAATAAAAGTATCCAAATTATGAAAATTTCCGTAAGAATATATAGGATTTGGTTGTGAGTAATGCAAAATTCCAATATTGGCTTAATGGCTTGATAATTTGAGTTTCTATATGTTCTTTTTAAGAGCATGGACTGTGTAAATAAAGACACTAGTAACAAGAATGACATAGCATTGATCCATGTGTTATGTATTGAGAACACTGTGCATCCAGTACATGTACATTATACATGATATTAATCAGAATATGGTTGAGGAATGCTATTTATGTGGTATTTATGATTGGTATAAGAATAAAATATGTCTACATTATAATATTCTTTCTGTTTATGGTGGTTTTAAAGGATGTGACTGTTTTAGCAATACTCATCGCGAAGGCCATCCTTATCTTTAAAATTATTTGATTACTTACTGTTTTCAGATTGAGCTTGCCATTCAGGGTAACAAGAAGACAGCTGTTGCTGCTAATATCGGGAAGGAGAAGAATAACGAGAGACAAGACCTCGTTGATGAATGCTATGATGAACTGCTGGAAATGGCCAGGGATATTGGTAGGTTTAATCATTAATGAATTGCTGGAAATGGCCAGGGATATTGGTAGGTTTAATCATTAATGAATTGCTGGAAATGGCCAGGGCTATTGGTAGGTTTAATCATTAATGAAATGATGGAAATGGCCAGGGATATTGGTAGGTTTAATCATTAATGAATTGCTGGAAATGGCCAGGGCTATTGGTAGGTTTAATCATTAATGAAATGATGGAAATGGCCAGGGATATTGGTAGGTTTAATCATTAATGAATTGCTGGAAATGCCCAGGGATATTGGTAGGTTTAATCATTAATGAAATGATGGAAATGGCCAGGGATATTGGTAGGTTTAATCATTAATGAAATGATGGAAATGGCCAGGGATATTGGTAGGTTTAATCATTAATGAAATGATGGAAATGGCCATGGATATTGGTAGGTTTAATCATTAATGAAATGATGGAAATGGCCAGGGCTATTGGTAGGTTTAATCATTAATTAACTGCTGGAAATGGCCAGGGCTATTGGTAGGTTTAATCATTAATTAACTGCTGGAAATGGCCAGGGCTATTGGTAGGTTTAATCATTAATTAACTGCTGGAAATGGCCAGGGCTATTGGTAGGTTTAATCATTAATTAACTGCTGGAAATGGCCAGGGCTATTGGTAGGTTTAATCATTAATGAACTGCTGGAAATGGCCAGGGCTATTGGTAGGTTTAATCATTAATGAAATGATGGAATGGCCAGGGATATTGGTAGGTTTAATCATTAATGAAATGATGGAAATGGCCAGGGATATTGGTAGGTTTAATCATTAATGAAATGATGGAAATGGCCAGGGATATTGGTAGGTTTAATCATTAATGAAATGATGGAAATGGTCAGGGCTATTGGTAGGTTTAATCATTAATGAAATGATGGAAATGGCCAGGGATATTGGTAGGTTTAATCATAAGGCCCACTTAATTTTCGAGTCACCGATTATTTTGTTTACAGTGCCTTGATATATGGTTTTAATAACAATCTATGCCATAAAATATGATTAAATGTTTGTGTCTCAGAAGATGCCCATACTGGCCATAGAGAAATAGAAAATGGCTGAAATCATAAAAACATTCCCCATGTTATTGTTCCCAGAATGCAACAGAATTCAAACTAAAAATGTATTTTCAATGAAAAGGGGAATAACACTATATTTAAAATATATAGTTATTCCCCCCGCCATCGAAAATAATACACTTTGCACAACAAATCCAGATGAAACTTAAGCACAAAAACATGTCGGTAACTCAACAAAAACAACATGCTCACAGTTTATTACATAGGATAAGTTGATAATACAATGTTTTGGAGCTTGCTCTTTCAAATGGTATATAATATGGCATATAATTTATATATGTGATCTGGGGGTTCGAAAATTAACTGCTGGAAATGGCCTGGGAAATCTGTAAGTTTCCTTACTCGTGTATTCTTGGAAATGGCCAGAGATATCGGTAAGTTTTCTTATTAGTGAATTGCTGGAAATGGCTACCGGTAGGTTCCATTACATTATTATGCCCCAACCCCCGAAGGTGGGCCTGGGTATATAGTTGAGGGCTCCATCCATCTGTCCCTCAGTCTAGCCGTACGTCCATATGTACGAACATATCACCTTGTAACTCAGATTTTGTTTTCCTTTGGCATTGTCATATCACAGCTTGGGGGGGGGGGGGGGGGGGGGGGGGAAGGATACCCAAAGTTACAGTCCTTTTTGAGTGGAAATTGTTTTCTGTTTGAACATTTCAGCTTGTAACTCAGGCATGGATCATCAGATTTTATTGTACTTTGGTATGCTTATAAGGCAGCTTATGGGAAATGATACCCACATACTACAGGTTTCTTCCATTCATTTTTATCAGAGTTATGGCCCTTGCTTGACTTGTAAATTTTGTGTCCATACATCAATTTCAGTTTGTATCTTAGGCATGGATCATCGGTTTGGTTGTGCTTTGGTAGGTTGATAGCCCAGTTTATGGGGAAAGGATACTCACTTACTATTGGGTTCGTCCATTGATTGTTACCAGAGTAATTGCCCTTTTAATTTCTTTGGAGTAGTGAGCGGTCATAATGAGTAAAAGAATAAACTGTTTTATCCATTGATTTCCTCAAAGCGGCAGACCTTCTTGGATTTAGAAAATAAATTGTTTCCATCCATTTAGTATTGGCCACTCTCTAAACTGAGTGTCAGGGCCATATGCCAAATTTATAGCAAACAGATGCTAATTGTGAGCCACAGTGAACACCATTATGAGATTTGTCACACCGCAGTCCTTCCAGGAGACGGGAGCGATTGCTGTCGCACCCGTATGCAATCGCAATTTGTAATTCACGGGTGCTAAAATTGGCACTCGTCCCTCTTGTCAATATGTTCATGGTCACTGTAATTGTTGATTCAACATAAAATCAATATTGAACTATTTGAAGGTATATTTACTAATTCAGAACCTTTCCCATCTTAGTTAAATTATGGGCATGTGAAAGTGTAACTGGACATAGGTCTATACTAGAATGACATTTTGTTTGAGAAAAACCCAACTTACGATTATATTACGGGCGCAATTATACCCATCTTCTGAATTGCGAGAGCAAATAAGTGCTCTTGCTGTGTTTTCCTCGTTGGAAGGACTGACACTGGTGCTAAAAAGAACTCACTGAAATTTAAATATTCTTGACTTATTTCTTACCCTTAAGTCTTACTAGTTGTTCAGAAGCCCATATAATTAACCCCAGAACCTCCATATTAGCAGCACTCATAATTTGCTATAGTTATCAGCTGAAGTAAACTGGGCCATGGAAAGGGTTGCTGTAGCGGATTGCCGAAGCCAAACAATTTGAATTAAGAGGGGTGATATTAGTCTAAATTTTGAAAAATATTCTCATTGGGGATGCACACGCAGCACATGGTGGTAACCGCAACCACTACAGTAATGCCCTAAATAATCGAATCCTTAACCACAGCAGAATTATGGGTAATTTTTCTGGATTTAGTCGGAAATATGGCTTGTTGCCTTCATTGGAAATCTCTCCCCGATAGCTTTGCGATGAATGGCAACAAGCCATATTTCCGACTAAATCCAGAAAAATTACCCATAATTCTGCTGTGGTTAAGGAGTCGATTATTTAGGGCATTACTGTAGAACAGTCCCTTCCTCCCTTTGCCTGGAACATTAATCTGTGCTCATCGGGGTTAGAACCAGTTTCATCATTTCAGGATGACTTATAATGTACCTGCCCTCATAACAGATGGTAACTCAATCAAGGAGTTCAAAATACAATTTGATGCTTGGTTCTTGTGTGAACAATATTAATATGATCAAAGTGATGTGAAACACTCCTATATGTTGATAAAATGTAAATGGAGAATAATTTTATTCAAAGTAGTAATTTTTACAAATATTATATCCAAATTGACAACACATGCCATCATTCTTATATATTAATTAAATGCAGTGACTCTTGATGGCGAAATAGTTTTCATTAGTTTATCGCCGATAGATGAGTCCCGAATTGATAGTAAATATTTACAATTGAGCGTAGTTAAGACGATGTTTTCTATGGAATGGTACTGTCGATTTGCTTGAGATTTTCGGAGATGTTAGTAGCATGCTATATTCCTCCAGTTTGCATAGCACCTGGATACTAACTGATCAGTTTCACGTACCCGAACAAGTACATAGTATGTCTTTAATTAGTATTAACTATGCTCTATGGATAACACATTGACATGGTCTAAAAATCATTATGAACATTTATAATAATGTTTTATATTTCAGTTCATGAACATGGCATTATTAATTCGGCCTCTGTGTTCCCGAATGCCATGCTGCTTCAAATGGCTGAGAAAGTTCCAAAAACTGTTGATGAACTGACAACAAAGATTGCAGGACTACCAAGAACTAAAATCACAAAATATGGAGCTGATAAACTTTTGGAAATTACAACAAAATATTATGCCTTATATGAAAGTAAGTTTTGCTGATTTTTGGTCCTCATATGAATCTGCCTATTTGAATCTACACTTACACTGACAAATTTACCTTTAAACCTTCCATTATAAACTGGATCTTCCTGGAATCTTGCGAAAACCCTGCGCCAATGCATACTTGTATATATGTGAGTCTCGCATAGGGAGCCTCGCATATATAAGAGAATACACTGGCCTAACAATATTTACCTTTCCCAATTAAACCAGTGCATTCTCTTATATATGCAATGCTCCCAATGGGAGACTCGCATATATAAGAGAATGCACTGGAACAGGACCCCTAATGCTGCTCCAGTGCAGTTCCATCATGAAAGGGTTAAACATTGTTTATTTGGTGATTTAAGCTTCTGAGAATTTCCCATTATTTTGACATAGCCAATTTCATAATCATAATTGTGTAGGTCATAATTATTGACTTAAAACCATTCAGAAATTTATAATCAGGCTTGATCACCTACAACAACAAAACTTCTATGAAACTTGTCAGTGCATGTTAGCCCTATTATTCCCCAAAACATGCATTATGACACATACTTCACTTCACCCTTTCATGACTTGAGCTTCCTGAAATTTTGAGAAAACCCTGTGCCAATGCATTCTCTTATATATGCGAGTCTCTCATAGGGAGTCTCTTCGCATATATTAGAGAATGCATTGGTCTAACAATATTTTCATTGACCTTGTAAGCCAGTGCATTCTCTGATATATGCGAGGCTCCCTATGGAAGACTTGCATATATAAGAGAATGCACTGGTGCAGGACCCTTAATGCTGCTCCAGCGCAGTTCCATCATGAAAGGGTTAAACATCGTTTATTCGGTGATTTAAGCTTGTGAGAATTTCCCACTATTTTGATATAGCCAATTTCTAAATGACCTACTCGATCATAATTGTGTCGGTCATAATTATTGACTTATAACCATTCAGAAATTTATAATCACGCTTGATCACCTACAGCAACAAAACTTCTATGAAACTTGTTGTCAATGCATGTTAGCGCTACAGGCCTGCAAATTTGAGGCGAACGACAGTTCAGTCCGCCTGGAGGTTACCTAAAATGAAAAATAGGTCGTGCCAAAGTTGTATGTAGTTCTCGCAATAACTGATTCTCACCTTAATTATTGCTCAACTAAGTCCCGAAATGAGACATTTTAAATCATGACATTATTTCAATGAGTTGCCCATCTCTCGTTAATAATGCCAGATGTACTGACAGTTTGTGTAACCTATGGGTTACCTAAGGCCTAAAAAAAAAGGCGTTTGTTTCCGCTAACCTGACCGACCCTATTTTAAACCCCCGACCCTAAACTTTTTATTGCCATTGCAAAAAAAAAAAAAATTGGACCAAAATAAAATAATAATAATAATAATTTTATTTACATTTTTTTTTTTTTTTTCTTCAAATTTAGGTCCCAATTCATATCATAGCAAGATGCAAAACATTAATATAAATTTACAAAAAGATTTAAGTTTAACAGTTGGAATCATACTGTACTATAAAGTTTGTTTGGCTTTATCTAGCTTTCATCTGTGAAAACTTCAAATAGTTTGAGTTCAGGTTTGTTATCATTCAGCCTGGGACTAATATGTGATAGGTCCCTGATTCAGCCTTCAGACTTCAGTATTTCAATCAAATACAGTACAGGAACATTAACAATTTGATCAATTCAACCTGGTTATCAGGTGTGATATCATAATACCAAATGAAAAATTAACATAGAGATTAGTACTATAAATAGTAATTACTAACTTAATAGACATTGTTTCTGTACTACATGTTGTATATTATGTATGTGTCTCACTTGAATTTTATAAAATAGCCTATTATATGAATTAGAGTGATAATGGTAAGTCTCATTTCAAGCAGGATAATCATAGTCCATTGAACCAAAAGATATCTGACAATATCTTATAAGCATTTCCAATCCATACATATAAAACAAGAGATCGACTGTCGTCCGGTGCATACCCTCTTAGCACATACCGCCTGATGTGGGCATATCTATTACTTATGATTGCTATACTCAGACAGATGGACCCAAAAAATCAGCATTTTCATGTAAACAAAGATGAATAACTATAAAACAAAAATCAAAAACAAAACAGTTGAATGTGCCATTAAATGTCCTCATAGTGGTGAACATCCATACACAATTTCATTGAGATCCGAGCATTACTGTTCAAGTTATGACCTCAGAACAGACGTCGATGGACCAAACAGCCAACATTTCCAGATAAACAAAGATGAATAACTCTAGAATGGAAAAGCGGAACAGAACAATGGAACCCTCTATTGAATGTCCTCGTAGTAGTGAACATCCATACCAAATTTCATTGAGATCCCAGCACAACTGTTGAAGTTACGACATGAACAGACACCAGACGGACCAAAAAGCCAATATTTCCAGATAAACAAAGATGTATAAGTCTAGAATGGAAATTCGAACAAAACGATGGAACCCTCTTTTAATGTCCTCATAGTAGTGAACATCCATACCTAATTTCATTGAGATCCGAGTACTACTGTTCAAGTTATGACATGAACAGACATCGGATGGACGGACGGACGGGTGCAAAACAGTATACCCCCCCCCCCCCTTTTTTTTTTTTAAAGCCCTGGGTATAAAAAAAATTCCATGCTTGAGAAACTTGATCAAATTGACCTCTCAGTAAAATTCAAAATACTGACTCTGCCCTAGATTAACTAGCTCTAAATGCAATGCATTTTCACAAATTTTCCAGGGTGAGAACCCCCACCAATAGCAGGGGGGGGGGGTCACATATAGACTAATATATATGTAAATATTAAAGCATATGTAAGATTGAATTGGAGTTTATAGTTTCTCTGTCATCTGGGTTAACATGATTGGGGCTTAGAAGTGCATAGTTCGGTTATTGACAAGTATTATACAGTTATTTTTAAAGATACTGAAGAAAAAAAAAGTTAACCAAAAAAAAAAAGTTAAGCCTACCTACCTACCCTAATTTTTTTCAGCTCGTTAGCGGAAACAAACGTATTTTTTTGTTAGGCCTAAGCACAAACCAGGCAAACGAAAAATAGGTTACCCATAATTTTGAAATCTGCAGGCCTGCGCTATTATTCCGCAACACATGCAGTATGACACATATTTCACTTAACCCTTATATGACTAGAGCTTCGTGAAATTTTGAGAAAACCCTGTGCCAATGCATTCTCTTATATATGCGAGTCTCCCATAGGCAGTCTCGCATATATTACAGAATGTATTGGTCTAACCATTTTTTCATTGGCCTTGTAAGCTATTGCATTCTCTGATATATGCGAGGCTCCCTATGGGAGACTTGCATATATAAGAGAATGCACTGGCACAGGATCTTTAATACTGCACCAGCGCAGCTCTAATCGTGAAAGTGTTAACAGTGTTTTGTCAGGTAGAGATTTTCTATCGAAAAACATGCATATCACATCTGCACAGTGAAATGTTCTAAAAATAGCCACATTTTCTGTCCCAGAAGCTTTACCTAGTGATAACAGCTCTGGTTCGCTAGCATCTTTGACTCAAAAATATTGTTTTGTACCCTATGATACAGAAAGTTCAGGGAAGAGATACGCCTTATTTAGTAAGTTTGTATGCATTTATTATTTTCTGCAGGCCTTGCTCCGGTGGAAGATGAAATTAAGCCATCAAATGCCGAGAATGCGAGCGAATGGGAGTCACACTACTTCAATGACACTGCATCATCTTCAAGAGGCGGAGCCAGGAGAGGATCCCGGGGCCGGGGAAGAGGAGGCTTCAAAGGAAAGGTACAGCACAAAATAATGATACAGATAATAAACAGAAATGTCCTTTCGATTGTTGACAGTCAAGCCTGAGTTTAATGTGCCTGTCATTTGCAGAATGAGGTCCCCAGAGGGTTTAGTGAATCTATCCCCAGCCCTGGCAATTCAGATTTGTTTGCTACGGCAGTAGAATGCCGTAGCCAATTTGATGTGCTTCGGCAGTGACTACGGCATTTTTACGTGCTGTCAAAAAGTGTGGCTTAATTGCTGTTTTGTCAAAATTTACATGACTAATCATAAAACGTTTCAAAGAAGATGTGTACTATTTATTTCTTCCTGGAATATATAAATTGTATATGTAATACCCACTAACAGTAACCAGAACCACGTTCAACCACGGCCGTGGGATTGAATGACTATTGAATGACAGAACCTGCCATGCCTCTTGGGGAATTTAAATTTCTTGAATGACGTTGCCTCACAATGAGTCAACTGCCAGGCTAATTCTGACCGAATTATGAAATTTGCCATACAGTATTCAAACAGTATAACTGTATTTGATATTTTGTCAAACAAAAAATATTTTAATTTTTAACTTAATTTGTAACAAACGCAATATGCAGCCGCGTGTGCATAGATGCAAATATAGCAAGAATCTAACACGGCCACAGTGCCGTTACCTTTGAGAATTAGAGTGGTCTCCCATTGATAACATCTGAGTGACTGATTGTTTGTGAAGACCCCGCCTTGTCGATTATCCGGGATTGTTGGATTGACACAGGGCGGATAATATAACTTTGATTCAATTTCATTTTGAATTTGTCACTTACTTTGAGTTCCCGGTAGGTGTTGGCTATCCGCTCCTTGACTGTTTTAACAGTTATTACTTTTGTCATGCATGAATTTGACCATGGATAAGAGAAATTCAACTCCCGTTGTATTGTTTTAAAACTATTCAATTTCAATCAGTGTCAGTGTCAGTGTCGGGTCAGCAATCCGCTACGGCAGTGTACTGCCGTAGTCGGAGCCGTTTACTTCAGCAAATCGCTTCGGCATTGCCGAATGCCGTAGCCAAATGTGAGGGCTGTATCCCGCATAGCAGGCTAACATTACTAAATTCAGCCTCTGGGGACCTCATTCTGCTTAGGCCTCATCTTCTCTGGAAAGTTTCTTTATTATCAAATTTCTATAGAAACTTCTTCACATAGATTCTATTTCTTTTTTAGTTTAGTTTCTCTATATCCCCAAATTGGCAGACCACGCATTGCATAATCGATGTTCCCAATGGTTTACATCATAATATTCACCAATTGGGAACTTCAATCTGAGTCTGTCTCTCATAGCAGTTGAAGCCATGCAAAATGAGGTCCCCAGAGTGTGAATTTGGTGATGCTAGCCCCCCCCCCCCCCTATGCAGGATAGCATCACTAAATTCATCCTCTGGGGACCTCAGTCTGCAAATGACAGGCGCACTAAACTCAGGCTTGCTGGTACTTAATGTTTCAGAAATACAAAACAAAGAGAAAGTACAAGACAAAGGCAAAAAAATCTCCAGCCAAACGAAAAACTTCACGACCAAGTCTCTCACAATATCAGAGGGGTGCAGCATCTTCAAGGGGTGCAGCATCATCAAGGGGTGGATCAACATCATCGAGGGGTGGATCAACATCAACGAGGGGTGCATCAACCTCAAGGGGTGGATCAACAGGGACCAAACTAGGTTTCATGCCAGTACCACAACCCAGGTCATTCCTGTCTACCAGTGGACAGTTCTTTGGTTGAGAAATGGTGTTCCATAAAATTATAAAGGGAAATATCATATACAAGTTAAAATGTGTCTAGCTAGATTTATGGCCAGAGATTTGTTGACATTGCATTGTGAAGCCAAGCGGCAGGATCATTTTTATTTTTATTTTCAGTCTGCCCTAAAAGGCATCCAGCAGGTCAAATTTTTATGAGGACCTTTACTAAATGTTTACCATCTATCAGTATGGTTGTTCAAAGCACGACAGCCAATCCGACAACATAAGTTTGTCAAGCAATGTACTTGCGTTCCATTGCTCTATTAGCTTAACCCATTTGATGCTAAATGGTGTGACAGAACTCCGTACGTTGGAGATACCGAATTCTGTCTGTGCTTCACATTGTGTACTTTTTTGGGTGACGACAACTCATGGAACCGTAGAGATCTGTGGTAACTTCGTTTATTTTCTGAACATAGCTTCGCTTCAAGATCAGTCAGCTGATGCTGGCATTCTCAGGCTATTCTGGGTCAGTAAGTCAAATCCAGGGCAGTACTCATAGGAGGACTCAGTCAACTGAACACTGATGGGTAAAATCTCAGTGCTTATATTTAAAATTGGTAACCTACTTTTCAAAATCATGTGATGATGTTATTGGTCAAGTTTGACAACGACTTGTCAACGGCTCGTCACTAAAGTTAGCTTTCGTATAGCTTTCGTATACCATTATTCATTTTGAGGGATGTTCAGGATATATGAGCAGACGTCAACCAGATGAAAAGATAAGTGCAGAAGACTTCATTTTCATTGGTGGAAATGTTTAGATAATAAGTTCAAGAAATGACTATAGTCATTTGTTGAACTTATTATCTGAACATTTGTTACGGATTAAAGTTTCTTTAAATACAATTCTTAAAACAGCAATTGTCACTATTATCCCCTATTCAATGTACAATGGAGACAGCAAGCCAAAGTTAATGGCTCTCCCTATTCACCCCATGGTATGTTGGAATAGCCAAGGAAAAAAAAAAAGACATATTGTAAAAGCAATTGTAAAGTCAAACATGGCGCCATGCATCCGTTACCCATTCACTTATGTCACTGTTCACCTCATTTTTCGGTTCTTCTTTTTCTTTGTAGACCATCTGTGATTAGATGGTTAACCCTTTCATGACTGGAGCATTTTGCAAAAACCCTCTTTCAGTTCATTCTCTTATATACGTGAGCCTTGCCTATTTAAGAGAATGTATTGGCCTAACAATATTTATCTTGACCTTGTAAGCCAGTGTATTCTCTTATATATGCGAGGCTCCCTATGGGCGACTCACCTATATAAGTGAATGCACTGGCACAGGATCTTTAATGCTGCACAGCGGGCTCGGTCATGAAAGGGTTAATAGTTCATATGGTTTTCAGGTTTTATATGTTATTCATTGGAAGGAAGTTGATCTTTCTCATATGAATTGTATTTAGTGTTTATGCGTTCTCTTCATCAATTTATTTTTCATCATGAATAAATTCATGCAATGAAAGCTTTATCTGATTATGTCTCTCTTACCGTAATGCCCTAAATAATCGACTCCTTAATCACAGAAGAATTATGTGTAATTTTTCAGGATTTAGTCGGAAATATGGCTTGTTGCCATTAATCGGAAAGCTCTCACTGAGATTATATGATAATATAAAAAAACCTTTATTATCATTCCAGAAGATATGTGGGAAAAAAATTGGTGGCCTATTTTAAATAACAGTCTAACACCTCTATCCTGATTCCATTTACAACCAGTATACACACGAGACATACATGTAACCTCTGACTAATACTCTTCCTATCATACAATGGTTTTACCACCAATTTCCCACATATCTTCCAGACTGATAATAAACGCTCTTTATTGTTAATATAATTTATTACCCCCTTTTAAGTCATCGAAAGTCAAAGGTAAGTAAGTAGTGCTTTATTATCAGCCAGTGTGCGCCTATCGCATGACATTCTCCTGGTCAGGTTACCCATCTGTAACAATTGTTCAACATAAGGAGCGCTCTTTATCGCTCATATTTGCCCCTTTAGGTCCTCTTAGGTCAACAGCATCTATCGCATTGTACTCTTTTTACCCACGTATTTCAATTTTCAACTACCAGATTGCATCCATTTTGGGTATATAATTAATTATTTAATTGAATTCATTATTATTGCCCCTTTAAGACATCTCATTTCAACAAGACCTATATAATCAGATCCCCCAGGTCAAATTACCCATATGTATTAATTTTCAGTTTCTGAGGGTCCAGCCGTTTCTGTATAAACAATCAGCAAATAAAAGCCAATTGCAACAGGCTTTCAAGTTTGACACTGTGTGTCGCTAGTAGTCCCGCATGTGACATCACATTAATGATTCAGAATACATAATCCATAATGTAATATTCAATCACATGAATTAAGTTAAGACTCTTGACTCGGTCCATTCGCTTATCGTTTCCAGATGATAACTTTAGATAGTCTCAACTGAATGGAATGAAATTTGGTATGTGGGTCTACTAGCACAAAATACTGATCAAGTTCGAAATCGTATACCACCCGCCAATTTTCACTGGAGTTATGGCCCTTTTTGTTGGAATTTGCACTCAATTTTGTTTCCGGATGATAACTTGAGTAAGTCTGAACTGAATGGAATGAAATTTGGTATGTGGGTCTACTAGCACAAAATACAGATCAAGTTCGAATTTGGATACCGCCGCCTGTTGGAATTACTGCAGGCATATTTTGCGACACCCTATCAGTGCTCTTGTTCACCCATGAAATCATTTCACCTTGTAGCTTAGGTGTGAGTTATCAGATTTTATTGTTCTTGTGTATATTGATATTAGTTATATTGATAGCCCAGCTTGGTGGGAAAAAATGTCCACATTCTACAGGGTTTTTCCATCACAGTTATGACCCTTGTTGAAAATTTGTCAATTTTCTTCCGAATGAACATTTCGTCATGTAACTTGACACTGAATTAGCAGATCTGGTTCTATTTTTGTATGGTGATAGCCCAACTTGGGGGGGAAAAGGATACCCACATAATAATTATAAGGGGGTTATTCCATCCATTCTTACTGGACTTAGTGTGCTTAGTATGTACATTCTTCTTTAACCCTTTGAAGTCAGAGGGATGAACATGTGACGCATCAGTGCAAAGTAGAAGAACACTTATAGTTAGTGTGTGCTTTGATCACGATATTTATATTAACAGAATTCTTCTCCTTTGCCAACAATAATAAGCAAATATTTTCTTAAAATATGCATCTGCGCATGCACAAAGAAACAGACCCTCTTTCACCAGTTTGTTTGCCAAAGTTACAAGGGTAATCGTGTGACTCATGTGTGCAAAGGAGAAGTACAGTTCTAGTTGATATGTGCATTAACTGCTGTAGTTCCATGTCAAATATCGTATGATTTCCGGGCAGGTATTCCGGTCTCCTGCATTATAGAAATATAAGGATTGGAGTGGTATTCCAGTGTCTTGGATTCAAAGGATTAAACATAGCCTGGCTAGTGGATAAACTACAACACATCTTCACAATAATTTATCATTGTTCTTATAAATCATAAAGATTTATAAAATAAATGAGAATATTATCCATTTAGAGATGGTGTATCTCTTCCCTGAACTTTCTGTATAGATTCCGATGTATAAAATAATAATTTTTAATTCGAGAGCTTTTATCACTATGAAATTGTTTCTCTCTAATTTTCTTCTATGAATTTGGACAGAAAATGTCGTGATTTTTAGAACATTACAATATTTTTTATTGGAAATTTATCTTTTAACTCTTTCATGATGGGAGCTGATGCGGCATTAATAATCCTGTGCCAGTGAAATTGCTTATATATGTGAGTCTCACATAGGGAGCCTCGCATAAATAAGAGAATGCACTAGCTTACAAGGTCAAGGTAAATATTGTTAGGCCAATGTATTCTATTATATATGCAAGGCTCCCTATGGGAGACTCGCATATAAGAGAATGCATTGGCACAGGGTTTTCAAAAATTTTTAGGAAGCTCCCGTCATGAACGGGTTAAAAAACATGTTAGAGACAATGTACCTTGAAAAGAAGTTTCATAGAAATATGTGTTGTTGTAATTGTTGTCAGGAAGAGATAGAGCATCTTCAACAAAGTAGTTTCTTCGATGTACAGTAATGGCCTAAATAATCGACACCTTAACCACAGCAGAATTATGGGTAATTTTTCAGGATTTAGTCGGAAATATGGCTTGTTGCCATTCATCGGAAAGCTCCCACTGAGTAAATCCTGAAAAATTACCCATTATTCTGCTGTGGTTAAAGAGTCGATTATTTAGGGCATTACTGTAGATAAAACCACTCTGTTCAAACATGTTATTTCACATATTATCCAGCATTATCTTAATAAAAAGCAAAAAATCAGATTTTGTAAAAGATAGTTTGAAACCTTGAACACATATTTAACAATATATCGGATTATATTATCATACACAAAACATTGACTAGAATTATAATTTTGGATCCATGGTATCTAGGTTTATTATTTCTTATAACAGTGACATCAGTTGAGATAAATGCTATTTTTGCCAAATTCTCCTGGAAATTACCAAATATTAATTTTAGGGGTTTTTTTAACATTAATTTTTTTTAGCTGAAAATTTTCACAGCGACTTTGTGGAAATATACTAATGTAAAGGGAATTGATTTGGCTGTTAGCGTCTAATTCCATACTCATTGAGTTTTATAAGGGAGGTACCTACATAGACCTGAATATCAATTCACTAAGACAACTCTTATTTACTACAGTATATTCAATGTCACTCCCAAATTGTCTAGACAATATTTATACAGCTCAATTTACCACCTCTAATGTCTTATTTATCCCTTTCTATACTAAATGCTAAATAAATACTAAAAGCTCTGTCAGACGAATTTGTTTTCGATGCTTGTGGAAAAATTCTATTGATTGTGAAAGTATGCCTATCACAAGCTAATGTTAGCCAAATACCGACAAAGATTACCAGACATTTTTGTGAGGTTTGTTATTTTTCAGATAATTGTTATTGTCCCTCCAGATCTTCTGATTCAATTGCAATGGATGAATCAGAAAACGTGTTATTATTATTACAAAAAGACTATGTGTTAAACGATTCGTTTAACACATAAACGATTCGTTTAACACAGACTTTTTGTAATAAGTCCTCAAATATTTTTTTATTTCGATTACAAGAATGGATATAGAAAGTCTTGGGGTGTTGTTGTTTTTTTTGCCAAAATTCTAACAATTTCAACCAAAATTAATTGTCGTTTAGGGGCATTGATTTTCATGGTTTTATAAGATTTAGTTTTTAAAAGATCATATATTTTAAAGATGTATGCTGATGTATACATCTTTAAAATGTATGATTATTTTTAAACAAACCCTTATAAAACCATGAAAAAAACAATGATTAATTCTGGTTGAAAATTATTTGTAAACAACTAGAAGAATTTGGCCAAAAAAAAAAATATTTCAGAAAAAGTTTTGCGAAAGATAATTTCAGTCAAACATGACCACTGACGACATAGTATCCATCTACATGTACATTTGAGGTGGAAATTCACCTTTCCATGACTGGAGCTTCCTGAAATGTTGCGAAAACCCTGTGCCAATGAATTCTCATATATATGCGAGCCTCCCGTAGATAAGAGAATGCATTGGCCAAACAACATTTTCCTTGACCTTGTAAGCCAGTGCATTCTCTTATATATGAGAGGATCCCTATGGGAGTGGGAGACTTGCATATATAAGAGAATGCACAGGTACAGGATCTTTAACCCTTTACCCAACAGAACGGCCCTGTGCCAATGCATTCTCTTATATATGCGAGTCGACCATAGGTCGCCTCGCATATATAAGAGAATGCATTGGCTTAACACATTATAAATTATAAAATTGTTAAAGAATGTAAGAAAAAATGGTAAAAAGTGTTAAAAAAAGATTTGTTTTAGGATATATGCGAAGCGACCTATGGTCGACTCGGATATATAAGAGAATGCATTGGCACAGGGCATAACTGTAACCATCACAATATTTGTATGGTTTTATTGAGACAGACCCAAGATAATTTAGGCTGTTGCAGCTTTATTTGACCGTTTTTGGCCGGTTTGTTGGGTAAAGGGTTAATGCTGAATCAGCGCAGCTCCCTTCATGAATGAGTTAAACACTTCTAATGTTTTTTCTATTAAGGCCGTCTTCACATTGTAAATGCTTCATCTTCTGCATGATTATCATAGCTTTAAGCATATTAACAGCCAGCGAATAATGAGTTCCATCGAAGCTATACGCTGTTTCCGTCATATTATAGAAATTAAGCACTGACACACCCCTCTTCATTAAATATCCTCCAACATCTGTGTTAAAATTAATCACGCTCTTCCAATTCTGTGAATCGAAATTTGGTGATTTTTCAAGTCCTGGCTTATGATTTAACAACCAGTGAATATTCAATCTCTTTTCACATATTTTCAGAAGAGGTTCTAAAACGAGTGACTTAACTATAGAAAAGTTGTAGTTATGATGAATTCCTAATGATAATAACAGGTGATGGTTTCCATGGCGACTCTCCACTATAGTCCTCATTTTGTCTGGAGTGGCTTCTGAAGCCTTGAGTTCCTTAACGTATTCCACCACGACTGAGTTATTGCACAAACTCGTTGATTTAGCGAGGTAGTGTTGGCACTGAATGTCAGATATCATACTCATCTTCTTGCACTTAGCCCTCATATCTGCAATTGAAATAAATGAACCAAGTATTCATTTAATCCTTTCATGACGGGAGCTGCACTGGTGCAGCATTAAAGACCCTGTGCCAATGCATTCTCTTACATATATGTGAGTCAACCAATGATCACCTTGCATATATATGAGAATGCACTGGCTTACAAGGTCAAGATAAATAGTGTTAGGCCAATGCATTCTCTTATATATGTGAGGTGCCCTATGGGAGACTTGCATATATAAGAGAATGCATTGGCACAGGGTTTTCGCAAAATTTCATAAAGCTCCAATCATGAAAGGGTTAAGAAATGAATGTAGTTTGTGTGTTTTATTGAAGTGTATAGCACTGTGGCAGTTGGGCACACTCAAACTACTTTCATCTATATATATATATAAAAAAAAAATTGGTGTGGTGACTCGAGGTAACCTGGCAGAGGTTATAACGGCATTAGTTTTAAAACAAATTTATTTTTAAAAATTTGATTAAATAAATAAAAAAAACACAAATTGAAATAAGCTCCTTATGGGCATATTTCAGAATCAAATAAATTTGAATATTTAGGTTCAATATGAACCTATTTGCAGACCAGATTTACATTCTTTATATATGTGTTTTCACTGGCCTGCTCCATCCAACAGAATAATGGGTATAAGTCCACTATGGGCTTGGCTTATTTTAGAATCAAATAAGTCGAATATTTAGGTCCAAATGTGTGCACAAGGGCTGCTGGGCCCTCGGATGCTGAATAAAGGCTTCCGAAGGGAGCCCGTTTCAGCTAGTTTCTTATATTTTATTAGCTCAGATGAATGTTTTCCCTGAATTCTGCCTGCATTTCAGATATTATTTGAATTATCGTATGGTTAGTCTATGGCCGGGTACAGTTATTATATCTACCACATTTAGTTATCTAGCTCAAAAAGATGTGACGTCAGTTCGTGTTATGGTGTTTTATTCGGATATGAAACACATGATCCAATCGGTAGTTGACCATCATCGAACATGATTTATTGTAACATACACAGGCGATATCTAATATTTAAATATCCTGTGTGTGTTACACTAAATCCTGTTCATTGATTAGTCAACTGCCAATTGTGTCATGCATGTTATATCCAAGCCTTGAAATAGGGTGTCTGTCATTTGCAGAATGAGGTCCCCAGAGGGTGAATTTAGTGATGCTACCCCGCATAGCGGGCTAGCATCACCAAATTCATCCTCTGGGAGCCTCATTCTGCTGAGGTGTAAGCAGAATGAGGTCCCCAGAGGGTGAATTTGGTTATGCTAGCCCGCTATGCGGGGGTAGCATCACTAAATTCACCCTCTGGGGACCTCATTCTGCAAATGACAGACACTATTTCAAGGCTTGGTTATATCCCAATAAAATGTCACATGTTGTTTACCTAGATGGCTAAAAGTGGTGTATAGAATAACTGGGCATGCTTTTTATGTGTGTGGCCATAGACTAAACGATCGCTAACTCAATTTACAGGTATAATATTGGGCTAACTAACAGTGCACATGGTATAATATTGGGCTAACTAACAGTGCACATGGTATAATATTGGGCTAACTAACAGTGCACATGGTATAATATCCAAACTGCGGATCAGAAAGATTTCAGAAAAAATTCAGCTGAGTTTATAGAAATTAACAAGGAAAAACCTATATCAATTTAAGTGATGGATGTAGTTTGAGTGTGTTTTATTGAGGGGTATGTCACTGGCCATTGGATCACATGTGCCAAGCAGCCACAGTACCCTTCAATAAAACACACTTAAAGGTACTCAATCCGATCAGAGGGTCCCCATCTCAACAGATTCCAACAACAACAATCCGATCAGAGGGTCCTATATTACTATTTCTTGGGCTTTGGGAGTAAAAAATATTTTATTCGAGTCGAGGAACCCATCAAACAAAGCTCAGAGTTATTAGATATTGATTTTTGAAATTTGTTATTTTCTCGAGATGAGTACTAATAATTGCCCTTAACTTCGTAATCTGCTCGAGATGTGTACACCAAAACACTATTCAAACAGACAAGGATGGATAACTCTAAAATCAAGTGGTAATAATAACGCAATTTTGACTGTGTTCTGGGACAGAAAGAATAGAAATAACGAAACTTCAAATATCGATATCTGATCACCCTGAGCGTTTATTGGTAGGTTCCTCGACTCGAATCAATTATTTTTTACCCCCAAAGCCAAAGAAATAGTAATATAGGACCCTCCGATCGGATTGAGTACCTTTAAACTACATTCATTTATTAAATAAAAGTTAACTGTTTTGAGTGGCGTATTCATTTTATCAGCGAGTGATATGTGGAAGATTATTTTCACGAGGCTGATCTGGCAATTATTTCAGTCACTGCAGTTTTAAGATTGACCAACCAAAGCCACAACCAAGTTTGCACGAATCGATAAAACATTGATTTGGTCAATAACCATGAAAATAACAATTGTAAATTCTTGGTTATGAAGAGATCCTGAATTAACTAGGCCCCCATTACTTGGATGCTGGGTATTAATAAACCTATTCCTTATTATAAACTACCATTCAATAAGATACAAACTCATAGTTAGCTGTTGTTGAACTTAAGGTGTCAAGTCCCTATTTCGTAAATGTTGGCCAACCTAATCCTTATCAGAGAAGATTAAAGGTACACAATCCGATTTGATGGTCCCCATATCATCAGATTCCAGCAACAAATACATTTCTTGAAATGCCGCTTCAGTTATCAGAATCGATTAATTGCCAAATAATGCTAACCACTGTCAACTATAGTATAAAATTGCCCCTAAGTGTTATATATCAACATTTTGTTCAATGTAATTTGGTATCGAGAGTATATCAGTTGGCATTCGTTGAATATTTGCCAGACCGCCAAATATTTGAGGTGGTGAAAAATAACAGATTTCAAAACTCAAAATCTGATCATTCTGGGCTTTGATGAGTGGATTACTCGACTAAAATCTAATATTTTTTACCCCGATGCCGAAGAAATAGTAATTTAGGGGCATTAAATCGGATCTTTAACAATGTCACTCTATCGGATAGAGTGACTTCGTTAATCTTCTCTAAAAAATACCATTCAATAAGACAGAAACTCACGTTTAGGTGTTGTTGCACCTAATGCGCCAGCATTCATATCTCCAGTCACCAACATGAGGAAGGCTGTATATACATGTCTCACGATTGAGTCTCCGAAGAAAGTGAAACTTTTACCATTCAAAATGTCACACATCTCGGTAGGAGTCATTTCTTCAGGATGACATGACGGGTTGTCTGGGACCCAAGTTGATATATCTGCGTGAAGCTTAGTTCTTAAATCATAGCAATGATGACACTGACACTCTTTTGTAGATCTTTTGATGCATCTGTTGTCATAACAACAAGGGTTGTCCCCGTCTGGGTCACACAATGCTCTGAACGATCCTACAGTAACGTTCCCACAGAGTTCATCCTCTCTGAAGAAACCGGTATCTGGCAGTTTGAATCGTTTATAAACTGCTGCACGATGTCTTGCCATCTCCACCTTTTCTGATATGGAAATTTGTCGCTTAACCCATTTCCCATGGGATGCTGTCATCGCAAAATGTTTACACTTTATCGGCGGGCATCTTTTGCCAGACCCTGAATTGCCATTCACTTCTAGCATATCTGGGGGCATCACCTGGGAAGAAAACCCTATGTATGCATCCGTGTGCCGAAGATCACCATGGTATGTTCTGTATCTGGATATCTGTATTAACCACAAGTTCATGACAGTGATAAATAAGACCCCGCTGCATAAGATGACTCCACTGGATCTATGATTTCTGTAATAAAGGAAATTATTTATTCATATTATCACAAGTTGTCAACCATTGTGGTGATATAATTAGTGATGCTGATGAAGTCACGTTCAAACAATTGGAGAGGGTTAGTGTCGTTGCCATCGCCTATGGTATGGTGTCCAATGCCCACCATAGAGGTGGCGTTTTGGGTCTGTATTGGGACACTTAAAGGTACTCAATCCGATAAAACTCATCTCAATTACTATTTCAATGGCTTCGGGGGTCAAAAATATTTGATTCGAGTCGAGGAAGTCACCCATCAAAGCTCAGATTTGTTAGATATCGATTTTAGAAATCTATTATTTTTCATTATCGGGAATTCTTTCTGGCCCAGTACGTAGTCAAAATTGCGTGATTATTACCACTTGATTTTAGAGTTATCCATCCTTGTCTGTTTGAATAGAGTTTGGTGTAATCATCTCGAGCAGGTTTCAAAATTGACGGCAATTATTAGTACTCATCTCGAGAAATTAACAAATTTCAAAAATCAATATCTAATAACTCTGAGCTTTGTTTGATGGGTTCCTCGACTCGAATCAAATATTTTTTACCCCCAAAGCCAAAGAAATAGTAATATAGGACCCTCTGATCGAATTGTTGTTGTTGGAATCTGTTGAGATGGGGACCCTCTTTACGGATTGAGTACCTTTAATTAGAAATGAGAAAAGTTTGTGCAATAAAATGGTGCCTATGTGAATGGGAGATGGTGCTTACAATGTTGTCAAACGTGGTCGGTGATCAGAGCTATACTTCAAGTTAGCAACGTTCTGCTATCGTTACTTTTATTCCTCTTCTCCAGTATACATCTCGGACCTTCTTACGTTGTATGCACCAGGGCGTGATAACTTACGTTTCAAGGAAAAACAGCTTCTGACTGTTCCCGTGGATAACTATAAGAAAATTGAATGTTGTTTGATTGGTCAACTGCCAATTGGGTTATCTGGTTCACATCCCCATAATGCGGGTTATCTGGTTCACATCCCCATAATGCGAAGAGTGTATCATGAACAGAAAGTTAAAACTGAACTAATCACCAAACGCAGTCAGCAGAATAATTGGGCATGCTTCTATAAGTTCAGCCGAATTGCATCTGAAACCAGTTATATATATCGATCAAGTTATCGTAGCTAAGAGTTTGAAAATCTTAAATTGTGTAGACTTAATGTGCTGTGTGGGCTAGTCTCAAATTATCGGCAGATTTCGTCAAAATAAATAAGAATACACTCAGCTTTTTTATGGGAATAAATCATCAAAAATCTTTATGAATATAAACAAATGAATGTAGTGTGTGTCTGTGTTATTGGGGGGATACCACACTGGTCGTTGGGGGAACACTTAGTGTAAACCCCGAACACTATATTCATTTCTTAAACAAACTTTGTTTAATTACTCTGCCGGTCAAAACCAATGACCCCAATCGATATTCAAGTCATTCCTTATAATCATATACAACTCCATATTAATAGAACAGAACATGAACAACTTTTCAAAACTACTAAAACAATTGTAAGTAACACAAAGTCTCCCAATCATCTTGGAAGTGATGTAGGTTGTTCATAGCATTTTATGAAGTGTACAACATGTAGCGAACACGTACCCATGATCGGCTTGAAATGACATAGGTGGTTCATGGTTTTTTATGAAGTATCAACTTCAGTTATTGGTTTATGAACCTCGGAAAAGTTCGTGTAAACCGTATGGTGAAATGTGCTGATTCTTATGGGCGCTAACTGTGTGAATGTAGAGGGGTGTGTGATTATACTGGATTGACATTGTCTGTCCGTCATCTGCAGAATGAGGTCCCAAGAGGGTGAATTTAGTGATGCTACCATGCACAGCGGGCTAGAATCACCAAATTCACCCTATGGGGACCTCATTAATTATATAGCCTCAAATTAACATTGTTTTTAGTTACTTTTTTCCTTCTGTTCAGTTTCTGTATCCCATAATTTGCAGAAGATAAAATGCATAATCGAGGTGATTAATGGCTGAACATCACCAATTTCAACTGGGGAACTTAAATCTGATTCTAGGTCTGCCATAGCAATTGAGGCCTCAGCAGAATGAGAGTTCCCAGAGGGTGAATTTGTTGATGCTACCCTGCCGTGCGGGGTAGCATCACTAAAATCACCATCTGGGGACCTCATTCTTCAAATGACAGACACTATTTCAAGGCTTGGCTTATACATCACCCATGGGTTATCAGATCTGAATGAAATTTGGTATGGGGGGGGGGGGGGGGAACCACCGAAAGTACTTTCAAAAAAGGAGTCTGTGCATCCATCCGGGATTATATCTCAGCCATGCGTTATCGAATATGAATTAAATTGTGCACAGGTGTTTGCCACCATCAGTGCTTTCAAATGAGGAGGAAATGACGTTGCTCACATTTTTCCGTTTCAAAGATATACTTCTTTGTTCATCTGGAAATAATGTCTTCGTGTGCCCGTCCGTGCAGATCTCAGCCATGGGTTATCAGATCTGATTATTCGCCTTCGTGCAGTGACTGCTATCAAAAAGAGTCACCAACTGACATTATTTACGTTTTCCATTCTAGAGTTATCCTTCTTAGTTTGTTTTAAAGATCCACTTAATTTCGAGTCATTAGTCTGTCTGTCTGTCTGTAGACACTTTACGCATGGTGCGATAACTTGAACATTTTCTATCTGATTAGAACCAAATTTTGTATATGAATTTCTCAGCACAAAAGACAGATCAAGTTCGAATATGGGTTTGATCCGACTATTTTTAACTGAGTTATGGCACTTTTTCGAAAAAATATTCACTCTTAAAAGAATTTTTTTTTTATTTAATTCCTTGCTCAATTAAAAAATATATATAAATAAATAAATAAAATAAAAATTTAAATAATTCAAAAAACATTTTTTTTTTATTTAAAGTTAACAAAATTTGAAAAACTAACACCATTATAACTCCGCCAAGGGCACCCTGAATCAGCACACCAAAGTTGGTTTAAATCGGATCAAAATATTGTTATGTCCTGGTAAATTTGTTTGGAGCGATATTCACCAATTCCATCCCATGCCTTTGGACTACTTAGCTATTAATATGGCTATATTATTTTCTGATGTCTCTTATGCCATTGTGCAGATAAAGAAACCTATGGTATCTAATTAAAAAAAATTTCAACAATACACATCACATGCTGTTAACAGTAGACTAGAACATCACTCTACAGATGGTATGAGGTCATTATAAATGTTATTGGTTTCATAGAGATGCCAGACTTTAACACAAACAATGCCTGTGATTTGTTGACAGCTCTGCTGTATAATTGATACTAATGGGTCAGCATTGAGGTGTTTATCTTGATGGCTGTTGTGGGTTGAATTTGATACATTATCATTGTAAACTTAAATAGGAATCTCTTGACCAAGTATTCCATGTCCAGGTCACCTTTTCACATTTAACCCAAGGCTGTGGTGGTGCAGCATTACAGATCCGGTTCCATTGCATTATCTTATATAAATGTGAGTTACCCATTAATTTCAATAATTTGTCTAATGTACATTGTCTATAATAGTGCATAACAGTATACTCTATAAGTCACCATCAAAACTCTCATTTATGGTTCCGATCAGAGTAATTTACTATCGCCAAGGGATGGGTTAACATCTGCCGATCGTGATTGGCCTCTCGTTTTAGTGCCTTGATATACGGTTTTAGTAACGATCTTTGCCATAAAATATGATTAAAATACTATAATTCATCGCCATTTGAAAGATGCCCATAGAGAAATATAACACAGTTGAAATCATAAAAAAGACCCCCCCCCCCCCCCTCGTTATGGCTCACAATGCAAACTAAAAATGCATTTTCAATGAAAGGGGAATAACTATATCTTTAAAATATATAGAGTCCCCCCCCCCCCTCCATTGAAAATAATACATTTTGCACAACAAAACTAGATGCAACTTAAACACAAAAACACACCGGTAACTCAACAAAAACAACACGTCCACAGTTTATTACACCGGATAAGTTGAAAATACAATGTTTTGGAGCTTCCTCATTCAAATGGTATATAATATGGCATATATTTTATGTATGTGTACTGGGGGTTCAAAAATTAAGTGGTCCTTTAAATCTGGTTTCCTTCCTGCCCATGTTTAAACTTGGCACCATGTGGGTATGCCATCACCCGAGGTGGATGTGGCGACTTTTTGTTGTACCCCCATCCAAAAGATGGGGAGTACACTGCCTGGATTACATGCGTCCGGCCATCCGTCTGTCCGCTCATGCATATATCTCAACCATGTGTTATCGGATCTCGGTGAAATTTTTTATGCGGGTTTGTCATCAATCAGGAGGGCTTTGAAAAGAGTGTCCATTGACGTTGTTCACATTTTCCATTCAAGATTTATCCCTCTTTGTTTATCTGAAAATGTTGGATTTCCGTCCGTCCGCTCATATATATCTCAACTGATTATCGGATATCGATTAAATTTGGTATGCAGGTTTGGCATCAGGAGGGCTTTCAAAAGAAGGTTCATTGACGTTGTTCACATTTTCCGTTCAAGTGTTATCCCTCTTTGTTTATCTGAAATGTTACCTTATAAACATTTGACAATCAAACTTCAAAATTATTCACATATAAATATCCGAAATTGCATCCGTTCTCACATTTAGTCAAGGTTAATATTGTTGCCGTAACTCCATGATTGTGTACTCCCAACTCTGATCGGATTGGATTATATTCACTGTAAGGAATTACAGGTTTTCATTATATAATTGTCAAGTAATTTGTTCGTTCATCATATTTTATTTCACAATTTAGTTTCCGACCTGCCCATATATTTACAATTTGTCACCATGGCAGTACCCCAGCACCCGTGGTGCAACCTCTTGTTTTATATCTGGGTTCCATCCTGTTCATGATTTAATATGTCGCGGTGGAGAACCCATGGTACAACCTGTTGTTTATGATCAAAGTCGAAACGCAATCCGCCGATGCGACGTATGCCGACAAGAAGGCATTCATAAAATGATCATCAAATACATCAAGGAAGATGTCAGAAAAGACTTGTTTACGTTGAGAATTCGACCAATGTGGAATAGGCTGCCAACTGAGGTAATTAGTGCTAACAAAATTAAACCAGTACAAGGAATTGTTGGATTACCACTATGTTGATACACAGTACCAAACAGACTTCTCATAACATTTTATCATATAATGTAATTTTACAATGAGTTTAACCCTTTCAGTGCCAAGTCCGATTTGTGTATCAACCCATATTTCCTTGATCATTTTTCAAATTTATTGATTATAATAATGTGATACATTGATGGAAAGAGCTCTAAGACTAAGTTACTAAGAGCTCTTTCCATCAATGTATCACATTATTATAATCAATAAAGCATGGGAGCTAAGAGTCGGTCAGACTCGTTCCGTGAGATTTATGATATAACATGAGTATGGGTGGGTGTCGGACTCGTTACGTGAGATGTATGATATATTATGAGATGTATGGTATAATATGAGATATATTATATAATATGATTATGGGTGACTGTCTTTCTAATTAAGAATAATTATGAAATTCTTGAATCTAGAAAATATAAGGCCCTATAGCAGTTATGATCTTCATGTGTAGTATCATTGATATACAAGCTGTACTTCTGAAAAAGGTATATAGTTTTAAAGTAGTTCTTGTTACCTGAAAACAGTGATATGTCAAGAATTGTTAATGGCATAATATATAGAAAGTGTGATTTTCAGTATACCAAATACTTGCTGCAGACAGAATTATCTTTAAACTTGATTTGAAATGCGTAACTTTTGAGCAAAATGTACATCTGGGCCGACTGTAAAATGTATCATACTGTATATATAGTCCTTGTCTTTCACAATCCATTGTGACTGCATCCGTGTATAATTTAAATTCTCAAAATGGAAATTGAAATTTGCATGATTAATTTTACTGTTTAACTACCTCAAATTATAGTTCAACGACAAAAGGAATTTTGCAATTCATATTTCACGCATATAATTTGCTACACAACTGACTGTGATATGGCCCAGTTTTCGATAGCTTGCTGTGAAGCCATTATCACTCTTGGTATGGTATTTTTCTGGATGGTAACGGTTCATATGACTGTTATGCAGTCTACGGTGAACTTCTCCTTCTTATTAGCATGCATTTGATATAACATATCCATAAAACAGTAGGATGAAAAAAATTGCAAAATAGTTGAGTTAACCGTTTCCCCGAACGACAGCAGTTAGGGTGCTCTCGATCGAGGTTCTAACGTATAAGTGCCCATAAAAAAAATAAGTCCCCCATCAATCGAGGGTTTTTCTCCAAATATATTGGTCCTATTGTTATGAAATTTGGCACAGGTATTCGTTATCTGATATTTAGTCCATCCTATATGAATGATGACCATGCAGGTATAGTGTTGCGCTTGGATGAGTGTCAATTATAGTGACAAATGGTACGCCATGGAGTATTAGTGATGTGATTGACTATGTGCCAGTGGGAGCGATTGAATTGGAAATTGTTTCAGATTCTGTATTGTCTTGGTTGTTTGTGAAGCGCGTGTTCAAATTGAATAAACTTTGTTCCTTCGAAGGTTTGTCGTGTGTGATGAATCCAAAAAAAATGTGTTCATTCCTACCTAACTGACGGTACTTTAAAAAAACAAACTATTATATATCAGTTAAGTGCATGTATACAGTACGTACATTCCTATAGTCGTGGTTCATAAGATCCAATACAATAATTATCGGATAAAAAATATGGATGTTCACCATCACAAGGGCTTTCAATAAAGTGTTGGTAATGTTCGCATTTTCCCTTTTAAAGTTATTCTCCTTTGTGTATTGTCCCCCGACATTCTGTCGGAGGACTATATAGTAATGACCCGCGTCCGTTCGTCCGTCCGGAACTTTGTCCGATCCTGTATTCTGTCATTCTGTGGTCAATCTTTTTAAAACTTGGCACATATGTCAACCAGCATGGGAACCTCCGTACCTGCGATTTTGAGTTCGGTTGGACTAATTTTGGCGGACTTGTTGCCCCTTTTCGACATGGAATCGTACACCCAACCGAACTCAAAATCGCAGGTACGGAGGTTCCCATGCTGGTTGACATATGTGCCAAGTTTATTGTCCGAGCCTGTATTCCGTCATTTCCCATGCAGTAAATTTGTTTTTAACTTGGCACAAATGTCAACCGGCATGGGAACCTGCGATTTTGAGTTCAGTCGGAGTTATTTTGTCGGAGTTATTGCCATTTTTCGACATAGAAATGTTTTATGGGTTTTTTTTATTTTAGAGTTCTTGACCTTTCAAGTTTCTCGACTCGTTGAAGATGTTAAACATATTTATATGAATATGTACTTTGTATTATATTGGAGTAATCAATTTATCATACAGTTTGTGGGCAGTACATGGATCTGAAACCTGCCGCCTTCATCGGGGGACATTTTGGTCAGCGACCTTTTATTTTATTATTCACTCTAGCATCACCTCTTCATTCAGTCGGAAAAATAGGAGGTGGATAAACTGAACAGATTAAAAAAAAATCGAAATCTAGCTAATAGCGCTGAAAAATTTAAAGGTGGCTTCCTCGATGGTACTTCCAATGCCGAAGATATAGTTAAATTATGGGTGTCGAGTCGGGGCACTTTTAACCATTTCTTTGCTAAATACTCATTGACGAGTAGTTCCATCGACCGTTGTTGAACTTACTACCGGAACATTTCACAAACACGAATAGGAATCATTCTGCAATTGTCAATCAGCAGAGAAAGAGTTAAATACGCGTAAGACACTCACCTCGGCATTGTGTCTGTCTTTCGAACGATAAACGCCCTATTCCAACAAATCATAGCCCAAACCAAATTAAAGTTCACAGTTAAATAAGTTACGACGTAGACCCGCATGAAGGTAATGTGTGCATATATATGCATGCTAGAATAAGACAAACTTATTTTTTAGACATAGACTGATTTTTAAAGCAGATAAAATCAAAAAACCTTTCTGAAAGTCCATGTCAATAATCGTTTGACGTCGATTAGCTCATTTCACGGCCCGGGATCCATTGAACGATCTATGATACACCCGGTGTGCATTACAATGATCAGACGTGACACTCTAATGGTATGTTTACATACCCGTATTGTTGATCAGTTGATCTTATAGCTCACTGTCTTGTTAACTTTTTGTAACTCTTTTCATGCAATTTATCAGATACACGAGCATTTGGCTTTAGAAAATTGAACTTAAATGAATATGCCATTTTAGATTATAGAGTGTAGATATACAAGAGGTTGCTCGTGTGACAAAATCGAAAGAAAAGCCAACGTATCGATTATATAATTATACCGGAACATTCACTGGAACATTATGAAATAAGATATATAATGTCGGTTCAATAAAGAAGGTCTTCTTTTGAAAAGAGCATAAAAGTAAAATGCGGAGCGGTATTCTTCAATTTTAATTTGATTTATATACCATTTGCACCCCACCTTTGGGTTAGAATTTTCCAACTGGTCAAGAATTTAATGTATCGCGATACACATTCAAATGATACTTAAAATCGTCGTGATACAGGAAATCGCGTAAATTTCTGAAGATGGGTATATGCATGTAAAACAGCAAAACCTGTTCACTCAAATAGACATGTCTATTACATGTTTATTTGACCCGTATAGCTTACGATTAAACTGCATTTTAGCTAAGAAAGAACTCTATCTCCAGTTATAAATATGTTGAATCTGATATTTTAGGTGGTATATATATATACCATTTGAGAACAATAATTTAATTAGAGTAGGCCCTATATATCGTGATGGTTGATGTATCGTGATTCAGGAATACGTATATCGTGACCAAGTTTATCGTTACAGCCCTAACTGGTGCCTCAGACTTTCCAGCACTTTGGAGTTTCCAACCTGATACCCCATATTGTTGGACATTTTCAAACTGATGGTCATTTAAAAAAAATGAACGAAAGTCATAAAAATGTTTGACATAAATTTTAGTTTTAAAACAACACATTGCAGTGAATACAATTTTAATTTTCATATAAAGGCCGATTAATTTTCGAGTCACCGATTATTTTTTTTATAGTGCCTTGATATACGGTTTTAATAACAATCTATGACATAAAATATGATTAAAATATTATAATTCATCACCATTTCGAATGTTTGTGACTCAGAAGGTGCCCGTATATAGAGTAATAGGAAATAGAACCATTTCCCCCGTTTCGCTACCAGAATGCAACATAATTCAAACTAAGATATAGAGTTATTCCCCTCCCATTGAAAAAATAGATTTTGCAGTACAGTCCAGGTAAAAAATTAAGCACAGAAACACGTCGATATTCCTCAACAAAAAACAACATGTTCATAGTTTATTTACACCGGATACGTTGATAATACATCGTTTTGGAGAATCCTCTTTCAAACGGTATACAATATGTCGATCATATATTTTATATAATGTGATTCTGGGGGTTCGAAAATTAAGTGGACCTTTAGTGTTGTACATTATCAATAATAAACTGTTACTGGGGTCTTGTACCTTGAATACACCTTTAAGGTCCATGTCATCTCTAAATGTGCCGTTAGACAATCTCAAAGAAATAAACATCTTGGACTACCGACACTCCAATACCGTCGAGAGAGGTGCGATATGATACAAATGTTTAAAGTATTAAACAAAATAGATACAGTAGTCCTACCATCAGCAAAACAATCTTACTCAACAACCACAAGAGGACACAAAGACAAACTACAAAAAGAAATCCATAAGAACAATACATCAGCCAACAGCTTTGTACCTCGCAGCACAAACTGTTGGAACAGCCTGACCGAGTTATGTACGGGAGCGACAGAATGATGTCAATGAATTTAAATCAATTCTGAATGACACCTGGAGAGGAAGACCCAACAAATTTTATATTAAATTCAATAATGAAAAACCAAAAAAAACGATTTTAATGCACTGTAAATACAAGCACGTCGCCAAAAACGCCACAGAAGAGGTCAACACAAGCCTTAAAAAAATAAAATATATACCTATATATGATCTATACTACAGCTCTATGCTTAAAATAGAAGAGGAAACAAAACGCATTATAGATTATTCGCATGAAACCAAGTAAAATGTGATCGTGAAATATTAACCGATGAAGCTCGCAGCCCTGTGGCGATAAGGTGACACCGTGACACCAAATCAGCTTCAAAGAAGGGAAGATGACAGATTTATGATGAACAAGTCATATTTTCACACCACGCAATTTAACCCATTTAATTATATGAGACAATGGAGTAAACGGGGACGCGTTTTGCGTGTATCATGTATTATTATCCGTCCCTTAACTAACACTATTTCTGATTGGACAAAAGCCGTTACTTGATAATCCAGCTGCATAATCTGGGAAAAAGTCATTTTTGGACTCCCAAAAGTCATATTTGACTCCAGAAAGTCATAATGGACTCCGTCGAGTCCAATATGACTTTAAAAAAATTATCGGGACTCCGCGGGTGACGTCACTATAAGTTTGGATAAACATAATTTATAGGTAGATAATAAAAATATCAGTATGCAATTCTGTGTACAATGTGTTTTTTCTTGTACTCGTCCAGGTTGTGGTGAAAAGTAATATTGCATTATATGACATTTCACCACAACCTGGACGAGTACAATAAAAAACACATACTGTATACACAACATTGTATAATAACTTTATAGTATTATAACTGTAGTCATCTGGTAGTTGCTTCGTAAAACAAAGGTTAACAAATTGCTCAACGTTCTCGTGCTGGCACGCAACCGTCAAATTACAAATATACAAATGTATAAGACCTTTTCAAATGAACAATCAGCTTTAAGACCAAAATGACCGTGTCCGCACTTCGGTGCCACACTAATGCGGTCACAGTCACAGATTAGACCTGAACAATCTTTCAGAGCATTTACAGTTCGTACATTCTGGGTATAAAATTCGATTCATCAAAAGAGGCACAAGCGAACACCATGCTTCGTGGCCTTAAAATCTTGAAAGTTTAAATTCACTTTGAAGGGACCCAATTCACCCGCAGTGGATAAATGTGCAAAAAAGTATATGTTATTACATCACCACTAATAATAACAAGGAGAAATATATCAACTTTGTTGTTCATTATTGATAGTTCTCCTGTAACGAAATTTCGCGTGTTGAAATCATTATATGTAAACAAAATTTTACAGTGATTTGTCAACAAACATCGCTAATCGTGTAGTAAGTTCAATTAGTTTAGGCTGAATATGATTTCAGAATTATATAACAATGGTTTTGACATGCGAATTATCTTTATTTAAGAGCTAATAATAATGAAAATAAGAAGTAAGTCAATAATTTTGTTCAACATGTACCTGTTGATGATAGTTGTGTTACATATATACTATATGACGCACGAACCCACCTCGAATGCCTTGGGTGCCTTTAAAGCCCCACTTAATTTTCGAGTCACCGATTAATTTTTTTATAGTGCCTTGATCGATAACGGTTTTATTAGCAATCTATGCCATAAGATATGATTAAAATACTACAATTCATCACCAATTGAAACGTCTGTGTCTAAGAAGATGCCCATAGAGAAATAGAAAACAGCTGAAATCATAAAAAGATTCCCCCGTTATATATGGCTCCCAGAATGCAACAGAATTCAAACTAAAAATGTATTTTCAATGGAAGGGGAATAACTCTATCTTTAAAATATATAGTTGTTCCCACTCCTTTGAAAATAATACACTTTGCACAACAAAACCAGATGAAACTTAAACAAAAAAACACGTCGGTAACTCAACAAAGACAACATGTTCATAGTTTATTACACCAGATAAGTTGATAATAAAGTGTTTTGGAGCTTCCTCTTTCAAATGGTATATAATATGGCATATATTTTATATATGTGATCTGGGGGTTCAAAACTTAAGTGGGCCTTTAATAACTGACTTGGATCATTTTATGAGGATTTTATCATTATTTTTTTTAGTTTATTTCTCTCGAATAAAGGTTCTCTCTTATCATTCTTCGTCTCCCTCTCTTTGAGCCATGTTTCTCAATGATTTATGTTTGGTATAACATAGATATTGTCTATCTTTCCTAAAATCCACGAAAAGCGTTATCCCTATACACATTTTACCTTAAAATATTGGGGTTTTCTTCTGAAAATAAAGACATTGTTATGTGAAGTTGCGTATGTTAATACGGTACTCTTTTAATTTACAATGATAAAAATCATACTTTCAAAATATTAAGATGAGAAATTTACATGTATATCCAGTCGCTTTCATGAAAACCATAAATTTGCTTATTTAAAAAAAAAGAGTTTGATAGTGTATTTATAAAAGAAAAACAAAAGACCAAACCTGTTTTATACAGAATTTAAGAAGAGCTATAGAATAATAAGCTAAATATGTTTCTTACCTGAACATTTCGAACTGTATTTAAATCTGAGAGTATTCTCTTCACACTCAGAATATAGGCCCTTAAGCCTAGGTTAAAATTTATAGGAATGATAGATAGATAAGCATAGCGTGGTATCATGCATCCCATTGCCCCACAGGTATCGAATTATAATGATTTGAACAGCGAAGAAAATTAGTCAGCCGGATGAAACTCGCTGTGCAAATATATAACGCGGTATGACAATGAAGCGTCTCGATTTAATTAATCTCACTGTTTGTGAACTGGGAACACAATTAAAATTCACCATCAAATTTTTATCTTTCCCGAATAATATATAGCGTATCATCCGTATAGGTTTCACACCAAGAATGGAGTTCCCGTCAAGAATGTTATATGGTGGGAGTTCCAGTCGAGATTTCTATTATCTCTCGTTTCGGCATACCCGAATATTTTTACCTTACGTCGTTAGCCAAAGAATGGCAAAGATGACTTGGTAGCAACCCTCCTCGGAAGTTCTCTGGAAACCCTAACAGAACACATATCCCACTGCCCCAAGGAACTAGTACTATATACTGCGAAGTTCCTGTACGTTCTCAGCACAATGATCAGTAATGGCGTTCAGCAACCCGCGTCACGTCCATTATAATTATCTTCTCAACACCCACGCATGTTGTAACGACTAACTTTCATATCTTTTGGACAAAATCAGATTTTCCTGCAACAAAAGCTGTAGTGAACATTCAAGTGCATATATATGCTTCACTCTCGTGGTTTCCAACACCTCTCCATACTTGTACATAACGGCCCACCACACTGACCAGGGGAGCCCACTTTAATCCAACTGTAATTATATGTCATGTATATCGATCTCTCCTATACTTGGAGGTAATAAGGATATCTCTATATATGGTGGGAGTTCCAGTCGAGATTTCTATATAATGTACGATTAAAACAAACTATTATAGTGGAGCGGCTGCATGGATCCAAACAGGACTTTGGTTTTCGAGATACCATATATACCCTCCATGGAACAAGTGATATAATCACCCTTTTTTCTGAGGACCCCCAACTCGTTGTGTTGGGATATAAGAAATCTTATATCCGATTTTATGATAAAATCTTATATCCCAACATAACGAGTTGAGAGAGAAAAAAACTAGAGCATTATGCCTTTTTAACAAATCAAAATCTTCGGAAAAAAAGTTGTTTTTTTATGTGAAGTTGTGCTGGATGTATTCGGATTACGCCCAAGTTGTCTGATATCAGCCGTGTGATTGTGAATATGAGTGAAGAGTTTAAAACCACAACGTCTGCCGTATCAACTTCCAGCACCCGGGAAACCAGACAATACCATCAAGCAAATTATATCCCACTTCAGCCTGATTCTGATACATATAAAAACATTTACCTCTGTCGTACAACCAACGACTGGAACAAGTTGCAGTTGTTGTATATATTTGACACACAGAGACAACACGCACCGTTCAATGAGAACCGTCTTATATATCTACTACAAATTTTGAGACCCATATATAGATTAATTAACTGTCATAATGCTGTTTTGTACAACAACAAACTCCTGTGATGGGCCTCAATTGCCTCTTTGAGTAATTCCGTAAATGTAAATAGTCGGGATCGGATGTAGGCTATAGACGGTGTCGGTGTATAGCCGGGGTCGTATGTATAGGCCTGCATGGTCGAGGTCGTATGTATAGGCCTATATAGTCGAGGTCCGGTGTATAGTCGGGGTCGTATATTTATGCCTAGTCGAAGTCGTATGTATAGTCGGGAGCGTGTGTATAGTCGATGTTGTATGTCGGGGTCGGTGTCGTATTTATAGTCGGGGTCGTATTTATAGTCCGGGTCGGGTGTATAGTCCGGATCGGGTGTATAGTCGGATCGGTGTGTATAGTCGGAGTCGGGTGTATAGTCGGGATCGGGTGTGTAGTCGGGATCGGGTGTATAGTCGGGATCGGGTGTATAGTCGGGGTCGGGTTTATAGTCGGGATCGGGTGTATAGTCGGGATCAGGTCTATAGTCGGGGTCGGGTGTATAGTCAGGATCGGGTGTATAGTCGGATCGGGTGTATAGTCGGGGTCGGGTGTATAGTCGGGGTCGGTGTATAGTCGGGATCGGGTTTATAGTCGGGATCGGGTGTATAGTCGGGATCGGGTGTATAGTCGGAGTCGGGTGTATAGTCGGGATCGGGTATATAGTCTGGGTCGGGTGTATAGTCGGGGTCGTATTTATAGTCGGGGTCGTATTTATAGTCGGGTTGGTGAATAGTCGAGGTCGGGTGTATAGTCGGGAGCGGGTGTATGGTCGGGGTCGGGTGTATAGTCGGGGTCGGTTTATAGTCGGGGTCGTATTTATAGTCGGTGTATAGTCGGGGTCGGGTGTATAGTCGGGACAGGGTGTATAGTCGGGGTCGTATTTATAGTCGGGGTCGTATTTATAGTCGGGGTCGGTATATAGTCGGGTCGGGTGTATAGTCGGGATCGGGTATATAGACTGGATCGGGTGTATAGTTGGGATTGGGTATATAGTCGGGATCGGGTGTATAGTCGGGGTTGTATTTATAGTCGGGGTCGGTGTATAGTCAGGATCGTGTGTATAATCGAGATCGGTGTATATATATAGTCGGTGCAGGTGTATAGTCGATGTTGGTTGTATAGTAGTCGGGGTCAGTGTTTAATCGGGATCGGGTGTATAGTCGGGATCGGGTTTATGGTCGAGGTTGGGTGTATAGCCGTGGTCGTATTTATAGTCGGGTCGGTGTATAGTCAGGGTCGGTGTATATTCGAGGTCCGATTTATTGTCGAAGTCGGGTGTATAGTCGGTGTCGGGTGTATAGTCGGAGTCGTATTTATAGTCGGGGTCGTATTTATAGTCGGGGTCGGTGTATATTCGAGGTCCGATTTATTGTCGAGGTCGGGTGTATAGTCGGAATCGGGTGCCTAGTCGGGATCGGGTGTATAGTCGGGATCGGTGTATAGGCGGGGTCGTATTTATAGTCGGGGTCGGTTTATAGTCGGGGTCGTATGTATAGTCGGGATCGGGTGTATAGTCGGGGTCGTATTTATAGTCGGGGTCGGTGTATAGTCGGGGTCGGGTGTATAGTCGGGATCGGGTGTATGGTCGGGGTCGTATTTATAGTCGGTATCGGGTGTATAGTCGGGATCGGGTATATAGTCGGGATCGGGTTTATACTCGGGATCGGGTATATAGTCGGGATCGGGTGTATAGTCGGGGTTGTGTTTATAGTCGGAGTCGTATTTATAGTCGGGGTCGGTGTATAGTCGGGATCGGGTGTATAGTCGGGATCGGGTTTATAGTCGGGATCGGGTATATAGTCGGGGTCGGGTGTATAGTCGGGACAGGGTGTATAGTCGGGGTCGTATTTATAGTCGGGGTCGTATTTATAGTCGGGGTCGGTATATAGTCGGGGTCGGGTGTATAGTCGGGATCGGGTGTATAGTTGGGATCGGGTATATAGTCGGGATCGGGTGTATAGTCGGGGTTGTTTTTATCGTCGGAGTGGTATTTATAGACGGGGTCGGTGTATAGTCGGGGTCGGGTGTATAGTCGGGATCGGGTGTATAGTCGGGGTCGGGTGTATATATAGTCAGGGTCGTACTTTTAGTCGGGATCGGGTGTATAGTCGGTGTCGGGTGTATAGTCGGGTCGGGTGTTTAATCGGGATCGGGTGTATAGTCTGGGTCGGTTGTATAGTCGAGGTTGGGTGTATAGCCGTGGTCGTATTTATAGTCAGGCTCGGTGTATAGTCAGGGTCTGTGTATAGTTGAGGTCCGATTTATTGTCGAGGTCGGGTGTATAGTCGGGATAGGGTGTATAGTCGGAGTCGGGTGTATATTCGAGGTCGGGTGTATAGTCAGGGTCGGGTGTATAATCGAGATCGGTGTATATATAGTCGGTGCAGGTGTATAGTCGAGGTTGGGTGTATAGTAGTCGGGGTCAGTGTTTAATCGGGATCGGGTGTATAGTCGGGGTCGGGTGTATGATCGAGGTTGGGTGTATAGCCGTGGTCGTATTTATAGTCGGGGTCGGTGTATAGTCAGGGTCGGTGTATATTCGAGGTCCGATTTATTGCCGAAGTCGGGTGTATAGTCGGTGTCGGGTGTATAGTCGGAGTCGTATTTATAGTCGGGGTCGTATTTATAGTCGGGGTCGGTGTATAGTCGAGGTCCGATTTATTATCGAGGTCGGGTGTATAGTCGGAATCGGGTGCATAGTCGGGATCGGGTGTATAGTCGGGATCGGGTGTATAGGCGGGGTCGTATTTATAGTCGGGGTCGGTTTATAGTCAGGGTCGGGTGTATAGTCGGGATCGGGTGTATAGTCGGGGTAGTATTTATTGTCGGGGTCGGTGTATAGTCAGGGTCGGTGTATAGTCGGGATCGGGTATATGGTCGGGGTCGTATTTATAGTCGGGGTCGGTTGTATAGTCGGGATCGGGTGTATAGTCGGGATCGGGTTTATAGTCGGGATCGGGTATATAGTCGGGATCGGGTGTATAGTCGGGTAGTGTTTATAGTCGGAGTCGTATTTATAGTCGGGGTCGGTGTATAGTCGAGATCGGGTGTATAGTCGGGATCGGGTGTATAGTTGGGATCGGATATATAGTCGGGATCGGCTGTATAGTCGGGGTCGTATTTATAGTCGGGTCGTTGTATAGTCGGGGTCGGGTATATAGTCGGGGGTCGGTTTATAGTCGGGTCGTATTTATAGTCGGTGTATAGTCGGGGTCGGGTGTATAGTCGGGACAGGGTGTATAGTCGGGGTCGTATTTATAGTCGGGGTCGTATTTATAGTCGTGGTCGGGTGTATAGTCGGGATCGGGTATATAGACTGGATCGGGTGTATAGTTGGGATTGGGTATATAGTCGGGATCGGGTGTATAGTCGGGGTTGTATTTATCGTCGGAGTGGTATTTATTGACGGGGTCGGTGTATAGTCGGGGTCGGGTGTATAGTTGGGATCGGGTGTATAGTCGGGGTCGGGTGTATATATAGTCAGGGTCGTACTTATAGTCGGGATCGGGTGTATAGTCGGTGTCGGGTGTATAGTCGGGGTCGGTGTATAGTCGGGGTCGGGTGTATAGTCGGGGTCGGGTGTATAGTCAGGGTCGGTGTATAGTCGAGGTCCGATTGATTGTCAAAGTTGGGTGTATAGTAGTCGGGGTCGGGTGTTTAATCGGGATCGGGTGTATAGTCTGGGTCGGTTGTATAGTCGAGGTTGGGTGTATAGCCGTGGTCGTATTTATAGTCAGGCTCGGTGTATAGTCAGGGTCTGTGTATAGTCGAGGTCCGATTTATTGTCGAGGTCGGGTGTATAGTCGGGATAGGGTGTATAGTCGGGGTCGGGTGTATATTCGAGGTCGGGTGTATAGTCAGGATCGGGTGTATACTCGAGATCGGTGTATATATAGTCGGTGCAGGTGTATAGTGGAGGTTGGGTGTATATTAGTCGGGGTCGGTGTTTAATCGGGAATGGGTGTATAGTCGGGATCGGGTGTATGGTCGAGGTTGGGTGTATAGCCGTGGTCGTATTTATAGTCGGGGTCGGTGTATAGTCAGGATCGTGTGTATAATCGAGATCGGTGTATATATATAGTCGGTGCAGGTGTATAGTCGATGTTGGTTGTATAGTAGTCGGGGTCAGTGTTTAATTGGGATCGGGTGTATAGTCGGGATCGGGTTTATGGTCGAGGGTGGGTGTATAGCCGTGGTCGTATTCATAGTCGGGTCGGTGTATAGTCAGGGTCGGTGTATATTCGAGGTCCGATTTATTGTCGAAGTCGGGTGTATAGTCGGTGTCGGGTGTATAGTCGGAGTCGTATTTATAGTCGGGGTCGTATTTATAGTCGGGGTCGGTGTATATTCGAGGTCCGATTTATTGTCGAGGTCGGGTGTATAGTCGGAATCGGGTGCATAGTCGGGATCGGGTGTATAGTCGGGATCGGTGTATAGGCGGGGTTGTATTTATAGTCGGGGTCGGTTTATAGTCGGGGTCGTATGTATAGTCGGGATCGGGTGTATAGTCGGGGTCGTATTTATAGTCGGGGTCGGTGTATAGTCGGGGTCGGGTGTATAGTCGGGATCGGGTGTATGGTCGGGGTCGTATTTATAGTCGGTATCGGGTGTATAGTCGGGATCGGGTGTATAGTCGGGATCGGGTTTATAGTCGGGATCGGGTATATAGTCGGGATCGGGTGTATAGTCGGGGTTGTGTTTATAGTCGGAGTCGTATTTATAGTCGGGGTCGGTGTATAGTCGGGATAGGGTGTATAGTCGGGATCGGGTTTATAGTCGGGATCGGGTATATAGTCGGGGTCGGGTGTATAGTCGGGACAGGGTGTATAGTCGGGGTCGTATTTATAGTCGGGGTCGTATTTATAGTCGGGGTCGGTATATAGTCGGGGTCGGGTGTATAGTCGGGATCGGGTGTATAGTTGGGATCGGGTATATAGTCGGGTCGGGTGTATAGTCGGGGTTGTTTTTATCGTCGGAGTGGTATTTATAGACGGGGTCGGTGTATAGTCGGGGTCGGGTGTATAGTCGGGATCGGGTGTATAGTCGGGGTCGGGTGTATATATAGTCAGGGTCGTACTTTTAGTCGGGATCGGGTGTATAGTCGGTGTCGGGTGTATAGTCGGGGTCGGGTGTATAGTCGGGGTCGGGTGTATAGTCAGGGTCGGTATATAGTCGAGGTCCGATTGGTTGTCAAAGTTGGGTGTATAGTAGTCGGGTCGGGTGTTTAATCGGGATCGGGTGTATAGTCTGGGTCGGTTGTATAGTCGAGGTTGGGTGTATAGCCGTGGTCGTATTTATAGTCAGGCTCGGTGTATAGTCAGGGTCTGTGTATAGTCGAGGTCCGATTTATTGTCGAGGTCGGGTGTATAGTCGGGATAGGGTGTATAGTCGGAGTCGGGTGTATATTCGAGGTCGGGTGTATAGTCGGGTCGGGTGTATAATCGAGATCGGTGTATATATAGTCGGTGCAGGTGTATAGTCGAGGTTGGGTGTATAGTAGTCGGGGTCAGTGTTTAATAGGGATCGGGTGTATAGTCGGGGTCGGGTGTATGGTCGAGGTTGGATGTATAGCCGTGGTCGTATTTATAGTCGGGGTCGGTGTATAGTCAGGGTCGGTGTATATTCGAGGTCCGATTTATTGTCGAAGTCGGGTGTATAGTCGGTGTCGGGTGTATAGTCGGAGTCGTATTTATAGTCGGGGTCGTATTTATAGTCGGGGTCGGTGTATAGTCGAGGTCCGATTTATTATCGAGGTCGGGTGTATAGTCGGAATCGGGTGCATAGTCGGGATCGGGTGTATAGTCGGGATCGGGTGTATAGGCGGGGTCGTATTTATAGTCAGGGTCGGTGTATAGTCGGGATCGGGTGTATAGTCGGGGTAGTATTTATTGTCGGGGTCGGTGTATAGTCGGGGTCGGGTGTATAGTCGGGATCGGGTATATGGTCGGGGTCGTATTTATAGTCGGGGTCGGGTGTATAGTCGGGATCGGGTGTATAGTCGGGATCGGGTTTATAGTCGGGATCGGGTATATAGTCGGGATCGGGTGTATAGTCGGGGTAGTGTTTATAGTCGGAGTCGTATTTATAGTCGGGGTCGGTGTATAGTCGGGATCGGGTGTATAGTCGGGATCGGGTGTATAGTTGGGATCGGATATATAGTCGGGATCGGCTGTATAGTCGGGGTCGTATTTATAGTCGGGTCGTTGTATAGTCGGGGTCGGGTATATAGTCGGTGTCGGGTGTATAGTCGGGTCGTATTTATAATCGGGGTCGTATTTATAGTCAGGGTCGGTGTATAGTCGAGGTCCGATTTATTGTCGAGGTTGGGTGTATAGTAGTCGGGGTCGGTGTTTAATCGGGTCCGGGTGTATAGTCGAGGTCGGGTGTATGGTCGAGGTTGGGTGTAAAGCCGTGGTCGTATTTATAGTCAGGGTCGGTGTATAGTCAGGTCGGTATAATCGAGATCGGTGTATATATAGTCGGTGCAGGTGTATAGTCGAGGTTGGGTGTATAGTAGTCGGGGTCAGTGTTTAATCGGGATCGGGTGTATAGTCGGGGTCGGGTGTATGGTCGAGGTTGGGTGTATAGCCGTGGTCGTATTTATAGTCGGGGTCAGTGTATAGTCAGGGTCGGTGTATATTCGAGGTCCGATTTATTGTCGAAGTCGGGTGTATAGTCGGTGTCGGGTGTATAGTCGGAGTCGTATTTATAGTCGGGGTCGTATTTATAGTCGGGGTCGGTGTATAGTCGAGGTCCGATTTATTGTCGAGGTCGGGTGTATAGTCGGAATCAGGTGCATAGTCGGGATCGGGTGTATAGTCGGGATCGGGTGTATAGGCGGGGTCGTATTTATAGTCGGGGTCGGTTTATAGTCGGGTCGGGTGTATAGTCGGGATCGGGTGTATAGTCGGGGTCGTATTTATTGTCGGGGTCGGTGTATAGTCGGGGTCGGGTGTATAGTCGGGATCGGGTATATGGTCGGGGTCGTATTTATAGTCGGGGTCGGGTTTATAGTCGGGATCGGGTGTATAGTCGGGATCGGGTGTATAGTCGGGATCGGGTATATAGTCGGGATCGGGTGTATAGTCGGGGTGGTGTTTATAGTCGGAGTCGTATTTATAGTCGGGGTCGGTGTATAGTCGGGATCGGGTGTATAGTCGGGATCGGGTTTATAGTCGGGATCGGGTATATAGTCGGGATCGGGTGTATAGTCGGGGTAGTGTTTATAGTCGGAGTCGTATTTATAGTCGGGGTCGGTGTATAGTCGGGATCGGGTGTATAGTCGTGATCGGGTGTATAGTTGGGATCGGATATATAGTCGGGATCGGGTGTATAGTCGGGGTCGTATTTATAGTCGGGTCGTTGTATAGTCGGGGTCGGTGTATATTCGGTGTCGGGGGTATAGTCGGGGTCGGAATTATAGTCGGGGTCGTATTTATAGTCAGGGTCGGTGTATAGTCGAGGTCCGATTTATTGTCGAGGTTGGGTGTATAGTAGTCGGGGTCGGGTGTTTAATCGGGTTCGGGTGTATAGTCGAGGTTGGGTGTAAAGCCGTGGTCGTATTTATAGTAAGGGTCGGTGTATAGTCAGGTCGGTGTATAGTCGAGGTCCGATTTATTGTCGAGGTCGGGATCGGGTGTATAGTCGGGGTCGGGTGTATAGTCGAGGCCGGGTGTATAGTCAGGGTCGGGGTGTAGTCGAGATCGGTGTATATATAGTCGGTGTCAGGTGTATAGTCGAGGTCTGGTGTATAGTCGGGGTCGTATGTATAGTGGATGTCGGGCGCAGGCCTATATATGTACAGTCGGTGTCGGGTGTATATATATATAGTCAGGTCGGATGTAGCCTATATATAGTTAGTGTCGGGTATATAGTCGTGGTCGTATGTATAGTCGATGTCGGGTGTATAGTCGTGGTCGTATGTATAGTCGATGTCGGGTGTATAGTCGGGGTTGTATATATTTATAGTCGATGTCGGGTGTGTATATTCGGGTTTATATATTATATATACTTATTGCGTGGAGTTCGGTAGCACAGTGGTTAGAGAACGGGTCGGTATCGGGTGTGTAGTCGGTATCGGGTGTATAGTCTGGATCGTATGTATATTCGGTGTCAGATGTATAGTCGGTGTCGTATGTAGTCGATGTCGGGTGTATAGTTGGGTTTATATATAGTCGGTGTCGGATGTATAGTCGGGGTCGTATATATAGTCGATGTCTATTATAGTCAATAGTCGCGTATATGTATAGTCGGTGTCGGGTGTATAATCGGGGTCGCGCATCGATTTGTGTCGGGTGTTTAGTCGGATTTATAGTCCAGGCCGGATGTATATATAGTTTGGTCGGGTAGGGGCCTAGGCCTATATAGTCTGGTCGGGTGTATAGTCGGGTTTATAGTCGACGTCGGTGTATATTCGAGTTCGGTGCATGTGCATGTAGTCGGGATCGGGTGTATTGTCTGGTCGGGATCTAGTAGATAGTCGAGGTTGGATGTAGGCCTATATAGCCGAGGTCGGGTGGAGGCCTTATAGTGGAGGTCGGGTGTAAACCTGTATAGTCGAGGTCGGGTGTATAGTCGAGGTCGGATGTATAGTCGAGGTCGGATGTATATAGTCGAGGTCGGATGTTTAGTCGAGGTCGGGTGTATAGTCGAGGTTGGATGTATGTATAGCCGAGGTCGGGTGGAGGCCTTATAGTGGAGGTCGGGTGTAAACCTGTATAGACGAGGTCGGGTGTATAGTCGAGGTTGATCGGATGTATAGTCGAGGTCGGATGCATATAGTCGAGGTCGGGTGTATAGTCGAGGTAGAGTGTATTGTCAAGGTTGGGTGGATCGGGTGTATAGTCGGGATCGGGTTTATAGTCGGGATCGGGTATATAGTCGGGATCGGGTGTATAGTCGGGGTAGTGTTTATAGTCGGAGTCGTATTTATAGTCGGGGTCGGTGTATAGTCGGGATCGGGTGTATAGTCGGGATCGGGTATATAGTCGGGATCGGATATATAGTCGGGATCGGGTGTATAGTCGGGGTAGTGTTTATAGTCGGAGTCGTATTTATAGTCGGGGTCAGTGTATTGTCGGGATCGGGTGTATAGTCGGGATCGGGTGTATAGTTGGGATCGGATATATAGTCGGGATCGGGTGTCGTATATATAGTCGGGTCGTTGTATAGTCGGGGTCGGGTGTATAGTCGGGGTCGTATTTATAGTCGGGGTCGTATTTATAGTCAGGGTCGGTGTATAGTCGAGGTCCGATTTATTGTCGAGGTTGGGTGTATAGTAGTCTGGGTCGGATGTTTAATCGGGTTCGGGTGTATAGTCGGGGTCGTGTGTATGGTCGAGGTTGGGTGTAAAGCTGTGGTCGTATTTATAGTCAGGGTCGGTGTATAGTCATGTCGGTGTATAGTCGAGGTCCGATTTATTGTCGAGGTCGGGATCGGGTGTATAGTCGGGGTCGGGTGTATAGTCGAGGCCGGGTGTATAGTCAGGGTCGGGGTGTAGTCGATATCGGTGTATATATAGTCGGTGTCAGGTGTATAGTCGAGGTCGGGTGTATAGTCGGGGTCGTATGTATAGTGGATGTCGGGCGCAGGCCTATATATGTACAGTCGGTGTCGGGTGTATATATATAGTTAGTGTCGGGTATATAGTCGTGGTCGTATGTATAGTCGATGTCGGGTGTATAGTCGTGGTCGTATGTATAGTCGATGTCGGGTGTATAGTCGGGGTCGTATATATTTATAGTCGATGTCGGGTGTGTATATTCGGGTTTATATATTTTATATACTTATTGCGTGGAGTTCGGTAGCACAGTGGTTAGAGAACGGGTCGGTATCGGGTGTATAGTCGGTATCGGGTGTATAGTCTGGATCGTATGTATATTCGGTGTCAGATGTATAGTCGGTGTCGTATGTAGTCGATGTCGGGTGTATAGTTGGGTTTATATATAGTCGGTGTCGGGTGTACATAGTCGGGGTCGTATATATAGTCGATGTCTAATATAGTCAATAGTCGGGTATATGTATAGTCGGTGTCGGGTGTATAATCGGGGTCGCGCGTCGACTGGTGTCGGGTGTTTAGTCGGATGTATAGTCCAGGCCGGATGTATAGTTTGGTCGGGTAGGGGCCTAGGCCTATATAGTCTGGTCGTGTGTATAGTCGGGTTTATAGTCGACGTCGGTGTATATTCGAGTTCGGTGCATATGCATGTAGTCGGGTCGGGTGTATTGTCTGGTCGGGATCTAGTAGATAGTCGAGGTTGGATGTAGGCCTATATAGCCGAGGTCGGGTGGAGACCTTATAGTGGAGGTCGGGTGTAAACCTGTATAGTCGAGGTCGGGTGTATAGTCGAGGTCGGATGTATAGTCGAGGTCGGATGTATATAGTCGAGGTCGGGTGTTTAGTCGAGGTCGGGTGTATAGTCGAGGTCGGATGTATAGTCGAGGTTGGATGTATATGTATAGCCGAGGTCGGGTGGAGGCCTTATAGTGGAGGTCGGGTGTAAACCTGTATAGACGAGGTCGGGTGTATAGTCGAGGTTGGTCGGATGTATAGTCGAGGTCGGATGTATATAGTCGAGGTCGGTGTATAGTCGAGGTAGAGTGTATTGTCAAGGTCGGGTGTATAGTCGATGTCGGGTGTATAGTCAAGGTCAGATGTATATTCGAGGTTGGGTGTATATAGTCGAGGTTGGATGTATAGGACTTCGAGGTCGGTGTGTAGTCGATGTCGGGTTTATAGTCGAGGTCTGGTGTATATAGTCGGGGTAGGATGTAAAGTCGGGGATTATAAAATTATATGCCTATATATCGCCGCCTTATAGGTCTACAGTCAAAACCTAGCTGCAGCTCGTAACTCGTTTTATTGGTGGCAAAATCGGATTTACACCCGTAAACAATTTCCCACCAAGGCTTCAGGTTTTATCAAATTGTCGCACCTATATATAGTCCAATCTTATCTTATCTTATCATGAAGTTCTGCCGTCAAAGACACACCGAGTGAGACTCGTATACATTATCAATCAACATATTACACAATACAATATTCCTATTAATATATAGGAGGTTACATATAATCACATATTACATACATGGAAGGTACATATAATCACATATCACATATCAAATACTCACATATTAATCAGCACCAGTCACTACCGAGGAGAGATAACTCTATTACACCATCACCTGAAATGTCTATCAACTTACGCCCCGAAGGGAGGAATAAGGTGTCACCATGTTTTAGGGCATAGTGTGTGTTATGTATATATAGACTAATATCTTGTCTGTCTAAAAAAAACAATTATAATAAACACTGTTTATTGTTACATGTTACAGAAAATGGGAGGAATAAGTATATTCAATATATTTAGGGCCTATACTCCATATTATTCCAAGTGTATTCAATATATGTATGGCCTATACTCCATATTATTATAAGATTTAATTTTCAAATAAAGACTATATATATAGATGTGTCGCTTTAAATGAAATAGATAATTATCTTTAGACTGGTTACTTCTGATGCAAAACCAGTCTATTTTAAGAACTCGTTTGTTTTGATTTATGGAGGTACGAAAAGTATAGGACAGAAAACATCCCACAATTCTCGGCGTTAACTTTTAGTTTTGCTGTATCCGATTTTGGGTTGTCAAATTCATGTGCTAGGAAATCTCACTAAATGTGGGAATTTGTTCGCTCCCAATATCAAGTTTTAATCGCGAACACAAAGAAAATAAACCCAACTTAATTTCTCAGTGACAGAATTGCATAAAGTGATGTAAATTGCCGTGATCGTTGGTCATTTCGGGGGACAATGTTTCGAATATGACGTCATTGGCGTAAATGTAAACTATTTTTGGTGGTGAACCTGTTGATTGTTAGATCTATCTTGGGAAGGGGAACATGGATAGTGATGCCGAAATGTACGAATCTGAACATGAATCGGAGAGTTCTGGTGGGGAAGAATTCATTGATATGGGCTTAGAGTGTGAACCATCTGCAGCCCAAGAAAAGCCAGACACCGATTTTATTTTTGAACCATTGTCTGCTGACCAAGTTGTCCAGTTCATGGTGGATTGCATCAAAGAAGTCAATGCGGTAGTTGAGGTGCGTCTATAAATGATATTGTTAATGACCAATAATTGTTTTTACATGCCCACACCCAACCTATGGTATGTAATTTGTAAAGAGAGTGATAACTTAACTAGGGTTGCCACGACTATGAGTTTTCATAATCGACTAAATTCACTAATCGACCGCTATAGTACTATTACTAGTATTAGTATAGTCAACGGTTAGTCGATTAATCGTTCATATATGTGGCCTAAATTTAACCCAGGTATAGATGTGATTAAATCGAAATTACAATGACTACATTACATCCAGTCTGAAAACAGTTATAAACTGTCAGTCAGCCGGCTTGTCATTCTGAGGCTCTCGCCTGTCAGTGTCATCGGCCACCTAAACTCAAATTTACGAGGCAGGTAAACGCCCTCCTCGTCGCTATTCCCACGGACGAGAAATTTATAACATATCTGTCCAGTCAATCAATGTTCCTGTGAACATGCACCGCGGTCATGGTGCCAAATGAATGCATGCAGAATTGTCGCATACAGACCTTCTCAAAATAAGTGGCCCTTTTAACGCGGTCATCAACGTGGTTGTAACGCGGTCGTAACGCCAACGCAATGCGGTCTTTGCATTGATAACGCGTTGGTGATACGTTACGACTGCGTTGGAAATCAACGGACCGCGTTGTAGTTTAAGCCGAAAAGTAAACAGACGATGAGTCACGTTATTTGGTTTTATAATGTTCAATTTTTTTGGATTTATTTACGATGACCTACATGTATGATTAATTTAGTGTAATTTCACCACTCACCGAAAATCACATATCTACGCATTCGTTCCAAAAAAGGCAGTTTATTTCCAGCTTTTGACTCGTGTTGGACTTTGTTTGTCATACATGTATACAGGTTCTATGTCATTGTAATAGTGTATCGCATAGAGTGGTCGTGTTTCCCAATGTATATGGAGTAAAACACTACGCACGAAAGTATTGCCATACTGTATATGTCCGCTATAGAAATGCTGGCTGCTGGAGAGTAAACATACATGTACAGGTATGTACATGTCGTTCCAAACGGAACAAAGAATATATCTAATAGGCTTATCAACAGTAAATAAACCACTATTAACTATCATTCTGGTTTCGTAGTCGGTTAACCGCGTCAACTATAATAGATTTAAAACGCGCAGTGTAAGCATGATGTTTGTCGTTTCTCCGCAGCAGTATGTCAGTCTCCGTTCAGGGTGTGAATCTGACCAATTAGAAGATAAATTTTCAAATGTGGGTGGAGTTACAAAAAAGTTATCTGGTAGTGGTGGTGTGTTTGTGTTTTTTTTAGCGGGACATTGAATTACCGTATATATTTTGTCCGGCATCGATGTTTGAAATCAAATGGGTAAGCCATTATGTGTAGACTTATGATTTGAATTGCTGATATTTCATGATGTACTTGTCAGCAGAAATGATAACGAATTTCGGAGAATAATGTAAATAAATGCGCAAAAGATAAAATGCACAGGGGGCTGGGAACTTTTTATTTTATAATATTAATTTTTAATTAATGTCATAATAAAATGATAAAAAAAAATGTCCCAGTACCTCTGTGTGCATAAGATATCATTGCACGTTTATCTTGCGGTGGTTATGTTGCAGAATGTGTGCCGTTTTTGCCACCGTCTATCGTACATGTATCATACCATGAACTACATGTAAAGGTTTCTATAATTGACATATGAGGTTTTTATGACCAGATATCGGCTTTCACTTGTTGTCAGTCTTGCAAAAATTCAAATTATCGCTTCTTATAAAAAGCGTCCATATTTCCACCGAAACGTGGTATGTAATAAAGAGCGTTTAAATTATGATAGTTTGTACTAGTTTTCGATGGTAAAACGGTGGACATTTTTGTGTGTTTTCGCGATTTCTGTGATGGTGACTACATGTATATTAAAGATTTATTTCAACCCGAGATGCTAGAAAAAATAAAATTTTGTCTAATTTGTTATCGATTGCGTGGGACCGCGCTTGGATCTTCAAATGTATATATGTTTTCAAATATTTGATGAAGACAAATAAATAAGGCCTAACAAAATTATACGTTTGTTTCCGCTAACGGACTGAACAAAAATTGGGTAGGTAGGTAGGCAAAACTTCTTTTTTTTAAAAATCTTTTTATTTTTTCAAGATGCAATTCACTGTGTCATATTTAAGGAAATTTTAGACATTACAGGCCATATTATTGCTAATTTGTTTAGCCCATAAAGATAAAACAAAAACACAATCTCAGGGAGATATAACAAAGCTAAAATGGGACAATAACATTCATTTTATCTGTTTTATAACATGTCCGTAACGCATAACGCAGATGCATAAGGGTGACCAGTGACTTCGTCCCACTGCATTCTCGTCCCACCAATTTTTGTCCCGAAAAGGTGACCTCGTCCCACTTGTCGGTGATCTCGTAAAATCCCATAAAATCGGAACGAGGTCGCCATTTTGGGACGAAGTCACTAGCATTCCGCATAAGACACTATGCGTGGTGGGATGAGATGGTGGGCGCGGACGCTTATATATATTTTATTATTGTGGGCCATTGCAGACACTCTATGGCGCATAAGATACATTATATATTATTATTGTGGGCGGTTGCGGCGCATATTCCCATAGGCGCAGGCGCATAAGACACTGGGTGGTGGGATGGGCTGGTGGGTGGGCTTATATATATACCCGTATATTATTACTGTGGGTGGGGGGGGGGGGGGGGGGGGGGGGGGGGGCGCTTGCAGACATATTCCCTTGCATGCGGCGCATACAACAATCCTCGTGAGTGCCCAATAACATACGTGCGGAATAATAGTATGTGGTGGAAATTTTTAGGAAAATTAAAAAATATGAAACTGACTGTAAACATTTGTCCAAAAAAAATAGCCCAAGCTGAATTAAGTAGCTAGGAGGAATCTTCTAAGATGAATTACTGAGGCTTTGGGAGGACGTGTATTGGTTTGAGTCACCGAGCTTCTAATTTCTAAAAAAAACAAAAATAATATTAATAACTTTGAAGTTTGAAAAAAAAGTTTGCTTTTTAAACAATATTTGTTCTAAATTCAATATAATTGAATTGAATTCAATTAGATAAGTGGAAACCCTATATTTGTTAGACCTGAATGTTTAAAGCTGCACTGAATCAAGCCCATTGTGACTGTATGATAAAAACGATGTATATGTACCCACGAAAATAGGAAACTTGATCATTATTTGACACTATTCAACGTACCAATATGAAATGTTCGTAGAAATAAATGTTATGCTGTGGTTAAATAGTTAATGTATTTATATTGTAGTGGTGAAGTCATCAATAACTAATGGATTTACCCATTCTCGGATCATAGATTGTTTTGTCAAAGTTCAAATAAATTTTGAATGAAAAAACGTACCGCAGTTATTTCATACGCATTGACAATTTCATAACGAAACGATACCGGAAGTAGGTCTTGCACACTCGTCTACCGGTAATTCCAACGAATTAATTAATAATAGTTACAAATTACAATGGAATTATGCCTAATTTGTTTTAATTACCAACAACAAAAATATCATTGTTGGTTTTTCTTCCAATATAATAGAGATTTAGATATTTAAAAAAAAAATCTCAAAATAAAAAGTTTAGAGTCGGCGGTTTAAAATAGGGTCGGTCGGGTTAGCGGAAACAAACGTATATATTTTTTAGGCCTAATTGAATTATAGTGATTTAATTCTGGTAAGAAAAACAGAATTTAACTGAATTATTAAACTTATATACTACATGTAGTATACTACGGTAAAAAGAAAGTTAATATTTATCATATGATTGTCTTTATATACAATAGCGGACAATTACTGAAACGTACATGAAGAACTCTTCGAAGCCGTTTGAATACGATTTTCATTATTTCATCATCATGGAAATAACACGACCTCATCTAGTGGTAATTGTGATGCACGCTGCCCACTAGCCAACCAAAACCGACGAAGTTATTACAGCACAGTGTGTTCAATCGAGAATTCTGTTTGAGTCACGGGGTATCAATTTCAACTTTAGGCCCAGGTCATTTCCTGTTTGTAAAAATTGACATGGGCGATTTACTGAAGACACAGCCCCCTATTGTGTTTGAGTTCGTTGACACCGCTGTCAATCATTCGCGGCAGGCGTTTGATCCGCGGTCTGTCAGTGAAAGTGACAAATCATTGGTTACCAAACCAGAGCGCTGTTTGTTTCACAGGAATTGCACAACACATGGATAATTAATATTTTAAATTATTTGCATCGATTACCCACGTGCATGTACATGTGTGTTTTAGTGTACCATCACGAAGATTTCAAATGACATCGGACCCTTGGCGTACAGGTTACCGACCTGTATTAGGTGACGCTAAATATTAAATATTCAAAGAATACATGTTGTACATTGCGATGTGAACTCAAATGTTTTGTTTGTTAGAAATGTCAATTGCATCTCTATTAATTCGCGCAGGCGCGATCAATGTGATCTGCATTTATTTATTACATTTTTGTTTTTTTGGGAAAAATTCTAAATGTAAATGTAAAACATTATCACCAATAAATCATGCATTACCCAAGCCAAAAACATTGTATTATATTGGCAACGTTCCTTTGTGAACCAAATGTTATCGTCTCGATTGATTACAATCGTTCCGTTTCCGATCAGAAAATTGTATGAAACTAACATTGGTGGCCGTCGTTCATTTTATCTCTTTAATTTTTTTTAATAAATTGAGCTCATTGTCTGAAAAGTTTGAATTCCCTGTGGTGAATATTCTTGTTTGTAATGTTATTCAATAATTATTATTACAGTTGATAAGCTATTCTCTCGACCTCGTTTGTTGCGTTGGAGTAACGCGGTCGTAACGTTACTCCAACGCGGTCGTAACGCGGTCGGGAGGGCCATTACTTTTGAGACGGTGTGTACTTATTGAAAACGGACTATAGTTAGTTTTGCAGAAAAATTCCATTAGGTACCGATTGCGTCACCTGACATATCATAGCACTTAATCTTTATTTCGCGGGTTTCGATGTGTGTGCGCGCTGCCTGTTGCTGTACTTTTAGTTTTGTTACCGGTATTCAAAGTGTGCGCAACGCATCTTGCAGCGGGGTGGGGTATATACGTTACCAAGTTGGAGAATGTAATGTATTTAGCACTAATAAGTGATGACACCAACTTGTTATTGATTAACTGTCTAGTAACACTGAACATTCATGTCACGCGAACTTTGTGACTTTGTCAATTATTATCAATAATGGTGAATGTTTTACAGTATGAAATTTGAAGAAAAAAAAAATATATAGATGCAGTCCCATGCACGTCGTCCATTTTGGATATGATGATCGCTAATTACAGATCCATAGGAAGATACGTTTACAGTTAAATATAATATATAAACAATGGCAAGCCTGTAACACGACATCAATGGCTCACCGAATTCTTTGAATATGACCGCCAAACGTCGGCTGTGTTATCAAAGGAAGCTGTTAACCATACCCCCCCCCCCCCCCCCCCACCCCCCCCCCCCCCACCCCCCCCCCCCCCCACCCCCCGAAAAACAAGCTTTTTTTCCAACGTTCCTTCAAAGTTCCATTTAGTTAGGCCAAAGAAAAAATATACTGTGTTTCCGTACATCGACCGACCCTAAAAATAACCCGCCGACCCTAAACTTTTTATTGATATTTTGAGAAAAAGTCAAAATTTTATTAAAAAAAAAAAATTCTTCTTTTTTTGCCACTAATGCTCATAAATATTGATGATCTTTAGATTGCAAAACACATGGTTTCTAACATATATCATTGTGAAAATTGACCACAAAGTGACAGCTGTCTGAGCCTGTCTCAAAAGCCCCAAGTGTGTGATGGTTTGTGGATTGATGGGCATACATTTTGCAATTTTAATTTCCTGAGAGTGGAACTCCTGCGTGCTTTTATATGTCTTGTTTGGGACTTATGGAACACTATGAACAGACATGGTGGGTGTGTATCTGTATATATACATGTATAGAGGTTATCACCACATATGTTAGGGGTATAGCTACTGTTTCCAAAAACCAGGCATGCTCGGTGGGCGTACTGGCTACCCCCAGACAATGGGATGTAGTCGTCACAATACAAGTACGGTATAATGGCCGTATTATTGGTAAAATTCTGATAAAAAGTTAGTGACATCAATTTCGTACCAATTAAGTTTATAGCCAAATTTATGAAAATGTGGTATGTGAATAATAAAAAACATACTTAAGCATGAAGGAAGTTTGATTTTTTATCAATCTTAATGTATATTTCCAGTGTTGATCAAGTAATACTTTCCACACAGCACGTATTGGCATTTTATGTCACTTTGGTCGAGGTAGTTCAATATTTCTGCAGCTGGATAAAAAATATCGAAATAAAATAAAAAAAAACAATTTCCCTACCCTAATTTTTTCGCTCCGTTACCGGAAACATACATTTTTTTTTTATGGCCTTATCATTGGCTCTGTGTGACTTCGTTTTGTCATAATTGGACACTGACGTCGTCAACATTTAACATTATTATCAAATCATGTGATAAAACGTTCATAATTGATTAAATTGAAAAAACGAACTAGTTTTGAAACAATTAGTCGACTAGAATTTTGGCGATAATCTATTAACAATCTCCAAGTTGACTAATCGCCATATTTCACAGAAAGATATAGTTAAATGTTTCATTGGTGGCAATCATTGATCAATGCATGCAGTGTACTTCCATATTTATTCGAAGTCTCTCTATAGTATTTATGACTGTTACTTTGCCGCGATCACACACAAACATATCTTCAACGCTGAAGTTTACCCAATATTATATGATATGAGTGATGTTCACGATACTTACCTGTCACTAATGACTCACCATAGGCTGTCTACATATCGATAAATATAAAGATAAATATGCATGATTTAATAAATTTATGATGACAAACAGCTGTTAAAAATTGTATATCTAACACATTGAACTGGGCAGGCCTCGATGTCTAAGAAACTACTTCGATAATCCTGTGTGGGATTTTGATTGTTCTATATAGTAGGTGTCGACTAGTTGACTAAGGGCTGTCGACTACGAAATACCCTAGTCGTTTCAACACTAGAACGAACTCATATAATGATTATGTTACAGATGTTCAAAGCAAGAGATCAACATAACATGTATAAAAAGATCATAAAATATCTGCGCTTTCGCCAGTTCTGATTAAAACCATACTGACTCTAAAAGTACTGAATCTGATGACAATGGGTAGAGGTTCCATTACTCCCAGCAAGAATTACGTAATTGACAGCCAATCACAATATCCTCAAGAACACGAGGTAGCCAATCGGGCGATAGTCGCATGGAATCCCCAAGACTAGGGGAATTCCTTCAGCCGGTGCCGATTCCAGTAAACCCCGCCCAATAGTTATAAATAGAACAATAACTTTTCCGCCGCATGGCTAATGTTTACAAATTCAGAGTTTTTCGACAGCAAATTTAACACATTGAAAAGCGTATTTAATGAGTGCAGAATTGACAAATTTTACTTAATATGTAATATAATTGAATGTTATTAAGAAATTCAACATTTAGTACCGAATAATTTAGAAGTCGCGATGTCGTAAATTTATTTAATTTCCGGCATATGATGTTAACTTCGAAATTAAACAAAGAAAATATTATTTGTTTCGAGTCATAAACGCATTTAAAGTTTGTTAAACGTGATTAATCTCAGTTAAAATTATGTCACAAGGCGCAGAAGATATTCTGAGAGAATGCGTAGCATCAATTCTCCAAGAAACTGGCATAACGAGTCTGCGGAAACGAAACTCTTATTCGGAAAAGAAACCGAAACTACATTATGTCAATCAAAGCTATTTTTAAAAACAAATGTGGGCGCCCGGCGGTGACGTCATACTGCAGGGGGTTGTCTGTGGAAGTTATTTATAGCGACAGTAATGCGACAGATAGCAGGTTTCATCAGACTCAGTACTTTTAGAGTCTGTGTATGGTTTTAATCAGAACTGCGCTTTCGCATGCTACTGAACCAGGTGTATTTAATCACATGATTTCGATAAACTGGTGTTCTTCAACCACTCGTATTGATAAAAAAGTTCCATTGAAACTGTCAGTCCCGAATGTTTTCTAATGATTTTTCTAAGATTTCTAATGTTCTGTTGCAATGGCACCGTTTGATGATCTTAGAGTTTGATGTCAAATTCACCATCATGGAATTTGAAGCATCTGTTGACCCAATTATCTCACATATCTCATGCTATGTGCTTCATTTTTAGCAAAACTAACTATGTTGCGTTTCTAACACTGTCAAATCCGCGACAAGTGTTTGATCAATGTGTCATGTACCTACATTATAGTCTTTTAACTCTTATTATGGGAATATATACAATGTTCTAACTAGTTGATGGCAAGATTGAGAGTCGATGTTGGGAATTATCAGCATCAATGCTGGTTCGTCGACTAATTGTTTCAACACTAAATCGGCTCTCCCATGGTTGTTTGTAAGGTCAAATGTGACATCTTTTCAGTCCATTTTGGATCCAGACACGCAATTTTGCTTTGGTGCAACTGACGGGAAATATAAGTGGTATTTTAATAAAATAAAACTTAAAACGAAATAAGAGTGTTCCTTGGTGATTTACTTCAGGCTAAAACTCAGCCTCCAGTTGGCCTGTTATGATTTATGACCTGCGGCCTGCCTTTCAGCTGATCAGGTTTGCGTCATAAACGAATCGCAAACTCTTGAAGAATTGTCGCCTGCGGAAAACATAGAGCTACTAAACATCGTTAATTCCAACATGCTGTAATAAATCGACATACTTGCAGTGATAAATTGTATGTATGTTTTAATTTGATATCAAAACATTGATCACAACAAAAATAATTAAATTTTTCTTTTGTCTTTTTTCAAAAAACGGAAGTTACAACAGATACTTTATCTGCTCGAAAGACGGAAGCGAAATGAAACAAAGATGCTGCTATTGTACAGTACAGTAATGCTCTAAGTAATCGACTTCTTAACCACAGCAGAATTATGGGTAACTTTTCAGGATTAAGTCAGAAATATGGCTTGTTGCCATTCATTGGAGAGCTTTCCGATGAATGGCAACAAGCCATATTTCCGACTAAATCCTGAAAAGTTACCCATAATTCTGATGTGGTTAAGAAGTCGATTAGTTAGAGCATTAATGTATGTAAAATATAGTGATAACTCATCAAAATTCATCAAATAATAAAGTTTTGGTAGGAATAAAGCTCATATCAGCCTCAAAATTTATAATGTTTGTTTCAAAGTATCAATATATTTGTGTTTTATGATTACAGCTGCCGGCAACAATCACCAGGATTCTCCTCAATCATTTTAAATGGGACAAAGAGAAATTAATGGAAAGGTTAGTGATATTCTTCTTCAATCAGATAGGGTTGTAAAGTATTATCGATTTAAAATATCAGGGTGTTTTAAAACTGTCACTGCGATATACTCAAAATATCAATTATAAGAGTGTTTGTAGGAGTTGCCATATATGACAGAACCCTTAAAAATTGTGAATTTATAATGGCGATATGAATCCTATGATTGAGTCGTTGATGTCCATGTACATGTATGTCAATTTGTTATTATACAGCCCTGGGAATTAGCCTAGGCAATAGGCAATGTATAGGTAAAAGCAGAGGCAAAATCAGTTTGCCTAGGTAAAACAAGTTCATTGGGTTACTAATATTGATTTGTGTCTATCAGAAATAGAACCTTTTTAGCCAAAATGACTTCCTTAATGTTCTCCAAAATAACTAAGCATTTCAGGTTATTATTAAATCATATTGATTTGAGATGGCAATATTGTTGCAAAATTGCCTAGGTAAAATCTGTTTTTGCCTAGGCCGATTTCTTTCACCTAGGCAAAAATATTGCCTAGGCAAATTTTCCTTAATTCCCAGGGCTGATTATATGCTATCTTCTGGATCTAATCTGCGGAAAATACCAATTTTCTGTGGTGTTTGTACCGACTGTACCATATTTTTCAGGAGCATGCTGTATTACCCCAAACACAAGCTTCATTATTTTAGGCCTAATTTACTGACATTTTTATATGTGCACACCATGTCTTTAAATTATTCCTCCAAATTGTGTAAGCGCAACACTCTACATTGGACTCCGGGTGATAATGAAACACTCATGTTCATTATCATCCTGGCACATGATCAATAATAATGGTAATAACACGCCTTTGTAGGGCATTATGGTTTATTAACCCTTGACCCAACAGAACGGCACTGTGCCAATGCATTCTCTTATATATGCGAGTCGACCATAGGTCGCCTCGCATATATAAGAGAATGCATTGGCTTAACATATTTTTAGGCCAATGCATTCTCTTATATATGCGAGGCGACCTATGGTCGACTCGCATATATAAGAGAATGCATTGGCACAGGGCATAACTGTAACCATCACAATGTGGTCAATGAACCGGTTCCAATGATATCCATATTTGTATGGTGTAATTGAGACAGACGGAAGATATTTTAGGCTGTTGAAGCTTTATTTGGGCGTTTTTGGCCGTTTTGTTGGGTAAAGGGTTAACCCAACGATGACTGGAACTTATTTCACATACTCTCATATATAAGAGAATGCACTGACACAGGATCTTTAATGTTCCACCAGCGCAGCTTCTGTCATGAAAGGGTTAATGGCCCACTAGGAAGTATTAACAGCACTTGCACGAATGCGTGTCGGACTGCTAATAGGCCTTTGGGCTGTTAATCATTCCTGTTGGGATGTTAATAAACCATAATGCCCTTGGAAATCATATTATTGTTATATTTTAAATAATATCATAATTTACTTCAAAGGATTACACCGGTGTAGCTTTTCTTAGTCATTATCGGTGCCCACCAATCCACTGAGCACGTTGCCAAAAAGATTTTTGGGATTGGCTGCCCATAACTGAAGTATGCCAATTCATGCGATTGCATATTCCATTATGGATTATGCAGTCTGAATCGTTAATCTTCCCTCATGTGATGTCACACAAGGGACTACTAGTGACACACAGTGCCAAACTTGAAAGACTGTCGCAATTGGTTTTTATCTACTGATTGTTTATACAGCAATGGCTGGATCCTTGGAGCTGAAAATTGCACGTATGGATAATTTGACATGGGGTATCTTATTAGATAGGTCCCATTCGGCAACGTGCTCAGTGGATTATCGGGCATCAATAATGACTGAGAAAAGCTACATCGGTGTAATCCTTTGATTGTGCATAAACATTTTGGTATTATAGATTTGGATATTTCATGAGTACTCCATATTTTTTTCCAGATTCAATTCTCAGTTTTTAACTTTTCAGATATTATGATGGAGATCAGGATGGTTTATTTTCTGAAGCTCATGTGATTAGTCCTCACAGAAAAGATTTCAAACACAGAGTGAGTATAGCGGGCTATTTAAAGTTATCAACATCCACTCTTTTGTTTTAACTGCAGATATTTATAGTTTAACTTTTGATAACTCAAGCCAGATGGTTCGGTGTTCTCAGTTGATGGGGGATGGGCTTTTGGAGTTCAACAAACAATCATAGATCGTTTGTTGAACTTATTGAGACAGTGTTTTGTTTTTTTCCATGGGAACACAAACTACTGAAGAATCATGATGGGCTTTGCAAGCAGTTTTAGGCTAGATCTTATTACAAAATTATGTAAAAACAGACATGTCATCAAAACAAGTTTCAAATAATTTAGATCTTTCAACCCTTTCTTTACTAAATGGATCTCCACTCAGTTAACAAAGTATATATTGGAATAGTCTATTATTTATTTTAAACCTATGATTGATTAATTGTTACATGTGTTTCATGTTTTAACACTATCCAAATGTACTTTATAAATGTGCATATGTTCACTTTATACTGTTATAAACCCTTTCATTACGGGAGCTATGCTGGTGCAGCATTAAAGATCCTGTGCCAGTGCATTCTCTTATATATACGAGTTTCCAATAAGGAGCCTCACATATATAAGAGAATGCACTGGCTTACAAGGTCAAGGTAAATAGTGTTAGGCCAATGTATTATCTTATATATGCAAGGCGCCCTATGGAGAGGGCTTTCGCAAAATTTGTTTTTAAATTTTGAGAAGTAGTTTAAATGCTATTTCGTATGAATTATGTTGGAATACAATTCTCAATTATTTACATGGTCGATTTTCATGCATTAATCACCAATCTTGGCATTTTTGATGTCGATTTAGCTGCATTATAGGGGCCATGGTTATGGATGAAAACCTTGCTTTTCTAAGCAGAATTTTTGCTGGTTTTTTTTTTGTGCTGATTTATTATTTTAAACACCAGTTGTATTTAGTTTGTGTATCAAAACAAAGTCACATTTTTTATAAAAAAGCATTTTACACGGAAAATATGCGTGATTTTGAAACTAATGCATTTATTGAAGCAAAATAGCAATGTCGTAAGCAATATTGTCAGTTTCTTTGAATACCTGGTAGTTGCCTAGAAATCATTGATATGGCATGATCGCTTGATAATACTTACCTATCTTTTAATGATCATATCTCTGTCAAGAACATCCACATAAAGTTTCAGGTAGCTAGCGCATTTACAACATTACTAATATCATGCATATAAGTGTCTATAATATAGTAAAAAACATCCTGGGAGCTCAGGGTATAGGGCCCACTCCAGGCCTGCATATTTCAAAATGATGCGTAATCTATTTTTCGTTTGCCTGGTTTGTGCTGAGGTAACTCATAGGTTAGCAGAAGAGTTACACAAACTATTATAATCACTGCAACTGGTATTACTAATGGGCAACTTATTGAACTAATAATTTTTAATGTTGCATTTTGGGACTTGATTGAGCAATAATTAAGGTGAGAAATAGTGATCGAGAGACCTACAGAAAACTTTTGCTTGACCTGTTTTTCGTTCGCAGAATTTGCATTTTAGGTAACCTCCAGGCCTGCACTCTGCGTAGGGAGCCAGTGTTCAAAGGGTTAAAGTGGCGTGTTTCACACCATCTCATATATCTATCCATTGTTTTCATTTCAGAGATCACAAAGGACAGCCAGTCATTCATCATCTGTAGATTGTGATATTTGTTGCTTTACTCAACCTGAAAATGTAAGTTCAATAAATTATGATTGTTTATCAATTTCACTATGATGCATTGTAATATATTTGCTCTTTATGGCAGATACGATCTCAGACAAATCATTTAACCCTTCCATGACTTTGCAGCTTCCTGAAATTTTGTGAAAACCCTATGCCAATGCATTCTCTTATTTATGGGAGACTCGCATATATAAGAGAATTCACAGGCACAAGAACTTTAACTCTTTTGATGTAACGAAGCCCCACAGATGGATGCCCAGTGCCACGCATTCTGTACATGTATACATAAATTGTGGGTGTATATGGTTAATGTGGTGTTTCTTTTCTCGGGTATCATTGGGTAAAATTTGTTCAAACTTCACAGGTGAGTGGACATATTGTTGGCCCACATGTAGCCGCTTTGCCCTACCTATGGAGGTCACGTGACCTTGGCAGTCATCTTGGATTTCTACTTGTAGTATTCCTGTATTTCGGGTATATTCAGATGTATACTGGCAATTATGCATGATAAAATAATGCAACCACTGGCATGTTGCATTGAATATTTTGTTATTATCAGTTGATGTGACCCAAATGTGAGATTTGAAAGATAACATCACTTTACAGGGAATAAATGTCATAGACTTACATGTATATGAAGTGTTATCATATTATTGGTCTCTTTAAAGATCTGATCACCATAAATACCAAGTCCCACATAAAAAATGTATTTATTTCTTAACAGAATGATGTTTTATCAAATACTAGGGATTCATTTAAACCAAAAACAAGATTTATAGGTGACATAAATTACCACCTGAATCAGTTGACTGAATGGTTTCTGTGCAAGTGGGTGTAATTTTCTGTTTCAAATAGCCACATGAGTTTATGTAAGTTGATGAATGGAGCCCAAATTACACGTGAAAGTCCAGAAAAATCTCATCAAACTCGGACAGCAAATAATTGCCGTCGCTATTGATTTTGCGGCGGTGTTTTGTGAGTAAATTCCGAGGACTGCAAGGAAATTGCCTTTTTGTGAGAAACCACAAAATTCAAAATCGTTCCCAGAAACATGATTAGATCTAGGCTCATTGATTTAGTCAATGTAAATAACGAGCTGCAACAATCATGCTAAATGAAAATTATTTCAAGAAGGCATAAAAGTCAGGGCGGGCGGGGATGAAAACATAATAATTATTTGATTTTGTCCAAATAGAAAGGGCTGAAGTTTAACCCTTCCATGGCTGGAGCTTCCTGAAATTTTGTGAAAACCCTGTGCCAATGCATTCTCTTGTTATATTCGAGTCTCTTATAGGAAGCCTCACTTATATAAGAGAATACATTGGCCTAACAATATTGACCTTGTAAGCCAGTGCATTCTCTTATATATGTGAGGCTCCCTATGGGAGACTTGCATATATAAGAGAATGCACTGGCACATAATCTTTAATGCTGCACCAGCACAGCTCCCATCATGAAAGGGATAACCCTTTACCCAACAAACCGGCCAAAACCGGCCAAATAAAGCTTCAACAGCCTAAAATATCTTCGGTCTGTCTCAATAGAACCATACAAATATGGATATCATTGGAACCGGCTCATTGACCACATTGTGATGGTATAGTTATGCCCTGTGCCAATGCATTCTCTTATATATGCGAGTCGACCATAGGTCGCCTCGCATATATAAGAGAATGCATTGGCCTAAAAAAAATCTTTTTTTAACACTTTTTACCATTTTTTTACATTCTTTAACAATTTTATAATTTTTAATCTGTTAAGCCAATGCATTCTCTTATATATGCGAGGCGACCTATGGTCGACTCGCATATATAAGAGAATGCATTGGCACAGGGCCCTTCTGTTGGGTAAAGGGTTAATTGACAATTTATACATTCACTTTGCATCCATTATATTGATTGTATTGCAGCACATGACAGGACTAGAGTGTGGTCATCGTTTCTGTAAAGGTTGCTGGGGTGAATATCTAACAGCAAAGATAATGGACGAGGGCATGGGCCAGACAATATCTTGCCTTGCTTTTGGTTGTGATATCCTTGTTGACGATGGTGCAGTCATGTAAGTATATTCAAAATATGAAATCGGCATTGATCAGACTTGTCACTTATTCTAAACTCTCATACTTTTTGATGGGGCCCTCTTGTAGGATTTGCATTTTGTAAATGGTATTGGGTAGTGATGTGCATTTTTTTAAATTTCGTTTTGGTTTTGGTATGGTTTTTGTAGAAAAACCAGATTTTGGTTTCTGTTATGGTTTTAGTCAATACACCAATGACATTCGCATAGAGCAGACGGTATAATATATGGCATAATAATTGCAGCCAATTTTCCAGTGATTTCCATAGTCTATGTGGCAGTATGTGCCATAATCGCCCATATGACTCCAAAATGTTCCGAATTGAAACCGCTAGAGTGGTGACAAATAGCAGCTGACAAAAGCGCGCATCTTGGAAAAGCGACCAGAGGTGTCAGTTAATTGAAACCGGAAGAATACGTTTTATAGAATATATCGGTTACGGTTTGGTTTGAAATAAAACCGAAAGAACACTGTAAAACTGCACTAGTATGGGGCTGAAAAAGGCCCAATGTTTCCTGCGGGGGAGCCTACACAAGGATGAATTTCATATCGAATATAAAATGTTGTATTTAAAATAAAAAAAATCATTCCTTGTCAGGATTTAAGATCTATAACTTCACTATTTCTTCAATTACAGGTCTTTAGTTCCAGATCCTAAAGTTAAATTAAAATATCAACACCTCATAACTAACAGTTTTGTTGAGGTATTTATACTTAATATGTGTATATATTAACATAGCCTCAATGAATTTAACCCTTTCTTCATGATGAGAGCTGCGCTAGTGCAGAATTAAAGATCCTGTGCCAGTGCATTCTCTTGTATATGCGGGTCTCCCATAAGGAGCCTTGCATATATTAGAGAAGACACTGGCTTACAAGGTGAAGGTAATTATTGTTAGGCCAATGTATTCTCTTATATATGCAAGACTCGCATATATAAGAGAATGCATTGGTGCAGTGTTTTCGCAAAACATTCTGGAAGCTCCTGTCATGAAAGTGTTAACTGGCACTGGCTACCAGCATCACTGTGAAAATTACACTAGTTTAATCAGGCGAACTGGAGCTACAGGAGCATATAATTATATAGAGTTTGGGGTATGCTCCAAGTCTAACAAGGTCATTGTATTGGGCTTCACTATTCAAATTGCAAACACAACTTCCAACATTTTTCATCTGCAAATTTTCTGATAGAAAAGGGATTCTTTAGAACTAAGTATTGTGTAGACTCAGCCCTTGATCTTTAGAACTAAGTCTTATGTAGACTCAGCCCTTGATATTGGCGTTATTGTTCTTTAACATTTCTTTAGAATTGCATGAAATTCTATATAATTGGCTTCTCCATCTTTTTCTACAACATGGCCTTTTGCTGTAGTTAATTTCGAGGGCTGTAGACTTGCTGAATGTTTATACAAAAATACAAAAAGTGCTTTTAATTGACCAAATGTTGATAATATTTTTCTTACTTTGGATATATAAAGAAAAACTTCCTTGACCTTTTTACCATGTATGCATTGATCACTTGTTAAAGTTTTGATGAATTGTTTTTTTTTTTTACAGTGTAACAGATTACTGAGATGGTGTCCTGCTCCTGACTGTGGACATGCCGTCAAAGTGACCTACCCAGATTCTAAACCAGTCACATGTTCATGTTGTCATGTCTTCTGGTAAGTCCTCTAAGGTTAAACGAAATTGTTCATGATATTAAATGCTAGGATGTGAAAACTGATCATTGTGTGAGATTATTGCTTTTGTTTATAATTCATTTATTATTATCATTTGCAAACAAAATTTAATGGGGGGGTGGTAATGAAATGGGTTCCGTTCGTGTGTCTATCTGTGTCTGTAACAACTTATGAGCTCTCTATCACAGTACAAGCTGGATTTAAATTATCTATTGTGTGCTCAGAAACCAGCACAAGGGAAAGGATATTCACATGAAATTGGGTTTGTCCATTAATTTTTTGCAGAGTTATGACCCTTTGAGTGAAAAATGCATCCTTGCTAACTTTTGATCTCTGTATCTCTTGTGATGGTAGCTCATGGTTGAAATATCTTCTGGTATACGCATGAAGCAGCATGGGGAACAATATCCACATGCACTAGGTTTTTGTTCATTCATTCATTCTGTTATCCCTTAGAAAATTAATAAACCAGCAAAAAGCTACCTTAGCGGAAGGATATGAGATATGATCCATTTGTATGATAAAGCAATATGATAAAAATCAACAATTGCCTAAATTTTTCATTGTTATTCCCTGTCTTCATAAAATCAAATTCAATAACAATGATTATTTGGTATGGAAAATCCTGTTTGGTTTAATTAAATATTGAGAAATGTTCAGATCAGTGTTCGCGCTGGACCGAAAAAAACTTTAGCCAAATGAAAATTTTATGGTTTACAATTAATGACTAAAATATTTGTTTTAAACTTCATTTGTTATACTCAGAATGAAAACATAATTAAAACAACACAAAAAACAACTTTAAAAACATTATTATACGAACATATCATCACATATCACACAGGCATTCGCAAACATGAAACTAACATTCTATATAATTATAATCCGCTAAACTAATTGTAATAACTCTATGCCGTTGACACTATTGACACCATGGCATGACGGCCGCTAACTATGGCTTATTATACTGTAGCAAGGTGTTAACTGATGAATATCTATTGTATTCAAATATTTTATGATGTGAAGCCCTCTTCTATAACGAACAAAGCATTTAGGTATTTTATCTTACAGACGGCTTAATCAATTACATAACCAGTATACAGCTTATACCTTTTGACGATTAGGCTGGTTAGGCTCTCAATGGAGAGCCCAATGTCTGAACATCAGAAGTCTTTTTAGGCGTCAGTAAACTAATGTCATTCGGTCTCGTCGTATTCAGTAGTGCTTCGTCAGGTTCGTTCGTCTGTTCAGTAACTTCCTCACATCTACTATCGTCATTTCGTATGTCCGTATGACACACAGTCTGTGGTATAGAAGGCCATGTCTGTCTTTGTCCGAAAAAGTCAGTCAGTTAAAACAACAGCGGTATCACTAGGTAATCACCTATTCATTGTGCTCACTGATGACAACTCTCTTCAAAGCATACATGTTTAGTATTGTTTACATAGTCGGTGTCATCGACGGCGTATAAACAAAAAATCCGCATATTATTTGGACACTACAAAAACACTCTTTAAAACAACAGCGTCACCACTAGGTATTCACCTATTAATTGCGCTCACTGATAACAACTCTCTTCAAAGCATATATATAAACAAAAATACTGATCAGATGTCAAACAGTTGTGTAATGTTCCCTTTGTACAGCCGCCACAATTAAATCAATGCCACCGTACGGAACGATATTTCATAAGTACGAAAATAACGAAATACTTTCGTCACCTAACTTCGTCTTGAATGTCGATCTATTGAGCGCTTTTATTAATTAGCTTTCTGACTCCATCCTTTCCGTCTACATTTGGGGTAAAAAAAAGTTTAGCCAAAAGTTTAGCCAAATGAAATTTTTATTACCCAAATTCGAAAAAGATTAGCCATTGGCTAATTTGGCTACCGACAGCGCGAACACTGGTTCAGATGGCTACTATAATCAGCATGTCTGTACGTGCATGAGTCTGAAATTCCGGACCATAACTTTATATGTGGTATATGGTTCACATTTGAGAAGACGCAGATCAAGTTCAAATTTGGTCGCAGTCTGTGATTTTTAATTGGGTTATGCCCCTTTTATGACTTAGAAATCATACTGGTAATTTGTTGGTTTTCCGGATGATAACTTGAGCAATCTTTAAAAAGAATTTCTTGATATATATGGATAACCTTTGATACTGTGATTTTTAACACGTCCATGACTGGAGCTTTCAGAAATATTGTGAAAACCATGTACCAATGCATTCTCTCATAGGGAGCCTCGCATATGTAAGAGAATACATTGACCTAACAATATTTAAATTGGCCGTGTAATAGCTAGTGCATTCTCTTATATATGTGAGACTCCCATAGGGAGCCTCGCATTAAAATGAGCATATCTTGTTCTTATATCTTTAATCCTGCACAAGCGCTGCTCCCGTCATGAAAAGGTTATTACACACCTTTTCCTGAAAAATACATCATTCCATCATCTTGGGCTGTCTCGTATTTATTTATATATATGTACATATGCGTGGAATCGGCCGACGTCGATATTACACGTTCACCTCGACCATGAAACTGGAACTAAACAATAAAAGCATCATCACAAAACAAGCCCTTTATGTGCCAGAATAAACCTTATAAGACTTTTTATTTCAATTAACAAATTTTAGGTTTGTGTGATGTGTAATAAACTCAAAACCACACTTGTGTTGATAGATTTGTCGATACGGCACTTGTGCCATAGCGGAGAGATAGAACTCGAGACTGAACCTTGTATCAAAAACCCATTAACACACTTGTGTCATTCTATGTAATTATTGGCATTCACTGTGCATAAAAGTAACTTACTTTCTGATCCAGCTTCAATTGTGGAGAGAATTGGCATGATCCTGTTAAATGTCAATGGTTGAGAAAATGGATAAAAAAATGTGACGATGACAGTGAAACTTCTAATTGGATATCTGCTAATACAAAGGTTAGTGCAAATTTCTAGTTAACACTTTCTCTTCTAAATACTCATTGAGTCTGAGTTTAGTGTTCCTGTCATTTGCAGAATGAGGTCCCCAGAGGGTGGGCTAGCATCACTAAATTTACCCTCTAGGGACCTCATTCTGCTTAGGCCTGATCTTCGAGGTTCCCAATGGGTGTACATCACAATACTCACCATTTGGGAACTTCAATCTGAGTCTATGTTTCCCATAGCAGATGAGGTCATGCAGGATAGCATCACTAAATTCACCCTCTGGGGACCTCATTCTGCAAATGACAGGCACACTATAATCAGAATTGATGTAGTTATCCCTTAGGAAATGTTCAGATAATAAGTTCAACAAACTTGTTGAACTTATTATCTGAACATTTCCCACCAATGAATAAGGATCATTCTGCTCTTGTATTATCTGTTTTTCTGTCTGACGTCTGCTTTTATTTCCTGAAGTGGGAACTCCACATCCACCCAGAAATTCTATCCAGAACATACTATCCAGAATCACAATCCACTTTAAATAACTTTAAATGAGAATTTTTACTTCACTCCTATTTCTCCCGGAGTATGATGATGTTCAATTATCTGCCTTTTGTCTTTCAGTATGATCTGAACATCTATACAGATGAAAAATAGACCATTCCATCATCAACAAAATTTACGAGGAAACTCTATTTGCAGACATATTTGCATTATTATACACGAAGCACAGAAAAACATGTGGTGTTACATATATTTTACTTTAAAATGTTTAAAAAAATAGATTTTTAACAAAAAATGTTGTAATGTTCCAGAAATAGTAACGTATCCTGTCCCTGTTTGTAGAAAGAAAATATATCCTCAGAATTATTATTTGATATGCTTTAATCAATACACAAAGTTTGGGTAATATACTACAATTCTGTTCACCTTTTTGCACTCCGATCTCACGAAATTGTATCACCTTTTAAATTTTAATACTGTAATCGTGGTTGATCCATGCTTGTTTATATTTTATTCTCTGTCTCCCATAGCAGGTGAGGCCATGCAAAATGAGGTCCCCAGAGGGTGCGGGATAGCGTCACTAAATTCACCATCTGTGGACCTCATTCTGCAAAAGACAAGCATGCTATAATCAGGCTTGAATGGGAGAATCTCTTTAGGAATCAAATGATAAGAATATTGTTTATATTCCAGGAGTGTCCTAAATGTCATGTGACGATAGAAAAAGATGGGGGCTGTAATCACATGGTCTGTAAGAATCAAAGCTGCAGAGCTGATTTCTGCTGGGTTTGTCTTGGTCCATGGGAGCCGCATGGGTCTTCCTGGTGAGTTGTTTATACACTAAATAAAGTCTAAATTCTACTCAATATATCAGCTGAATTTATAAGAAATAAACTTCCTTTTTCTGATGTAATAATCCCCCCACTTTTTGAATAACATTATACAGTTGTCGCCCGCTGTCGAGGGAGACATTGAGATTTGTCACCCGCTCGGGAACGGAATGTCTCCCGAGGAGCGCAGCTCCGAGGGAGACATTCCGTTCTCGAGGGGGTGACAAATCTTGATGTCTCCCGAGAAGAAGGGCAACAACTGTTTTGTTATCCGATTATACCATAGAAAAAAATCACTGCCATCCACACGCACGATGTTGCACTGAGTCACGAGTGCTTAAATTTCTTTCCCGATTATGTATAGTTTCAGTAACTACTTATCGTCCTATAGGATTTCTGTTCCATAAAGATAGTCAAGCGTTTATTTACGATCATTTTGGTGGTTAAATCGTCAATATCGGTCCATGCAATGTAAACCAATAAGCCATATAGGTATGTTATCGCCTTCTGAAATGTGGCATATTCAATGTCGTCTTGTGTGCGGAATTTACTCGCGATGTTCATTTCATAACGGTCTTCCCCGAAAGCTATTGGGAAGTTGTCAATTTCATAAATGTACATTCATATGTGTCAGTGCTCCCAAGTACATGGCGATCCTCGCACAAAATACTTCTATGATCACATTGCAGACATCGCGGAGCAGTCTGATATCATGGATAAGCTTGCAGTACCATTCATTCGCGACAAACGTATGCATTACGTTGTCTACCAGCAAACATTTATAACCAACCAACCTCAAGGGAACCACTCTTTCAATCTTGCACCATAATGTCGACATGAACATATTGAATCACCGAGATGTTTCGATATAAAAAGTACATAATAACGCTTGTCCGATAAAAGTATCAACTTAAAAGTTCGAATATTAGTGTTCACTAAATATATGCAAATTAGCAAACACCACAACTGGTGTGTTTTGCCAATCCGTGGGGTATATAAGAACTATGATTTTAGTTGGTGGTGGTGGAGTATTCAGTCACACTTCAACCAGTTGTATTAATTCAATGGTACTGAATTACATGCATACATTCAGTAGTGATTTATCTGTGATCTGCACCATTGCATTTATAATGATAGTGTAATCACATGGTATATCAACAAAATCTCAGTGTTCGCCAAGTCTTTTTAATTACTGATAGGAAATATTCCCTTGCCACAAACAATAATTTACAGCGCCGGAAGAACACTATTAACTGAGTCGGATATGTTCCGCCACAGGTCTCCAATTTTTAGCTCAACTTGACAAAGTTGCGCTATTGCTGTGGGTTGGTCGTCCGTCCATGCGTCCATCAACAATTTCCTTTAGCACACCTTACAGGTTACAACTCTCATCTGATCATCACCAAACTTCATATGGATCTTCGGGGTGACCTCTAGATGGGAGCTTACCATTATTTCAGAATTCTGTTAAAATATGGCTGCCAGCGACCATCTTGGATTTCACATTTTAATCCATCGGCAGTTCGGCACACCATGCGGCCCACAATTATTGGCAAAATGTTTTGATAATTTACAGGCATGTAATTTGAACAATTTTTCTTTGAAAGACACAGCCCTGGGAATTAAGGAAAATTTGCCTAGGCAATATTTTTGCCTAGGTGAAAGAAATCGGCCTAGGCAAAAACAGATTTTACCTAGGCAATTTTGCAACAATATTGCCATCTCAAATCAATATGATTCAATAATAACCTGAAATGCTTAGTTATTTTGGAGAACATTAAGGAAGTCATTTTGGCTAAAAAGGTTCTATTTCTGATAGACACAAATCAATATTAGTAACCCAATGAACTTGTTTTACCTAGGCAAACTGATTTTGCCTCTGCTTTTACCTATACATTTCCAGGCCACTACTCATCATATATATACAATTGTACATTCCACAAATCATCTCCAAAACTAGTGCCCTTATGGGTAGCTAGTTAATGGCCCAGTGCCATGGAAACAATTTTAGGACAATATATGTAAAGAGTGATTTAAGGAAGTCATTTTGGCTAAAGAGGTTCTATTTCTGATAGACACAAATCAATTTTAGTAATCCAATGAACTTGTTTTACCTAGGAAATATAATTGCCTAGGCAAACTGATTTTGCCTCTGCTTTTACCTAGGCATTGCCTATTGCCTAGGCTAATTCCCAGGGCTGAAGACATGACCACTGGCAGCCATCATTGATTTTACTGTTTGCATTAATAAATCCTTTGGAACACCCTACAGCCCACATGCCTCATCCGATCATCTCCAAACTTTATATGGATCCTCCAGCTGACCTCTAGATGGGAGCTTACCATTTTTTCCAAATTCTGTTAAAAAACATGGCTGCCAGCGGCCATCTTGTATGTTACTCTTTGTATGCCTGAATCCTTTAGTACATGCTACAGGTCACATCTCTCATCTGATCGTCACCAAATTTAATATGGGTCTTCGAGCTGTCATCTGGATGGGAGCTTACCATTTTGTCTGATTACTGTTAAAAAACATGGCCTCCAGCGGCCATGTTGACATTTAGTATTACATAGACATACCAACTTTCTGCATTCCTTAGTACTTCATTAACTGTAACATCTAACATTAGCCCCCTCTCCAAGTTGAGCTTCAGTGTCCTTGACACTTTCATTTTTTTTTTACATCCAGGTACAATTGTAATAGATATGATGAAGATGAAGCAAAGAAAGCTAGAGACAACCAAGAGGTAAGTGGGATGTGTCTTATTCACAATTTAGGTGAATGAACTATTTTCTATTACATTAACCCTTTCATGACAGGAGTGTGTGCTGGTGCAGCATTACTGTTGTGTGCCAAATAGAAGTGCTGGTGGAATATAAGTACAGGGTAGAAATTTCCTTCAAAATTAATAATAGTGCATGGCAGAATAGAAGTACAGGGTGGAAGCATGTTATCAATTCTCACAAAAAAGGACAATAATTATTCAAATGCCCAGAAGTGCAATAACGTAATAACAACAATTCCACATGTTGTTGTAAGATGTTTGTCTCGCGACCGCCACTTTGACAACCAATATTCTTGTATTATTTTTTTGCACCGGCAGCCGTTATGGACTTCCTCTATCGAGCCATCAATTTTCCAAAAATAGGTTCAGACCCGAATAAGCATCGTGCAGGGGTGATTTTTTCATTAAAATTAATAAACGTACAGGAATGTTTATATGCCATGGCATTCTCTTATATATGCGAGTCTCCCATAGGGAGCCTCACATATATAAGAGAATGCACTGACTTACAAGGTCAAGTTAAATATGGTTAGGCCAATGTATTCTCTTAAATATGTGAGGCTCCTTATGGGAGACTCGCATATATAAGCAACCCTCAAAATTCCCCTCGGCAGTCGGCAATGCCATGGTATTTGTCATAACTTCACATTTCACAGAGGTATCTAAGTTTCATGCCGTGGCAGTATATAACATCGCGTACATAATCTCGCAGCATTAGCGCTATGTCGCAAATGCAGCAGTCATGAATTTAATAGTTGATGTAAATCGAAACGCATGTTTACGCTTCCAATTCAAGGCACATGTTTAGATTTCATAATGCCGGGGTAAAAAAGGAAACAAATGATAAATGGGGAAATGAGAGCAAAAATTTACTTTTATAAACACTGACCCATAATTATAGTGACCAAGAACTGATGCCAGATCTGGTCAGATGACCAGTAATTATAATATGATATCTGAACTTAGAGATTTTTTCCACATTCCCAGCTTTGATTGACAGCTAACATGAGGTAATTTTATGCTGACGACAAGCTGTCATAATTTGTCATAAGCAGCCCTCGAAATGCCCTTCGGCAATTGGCAATGCCATGGTGTTTGCCATAGACTTCACATTTCACTAAAGTATCTAAGTTTCATGCCGTGGCATTGTATAACATTGCGAACATGATGTCGCAAATGCAGCCGTCATGAATTTAATACTTGACGCAAATCAAAATGCATGTTTACGGGAGAGCAACCATTTACTTTTATAAACACTGACCTATAATTATAGTGACCAAGAACTGATGCCAGATCTGGTCAGATGATCAGTAATTATAATATGAAATCTGAACTCGAGCAATGTGACTTAATATGTCTGATCGGATTATCATTATTCATTGAGATTTTTTCCACATACCCGGCTTTGATTGACAGCTAACATGAGGTAATTTTGTGCTAACGACAAGCTGTCATAATTTGGTTCATGCCACACAGCGTCGTCTTTATTAGCGGCACATCAAAGGCGCACGTCATGCGGTGGCGAAAATTTGCAACACATCTCTTTAGTTGCATCACGTGGTTAACACATGTGCCACCTATGTGGTAGAATCAGGTGGATGGAGCCAATTGGGGCCCTCAAATTATTTAGTTCTGTGCTTGGGTTTAGAATATTTTTTTCGTGGACCTAACTTATTGTGTTTTCGCAATTTCAGGAAGCTCCAGTTATGGAATGGTAAAAGATGCCCTGTTCGATTTAACACCCCTAAATTACTATTCATTCGGCTGCGTGGATGAACAATATTTTGAGTTGAGGATGTAGCAGAAATTGTTTTTGTGTTAAAAACAGGGAGAAGTGTGAAAAATTTCACAAATGGTATCCTTTCCCCCAAAACAAACCACTACTTTCACCAGTTAACCTTTCATGACGTTAAATATCCTGTGCCAGTGCATTCTCTTATATTTGCAAGTCTCCCATACAGAGCCTCACATATATAAGAGAATGCACTGGCTTACAAGTTGAAGTAAAAATATTGTTAGGCCAATGTATTCTCTTATATATGCAAGGTTCCCTATGGGAGACTTGTATATATAAGACAATTCATTGGCACAGCGTTTTCGTCAGATTTCAGAGTGCTCCAGTCATGGAAGGGTTAAGTCCTTTAGCCATTCAATGAACCCAATAGTTTGAACATGTAGAATTATGGAAGATATAGATTTTATATGCCCGTTTGATAAAATGGCCATTTTATGTGATTGGTATGTCTGTCCGTCCATTAGCAGTTTTGGTTTCCGGATGATAACTTAGTTTGGGTTATTTTATCGGAACTAAATTTGATATGTGGGTTTTCCAGTCAAAATTACAGGTCAAGTTTGAATTTGGGTTCCTTCCGATTATTTTGTTCTGACTTATGGCTCTTTTCAACTTAGAATTTTCAATATTTGAGGTTTCCGGATGATAACTTTAGTTTGGGTTATTTTATCGGAACCAAATTTGGTATGTGAGTTTTCCAGACCAAAATACAGGCCAAGAATTCGATTATGGGTTCGGTCCGAATACTTTTTACTGACTTAGAATATTCAATATTTGAGGTTTCCGAATGTACAGTTCATAAAAGCACACCGTGCGTATTTTGCCACGCCCAGCATAGCTCTTGTTGAAAATATATTATTGGTTGTTTTTTTTTTCAGAGATCCCGCTCAGCTCTGCAGAGATACTTATTCTATTGCAGCAGATATATGAACCACATGCAAAGCTTGAAGTTTGAATACAAGGTATGTTTATCATTGACAAATGAAGGTTTGTGCTGTGCTTAATTCAAAGCTAACTCTTATTGTTGAATTTAGCCAGGGACCAGGCTAGAAGTTTCAAATTGGGAATATTAAGGAGAAGTGGACTGTTATCAGGGGAGAAGTTGTGATAGTTGAAGTTGAAGTGCACCATTAAAATAAGTTAATATTCTTTGATTATTGCTATATGAGAGATAATTCACTTCTCCCTTTGCCAAAAATAAGGAGAAGTGACACTTTACAGGGAGAAAAGATCTCCCAAGATACCCTCTAGATAAACTTCAGAGCATCCCTACAATGAATATAGGGCCCTGCGAATCGGAAATTCGGTAACCGAATCGGGTGTCCGAAGTCGACATCGAATCCGAATCGAATCGGGACAAGCACTGGACGGAGAAAATCATAGCTGTCCCAGTTGCTGTCCAGCAATTATCCTTTTAATTATTGTTCACTTATTTGTCATAAAAGCTGAGACTGTTTTTCAAATATGAAACAAAGACCCAAGACAGAGTTCGCAGAAAAAAAATCAAAACTATGTATCACTTAATATAACATGTCACATGTACGGCATCTGAGCACAGACCTTGTCCACAATAAAATGAAAAAGTACTACTGATGATACACTACTACTTATTAATTTATTCAATAGTCGACATTTACTATGATAGATTCTAAGGATTTCAGGACTGATGTATGCTGTATTTTAACAATGGCATGCATATCAATGTGTATAGCGCACCGCATCAGTACCCGGATGGTCTACTTGTAATAATGAATTCCGTTTGATGGGAGGTAACTCTATATAATCACCATGTGCATATTTCATCCCTGAATTTATAATAAAAGATGGATTATGGGATGATTACCCGGCTTTCTTTTCCACCAGAATGCATTATGTGAGGGACCATCTTAACATGTTAAATATATAGGTGGATCATTAGATATTGTAATTAACAGTATGAGGGAATTAAAATGTATTAATATAACTAGCATAATTATGACACAAAACCCACTTGGCAAGCAAATATAGGTATGAAAGCACGTTTAGATTGATTAGAAGAAACTATTGCTAACACTAACTATATAAAAGTATATAGACCGTAGATTTCTTTACCTGTGTGTAGTGATTATAGTCACTTATATACTATATTTTACACCAACATTGTCCAAGAACGACCAGTGTTACGAGTACATGTTACAGGTAATGACATCCACGAAAGGGTGACTGACTGCGACAGGACGTAATTGCATAACTACAGTAGTACAAACTATAAATTACATAATACACAGCACCGGCGAGACCTCCAGATGGGGAAAGCGGTACAATGTGGTAACTGTCTTGTCAATTGAGCTCCATAAATAACAAGGGGGGCGATTCGAAAATATACCAATCGGAGAGCCGATTCAGTATCGATCCCGAATCTGGTCGCCGATGTCAACACCGAATCGAATCTTCGAAGCTTCGCAGGGCCCTAAATGAATCCAAAAGTGTTTTACTGTCTGTTATCTGCTGATATGATCTGAACAGCCATACACAGAAGACTGAATCTTTCCAATGTATAATTCTTTCAGTGTCAGTGGGTTAAAGTGATGTGGAACACCTTGCTAATGTGTTCAGAGTGCAATAGCAAATAATGATGCTAAAAAAAATTATTTTCATAAAATTTATATCCAAATTGGCAGAAATTTCATCATTGTTATAAATGAATTACATGCAGTGACTATGGCTGTAAAGATACATCATGTATTGCTGTGTTCATGATCCAGCACTGACAATAGATATGGTCATCGATACGCATGCAAATTGATACACTATGGTCCGTTGGCCTCACTGTTACTCTGCGACAAATAGGGAATTATTATCATTTTTTATGTGTACCCATACCATAGTATGGTACACATAGTGTCGACATCCGGATTGACCACTCGTCGTTTGTCGGTCTGTCTGTCTATCTGTCCGTCCGTAGACGCTTTACACATAATACGATAACTCAAACATTTTCTATCCGATCGGAACCAAATTTTTTATATGGGTTTCTCAGGCCAAATTACAGATTGAGTTCAAATATGAGTTTCATCTGACTTTTTTTTTTACAGAGTTATGGCCCTTTTTCCGCCAAGGAGAAGCCCTCAACTGAACTATATGGATTACGTCTCCGGCCTTGTGTCAATCAGGAGGGTTAAAATTTTATTGCTGTGCCGACCCCACTCACATCCGTGTCCAGATTAGTCTCGCATGAATACACCCGCATTCTATCTATTGTCTAGTCAGTTTTTATTCCTCCTCGCCAGGACAGGATCGTTTCTATTTTCTCAAGGTTGTATCTTTCTGTGTTGCGAGTTTATCGACTCAATATTTATTGTTGATATTACAAACTTGCAATTTATTGTACCCGATAGTTAATTAATATTTCTCACATCCGAAACGGGAACTTTTTTCGTTTCACTGTATCCGTAATTTGTTTCCGTGTTTTCTGTTTTCCTCAAGACGGCTTTATCTTCCAACAATTGGAATTCAGATGGCCATCTTGACAACGACTACTGAAGCACATAGCTTACTTGTGGCAAAACCACATAGTGCATATTGTGCCACACATACGGCGTGATGACTATCATGACTTACAATTGAGGACGCAATGTAGTACGGTATGCGATATCTCCTATTTTCGTGCTACACGTGTTTCACTTTCCATAAGTTTCCGTCGACTCGCTTCGGTTATTTCGTAAGTTCCGTTGCTTTGTATCCTAATGTATACTGCCAAATCATACATGGCACTGCTCTGTTAATTCGCAGAAAGTTGCACAGGACAGCCATTTCCTCCTTTGTCATACTTTACATGAATAAATTCGAAAGATAGTACTTGTTATCACTATCAGATGACAATTCACATTTCTTTCGACTGAGCGATCTGTAACATTGTTTTAACGATCAATACCTGCGAATCTACGCCCGCCAGTATGTATGAGCGCGTGGTCTTGTTAGACACATGGCTAATGTAATAACACATTACATCGACTTCAAGGTATTTAGAAAATTCTGCCTTGTCTATCACGATTAAATATCATATAACTCATTGTATCATCAGTACAATAGTTACTAACACTCCGTCACAGGGGGATGGTATTCGTTATCACATATATAACCACACTTCAAATTGATGTGTTGTCTGACGTTCTAAATTTACATCCATGTATGTAATTGTTCACCAACTGCAATGAAGTGAAAACTTTGTAGCCTGACACTAAGCCATCTTACCGTAGGCTCTAATATGCCTCGGCATGGGCGAGCTTGCAATAATGTATTGCACGCCGTAATAGTTCCATACATTGTACATGACAATCATATGGTATCAGGGCCTCATGTATGCTGTCAGAACTGACTACTAGTATGCTTACATATGGTGAACAGTTTTCATCCCAATACTGACATACTTTGCAGTTTCGTCAGTGAATGATAACGGCAAACAGCGAAATAGAAAGAATACATATTGTCACGTGCTCCAGATTCACTGCCAATAGTCTTTCCAGTAGAGACCATCACTTGGCTCACTAACTTCTATTTCCACTTCTATCAAAACGATATTCTGCCAAATAGCTTTCACTCGTGTATGATGCGCAGTTACATGCAACACATTTATATTGCGCTGAATATCAGAAAGGACTGCATTTGTATTGTTACATGTCTAAAGCGAGCTTACATGCGCAGCGTTTATATTGCGCACATCTACTGCCAATATATTTCCGAAACCGGCCAAGACATGGCTCTTCGTCTATTGTCACATATCCACTGATTATGTGACAAAAACGATTCGATACAATCATGACGAAAATGATTGACGGCTGTTCTGGGTGGGGAAGACTCGTTGTCACGTGACGCTCTTGCTCTCATTGACATAGCGCACCAGCCAAATGGCCTTCTGACTCTTCCCCATGGTGCAGTGGCCCACATCATTACAAGATGGGGTCCAGTCGATCCCCTGGAATCGTAATACCTTCGGGATACATCCGGGCCTGCTCCTCCGCCGTCATGTGATCATAGTGGCAAGGCATTCGTATCTTCACGTCCGCTGTAAGCGCACTTTCCCAACGGAAACCGCCTAGTTCTTGCCTATGTGCATTCGGAACTCATCGTCCTCATATACGAGAAAAGACAGTATCTTACCTGTCATAGCAGGTAAGATCACGTGGCCAGGGGTATAACGTGATTTTATATTAACCTTACTTTATACTCAATAACCTAGGTTGTATTGTGTTATGTATATTAACCTTGCTTTGTTATAACTAACAGCATGTCTTGCAGTCGAACATGATTCGAATTTGATGGCCACACACCGTGCAGGTTGCTCATTCACGGGTGTATTACTTGTTATAGTTGGGTAAGGGCATATTAGTCAATGATTACCTACTTTGAGCAACCGTACCAGTCTTTACCTCGGGCAGGACCAGTTCTGGCCCCCCAGGTCCTGCTACGGCAGTTGAACCAATGGTAGGCGGGTGCTGCATGTGGTTGATTCGGGAAACCAATCTTCACGGGCGATTGCTCCGGCACCTTTCTCTCAGGTGCCTAATGGTGGTGGCAATACGATTATTAAATTTTGAACAAATTCACATCGATATACTATTATTCCACATAGAGTGAAATTTCCATCAGTATTTTGATTTCGGCCTGGATTCCTGCCACGAAGATCTGTTTATAGGCCACCACAATTATTGGGCACCTGGGAGAAGCCTTGGCGGCTGTTCTGGGTGGGGAAGACTCGTTGTCACGTGACGCTCTTGCTCTCACAGACATAGCGCACCAGCCAAATGGCCTTCTGACTCTTCCCCATGGTGCAGTGGCCCACATCATTACAAGATGGGGTCCAGTCGATCCCCTGGAATCGTAATACCTTCGGGATACATCCGGGCCTGCTCCTCCGCCGTCATGCGATCATAGTGGTATGTCATCGACATTTATTCCAGTTTGGTCAGGACCACCTGCATTTGGGGGATTCCATGGAAGGGGCTTCCTCTGATCAAAATGGCTCATCAGAACTTATTCCCTCTGGCCTTGGGGGCGCAGCTTGATGATGCCCCAGAATTTGAGGGGGTGACCTTGGACGGGACATAGCTACTTATCCCAAATGCAAGAGCATTTGTCTTGCGTCGAACCATTTCAGAGTAGGCCTCTTCCACAGTCTGGTATCCCAACCTGATGCAGCCAATTCTGTTGGCTGGCGTCGATCTTAACATGCTTCTCTGCTTCGCGTGGCGTCGGCAGGTTTGACGACGATGAGCAAGAATCGCGGGTCGACAGTGGGTCACCAGGCACACTGTCGGACGAGGATTCTGATGTTCCGCTGGTAAGTGATTTTGTACAGGATGAGGAAGAAAGAAAAAGAAGAAAAGAATGTTCTGGGTGGGGAAGACTCGTTGTCACGTGACGCTCTTGCTCTCATAGTCTAGACAGAGCGCACCAGCCAAATGGCCTTCTGACTCTTCCCCATGGTGCAGTGGCCCACATCATTACAAGATGGGGTCCAGTCGATCCCCTGGAATCGTAATACCTTCGGGATACATCCAGGCCACTCCTTCACCGGTAGGAAAGAAAGGCTGAATGATCTGGGTGGGGAAGACTTGTTGTTGCGTGCCTCCAAGTGCTGCACCAACCAACCTTCTAACTCTTCCCCATGGTGCAGGGGCCCACATCTCCACAAGATGGGGTCCAATCCCCTGGAATCGTAATTCCTTAGGGATACCTCCAGGCCACTCCTTCACCGGTAGGAAAGAAAGGCTGAATGATCTGGGTGGGGAAGTCTTGTTGCGTGCCTCCAAGAGCTGCACCAACCAGCCTTCTATCTCTTCCCCACGGTGCAGTGGCCCACATCTCCACACGATGGGGTCCAATCTCCTGGAATCGTAATACCTTCGGGATACCTCCAGGCCACTCCTTCACCGGTCATTTTGCAATTTTGATCATTCTGCTACATTTGATAATTTCGAAATGTACCCGACACTCGTTATGTGCGCCATCATAGATCACTGCTGCTTCTATGCTTGTTCATCAAGTCCGCAGTGGTGTTCTCTAATCCCATATATTCTGGTATGCAATGATACCTTGGATCATGATGGCGTTCCCTGCTCTCTACATTATACGAGGCTGGAGTACAGATGTGTGGCATGATATAATGAAACCTCATACCTCGCTATGATATCTGCAGCATATCATTTTTATATCTGGTTTGTGTATCACAGGGAGCAATTTACTTTCGATATCTGATTAGCAAATAATCTCACATTGACATGATTAGATAGCATTTTTATAACATCATACATGTATAAAGAAATTCCTCGCTATTACCGGTATCCACATTTCAGTGGCAAATCGCGATGCGATTCCAGTTAATTTGCTCCCTGGTGTATCATAAGCATTCTGTTATCTTATGGCCTACACAATGGCTGCATGTGACATCAGTTCATAATGTGAACTGTCGAGAGAGCGAAGAAGATAACACAGAGAATAGGATGCAGCAAAGTTATACTTGCTCGGTTGTCTCGCTAGCATGAATTATATGGCACTACCTGGGATGTTTATTCCAAAAACAAGGGGGGCGGGCGGTACACATTTGAGCAATGTCGTAATCTGAATTGGGAGCTCTTTCACGTAACATAATCATATCTGATTCATGACTAAATCACATTTACATGAATCATGTTTCGGAAGAGTACATTCCCATCGAATTTGGATATTAATTAACTTTATTGCTCGTGCCTCCTCCTGGGCTTGCATTCTAATCCATATAGTTCAGTTGAGGGCTTCTCCTTGGCGGAAAAATATAATATTTATAAATAATATTACTTTTTCCTTAAGGGAAGCCCGAAACTGAACTATCATAGATCCCTCCCATGGTGGTGCCATTCCCAACCCCGCGACTCGCAAATCTCATGATTAAGTCGGAAATAAAAAACTGACTAGACAATAGATAGAATGCGGGTGTATTCATGCGAGACTAATCTGGACACGGATGTGAGTGGGGTCGGCACAGCAATAAAATTTTAACCCTCCTGATTGACACAAGGCCGGAGACGTAATCCATATAGTTCAGTTTCGGGCTTCCCTTAAGGAAAAAGTAATATTATTTATAAATATTATATTTTTCGACTTAGAATTCACGCATTCTGCCATAACTCAAACATTTTTTATCTGATTGGAACCAAATTTGGTTTGTGAGTTTCTCAGCCCAACATACAGATCGAGTTCGAATATGGGTTTGATCTGATTTTTTTAATGGAGTTATGGCCTTTGACATAGAATTCACACATGCTTCGATAATTCAACCATTTTTCATCTGATAGGAACCAAATTTGGTATGTGAGTTTCTCAACTCAAAATACAGATCGAGTTTGAATATGGGTTAGATCCAATTTGTTATACCAGTGATATGGCCCTTTTTCAACTAAGAATTATCCAGATTATAACCCAAGTAACTTACAATTAATTAATACCTGCTTCTCTGTGAGAGAGATAAGAAACAATATGGTTTATTGAATTGAGACTTATTTATAGCCCTCATATGTTAGCTCTATATAAGAGAATTGGCCACACACAGATTAGTGAATTATTGGTTTAATTGATTTAGCAATATTTTTTAACCACAACTTAGCCATGTGAATTTATTTAACTAGACCAATGGAGCTCTCTAAGTCCTTGATGATGGGACTACATTGGATCAAACACGGAGATATAGGTGATTTAACGTCTTTTACCCTTTCCATGTCTTTTAACCTTTTCCATTAAATAAATAAATATATTATTTTGATATCTTATATGGCAATTTGCAACAACATGAATAGAACTGCTTACACTATGATAGTGGTGACAGGCTCTAGAGTTTAGATGTTATATTAACCCTTCTATTTTGACTCATACATTCCAATAATTTGTGTTATTACTGGTTATTATGTACATTTGTCTATACTACATTAGATCATAACAGTATACTCTATAATTCAACATTAAAAGATTATGATTCCGATCATAACAATTTACTATCGCCAAGGGATGGGTTAAACATCTGCCGATCGTGATCGGCCTCTCGTATTATTTACAGCGGGGGATTACCTTAATTTTATTTAAGATACTGATTCAACGTTGATCTTTCTTGTTCGTTGCGACTGCTGCTTACTTACCTGTGTAGGTAGTAACAACATGAGATTTGTGTATTTCAATATGTATCGTTTGAACACCGATTGCCAATCCGAGGCCATCTTCATGAAACATACTGTATTAAGAGAATAATCAGTCGCTATTGAATCACTGATCGAAGCACTTACCTGACCTGAGTGACCTCATTGTCAATGACCTATTGCAAAAGTACACACGTATCGGTAGAAAAATGAGTGACTGTCAATAAAGGGTCATTTACACCCGGCGAAAAACCTTTTGATGTCTGTCTTGCTCATATTGCTACAATTTTATTTCACTGTTAACCAGAGTGATGCAGCCACTGTCTCAACCTATAGTAATGCCCTAAATAATTGACTCCTTAACCACTGCAGAATTATGGGTAATTTTTCAGGATTTAGTCGGAAATATGACTTGTTGCCATTCATTGGAAAGCTCTCAGTGAGAGCTTTCCGATGAATGGCAACAAGCCATATTTCGGGATAGCGTCACTAAATTCACCCTCTGGGGACCTCATTCTGCAAATGACAGGCTTGTTTCCCACCGTGGTAGAGACGGGGTTAAAGTGTAGGCAGCTCCTGATCTCTCTGACTCAAACATAACATAAAGTTCAAGGATGAGTTACACCATCTTTATACTATGTCTACCAAGCCTGAGAATAAGGTGCCTATTATTTGCAGAATGAGGTCCCCAGAGGGTGAATTAAGTGATGCTATCCCACATAGCGGGCTAGCATCACTAAATTCACACACTGGGGACCTCATTCTGCTCAGGCCTCATCTTCTCTGGAAAGTTTTTTTTTTTATTTATAAAATTTCTATGGAAATTTCATCACATAGATTCTATTTCTTTTTTAGTGTTTAGTTTCTCTATATTCCCAAATTGGCAGACGACACATTGCATAATCGAGGTTCCCAATGGGTGTACATCACAATTCACCATTTGGGAATCTATGTCTCCCATAGTAGATGAGGCCATGCAGAATGAGGTCCCCAAGGGTGAAGTTGGTGATGCTAACCCGCAGTTACCCGCTATGCAGGATAGCGTCACTAAATTCACCCTCTGGGGACCTCATTCTGCAAATGATAGGCATATTATTCTCAGGCCTGATGTCTATTTTGTTTACACAGCTATATGCATCAGTTCGAGCGAAGATGGAGGAGATGCAGCAACATAATATGTCATGGATTGAGGTTCAGTTCCTTAAGAAAGCTGTGGATGTTCTGTGTCAGTGCCGACAGACTCTCATGTATACTTACGTGTTTGCATTCTATTTAGTTAAGAACAACCAGTCTATAATATTTGAGGTAAGTTTCTTCAGCTTCTGTATGTCAAGTTTCATTTTTAGCTCAACTTGACGAGTCAAGTTTGAGATATTGCCATAGGTTGGCATCCGTCATTCATTCGTCTGCATTTGTCTGTGTGTGCGTGCGTCAACAAGTTCTGGTAGCACAACCTATACATCACATCTCTCGTCCGATAGTCACCAAACTTCATATGGATAATTGGGGTGACCTCTAAATGGGAGCCATAAATTTTTTCCGAAATTTGTTAAAAAATATGGCAACCATCTTGGATTTAAAACTTGAATCCATCGGCACACTTTGCAGCATGCATTTATTGGAGAAATGTTTTGAAAATTTACAGGCATGTTTAGGACCTCTAGATGTTGGTTTGAACATTGAAAAACATGTCCGCTGGCAGCCTTCTTGGAAATTACTCTTTGCATGAATAAATCCTTTGGCACACCCTACATACCACATCCCTCATTCAATCATCCCCAAACTTCATATGGATTTCTGGGTGACCTCTAGATGGGGGCCATCAATTTTTTCTGAAATTGTTAAAAAAAACGTGGATGCCAGCTGCCATCTTGGATTTCAAAGTTGATTCCATCGGCCCACCCTGCAGCCCGCATTTATTGTAGAACTGTTTCGAAAATTTACATTTCTAATCACTCCATTGACTGTAACACATGAAATTATACGCCCCTCCAAGTGTCATTGACACTATCATATTCAGTTTCATCTTACTATGAATGGTTATCACAGTTTTTTTTTTGGTCTGATTTTAAATGCTGTTTTCACTGATTATATATAGATATAGAAACTTGAAAATTTAAATTGAAAGACTAAAGCTATACAAGTAAAATGCATGGAGGGATGTAGACAAGCCTTGAAATAGTGTGTCTGTCATTTGCAGAATGATGTCCCCAGAGGGTGAATTTAGCGATGCTACCCCGCATAGCGGGCTAGCATTACCAAATTCACCCTCTGGGGACCTCATTCTGCTTACACCTGAGCAGAATGAGGTCCCCAGAGGGTGAATTTGGTGATGCTAGCCCGCTATGCGGGGGTAGCATCACTAAATTCACCCTCTGGGGACCTCATTCTGCAAATGACAGACACACTATTTCAAGGCTTGGATATAGAGGAGACTATTTCCTCCACCAGTAAGTGTGGTGATAAATACAGTCCAAATATTATTTGGGAAAAGCGGCAGCCAAAAGGTGCTCACTCTGCTCCGGCCTGCCTAAAAGTGGAACTTTGCCAGGCAGGAAGGATTTATGGTCATTTGGCTGTCTGATATTTAGTATGATATTTAATGTGTACATATATTCCAGGAAAACCAAAAAGATTTAGAAAATGCAACAGAACAACTATCAGAATATTTAGAACGTGATATAACACAAGAATTATTAGCAGATATAAAACAAAAGGTCCAGGATAAAACGAGGTGAGTCATAATTGCCAATGAATATTATTTTCTCACAAATTATTTAATTGTCGGGGTACTATAGAAATCACTGGAACTATTTTAGAAAGTCTTGATTCACTTATTCCGCTGACCAATTAGAGACTGTATATGGATGACAGCTAATAAAACTTCAAATAACCATCATAACATGGCCAATATACACCGCTTGTCAAACTGTTTTGTGCTCCGGTTTGTGTTCCCGAATTTGGTTTCTAAACCTATCCGATTGATTTTTTATTGAAATATTTCAACACATTTGACCAATAAATTTGGGGGTTTGGACAGCCTATGGTGATGATATACCTGATAGTTATTGTTGCCTATCATCTTTTGTTGAATATACACTGTTGTATTTAGCTCCTATTTGATATTTGTAACATAATTAATTTCCGTGTGACAGTTTCCTATTTATGTGTTACCGGCTGCCAACTATGGTGAAATCCAAAACCAAAATAAAATGGTCCAATGCCGAAAGTAAAACAGCACCATATATATGCATATTAGGTGACACCAATTTAATTAGTTGGTTTATGAACCCAACAACTTTTTTACGAATATTGCAACAACAAAAATGGCCTCTAATATAATATATTGTCACCGGGAGTGAAAGTTATGATGAGTGGATAATGGTGTGCCTTTTTTCTGTGAATTTGTTTGCATGGATATACGAAGGAGAGAATGCAAGATTGATTTGTAATATTTTATAATATTTCCTTTGTAATATTTATATAAAAAAAAACACTTTTCCCTGTAAATCTTATGATATCATAAAAAGAGCTTATATATGACTATATAACATCAATGTGAAATCTAATGGCATCTCTAACATGTTTCGTGCTAAACAGATCTGACATAAAATAATGAAAATACCAGTGTTCAAGCCTTGAAATAGTGTGTCTGTCATTTGCAGAAATTCATTCTCGGGGGACATCATTCTGCTTAGGCCTCATCTTCTGGGAAGTATCTATTGTCTCAAATTAACATTGATTTTATTTACTTTTTCCCTTCTGTTCAGTTTCTATATCCCCTAATTTGCAGAAGATAAAGTGCATAATCAAGGTCACCAACTTTAACTGGGGAAATTCAATCTGATGCTAGGTCTTTCATAGCAGTTGTCGCTTAAGCAGAAAGAGGTCCCCAGAGGGTGAATTTGGTGATGCTAGCCTGCAGTGTGGGATATCGTCACTAAATTCACTCTCTGGGGACCTCATTCTGCAAATGACTGACACACAATTTCAAGGCTTGCCACTGTTATGCTTTTCTGTCCACCAATATGCTCACTATTAAATGGCTATTATTTACAAACATATTTTCTGCTAAAACAGTCTAAAATAAAAACCATGGCCCAATATTTGACCAATACAATGGACGTTCATTGGCGGACCAGACCTTTGATGAACCATTATGGTATAAATTATAAAGTATGGCTTTGTGACTATATTTCTATGCTATTTCGTCGGTCTGGCACTAAATGAGTTTAACCCTTTCTTTACTAAATACTCATTGACGAGTAGTTTCCATGGATATGTTTAGATAATAAGTTTAACATACGTATGAACTGAACATTTCCCTCCCATGAATATGAATCCTTCAACACTTGTATTATCTTTTCGTCTGACTGACATCTGCTACAGTAATGCCCAAAGTAATTGACCACTTAACCACAGCAGAATTATGGGTAATTTTTCAGGATTTAGTCGGAAATATTGCTTATTGCCATTTAAATCCTGAAAAATTACCCATAATTCTTCTGTGGTTAAGTGGTTATTTACTTTGGGCATTACTGTAGTTGATCATGAGCACCCTCCAAATGAATAATATACCATTCCAATGTACACCTCTAATCTAATGGGAGAAACCATTCACTATAAAAAGGGTTTTAAATAAAAATAATACAAAAGGCACTAAAATTTCATTGAAATGTATTTACAGGTACTGTGAGAGTAGAAGGAAACTGATGCTTGATCATGTGCATGAGGGTTACGAGAAAGATCTGTGGGAATATCAGGATGCAGGAAATTGTTGACTTTATTCATGATACGAGCAGATCTCTAAGAATATATGGAATGCTGGCTTCATGACTGTTGACTGCATTCCATCTCAAAGGTGCCAAAGATGGTAATTTCACCACTCTTCAATCCTCCTGAAGAAGATTCTAATGTGGACACCTACTGACCCCAGTCTGGACCTTTGCTGTCATCAGTCTCATGACTTTCAAACTTATTGTCTCCACTGTTATATTGTCATTGTTGAATCATTTAGTTAGATATAATCTCATCAGACTCTGTCTTATAAGGCCATGCAAATTCAAATTCCCATTTTCTCAGGCCCACGAGCATGGTCCCTTAAATCCGCACATGGAATCTTCTTATTCGCGTTAATTGACACAAAATAATTGTGGTACATTTTATTCAAACGTGTGGAAGTGATAACGAACAGACCCATTTCCTGATTCATATTTCTGATTTATTATTGTAATTGGTAACTATGTTCAAACATTTGTTAACTCTTTCATGACTGGAGCTCTGTGCCAATCCATTTCTTTTATATGCGAGTGTTTTTTATTGTCGTTCGTGTTTCAATGAGTGATTTATTGTAAGTTAACTTGGTTGGATAACTAGATCATAGGTGCCATCAACCGAATGAATTCAATCTGTCGCAAAAAGGAGTCTAATTTATCAATTATCCGCAGTCTCTGTTCCAACTCCAAAGTTTAACAACAGTTGTCATTAGCGAAGACCAAAAAAAAAAATCAAAGCACATTTCCGGTTATACCTCCAAGGTCACGGTCGGGATAATTCACAAAACAAAATGTCTTAATGAAGAAAATCATTGAAATTGAAATGAAAAAGAGGATGATAATCATGTAGGTAGCATGTGTATGACTTTTGAGACTGAGAACTGTTTAGTAGTACTAGTAAAGTAGTATATATAGTGGTAATTACTAAATTAGGCTTCATCTTGGACGTAACTTCGTAAGGAATTATTCTGACTTCGTCTTTTCAACGGCTCGAACGAGAGTATACAGTTAGTTCAAAATTATCTGATTCTAATTACCAAATTGCCGGTGAATACAGTGATCACGTTTTACACATCGTGAACTCAACGAGTATAGGGCGCCTCACATATCATCTGCCAGTGCCAGTGCATTATCTTATGATATTTAATGCTGTGCCAGTGCAGCTCCCGTCATGAGAGGGTTAAACATGTGATGTAATGCGACTGCACTCTCGGCAACAAGCCTTGAAATAGGGTGTCTGTCATTTGCAGAATGAGGTCCCCAGAGGGTGAGTTTAGTGATGCTACCCCACATAGCGGGCTAGCATCACCAAATTTACCCTCTGGGAACCTCATTCTGCTGAGTTGTAAGCAGAATGAGGTCCCCAGAGGGTGAATTTGGTGATGATAGCCCGCTATGCGGGGTAGCATCACTAAATTCACCCTCTGGGGACCTCATTCTGCAAATGACAGACACACTATTTCAAGGCACTCTCAGCAAACAATTGTGTCAATGATACTTGACTGAGTGATTTTTTTATGAAATATATTACATGGAATCTATCAACTAACTTTTAACCCTTACAGGACGGGAGCCCCGCTGATGCAGCATTAAAGACCCTGTGCCAGTGCATTCTTATATATACGAGTCTCCAATAGGAAGCCTCGATTATATAAGACAATGCACTGGCTAACAAGATCAATGTAAATATTGTTAGGCCAATGCATTCTCTTATATAATTATATGAGACGCCCTATGGACAACTCGCATATATCAGAGAATGCATTGGCACAGGGTTTTCGCAATAATTCAGGATGCTCCCATCATGAAAGGGTTAATGGACATCTGATCCGATAATAATGTCTGGGTAACTGAAATTAAACCCAGAGCTAACCGTTGAATGCTTTGTTGCTATGTGCCCTGGAAATACAAAATTAAATTAAAAACTGTGTCTGCCTGCTTTTCGATATTTCTTTTTTTTGCCGGAGAAATGGGAATTTGACTTTGCATGGCCTAACAGTCTTGATAATTACCAACGAATATTTCCAAAAGCAGAATTACATGTGGGAAAACTTATACCACTCAACTCAGGGTAGTATCTTAGTAATTAATGAAGTATTTTGACTTTTTGTTAAGACAAAAAAAAAATGTTTTCATTTCAAGAACAATCCGTGATTAATTTTTAGCTCAACTTGACGAAGTCAATGTTTAAGCTATCGCCATGGGTTGTCATCTGCCTGTGTGTCCATCCATCAACAATTTCCTTCAGCACACCCTACAGGCCACATTTCTCATCCGATCGTCACCAAATTTCTTATGGATCTTTGCTTCGGGGTGACCTCCAGATTGGAGCCATCAATTTTTTTCCATATTTCATTAAAAAACATGTCTGCCAGCAGCCATATTGGATTTCACCTTTGAATTCATCGGCACATCATGTAGCCCACATCTATTGGAGAATTGTTTTGCAAAATTACAGGCTTTAGGATCACCTCTGGATAGAGCGATCAAATTTTCCTTAAAAACATGGCTAATGGCAGCCATTTTGTATTTTACTCTGTATCCTTTGGAACACTCAACAGACCACATCCCTTATCCAGTCATCACCAGACTTTATATAGATCTTCGGGGTGACCTATAGATGGGAGCCATCAAAATTCATTAAAAATCATGGCCGCCAGTGGTCGGTTATCTTGAATTTTACATTTGAATTCATTGGCACACCCTGCAGCACACATTTATTGCAGAATTATTTTGAAAATTTACAGGCATATATTATTGGATCACCTCTATCAAATTTTTTTTGAATTTTTTTCGATGAATAACATTGCCACCAGAGGCATCTTGGGTCTTACTCTTTGCATGACTAAATCATTCGGCACACCCAGCAGGCCACATCCCTCATCTGATTGTCACCAAACTTCTTTGGGTTTACCTTTAGATGGGAGCCATTAAAACATGTTCTTTAGCAGCCATCTTGAAATTCTTATTTGAATCTTTCGGCCCACCCTGCACCCACATTTATTGGAGATATGTTTTTAAAATATACAGGCATGTTTAGGATCACCTCTAAATCTGAGCAATCTCATTTCAAAGATTTTCGATGAAGAACATGGCCGCTGGCATCCAATTTGTTCTCAACTTGACAATTTTGAGCTATTGGCATCCATCCGTGCGTGTGTCCATCAGTCCTTGCATCTGTCAACAATTTCCTTCAGCACACCCTACAAGCCACATCTCTCATCCGATCATCACCAAAATTGATGTGGATCTTTGGGGCGATCTCCAGATGGGTGCCATCAATATTTTCCGAAATTTGTTAAAAAGACATGGATTTCAAATTTGAATCCATCGGCTCACCCTGCAACCCACATTTATCAGAGAAATGTTTTTTAAATTTACAAGCATGTTTAAGATCACCTCTGGATGGGAGCTATCGCATTTGTTCCCAAACTTCATATGGCTCATCGGGTTGACCTCTGGTACCTCATATACATGTAAACTTTCCGCATTCCTTATCGCTCCAATGACTAATTATGACATGATCCCCTCTCCAATTTGAGCAACTGTGTCATTGACACTTTCATTGATTTTACTCTTTGCATGACAAAATCTTTTCGCATGGCCTTTAAGGCACATCCATCATCCGATCGTCACAAAACTTCATATGGATTGTCTGAATATCGTTGTAAAATATAGCTGCTATTGCCATTTTGGATTTCTAATCGAACATATCATCACACCCTGCAGCCCACTTTTATCATATCAATTTTTGAAAATTTAGTCAAGATGGGAGCTATCAAATTTGAACAATATGAAAGATATAGCCACCTGCAGGCAACTTGGTTTTTATTCTTTGCATGACAAAATCCTTTGGCATGCCCTACAGCCAACATTTTTCATCTGATTGTTCCCAAACTTCATTTGGCTCTCCAGGTTGACCTCTAGTATTAAACTCTTCAACTTTCCAATTTCCTTATCGCTCCACTGACAGCAATGTATGGCATTATCACCTCTCCAAGTTGAGCTACAGTTACATTGACACTTTCATGTAGAGCTTCATTGATCTTTTTTCATGGAGACATTGGTATTTGTGCTGTGCGTTTCTGAATATTTTTGCAATAACCTTGCCTATTCTTGGTTGAACATTAACCCTTTACCCAACAAACCGGCCAAAACCGGCCAAATAAAGCTTCAACAGCCTAAAATATCTTCGGTCTGTCTCAATAGAACCATACAAATATGGATATCATTGGAACCGGCTCCTTGACCACATTGTGATGGTTACAGTTATACCCTGTGCCAATGCATTCTCTTATATATGCGAGTCGACCATAGGTCGCCTCGCATATATAAGAGAATGCATTGGCCTAAAAAAAAATCTTTTTTTAACACTTTTTACCATTTTGTCTTACATTCTTTAACAATTTTATAATTTTTAATGTGTTAAGCCAATGCATTCTCTTATATATGCGAGGCGACCTATGGTCGACTCGCATATATAAGAGAATGCATTGGCACAGGGCCCTTCTGTTGGGTAAAGGGTTAAAGTAAGTTTTTTTTTTTCCATTCATAAAAAGTTAAATGATTTTTTTCAATTCTTGAAAGAGAAATTCTGTCTCAAATAAGAATTAGAATGTATATCTGTTTGAGGAGATAGTGGTGTGGATATATCGAGACTGGTCTTACAACTGCTTGGTTGTGGCGATATAGATGTTATCCCATTTATTCTCTCTCCGTTTATGCCTTGGTACAGACATTAAATTTTGATATATCTTTTAGGTTCCATAAGTTAGTTCTGTAGTAATAGAACAAATTTCACTTATTTATGACCATAATTGTTCCAAATGGTCCACTTACAAAACGAATTAAAATCTGATATAAAAATAGAACTTTCAGCAGATTGAGGTTTCAAAATTGTGATGGAAGTGCTGGTGTAGAAGATTAGAAATGTGGGGCCAAAGGTTACTATTTTTGATTTCCAAAATTGTCTTTTATTTGTTCTGTTGTGCTAAAATTAATAGAAAGAGTATCAGAAATAATAGACTATTGTTGAGTGAAATAAAAGTATGACAATCTTCAGATATGTGAAAGGCATAGAATTGAGAAAGATTATGGCTCCATATCTGTTTTACCCCTTTCTTTACTAAGTACTCATTGACGAGTAGTTCCCTTTGGAAATGCTCAGAAAATAAGTTCAACAATCAGCCATTTGTTGAAAAAACAGCCGTTTGTTGAACTTTTTATCTGAATATATCCCATCAATGAAAACAAATCTTTCCGCACTTTTATTTTATGTTCACATCTTTCATTTACTTATATTTCCTGAACACCCCTGCAGATGAACAATAGACCATTCCAATGTATAATAACTGAATGGGAGAAAACATTCAGTAAAGAAAGGCTTAAGCTGATGATAGGACCAAACTGAACCAACTCATGGAGTGCAGTAATGCCCTAAATAATCAACTCCTTAACCACAGCAGAATTATGGGTAATTTTTCAGGATTTAGACGGAAATATGGCTTGTTGCCATTCATCGGAAAGCTCTCAGTGAGAGCTTTCCGATGAATGGCAACAAGCCATATTTCCAACTAAATCCTGAAAAATTACCCATAATTCTGCTGTGTTAAGGAGTCGATAATTTAGGGCATTACTGTAGCGATTGATGCATAAATGGAATACATCTTTTGAAGTTTACTCTGCATATATATATACTATATGGGGGTGGGGCTTTATTTATTACAAAAGGGATACATGATGTATAATTTAGGGAACCTGAATTTCAGTGCTTCTGAAAGTTGCTCAAAGGAGACTTAAAAAAGACGGAAGGCGTTCGTAATAATGTTAGAATGTTATAATAATGACAGTTTTATATAGCAATTAACCAAATACTTGCTCTAACATGCTTTTAAACATTACAATATTACCCCAGTCATTGTGAATGAGCCAACCAATGAACCGACTGCAGGCGTTGCTCTAGTTTGATCAGAACATGCTCTGATACTCAACAGTATGTGCAAGCCGACACAGTATGAGCGACTTTGTTCAAGGGCCACAACTTTGCACGGCATTTAAAACAGGGAACAATCTGACAAAAATTGCACGTCGCTCAAAACGGCCAAGCCACTGCTGTGTGAAGACTCACAATAGACCAGCGACGTGCTGCGAACTCATACCGCTGTGTGTACAACGAATACAAGTCCAACACGCTAACCACTCGACCACGGACCTTCATTTGGAGTTTTGCATTTGAACTAGCAAATAACAAGCGCTATAAAGATATCGTACACCTGTATATCACCTAAAATCTGCGCTATAAAGATATCGTATACCGGTATATCACCTAAAATCATATGTGCTTATTGAGGTGTCCAATTTTTAAATATTACGTTGTTTGCCAGAATATGTGTGCACAGTGCTACTACTGATGATTTCTTTTGTTTTAATACCAAGAAATAAATGTTAGAAGACTCAAGTACCACCATTGATGATAATATAAATTTATTTAAGAAATATGCGAACACAAAGTAACCCGTTCCCTGAGACAACTAAGACACATGTTACAGCCTTTCTGTAAACACGTATCTCATCACTGGGGAATTATTGATAACAAGCCTGTCATTTGCAGAATGAGGTCCCCAGAGGGTGAATTTAGTGATGCTAGCCCATAGTGGGGTGGGCTAACATGATCACTAAATTCACCCTCTGGGGACCTCATTCTGCATGGCCTCGTCTGCTATGGGAGACATAGACTCAGATTGAAGTTCCCTTAATGGTAAATATTGTGATGTACACCCATTGGGAATTTCGATTATGCAATGTGTCGTCTGCCAATTTGGGATTATAGAGAAACTAAGCCAAAAAATGAAATAGAATCTATGTGAAGAAGTTTCCATAGAAATTTGACAATAAAGAAACTTTCCAGAGAAGATGAGGCCTAAGCAGAATTAGGTCCCCAGAGGGTGAATTTAGTGATACTAGCTTGCTATGCGGGATAGCATCACTAAATTCACCCTCTGGGGAACTCATTCTGCAAATGACAGCACACTAAACTCAGGCTTGGCTTTGCATTTTTTCTCAGCTTAACCAACCGGGAACGCCTTTCGTATCTTTAACCCTTTACCCAACAGAACGGCCCTGTGCCAATGCATTCTCTTATATATGCGAGTCGACCATAGGTCGCCTCGCATATATAAGATAATGCATTGGCTTAACACATTAAAAATTATAAAATTGTTAAAGAATGTAAGAAAAAAATGGTAAAAAGTGTTAAAAAAATATTTTTTTTAGGCCAATGCATTCTCTTATATATGCGAGGCGACCTATGGTCGACTCGCATATATAAGAGAATGCATTGGCACAGGGCATAACTATAACCATCACAATGTGGTCAATGAGCCGGTTCCAATGATATCCATATTTGTATGGTTTTATTGAGACAGACCCAAGATATTTTAGGCTGTTGAAGCTTTATTTGGCCGGTTTTGGCCGGTTTGTTGGGTAAAGGGTTAATGGAATTTACTATGATTAGTTCACACAATGTTAGATCTGTTGTTATTGCAACTGATGGTGTGGAAACATGAATACATATTCTAAGTTGGTTTGGCCTTTTATATCAAAGAATAATTTTAATGACTGTATACTCCCTGCATAAAGTTTGTTAACCCTTTACCCAACAAACCGGTCAAAACCGGCCAAATAAAGCTTCAACAGCCTAAAATATCTTCGGTCTGTCTCAATAGAACCATACAAATATGGATATCATTGGAACCGGCTCCTTGACCACATTGTGATAGTTACAGTTATGCCCTGTGCCAATGCATTCTCTTATATATGCGAGTCGACCATAGGTCGCCTCACATATATAAGAGAATGCATTGGCCTAAACAAAATCTTTTTTTAACACTTTTTACCATTTTTTCTTACATTCTTTAATAATTTTATAATTTGTAATGTGTTAAGCCAATGCATTCTCTTATATATGCGAGGCGACCTATGGTCGACTCGCATATATAAGAGAATGCATTGGCACAGGGCCCTTCTGTTGGGTAAAGGGTTAATGGTGATAAAGGTTTATTACCAAACTGTTACTTAACCCTTTCATGACAGGAGCTGCGCTGGTGCAGCATTAAAGACCCTGTACCAGTGCACTCATATATCTGAGTCTCCCATGGAGTGCCTTGCATATATAAGAGAATGCACTGGCTTACAAGATCAAGGTAAATATTGTTAGGCCAATGCATTCTCTTATATATGTGAGGCGCCCTATGGGCGACTCGCATATATAAGAGAATGCATTGGCACAGGGTTTTTGCAAAATTTCAGGAAGCTCCAGTCATGAAAGGGTTAAAAGTTGTGTAACCCAGGTTTCAAGCAGAAATGATACCATGTTATTTGTGGTTACATCACAAATGCTAAGTCCTGTTACAGCCTATTTTACCAATGGTTTGAGCACCCTTAGAGGCTAGAGATCACAGGCTCTTTGAAAAATATTAATAAAACCAGGGTTCACGCTGTCCTTTGCTAATGGCCATTTTTTTTTTTTAATGGCCAAAGAAAATTTCATTTGGCCCGTCTGTTTGGCTTAAAAAGTTTCAAGGCTACAGTCAGCAATCATTTAAATTAGCTTCTAGAACAGTGTACTCTCTTAAATGGGTACTGTACCCTAAATGCGGCCATTTATGGGACCATATACTTTCATACTCAATAGAATAGAATGAATTTAGCCATGGATGAGTGCAAATTACACTCATGTGCTCTCTGAATGATGCATACAACATGTTAATTATTGAATATATGGCTGGAGTCATAAAATCATTTTCATTATAATTACCATGTTGTTTGCATCGTTCATAGCGCACATGAGTGTATTTTGCACTAATCCATTGCTCAAATTCTTTCATTTGTTGCAAATATTATGTTGAGTATAAAAGGAAATGGTCCCTTAAATGGCGGGATTTAGCGTACAGTCCCCCTTTAATCAAGTGACAATACTTGACTGCTTCGTGGTTTCAATATAAGATAAATTATGCGAATCAGTGCTCATTTATGTTTCCAGTTAGACTTATTTAAGTTTTTGCAGATCCTATCTGTGCACATTTCCATTATCACTTTTGTCCAACTCAAAATTGTTTTATATTTCTGTTTTGTCGATGATCCCATACTTGTAGTTTGGTTTTTCAATTCGGCCAAAGTTTCTGTAAAATGGTCAAAAAATTCAGAAATGGCCAAATCATTGTCCAAAAGATTTTTTTCAGCCCGCGTTAACCCTGATCATAATACTAAATCTACCTAAATAAAAAAGGTCAAGGCCCTTTAATCAGACAATGAATTTCACCATGTCTCCAAAAAACGTGTTATAATGACAGTAATAAAAGAAATATATCACCAATGTCACTAGGTTTAAATCTTTTTAAAAGCTTACATTAAAATGAGGATAATCATTTCAGGAAACTACTGTTCTATCCGTATAATCTAATTCTCTTATATTATTACTATACTGATCTGCCTTAACCCTACCATGACTGGAGCTTCCTGAAGTTTTGCGAAAACCCTGTGCCAATGCATTATCTTATATATGTGAGTCGACCATAGGTAATGATAATAAAATGATAAAAGTTGTTAAAGAATGTAAGAAAAAATGATAAAAATTGATAAAGAATTTAAGAAAAAAATGATAAAAGAATTGTTAAAAGAATGTAAGAAAAATAGATAAAAAATGATTACAAATTGTTAGGCCAATGCATTTGCTTATATATGCGAGGCGACCTATGGTCGACTTATATATAAGAGAATGCATTGGCATTGTGTCTTTAATGTTGCATCAGCGCAGCTCCCATCGTGAAAGGGTTAATACTGGACAGTCTTGTATTGTTCTATTTTTTTTTATTTGTTCTATTAAAATATTTTATTTTCCTTATTATACTGACATTCTAACCATCATTTTGGGGACATGTGTAAATTATTCATTTCGAGAGAATCAAAGATAGTGTATCTCTTCCTAAGCAAGTTTTATATAGATTCAGAGGTATAAAATAATACATATGAATCAAGAACACCTACCAATTAATCTCGACCAATTAATCTCAATTTTATTCTGAATTTTTCTCACATAATACAGTAAAACCTATCTAAACCGAACACCCTTCGGACCGGCCCTTCTGTTCGGTTTAGAGAGTTGTTCGGTTTACAGAAAATCGCAAAACCATCGGAATATATTGCCGCCGTCAGTAAGAGTTATCGAGACCCGAACACCTCATTACTGATCACTTAAACTTTATTCAATAAACTACAAAATATAACATAAATTGCAATAGATAAACATCGAGGTCACACACAGGACAACTCAAAATCAAAAACATTCACATCATTACCTTTGAACTGATTGCGTTCGGTCTCTTCTATAGCGTTCGGATTTTGGAGGTAAACATTAGTGTATTTGTTCACTTTTGGACAAATAAAGCTGTCCGGTATTCAGAGTACATAGGTTTCGGATTACAGAGGTAATAATTAGTGACAATGCACTTGGGTAAATTCGGGACCGAACAATTCGTTCGGAATGGAGAGGGGTTCGGATTGTAGAGGGTCTGGTTTGGAGAGGTTTCACTATACCTAATTCTAAAGGGACAGATAAAAGGTCTATTTTTAGAACAGAAACATTAGGCAATCTCGCAGAAACCTCAGGGGCCATTGGGGAGTTTTCCGTAAAGTGATTCTTTACTCTACCGAAAATTACTAGATGGCTGCACGAGATTTCCTGATGTTTCTCTTCTAAAAATAGCTCATTACCTGTCCCGATAGAATGAGAAAAATCGAAATAAAATTGATATTAATTGGTAGAAATATTTCCAGACTTGTGTCCTTCCTTGATTGATATGTATTATTTTAAAACAAAGAATATATTATAAAACTTACTTTAGAAAGAAATGAACCTTTTTTTTTAAATATCTTAATTCAGTTAGTTTTAGTGTGATTACAGGCGGTTACTACTCTATTATCTATTTTCAGTTCGCACTGAAATATTTGAGAGAATGAAATATTTTATTTGATAATGTTGAGTATGAATGTTGTGATGTAAGATGTTGCAGATTAACTATTAATATATGACCTTGACCTTCCACCCATACTATAGTGGTCATTAATAAAAACTCTGGACCTGAGAAAGTTCAGTTTGGAGTCGTTAAACTTCAGTAATTTGATTTTCCATGGCTAGACTACTATTCATTGATGCTTTGTTGTTTAACCCTTTCAGTGCCAAGTCCGATTTTTGTATCAACCCATATTTCCTTGATCATTTTTCAAATTTATTGATTATAATAATGTGATACATTGATGGAAAGAGCTCTTAGAGCTCTTCCCATCAATGTATAACATTATTATAATCAATAAATTTGAAAAATGATCAAGGAAATATGGGTTGATACAAAAATCGGACTTGGCACTGAAAGGGTTAATTCCATTCACTCTAGATTAGATTTTGACCAGTCTCTTTGAAAAGCCGACGAAAATCCTGTATTGGAATTACGGCTCTAGAACTCTCTATTAAAATTAGGTTCTGTATTGAAGGGATTCTTTCCATTTCATTGGAGAGTGGCGCAGACTGCGCTCGATTTCATTGGTTTATGGCATAGCACATAGCAGATCACGTCCGAGATCAGAGGTCAATGACGTGTTGACAAACTCAACTATTCTTGGAAAACTGAATAAGGCAATATATCCATAATTCATTTTACTCATCGATATAGGAGACATCATCTTCGAGTTTTTTTTATCAGTCAACGATATTCATGACTGATTATTCTTTCGCATCTAGTTGTATTTATAACCATTTCTAAATACTACGATTCTCAAAAACATTTACTATGCCAGGATGCACTCCATATTTGTAAATGGTTTATTAAGTCATGTTGGGAATGCCCCGTCGTCGCAGAAATGAAATATTACGGAAATTTCTAGACATAATTCTGATATAGGATTTTCGTTGGCTTTTCAAAGAGACTGGATTTTGACTCGAACACATTTTTGGCAGTTGTACAGTAATGCCCTAAGTAATCGACTTCTTAACCACAGCAGAATTATGGGTAACTTTTCAGGATTTAGTCGGTAATATGGCTTGTTGCCATTCATCGGAAAGCTCTCCCCGAGAGCTTTCCGATGAATGGCAATAAGCCATATTTCCGACTAAATCCTGAAAAGTTACCCATAATTCTGCTGTGGTTAAGAAGTCGATTACTTAGGGCATTACTGTATTTGAACATTGTCATTTTGTGTTTTGAAATATAATATGGTCTGCTGGTGCTTGTATTACACCTTAACGCTTTCTTAACTAAATACTCATTGAGGAGTAGTTCCCTTAGGAAATGTTCAGATAACCCTTTTGTGATGGGAGCTGTGCTGGTGCAGCATTAAAGATCATGTGCCAGTTCATGAATTTTGAAAGTGGTGAATAACAATACATGTACAGATATAATATATTTGATTCCGAAAGGTGCAAAAATAGCACTCCTTAAAGGGGAACTTTATACTAAATCTATTTTTGTTTATTTGGATAATTTTGAAGTAAACTTTTTTTTCTCTTGCCTTAACCCTTTCATAACAGGAGCTGTGCTGATGTAGCATTAAAGATCCTCTGCCAGTGCATTCTCTTATATATGTGAGTCTCCCATTGGAAGCCTCACATATATAAGTGAATGCACTTGCTTACAAGGTCAAAGTAAATATTGTTAGGTCAATTTATTCTCTTATATATGCAAGGTTCCCTATGGGAGACTTGCATATATAAGAGAACGCATTGGCACAGGGTTTTATGTAAAATTTCAGGAAGCTCCAGTCATTGAAGGGCTAATAAGTTCAACAAATGACTATAGGTCTTTGTTAAATTTACTATTTGAACATTCCCCACCAATTAATAGAAATCCTTCTGCACTTGTTGATATTTTTGTCTGTCTGTCATCTGCTTACATTTCCTGAAAATCCCTTCAGATGAATAATAAATGATTTCAATGTATACTTTCATAACTGGGTGGGAGAATCCATTTAGTATAGAAAGGGTGAACATATTAACTTCTTAATCGATATTCTCATTCAGGAGGGTGTCACCTCCTCCCCCCCCCCCCCCTTTGGTAAGTGGGATTCAGATGGTATGCAGGATTCATAATTTCATATCCCCCCCCAACTGTTAACCAGTACTTTGGATTCATATGACCAATTTAACCGGTATTCAGGAATTCAGGATTCAACAAAAGGGCTGGTACGCAGCTTTTCTAGCACAGAATTACACAAATTACAAAAATCATTTTCCAGCCCAAATGACATGTTTTGATCTAATTCAGTCTAATATACCTCTTGGAATATTGATGTTATGGATACTATTTCGGCAAATGTGTGAAAACTATTATATTAGAATAAGAATTCTTCACTGGTACACAGGATTCACCCCTCTCGGTTAACTGGTATTCGGGATTCATGTTGGGGTAGGGGGTGGCACCCTCTTTGAGCCATATTTCCGTCTAAATCCTGAAAAGTTGCCCATAATTCTGCTGTGGTTAAGGAGTGAATTATTTAGGGCATTACTGTACTTCATTTAGTTTCCGTAGCCTAAGTTTATGCATAATTTGTGATTTGTAATATACTGTTCAGGAGGGAATAAGCTAGCAGTTGTGTTATTACTTGCACACCAGCCATATAACTTGTGTTATTTATCTGTTCTTTGATAATTATAACCACAATAGGTTTATTTAACTCTCTCTTCACTTGATACCAATATAAATAATCTCACACCTCCCAACTGGCATCTTGGTGCGAATGCGGGGCAGCATAAGCCTCTCCGTTCAATTTGGATTTTTTGACAAAATTTTACTGTTTCCAAATTGATTTTCCCATCAGTTATTAAAGTATACATTGGAATGGTCTATTAATCTTCTGGAGGGGTGTTCAGGAAATTTATTGAACTTATCGGATCATTTCCTAAGGATAACTACTCATCAATGTGTATTTAGTATAGAAAGGGTTACCCTTCCATGACTGAAGTTTCATGAAATTTTGCAAAAACCCTGTGCCAATTTATTCTCTTATACATGCGAGTCACCCATAGAGAGCCTCGCATATATAAGAGAATACATTGGCCTAACAGTATTTACCTTGACCTTGTAAGCTAGTGCATTCACTTATATATGCGAGGCTCCCTATGGGAGATTTGCTTATATAAGAGAATGTACTGGCACATGATTTTTAATGCTGCACCAGCACAGCTCCGTCATGAAAGGGTTAATGCTGCACCAGTGCAGCTCGCTTCATGAAAGGGTTAAGTAATTACAAGATCAATTAGTCCTTACATTTTGTAATAAAATTATAATGGCAAGAAATATTTCAAAGTTTTTGTATTTATCGGTTACAAGAGACATCTGACGCCCAGTTCAACTGGCGGCATTGTGACTTGGGATAACCCTTTCATGATGGGAGCTGCTCTGGCGCAGCATTAATAATCCCGTGCCAGTGCATTCTCTTATATATATTTCTTGACATGAATTGCAAAATTTACGTTGAAATTCTAGAAGTGGAACATATCAGTAACAAATCAGTAATAATTTCTTCAAGAAAGCCAAATTGCATTGAGAGGCTTACAGTAGTGCTCTAAGTAAGCGACTTCTTAACCACAGCAGAATTATGGGTACCTTTTCAGGATGAGAGCTTTCCAATGAAAGGCAACAAGCCATATTTCCGACTAAATCCTGAAAAGGTACCCATAATTCTGCTGTGGTTAAGAAGTCGCTTACTTAGAGTACTACTGTATGTGTTGCAGAGATGTCTGCATTTTCACTGAGAGTCTGAGTCGTTTGGGCAGTGTCAATCTTGCAGCAGATGCTGCCATTCCTACCTTGAGGACAGGCCTCTAAATATGGTGCTGGAAAGTTGCAGAATGCACAGCGGGCTAGTGTCACCAAAAACATTCTCTGGGGACCTCATTCTGCATGGGAGACCTAGACACAGTAACTAAATTCAATGTTAGAGACTATAGATACTTCCCAAAAGATGAGGCCATTAATATTCATTTATGACCCGCCATATCAAATCCAGTCGGAAGTCGGGATATTTTTACCCTGTGCCAATGCATTCTCTTATATATGCGAGTCGACCATAGGTCGCCTCGCATATATATAAGAGAATGCATTGGCCTAACAATTTTTTATCATGTTTTTTAAATAAATGTTTCTTACAATTTTTAGGACATAAAATAAAAAACGTCCATTACCCTGCAGGGAGCCCCACACATATATAGAAGCATATAGAAGAGTGTAGTCTGCTCATGTTTGTCTGGGGCTCTGTATGGGTGAAATTATAAAATTGTTAAAGAATACAAGAAAAAATTATGAAAATTGTAAAAAATTGTTAGCCCAATGCATTCTCTTATATATGCGAGGCGACCTATGGTCGACTCGCATATATAAGAGAATGCATTGGCACAGGGTAAAAAAATCCCGACTTCCAACTGGATTTGATATGGCAGGTCACATTTATGCATTTTATCTTCTTCAAATTAGGGAATATAGAAACTGAATTGAAGGGAAAAAGTAACTAAAAACAATGTTAATTTTGATGGTGATGTTTACATGTATCAATTAGGAACATTGATTATGCAACGTGTCGTCAGCCTATTGGGGGATATAGAGACACTAAACTAAAACAGTTTCTAAACAAAAATTTAAAACTTGTTAATTTGCTAATAAAGATAAGTCCTAAGCAGAATGCGGTCCCCAGAGGGCGAATTTAATGATGCTAACCTGCTGTGCGGGGTAGCGTCACTAAATTCACCCTCTGGCGACCACATTTTGCAATTGTCCAGCACCATATTTTGAGGCCTGAATGAGGAAAATGAGTGAATGAAGATGCCATTCAGTGAAGATGGTCCATCTGTTTGGGGCCACAATTACAATCGGTCTCTTTAACAAGCCAAGTTTGAATGTCAAAAACTAGTTCGTAGTATCACATACCGTTGGAAAAGTTAGTGGAAATGGAAACCATATGACCAAATATCTGAGGTAGGAATTTGTTTGCTGAGTTTGTGAACGTTATATTGAAAAATGTTTTGATTATTTCTATGCAAATATTGTCGAGAACATGCACACTCCATGTCCTAGAGAATTGTGTACGAGATAGGATCAAAATGCAACTTTCATCAGATCAAACTAACTCTTTCAACATTCTGGGAAAATATATACTATAGTTTTATTTGGAGGAGAAAAAATACAGCGGTATAAATTAATAATAACAATATTTTTTATTTAGACAGCATTACTGATAATCACATTTGGTGCATACATATTTTATTATTCCAAATAAATAAATAGACATACAGAATATATATAACATCAGTGTATTACAAGCCTGAGTTTAGTTAGTGTGCCTGTCATTTGCAGAATGAGGTCCCCAGACAGTGAATTTAGTGATGCTATCCCTCTGGGGACCTCATTCTGCATGGCCTCATTTGCTATGGGAGACATAGACTCAGTTTGAAGTTCCCAAGTGGTGAATATTGTAATGTACACCCATTGGAAACCTCGATTATGCAATGTGTTGTCTGCCAATTTGAAGATATAATGAAACTAATCAAACAAAGAAATAGAATCTATGTGAAGAAGTTTCTATAGAAATTTTATAATAAAGAATCTTTCCAGAGAAGATGAGGCCTAAGCAGAATGAGGGATATGCGTAACTAAATTCATTCTCTGCAAATGGAAACAATTATTGCATCATCTCAGGAAAGCCCCAAATAGGATCAGAATTTGAATTCTAGACGTGAATCTGTTTTTGTCCGTTTCTAGAGACTGAAATGTTTATGAAAAATCCTTTTACAACTATCTTTCCAACTGTGTGTGATAATACATGTGAGAAGCTTATGTTGTTTGAACTGGACCTTCCTCTTTAACCCTTTCATGATGAAAACCCTGTGCCAATGCATTCTCTTAATGCTATGCTCCCTATGGGAGACTCGCATATATAAGTGAATGCATTGGCACAGGATCTTTAATGCTGTACTAGCACGGCTCCCGTCATGAAAGGGTCAAACACTGTTCTTCACCTTTATGGTATCACTAGTAGCCTAGTCATTAAGATCATGGAATCTTCAAACCCTTCTATAATATTCCATGAGTAGCTAAGATTCATTTAATCTATTTGAGGCAGGAAGGCCTATTTGACTGTAATATTGAGGTTCAGTGAATCCGCTACTGTACAGTTGAAGGGATCCTTGATGAAATGAATGCCTGGACCTTGCATTTAGTTGAGAAGTTTGTAAAAGTTTTCAATAAATGCTTTATAAAAATAAGCTCTTGACTTTTTAGCTCAACTTGACAAAGTCAAGTTTGAGCTATTGCCATGGTTGTCGTACGTTGTCCGTCCATCCCTCTATGCGTTTGGGGCATTTGTCCGTCCATCAACAATTTCCTTTAGTACACCCTACAGGTCACATCCCTCAAACTTTATATGGATCTTTGGGGTGACCACAAGATGGGAGCCATCAATTTTTTCCATCTTGGATTTCACATTTGAATCCATCGACAAACCCTGCAGCCGACATTTATTGGAGAACTGTTTTAAAAATTTACAGGCATAGATGGGAGCTATCGAATTTGAACGATATTCAATCAAAACAAATATATAATATCAAGTTTTTATTAAACTTTGGTATCTATTGGATTAATTGGTCACGTATATACTGAGTAATATTTTAACTTAAATGAACTAGAGGTAGGCTGTCCCCCCATGGAAAATATAGAAATACAAGGTCAGACAAAATTAAACATGTTGCAGAACTTGGTAAGTTCTCTATTCAATTTGTGGTCATAATTATTGGCTTAAATTTGATATAAAAATAACAAAGAAAAATCTTAACCTATTCTCCAGTCTGAAAACCCCAAATGGGGTAGGGTTCTTTATTACGTAGATTCTATATTCCGAATGTTCTTTGTTCCGAAGGTCCTTTGTTCCAAACGTTCATAATCCCGAAAGGTTCCAAAGTATCACAAGGGTTCTTTATTCTGAAGGTTCTTTATTCCGAAAGCAATTGGGGAATTATTGAAAACCAAGTAGGAAACAATTGAACATGACCCATCCGATTTCACACCACGGGACCTGACAGGACTACTATTTGTGCAGTGTCTTTTCTGTCGATATATACCTCAAAACGATGGAGCTCTAACTTAAGGGGCCCATTCTTGGCAGAGAAAAATTGTCAGCAGTGAACATGTTAAATCGTATTGGGCATTTTAAATGCCCGAATTGCATACAATACCACATTATATTCCATATTTTAACATTTGTCCAGATGTTGATTATTACTGAAAGCTAGGATCCCTATGGTAGGCCCACTTTCGAAATAAAGAACCTTTGGAATAAAAAGAACCATCTTGATACTTTCGGAAATAAAGAACGTTTGGAACAAAGAACCTTGGAATAAAGAACCTTCGGAAAAATACATTATCACATCCAAATGTTATGACAGCATATCAGCCATGATTTTTAATCTCCAGCACCCCTATACATTTACCCCCACATTCCACATGTCCCAATATATTTTGGCAGACATCCATTAAATTCGTTCATGATTGGGGGCTGGTAGGTACACTGGTTAGTGTAATTTACTCTATTATATCTGTTGCCACGAGCCTTCTGAAATTGATCACTACATGGTTCTGTCCTGACACCAGTCGCACAATGAACTACTCTACTGATGGTCCAAACACTGTTTTCAAAATTTACGACTATGAGTCTGTTTGTAAGAAAAAGAAAATCTTGCCATTCAAACTGCTTGCCACTCACAGTAAGGTGATATGGTTGTTTATCGTGTTTATTTTGTACTTAATTATGTTGTTGTTGGGTTATAGTCAGTCAGCAGGAAGCTTGCAATGCTCGCGTGTCCATGCTTGGCTCTCAAAACCGTAATCGTAACTATGGCTATGGAATAACACGCATTCTGGTGATATAGTACCCTATTCGTAATTCTTATCAGTAGTAGTTCATTGTGCGAAAGGCTTTCATTATATGAGCCACTATCTTTTATATGCCAGTCTCTGCCCTTCGCCAAGCTACAAATTGATTGGATGATGGATCATATACTGTCATACGGGTCCTTCTTGTGTCGTCCACATGTTATCACAAACAGAATCCCCGCCTGAAACATTAAAGGTACTGTGTTAACTCAGAAAAGGTAGAACAACCAACCCTTGAAATTGTTTATCTGTCATTTGCAGAATGAGGTCCCCAGAGGGTGAATTTAGTGATTACCCTGCACAGCGGACTAGAATCACTAAATTCACCCTCTGGGGACCTCATTTTGCGTATGCCTCAGCAGAATGAGGTACTCAGATTGTGTATTTGGCGATGCTAGCCCACACTGCTCAATAGCATCACTAAATTCACCCTCTGGGGACCTCATTCTGCAAATGACAGACACTCTATTTCAAGGCTTGAGAACAACTATTCTTAATAAATTAATTTACTGAATTCCAGAACTCAATTTCTGCTTGTAATTGATTAAATTACTGATTTTTTTTTTATCAACGTAACCAAATATAGTTATAATACCTTAGACTGAATTATATTCCTATATACCATTGTTTTTCCTGTGGCTTATAAATATCTTCTCGCTTGATACTTGTACTACGTTATACCTACCTCTATACGACCTCGCTTGTATACCAACATACCCACTCCAAAATGTTCTCAATTTTAGAAACATCTCGTTTGTACTGTACATAATACTAGGTCCTGTATGATATTGCTTCTAATACAGTATACCAACCCCAATGGCCAGATTCTTCATCTCTGATTCAAACTTGGTTTATGGAAACCTATATAGGTTTAATTAAACCTCTGTTTGACAGCTAATGCCATGGTTTAAATCCAAGGCAGCAGGTCTAAGTAACACATTTGTCAACTCTTGTCCAGCCAGACCCATGGTTTAGTGGTAGTGACTCTATATCGTAGAGCTAAATAATCGTACTTACTAGCTAATGCAGACCGCCACGTTCTATCGACAGCTAAAATTTATAATTACGACGAGTCTGTAAAGCTTGCCTGCATAAGTTTTTTTTATTGTAAATTGCAATACTTTTTTGCGTTGTATAACCTTAAACCGGCAACAAAACCATATCATTCGACGGTCCAGCTAATTAAACCCAAGAATCCGTATTTTCTGGACCGCGTTTTACATGGGTGGAGCTGTGCATGATATTGATTGACTGCGTGTCTATTAGGCGAGAGTGGCGACTTGGTGTCATCATGCCACAATTGCCAATAATCATTCTGCTGGCCTGCTTGTGGTCCGCCTTGTAACTGGGTAGTTTGATTGCATGCTCACCTCACCGATTCAGCCATGCAGCCATTAAATGCACACAAACGCCCATTTATATAGAAGTGGTTTGGCTGGACGTCATTGCAGATTTAATAAGAAGTGAAGAATCTGACCTTTATGACCTCCACTATATGCTACAGAATACCCACCCTATATATGTCATGGATTTTTAGAAACATTCCCTCATTTTACAACAGTATACACATCCTAAGTGATAATCACAGTATGCCTATACCCGATACGACCTCGTTTTTACTGCAGTATACCAACCCTATGGCATCGATGTACTGCACTATATCAACCCCTATATGACATCGGATACACTAAATTATACCTACCCCATATGACATCCCTTGTACTGCAGTGTACCCACCCCTAGTTGACATTTTTGATCACAGTGTACCCACCCCTATATGATATTCCTTTACTGCAGTGTACTCACCCCTATATGACACCCCTTTGTACTACCATACTCAAACCATTATATTACATCGATTGTACTATACAGTATACCTACCCCTATATTTCGAGGGAGAGCACTCCAGAACTCATAGTTGGGGATCATCTCCTTTCCACGTTTGCCGTCTGCGATACCATTATACATCGCACCGAGTATCAGATACAATGCCACCGATGTCAGGAATCTGAAAGTCAATTTAAAGAGGCATATTACTCAATAGATTCTTCACCCAGGTATAAAAGTATGAATTGTAATGGTCTATTATTCATTTGGAGGGGTGCTCAGAAAAAATGAACAGACAACAGACAGACCAAATGATATACAATTGCAGGACGTTTCAGTGATTATTTTAACCCTTTCTATACCAAATACTCATTGATGAGTGGGTCCATCAGGAAATGTCCAGATAATAAGTTCAGGTCGTTTGTCAAACTGATTACCTTACTCGTATTTAAATTCGCGCAGTACTATTTTTCGCGCGAATTTAAAACTGAGCGAAAAATAGTACGACTCCCAAAGTTAATCTAAGAAGGCTATGTTGCTGAGTTTATATATGTTATGAACGGTTGAATACACAATTACGCTTATACATGTATGCATATATTTACATTCGGCCAACCGCAATGCCAAGCGACAAAATTCATGGTAACATAGACATTGTTGAAATGTTTGTGTAAGAAATACTAATATTCCAGGTCGCCACAAAATTATGATGTATGTAGTTACTAGTTTATTATATACACGATGTAAATCCACCGCGATGATGTTTAATATACCCATATACTATCCCCAGCAATGACTAAGAACCGAAACTGCTATCAGCTCCAAGATATAAGAAAATATTACAAAAATATTTGTCAGTTTTGAATCGCGCATCTAGGTGCGCGAATTTAAAGTGCGCGAATTCAAAACTGAGCGAAAAATAGTACTGCGCAAATTTAAATACGAGTAAGGTATATTATCTGAACATTTCCCTCCAATAAATATGGGACTCCTTCTGCACTTATAGCATATGCTTACTTTACCTGAAAATTAACCCCATCCATATGAATACTAGACTAATAAAATGTATACTGTTATAACTATAGAGAGTTTTGAAAGGGTTAAGTAAAACCAGGGTTAATCAGTAGCAATCATGTATGCACCGACCGAATCAGTCAAGAATGAAAGATTCATTGGTTGGTATATAGAATAACAGGGACAGGCCATTGGGGGGGGGGACTTAGAATTTACAACTCCACCCTGAGCCTCGAATCAGACCGAAATACCCAAGTGTGGGAAATCCCACCTGTCCTCCATTTGTGTTGGAATTTTCCAAATGCTACTACGTACATCAATCAATCAAACTTTTCAAATTTCAATATACCCCCCACCTCCGGGGTTGGACAAATTCCAACTGATATATAGCCTTCTCCGTCCAAATATTTTACTGAAAGTAGGAGAATATTCAACTTCTGGCCTAAAATCATTATATTTTGTAACAAATATTGGTTGGATTAAAAGATTTCACTGATATATGGCATAAACTGGGGCCATGCAACATTGTGCCTTTCGAATAACTTAATAATTGACATGCATCTTCTTTGTTTAATTTTATTTAGATTTCCCCCGATTTTATGGTTTCCGGGATCTTGATAATAAACCTAGGATGTTGGATTGGAACCCATTTTGTGAGTGAGTGTGTATTTATCAGACCAAACTTGAAAGTTCACAAAGGGGCATAACTCGAAATGTGCTTGGCGCGTTGGCAGTTGATGGCGGGGCCGATCGACCAGGGACAGCCCGACCCGAACTAAGAATATATCAAACTGCAAGGCAGAGTTCAGTTCCTTACTAAGCTGGCATGACCACTGCCATCACGTACACATACTGAGAGGAAATTAAACATTTTTATTTAAGATTATCGTCGGTTACAATTCATTCTCATTTGATCTGGCATATTTTCATCAGAATAATGCAGAATGAATTGTAACCGACAAAAGTCATAAAGGCCCACTTAATTTTCGAGTCACCGATTATTTTTTTTATAATGCCTTGATATACGTTTTTAATAACAATCTATGACATAAACTATGATTAAAATACTATAATTCATCACCATTTGAAACGTCTGTGTCTCAGAAGTTGCCCAAGGATAGAAAACAAAATAGAAAACAACTGAAATCATAGAAAGATTACCCCCGTTTTGTCTCCAAGAATGCAAGAGAATTCAAACAAAAATGTATTTTAAGAATTGGAGTTATTCCCGCTTCATTGAAAATAATACAATTTGAACTACAGTCCAGATGAAAAAACACACCAGTAACTCAACAAAAACAACATGTTCACAGTTTATTACACCGTATAATTTGATAATACACTGTTTTGGAGCTTCCTCTTTCAAATGGTATTAATATGGCATATATTCTATCTGGGGGTTCGAAAATTAATTGGGCCTTTATATAAAAAATGTAAGATTTCATGAAATCCTGTATATATGATTGCAGTGTTCAGACCAGCCTAGCGAGTGGACTTAACTCTTTCTTGCAGTTTGGGCGAGTTGACCAAACTTTGTTATAACTTATATTTTATCCATGCACTTACATGATGAGTAAAATCGTGCCCGCTCCCACGGTTCCGTCATCCTCCGTTGGGTTAGGTGGTATCACCACACACGCCCCCGCATATTCCATTGTCATCTCGTACTGAAAAATGAATGTTCAGAGCCAAAAATTAACAATTTAATACTAAACTAACCCTTTCATGAAGGGAAATTCGCTGGTGCAGCATTAAAGAGCCTGTGTCAGTGCATTATCTTATGCGTGTCTCCCTATATATAAGAGAATGCACTGGCTTAAAATGTTAAGGTAAATAATTTTAGGCCAATGTATTCTCTTATATATGCGAGGCTCCCTATGGGAGACTTGCAAAAATAACAGAATGTATTGGAGCAGGGATGTCGCAAACTTCCAGGAAACTCCAGTCATGGAAGGGTAATTAATACTCATTGATGAGTAGTTCCATTGTGAAATGTTCAAATAATAAGTTCAACAAGCTACTATAGGTCGTGTGTTGAACTTATTGTCAGAACATTTCCCCACTATTGACTAGGAATCCTTCTGCACTTATCTTATCTGTTCACCGTCTATCGTCTGCTTATATCAATCACATGAACATCCCTCCAAATGAATGCATGAGACCAGTCCAATGAAAAGTTTAATAACTTGTGGAGAGAATACATTCAGTAAAGAGATGGTTAAAGGTACTCAATCCGAATTAACGCTCGCAAATTACTATTTCCTTGGCTTCGGGGGTAAAACAAAATTCGAGTCGAGGATCCCACCCATCAAAGCTAGGAGTGGTCAGATATCGATGTTTGAAATCTATTATTTTAATTTTATGTGGCCCAGTAAACTGCAGGCGAGAAGAACTTATCTGACCAGATAGCGGATGAAGATCGATAACTCTAAAATCCAGTGGCTTTTTTTGGTCAGATATTTGACAACTGGCAAAATTTCGTTGAACAAAACGTTGATAAATAACAGGTTTTGGGCAATTTTATACTATAGTTGACTGGTTAGCATTATTTTTGGGCAATTAATCGATTCTGATATAACTAGCTGAAGCGGCATTTCAAACAAATTTGTTGTTGGAATCTGATGATATGGGGACCGTCGAATCGGATTGAGTACCTTTAAAACGTTTCATATAGACCAGCTCACACTGTACGTGATCAAACAATATAGCGAGGTTCAGATTGATGCACGTCACTCCAACCATCGATCGACTATAACTCCCTATGTGTGTCGCAGGACGCCTTCGTCTTGTACAAGCTATCCTTTATATGCAAGTGAAATTCGCACAACAGTTGTCACTGGTTTCTTCGAAAAATAAAAACGAAATATACTATTTTATAGTCCATATAATGCGACCGCGCTAATCGCGTGAAACAAGTCGCTATATAATGTTAGGTGTCAGACCGGTTTTCCGAAGACCCATTACTACGAAGGCCCACAACTCCGAAGACCCGATTCTCCGACGGCCCACAACTCCGAAGACCCGATTCTCCGACGGCCCATAACTCCGAAGACCCGATTCTCCGACGGCCCATAACTCCGAAGATCCGATTCTCCGAAAGCCCATAACTCCGAAGGGCCGATTCTCCGAAGACCTATAACTCCGAAGACCTATAACTCCGAAGGGCCGATTCTCCGAAGACCTATAACTCCGAAGGCCCGATTCTCCGACGGCCCATAACTCCGAAGGTCCGATTCTCCGAAGGTCCGATTCTCCGAAGATTTTGTTTTATCGGGGTATTATATCGTTTACTAAATAGTGTACAGTCCAGTGGCGAAGCCAAGGGGTCCCAAAATTTCCACTGCCCCATTAAACCTCTACTTGCTATTTCAGACAATATGGGCCCCTACCAAAACATGTCCAATGTCATGTAAACGCCCGGAAATCGTTCATGGGGCATCAAAATATTCAAACTTTTCCTACTGCCCCCACCTAAATGGGAATCCTGGCCCGCCACGGACTATACACCAGATACTATAACGTTACGTTGGCCCATGAGATGCCAGAGTAAAATGTACAGGGGTGAACGGGGAAGAACTTGTCGCCCCTGTGCATGTTAGGCTACTCTGACATTCTTGCAGCGTTTCGTTATAATATACCCGGTGCACACCAGTGGCGGAGCCAGGGTTCCCATTTAGGGGTGCACATTAATTAGCATATGTGGGGGATATGTGGGGGATATATCATGCATATGATATGCCGAAAGCATATCACGAAGGCCTGATTTGGGGAGCGCATACATGGGAGGGGGTCGCCCCCAATCGTTTGTCCGGGGGCTCCCCTGGGCAGGAACACTGTGAATATTTGAATGCCTAGGAGGGATTTCCTGACGTTTACATGACATTTGACACGTTTTTTGGGGGCGGTCTTCCATAGGGCCCCATTGACCCCGCCACTGGACTGTACACTATTTAATAAGCGATAAAACATGATCTTCGGAGAATCGGACCTTCGGAGAATCGGCCCTTCGGAGTTATAGACCTTCGGAGTTATGGGCGTTCGCAGTTATAGGCCTTCGGAGTTATGGGCTTTCGGAGTTATGGGTCTTCGGAGTTATGGGATTTCGGAGAATCGGGACTTCGGAGTTATGGGCTTTCGGAGAATCGGGGCGTCGGAGAATCTGACCTTCGGAGAATCGGACCGTCGGAGTTATGGGTCTTCGGAAAAACGCTACGTAACCATAATGTTATGACTAATCTATTGATAGTTAAGCTACTGTTTACTCGAATTTTTCGGGATGAGAATCCATGATGTAGTTCTCCACCTGTCGCCTGAACATCTCAGTCAATAATGCATACGGCATTCAATGTATACATTTAAAACCGAATGTGTTAACCCTTTATTGTGTATAAATACACATTGACGAATAGTTCCATTAGGAAATTTTCAGATAAATAAGTTCAACAAACGACCGTCAGCAGTTTTATTATATTTTCGTCTGCATGTCGGTCGTCCGCATTTATTAACTGAACATTGAATAATAGACCAGTCCAATGTATACTTTTATAACTGATGGGAGAATCCATTCTGTATAGAAATGGTTAATCCAGTCAAGGACTAAATATTCATAATCCGATTTAACACCCATAAATTACTATTTATTGAGTTTCGGGGGTTAAAAATGTTAGAGATTTGAGTCAAGGAACCCACCCATCAAAGCCCAGAGTGATCATATTTCGAGTTGATGAAATCTGTTAATTTCACCACTTCGAATATTTGGCGGCCCGGCAGATATTCGTCGAATGCCGACCGACATACCCTCGATACCAAATTACGTTGAACAAAATGTTGATATAGCACACTTTTGGGGAAATTGTATACTATAGTTATGTTAATCGATTCTGATAACTGAAGCCGCATTTCAAAAAAAGTTGTTGCTGTTGGAATCTGATGATATGTGACCCGCCATATCAAATCCAGTCGGAAGTCGGGATTTTTTTACCCTGTGCCAATGCATTCTCTTATATATGCGAGTCGACCATAGGTCACCTCGCATATATAAGAGAATGCATTGGCCTAACAATATTTTTATCATTTTTTTAAAATAAATGTTTCTGACAATTTTTAGGACATAAAATAAAAAAACATCCATTACCTGCAGGGAGCCCCACACATATATAGAAGCATATAGAAGAGTGTCGTCTGCTCATGTTTGTCTGGGGCTCTGTATCGGTGAAATTATAAAATTGTTAAAGAATCTGATGATATGTGACCCGCCATATCAAATCCAGTCGGAAGTCGGGATTTTTTTACCCTGTGCCAATGCATTCTCTTATATATGCGAGTCGACCATAGGTCACCTCGCATATATAAGAGAATGCATTGGCCTAACAATATTTTTATCATTTTTTTTAAATAAATGTTTCTGACAATTTTTAGGACATAAAATAAAAAAACATCCATTACCTGCAGGGAGCCCCACACATATATAGAAGCATATAGAAGAGTGTCGTCTGCTCATGTTTGTCTGGGGCTCTGTATCGGTGAAATTATAAAATTGTTAAAGAATCTGATGATATGTGACCCGCCATATCAAATCCAGTCGGAAGTCGGGATTTTTTTACCCTGTGCCAATGCATTCTCTTATATATGCGAGTCGACCATAGGTTACCTCGCATATATAAGAGAATGCATTGGCCTAACAATTTTTTATCATTTTTTTTAAATAAATGTTTCTGACAATTTTTAGGACATAAAATAAAAAAACATCCATTACCCTGCAGGGAGCCCCACACATATATAGAAGCATATAGAAGAGTGTCGTCTGCTCATGTTTGTCTGGGGCTCTGTATGGGTGAAATTATAAAATTGTTAAAGAATACAAGAACAAATTATTAAAATTGTAAAAAATTGTTAGGCCAATGCATTCTCTTATATGTGCGAGGCGACCTATGGTCGACTCGCATATATAAGAGAATGCATTGGCACAGGGTAAAAAAAATCCCGACTTCCGACTGGATTTGATATGGCGGGTCACATATAAGGACCATCGAATCGGATTGAGTACCTTAACGGATGAACTTACGGTGCATGCTGACTCGTTAAAGACGATGTTTATAGGCACGGGAACAATATTAGGCGCCGTCTTGTTTTTGTTCAGCAACCACGGCATGTGCATGTTACACTCGAAGATTAGATGGACGGATAAGTCACACGTTGTATTGTCTGGCTTGACGTATCGAGCTCCATTCTTGAATCCAACCAAGAAACTAAACCCAAAAGAGGAAGCTGGGAATGAAAGACATGCGCAATTAATTTCAAAGTTACAAAACAAATACAACCAAGGCAGGGATGTCGCTAACGGGCCTCCGTTGGGGAGGAGGTCCACATTAAAATCTTCAACTGCACCCCCTTGAACCAGACGTAACTCCCCAAAACAGGTGCAGCCTCGTCCCTCCCCGCCGTTGGGTTGGACATTCTAACTGGTACCTCAAACTTTCCAACTGTTGGAAGGGGGTGGGTGCATGCAAATGAAATATATTTATATTGGGTCGAGTTCAAGGTCGTGTGAGGTTGTGATTGGAAATTACAAGTTGGAATCCCCCTTCGACAGAAACCCTCTAGCCGCGTCCCTGAATACAGTTCACTTGATTTGACTCCACACAAGATGGCATCCACCATGGCAGTCATTTTGTTTGGCATGCACCCCAGTTCTCTTTGATCGTGATTACAGAAAAGATAATAGCACACGCGGTCTTGATCTTCATTTGATTCGTTGTGATAATGTACAACCCTTTAAAATTAGCTAAATAACGTTGCGGCCAAGATGGCTGCCGAAATGTGAAAACAATTCTAAAAATTCAACACTTTTCGAAGCAAATTTAATTTTTGAGACAGTGCGAATTTTTTTGGGGGGATTGGGTTGATTTCGAACCCCGGCCCATGACATCGAGCGCGCCTTGCGACTCAAAGTCCGACGTTAATACCACACGGCCACCGAAGCGACCCCAAAAAATGAAGCTCGAATGGCCGCTGTATTCTGACGTCGCACTTAGGACACTATATGCACGTTTTAAGGTCTCTATATAGTATATATATATAGGAGATATAGCACAGTAGCAATGTTATATTTTATGCGCGCTCGCCGTCATGGGCCGGGGTTCGAATCCCACCCAATCCCAATTTTTTTTTGCACTGTCTCAAAAATTAAATTTGCTTCTAAAAATAGGCGCCTGGTGTGTTGTATAGCCCCAAGCATGTTCAAAGAGCAATGCTCGGCATGTTTCGGAGGCATAAAATATAACATTGCTACTGTGCTATATCTCCTATATATCAACACTTTTCGTTTGTCTCCATGGGAAAACATGGATATATTGGCGTGATTTTATATATTTACCAAACAGTCATCTATGCACACAATAAAAGACAATTATAATATGCATTCTTGGTCGGATAGTTTTGCCCGATATCACATTTTTTTCCAAAATGCCGGTTTAATCTTGGCAAAGAGGGATCGACGCTAGTCGCGTAATGTATGTTTCGAAACAATTGGTGTTATTGTTTCGACATCTATGTGTATGTAATTATGTATGTATATCAACCCCCATTATATCATTAAAAGGCCATTACATATTTCCTTATCTCTCATTAGTGGCCCATAGGCGCGTCCTTCCCGCGAACTTGGCATCGCGTCAACAAATTGACTTTACATTGAATCAGGCGGATTAATATTATTTCGTAAAGCTGCACACGACAACAACACCAGACCGTGCAAAATGATTGCTTTGTTCATTGAAGTTATATTCTTGTCCAACTTCGTTGCACTAACGAAAATAGACACAAAATAAAGAGGCAAATTAGGGGAGTAGGCAGCTCGAGAGCGCAATATTGTCGTATACGGTTGTGAAGCGTCTCAGCCAACAATGTAAATGTGTGCATTTTTAAGCTTCTGTTAAGGGTTTTGATTTGTTAAAAAGGCAGAAAGCTCTACTTTTTTCACGTGATATACAACGAGTTATGTTGGGATATAAGATTTCATGAAACTCGTTTGATAAATTTGATTCACAACTCGTCTACGACTCGTTGTGAATAAAATTGATCAAACTAGTTTCATAAAATCTTATATCCCAACATAACTCGTTGGAGATACTCTATATCGGAGATACCAAAGGTATGATTCCTCTTATATTTCAGTCCAGGATTTATTCACCCAAATCCAAGATGGCGAACAAAATGGCGACCAGAAATTGAATAATCGTTGATTAATTTTCATAGCATTGGTCGTTATTCTCACGACAACTCCATCCATGCTTACACTTGTGAGTTGAGGAAACTGAGGCCAAGTACCATTAGATCTAATTCGAGAAAGAGTCCGCCAAATCCAAGAGGTGCCAACAATTATAACAAATTCATCGAAAATCCCCAATGTTCACATCAGTGGGCGTTATTGTCTATTGCCATGCTTATTCTCACTCCCATCAACTTTTGCCAAAAGTTTCAACAGTTCAAAGTTTTATGCCCGACACAACATTAATTCAATGTATTTGGAAATGTTACACCGAATATAAGTTGAAATTATTCTCATTGTTCGATTTTTTCAACCAGTAATTGGAGGAGAAATTGTTGTTTTTATATAGGCCAACATGAGCACATTTTTTCTACCTTTGGTCATACTTTAGGTTATAAATGGCCATCAATTGGATATTATTTCAATTGTCAGGAGGTGTCATGTTTGAATTTTCAAACATTGGGAAGTTTTTGTTATTATCGCCATTATTAATTATTGCCTAATAACGAGGCAAGTTGACATCCTTGTTCAGTAAAACACAAACTGTTATAGTATTGTCAACAATCATCACCAAAGACAGTAATATTGTGATTCAAACACTGATTCAAATATTAAGTTGAAAAGCTGTGTGTTACGGAACATTTTAAGTATGCGTAGTCAATAAATGGCGTTTACATAATAATTATAGATTCAACACACGATATCTCGTTATTGGAGGATTATTGACAATAAAAATTAGAAAACAATTTCAAAGATATCTATGTTTTCATGTTCTACTTGATAATGATGATTTTACAGACTTTTGTGTTATTTTACTTGGACTCAGTTCGAAGGCATCGAGTCCCTTGAATTTCTTGGAAGTCGATAATCGGATTGTATTTATTGAATAGACCAACTAGACGTACCTGAGTGGTTGAATGGATTCGCGTCGTACTTTCCCAGACTGTACGCTGGAAGTTGTTTCGATGTGCCTTGTTCGCAGACGCTAGAGTTAACGCATGACGCGGATCCAATGGTATTCAGGTGCTGACAGATGCCGAAATAATAATGACATCCTTCTCCGAACCCTGTCCGGTTGATACAGCTTCGTGTCTCAACCGACTCCCATATTCTGTCGGAGAGAACGTAACTTGTAGGTTACAAGAATACTAATGTTCCAGAACATTTCATACCGAACACTTATATATTGCCGAATAATGTTAAAGGGGTACTGTGCACTAAATCCGCACATTTACGGGACATTCTCTTTTTATACTCAACAGAAAATATGCAACAAATGAATAAATTCGAGCCATGAATTCGTTTATGTAGCTTTCATTTGACTATGATCGAAAGCGCCGAAAACGAAAAAATATGCTTCTGTAGATTGCGGCGCGCGATTAATGGCTCAAATTTTCCGCTTCTGGGGCTTTCGGCGCGCACCAGAAGCGACATGTATGCATTATGAAGTGGCCCTAACAGTACTCCATACATATATAGTTCACACCGAATCGAACCCTCCATGTGGATTATTATTTTAGAAATCGACCGTTCCACAATATTCCAAATCCCATTCAGATAGCGGTTTGTCACTTTGTTCCACGTTTCATTCCATTCTGCTGTGAGAAACATGATTACGTTACAGTACGAAATCAATGCCGGCAATTTTAGGGTCGGTCAGTTGTTGGCCAAATAACACGTCGGTTTCTAGTTGGTAGTGGGTTTAAGGATTTCGGTTAATTAGGGCGAATATATATATATTATTATCAAGTTTTCGTTTGACACCGAAACGACAAAAACTTTACCTTTAGTTACCAGAATCGATTATTGCAACACAATAATGCTAACCACTGTCAATCCCAAAACTTGTTATTTATCAACATTTTGTTGTACAAAATATGTCCGTATGATCACTAAAGTATCACGAAATTTGACCGAATTACCACTTGATTTTAGAGTTATCCATCTTCATCCGCAATTTTGTCCGAGACCCTCCGTTTGACCACGTGTTTCTGTGCCCCATATTATTACACATCTCGATAAATAACGAACGTGTATAGTACTGTTAACATGAAGCAGACGCGTATGGCGTTGGTTTACGGGGGCAACACAAAAGGGGCCGACAGCGGAGCGCGTTAAATGCCACCGTGCTATGGCCATAATAACAGAGTACGTGGTGTCTCCCATACATGTCAGACCAAAGTGTTTAATGTGTTCTGATAGTTTGATATTCCGGACAGCATTTGGTGTTATACCCACCTCATCATTTGTCTGCCACAGGTATTCCTATGAATGAATTACTTGACTTGGGGCTCGTCAAGCCATCAAATATATTGTTTCATTATAATCGCTCCGGTATGTTCCACCGGAAACCTCCGACAATCAACAATGAAATGCAATAGCTAAATCAGCTCACACACAATAATGGACTATGCATGATAAAACAAACAAGAGTTAACAGTGAAAATACTATTACCAAAGACAGAGATGCGTATTTATTGGGGTAGGGGGTGTTTCAAATCCACTTTTCATGGTCAAAATATCCAATAGTTGAAAACTTCATACCCGGCTCACCAGTTGGTATTTTCACACCAGAACGAAGTTGAAATTGTTTTTATAGTGTGTAGTTCCAACCTGCACTTAGTGTGGACAAATTACTGACAAATTGCGGGTGTAAGATGGATAACTCTAAAATCTAGTGGTTATTATTGCTAATAGTAACCACTTGCTTTTAGAGTTATCCATCTTACACCCGCAATTTGTCAGTAATTTGTCCGTTTGAGTGCGTGTAACTGGACCAGATTTCAAAAAATCACAAACTTCAAAATCGATATCTGATTACTCTGAGCTTTGAAGGGTGAGTTCCTCGACTCGAATCAGATATTTGTTACCCCCGAAGCCAAAGAAATAGTAATTTAGGGGTGCTTAATCGGATTGAGTACCTTTAAAGCAGTTTGGCAGAAGGGTGGAACTTTCCAACAGTTGGGGGTGTCAACCTTGGAATATCCAACTGCACCTCTGAAGCTTTAATATTTCACAGTCAGAGAAATTCCATTGCGGTTGTAGTTTTTCAACTGGTAAATCATACTTTCTAATTGTTGGAAATATCCAACCTAACACTCAACAATTCCAACTTATTGTCATTTCGAACAAATTTAAAATTGGTCGGATTAGCCAAGCACTGCAAAATTTTTTAATTTTAGAAAAACAGCCCCAGTGTGTCCTATCGGTATCATAGTAATTCAGCAGAACACACTAGCTTCATAGACGACTTGTGAGATATAAACACACTTTCAGGACAGTTTTACTGGCTATATTTAGAACATAACTTCACGCGCTTTACTTCGGAGCATAGCAAGAAGGAGAACTCTATAATCTTGTTAGCATTCTCATTCAAGGCAAATTGCCATTTCGATTCAGATATTTTGCATGAATGAAAAACTTTATCATAGAGAGTGAATTCAATAATTTGAATGACGCAGATAAATTTGCACTGATTATGAGAAATGATAATATTAAAGTAATTAACAAGGTTTGCAACATAGTCCGGCAATTCTTCCTACGGCCGAATAATAAAACTTGAAGAAATTGTTGAGGGAATGTTGATAAGAACTGTATTTGCCATAATAATTTTGTTATATATTGCTTATTTAAGTATATGATGTTCATCAGTATCTTGCAACTGCCCATTGAGGTGTGTTGCAATAAATTTTTGTGTCTTGTATCTTGTAGATAAATGATATACCTATAATCATCAGTTTTGCGGGCGTTTTATTCACAGAAAAAGTTATCTGTAGTCTCGAAATAAGGTTTTATAAAAAAAAATGAAAATATGTTGTTGCTGTAATTGTGTCCCGGAAGAAATGGTTCATCTTTAAATATACCCCGAATATATAAATCTGTTCACATGCATGGCAAAAAGATATTCCAGGTACAAAAATGTGTACCTAAAATTGATATGTACCAAGTACAAATCGCCTCATGCGTCGTGCGACTCGTGTAAACGGGGTGCGTTACATACCTGGAGGTGAGATTGTTCACGTCAAATGGAGGGAACCCACATATGGGCGTGAGAGTTTGTGCCTCAACAGAGCACCATGGCACGATAACAGACAAAGCAATCACAAGTGCAATTCGAGAATATTTGCAAATATATGCGGCGCTATCTCCGACCATCTTGTTTGTTGATGTTGGTGAAGAGATAGCATATTGTGTCATGTGATGAGCAAACTCCAGCATATAGAATTAAACATCGAGCAGGCAAGTAACTCTAATGCGAATGTGCTATTGTGCTAGAATATTCTCAGTTTGCAACATCAGACACAAGCTGAAAAACAGAATTCAGTCCCCTAGCAACGCTATGTCTGAACGCTGCCGGCATGTGTATTTTCTTTATTAAAAGTCTTTTGTCGGTCACAATTCATTCAGGCTTGATCAAGACAATTGTCAAATGAGTCTAATGAATATATATATATCTTTATTTCCTCCATCTAGGAGAGTATGTTTTACAAAAATTATAACAATAATACAGAAAGGAAAACAGAATAATACAGAATGAATTGTAACATACAAAAGTCTCAAATAAATAAATGTGACATTTCTTCACATTACGTGTAGGTGCGGGCAGCGATAAGTCCTGCGTATAGGGGAATGAACTCTGCATAGAGCTTGCATCAGACAAAGTTCAAGTTTCCTTCGATTTAAAGGCCCACTTAATTTTCGAACCCCCAGATCTCATATATAAAATATATGCCTTATTAAAATAACGTTTGAAAGAGGAAGCTCCAAAACAATGAATTATTAACTTATCCGGTGTAATAAACTGTGAACATGTTGTTTTTGTTGAGTTACTGGTGTGTTCTTTTCATCTGGATTGTAGTTCAAATTGTATTATTTTCAATAGAGGGGGGAATAACTCTAAATTGAAGATAGAGTTACACTCCCCTTCCATTGAAAATACATGTTTTAGTTTGAATTCTGTTGCATTATGGGAGCCAAAACGGTGGTAATCTTTATATGATTTCAGCTGTTTTCTTTTTTTCTAAGGGCGTCTTCTGAGACACAGACGTTTCAAAATGGTGATGAATTATAGTATCTTAATCTAATTTAATGGCATAGATTGTTATTAAAACCGTATATCAAGGCACTATAAAAAAATAATCAGTGACTCGAAAATTAAGTGGGTCTTTAAAACAGCTCGTTATATATCGGATGTGTTACTACATGTTACCACCACCACCCACATATTAGTGCTACATATCAGGTGACCACGTTCAAACATGTTATTTCAACGTTGAACATTCACGCAATGTTGCTATGTGTGGTTTTGTGAGCAGCAGCTGTGTGTAACGTTATGGAAAAGAGGTAAACGCGGTGACGTGGTTGCAGAACACGTAGTATTTCGCGTATGTGTGGACTTGGTGAATACAACCAAATATAATGTCCAGGTATAAATAGTCACTGCCATAAAGTATGCAGGCAATTTTGGTCAACTTGAGAATTTATTGAAGATAGTCTATGGCACTCCTTCGTGTTTTGATACATTGCGTTAATTGTATACCACCATACATTTTTGTGATAAAAGCGAAATATTCGTGTTTCATCACTAGATTGGAGGCAACTATGACTATACTTTGTTTGAGACACTGACAATAGGATCTAAACATTTTACCCAGTAATATATGCACATCTCTCATACTGTTCTATAGCAGTGAGTTTTGAAAGGTACCCAATAATGACCTGAATAGGATTTTGAACTGCTGGACTGGGGTGGAGGTCGGTCTAATGGTGTTTTCTCTATGTATTTGGTTAAGTCACATCGATTAAAAGTTATTTGCATAACCTATACCCGAATAACTTCATTATAATTTAGTTAAACTGCGTACAGGGAATCTTCTGAACTGCTCCATATGAAGTGCTGAACGGGATTTTGTACTGTTGAACTGGGGTGGTGGTCAGTCAAATGGTTTTCACTCCCTATATATGGGTATGGGCCATCGATTACAAGTCATTTACACAACCTAAACTCTACTAACTTCGTTATAATTGAGTTCAACTGCGTTCGCGATAATCTGCCGTACTGCTGAACTGGATTTTGAACTGCCGAACGGGCGGTCAAAAAGGTGTCCCCTTTCTGTAGTGGATATAACACTTATAGTACGTGTCATTTACACAACCACGACCGACTGTCATCGTTATAATTGGGTTAACCCTTTCAGTGCCAGGTCCGATTTTTGTATCAACCCATATACCCTGTGCCAATGCATTCTCTTATATATGCGAGTCGACCATAGGTCGCCTCGCATATATAAGAGAATGCATTGGCCTAACAATTTTTCATCATTTGTTATTATGTTTTACATTTCTTTTACAATTTTAATAATTTTTTCTTATATTATTTAACAGACTTATTTTGTAGGTTTAGTGCCAGGGAATCTTACGTTTTTCATGGGCATCAAAATTATTACTATGAATACTTGGTGATAGTTTTGAGTTATAACATGCTCCTAAGGTTTTATCCATTTTTTTTTCATTCGCTATAGCATGCTTAAGCATACCCAAAACAAATTCAACCCCTGGCACTGAAAGGGTTAAACTGAAATCAGGAAATCTGCTGATCAGGTGGTAACCTGCTGATCAACAGATGATTCAGCGTTCAAGTGCACCTTCATGTATTGCGTATTCGTATCTCATTACAATGGAGCGAGATGAATACAAGAGTGATAAAAGGGAATGAAGATCTTGTCATTTGTTCAGAAAGTAAATAAAATAGTTTCTGTTAATTGAGGATTTAGGAATCAGAAGTTGGTAATAAACCTGACTATAATCCACTGAAAATGGAAAATAGTCATCATACGTTATGATATTAATACTTGGTTTCTATGTTGGTATATTAGTATATATGTATGGTTCCCGGAATCAATTATACGATAGTCACTAGTGAGCGATATGGCAATCATCGATGGTATAAATACTAAAACTGACGATCTACATGTAGTAACCTATGGAGCCCCGGAGGTGACATCCGAATGTTTTTTTTAAAGTCGTGGCCACGAGAATTATGTCGTGGCCACGAGAATATGAAGTCGTGGCCACGAGAATATGAAGTCGTGGCCACGAGCATATGAAGTCGTGGCCACGACCATATTATCGTGGCCACGACATTATTCTCGTGGCCACGACTTTATTCTCGTGGCCACGACCTTATTCTCGTGGCCACGACTTCGTAGTCTCGTGGCCACGACCTCATATTCTCGTGGCCACGACTTCACATGCTCGTGGCCACGACTTCATATTCTCGTGGCCAGGACTTTATTCTCGTGGCCACGACTTAAAAAAAAAATTCGGATGTCACTTCCGGGGCTCCATAGTAACCTAATATTTGTATATAACTAAATCTAAACACACGTGTGTGACTGAAGACATCAACCTTTTATATTAGCGTGCGATCAATTAGTTTACTCCAACCAACAATGTTTCACACGAGATTGCGCCGTCATTACTCCTGACGAAAATAAGCTAGTAGCGATGTCAGAATAAAACTCGGAATATATTCATCGAATTTCAACATGCCATCGACCCGAAACCATATGTACATATCTATTGTATAATATTTCTATATGTCTATTGTTTATATAATTCTATATCTCAATATCCTTATGTTATACATGTATTAACTTGGATGAGAGAATAAAGCATATAGGTCGTTGACTAAGGGTACGTTCATACGCTGGCAAGTTTGCACGGTATGTTTTGCGGGTATTTAGTCATAGAAAACCACATGGTGCCAGAATTATGGCAGAATATGAACGGAAACATGCACATAACATGCATCTTTACCAAAGCTAACGACATTAGAAGTAAAACTTATGTAGTTCCACTTGTAAGGGTGCTACTGTAATTTACCTTCAAATACCTGTATGATTTATTTTTTTGCGAGATAATTGCATGCTGTTTGCAGGCAAATTCCGGTAACATCGCTACAGGTGGAACTACCGATATTTTTATTTCGCACGTATAGTTAGCTGGGGTACAGCTTGTTTCCGTTCATATTATGGCACCATATCGTTTTCTACGACAAAATGCCTGAAAACCATACCGTGCAAACTTGCCAGTGTATGAACGTACCCTAAACATCCACGTGGACTGTTTACTCCAATTCAATACTAATTAATATATACAACAATATTCAACTTAAGTAAAATGGCAAGCACCTTCCCTACTAACACACTGAAGTGTCGTGCAAACATTACTCTCATCATTACTCTCGTCATTCCCATTCTTATTCAAATTAATTTCAGATAAAGAATGAAGAGGTACATAATATGATGTCCTGTCCCCAATAGTTTATAAGACAACATAGCTAGATCATGCAGTACCAACACCGTGATTCATCTCCGAGCTGGGCACGTCGTGGCCATATTCGAGTGCGTATTTCCTTTTCAGTTCTTTTAAAAAATGTTTATTGAAGAATCAATCACAATTTTCAGTTCTCGATGTTTATTTGACTCAAGTTGCGTTGCTGATTCATGGGATATAGGGACGATTATTCCATTGTACAAATACTTGGGTTCATTTTTAAACATATCAACGAAGATCCTGTCAAATCGTCTGTTTTCATATGTTGAAGATAATGAACTATTATGTGAAAGTCAATCCGGTTACTGGAAAGGCTATTCAACTACTGATAACATATTCACTTGGTACATTTTGAGCGCAATGACGCAGTGTTTGAAACGGAATTTGTATTGTGCTTTCATTGATATTGAAATTTTTTTTTTACAAGATATGGAGACAGGGACTAGGGCATAAATTGTTAGCCACCAATACAAATGGAAAAATCTTCTGGATTATACGGAATTTATACTCAGACATAAATTCAAAAGTTAAAGTTGGCAAATAACATGTCAAATTCCTTCCCTTGCTTGTCGCGGGGTGGGGGGGGGGGGGGTAGACAAGGCCATGCATATATGTCACCTCTCTTGTTCGCCTTGTATCTAAACGATTTGGAAGATTTCATTATTAAAAGAGAGAATGGACACGACCATTTGGCTAGGGATAGTCACCTTGCATGTGAGAGAATACCCTGTTATGCAATGCATGTATACAGATCTTTGTCGCATATATATGTATACTGGTAACCTATGGGTATATATATGGATGCCAAACCGTACTTGGCAAATTTCAGTAACGAGTGTTTTGTTATTTTCTGAGATCTCTGGTACTTTTCATTAAGCTCCTATGACTGGTATTCCATCCGCATGGTGATTTAAAACAGTTCATACCATCTGTCTGCCATATCCTGCTATTATCACCGTTTTCATCAAATTATATGGGAATGGATCCCCAATTTCACTTGGAAATGACTTGCGTTGGATGGGTTGGTGACCGAGATCGGATAGGAAAAAATATCGCGTCCCCGGGGAGGTGGGTCCCAAAAAAAATAAAAAATTCAACCTTGTATCCTGGATTCCACTCAATTTAATAGGAAATTTCCTTATTTTGTACTACAATTTCTCGTTTTTTCTTAATAAAATTTTGAGAGTTTTTGCTATTATATTGTATATCCAGTCCAGCAATAATTTATTCCCAAATGATGATTTAGTGCTTTCATAATTAGCTCCGACCTCAATTCATTTCAGAAACACAGAACAATGACACCCGCATCCAATGCGAATTACGTTCCGATTGCAAAACTACTATCATTCCCTATTTATCATTGTCGACCACACCCATCGATAACATATTGCGTGTATAAATAATAGCACGAAAATCTGACTTAATCCATCTTAACGGATATTATAAATAAAACTCCACTGTAACTGTTATAAACGCATGCATGATTTACTATCAAATTACCAATCTGTATCGTTACTGCGAAACCAGAAATCGGTATGCTCGTCTCAGGTTCAAGTCTCGGTTTATACAAAAATCTCAGATCGGGGGGGGGGGGGGTACTAAGGTCTCAGTTGTCACTATTACCAATAACACACAAAATTATCGATTATATTAAATTGTGTCCTGTTCACACGGCATACATTCGATATAACACAATTCCTATTTGGTTAACATAAAGATAAATGCTTCCAAAACTTATGTTTCTGTTACCAGAACTTGTACGTTACCACATGATTCGAATTATGAACAGACCCGTCACAGACTTGAATGACAATAAGAAGGCAAACCTTGGTTTACGTAAACCTGAGTTTCAAAAAGACGAGAATACGGATCAGTGCGGACCAATAATCCCAGCTTACTCGTTTGAAGCAATGTAACACCTCGCGATCAGCGTGGTTTGTGCCTGGTCTAGACTATAGTTTACGGGAAACCTTGGTCCAGACCAGAGACCAGAATTCGGCCGAAAGAGCGTGAATCTGGTAAGTCGTGTCGATGAATTTTTTTATATTAAATAATGCCAATATGGGCGTGGTTCGTATGGGGTGCCTCAACTACGCCAGATACGGACGTATTTGTAATATGATTAATGTTATAGCTACCAAACCATCCATAACCCATATAGCAATATGCTCTGGAAGGAACTACACCAATCATCATAAAATAACAAAATCATGCATGTAAATATGCCCCATTTACGTTCTCATATATAGAGCGTAATTCATATTCAAATAATGCCGATACGATACGATACGATTTATTTGCATAAACACAAATAAAGGCAGTATGCTAACGATACAAATAGTAATAAAACAATAAACAATTAATAAACAATTACATGTGAACATGGCATGTCTAGCTATATGTATTTTATTGTGTGATGGCAAGCATAATATTCATTCAGAGCGCTTATCATAGAAGCGCCGGACCACGTTGCTGATTTTGCTGCTTATTTCAGGGTTATCATTTTTCATTACAAGATTAAATTTCTGATCGTTTGACATACTTGTAAAATAGCTGTGATATCTACCAACAATTTGGAAAAGTTCATTTCTGAGATCGCAATAGTGTGGACATTCCATAATGAAATGATACTCATTTTCTATATCCGAACCTGTCCTGCATTTAAGGCACAGTCTCTTCCCCTCCTTAATTATAGGCTGATGATGTCTACCTTTTTCAATAGCGAGTTTGTGATCACTAACACGGAGTTTTGTAAAACTGATCCTATCTTTTAAAGATGTTGTGTTTATTAAGTAAGTCTCTAAGATATAATCATTTTTAAACAATCTATATGTTCTGAGTTTATTTTTATGGCCATCTCGTTTTGAGTCATCAAATATAGATCTCTTGAATTCTTTCACATGTTCTTCCTGGAGCTTACACTTGAGATTTCTAATGATACTATGGCCGGATTCGTCATCTCAGGTTTAAACCTGGTCTACGTAAACCTCTAGGTTTAAACCGCCGTGAGTCAGCAAAATCCGTGGTTTAAACCCGAGACCGCAGGTCTAAGTGACGCATTCGTCATCTCTGGTTTAAACCAGGTCCAACCAGACCAGTGGTTTAACAGTAGTGCCTCTGTATCGTCGATATAATTAAACGTACTTTCCTAATGCGGACCGCCTCGTTTTATTGATTGCGAAAATCAATAATTACGACAGCGGTCATATTTTGATTGGAAATTTATAAGCGAGAAGCAGTCACACACATAAAGCGCATGGGGATAAGTTTTTGTCAATTTCAATATTGTTTTTGCATTGTATAAGCTTAAACCAGCAACTAAACCATCTAATTCGGTGGTCCAGCTAAACCAGCTTTACCGAGGCTAAACTTGAGATGACGAATCCGTCTTTTCTTCATCGCGGTTTAGAATTGTCAAACAATCAATCAAAGGGTGGAGCTGTAAATTATCTCGAGTGAGGGCGTATCTAAGTTGCGACTGCCGACTGGTGTTATCGTGTCACAGTTGATTCATTCGCACGTGAGCGTTGCTCAGATATGGACAAGTTCCTTCAATATAATGTTTACAACTATATTGTGGCAATCACAAATACAGGTGTTTTCTACGAATTCATTTGAAGGGTTGAACGTTTTAATTATGACACCAAACGATGCTACTAAATGACCATATATGCTATGTACAAAGTTCAACCCGTGTATCTGATATCACCAACCCGGAAGGTATCACGAAACCGGACCATGCGGTTTTTGATAAATGAACATATCCTCCCTCAGATGAATGTATTTATCGCCCGGTTGATGTTGCTATCCACTATTTAAAACATAAATTCGTAAAGCGTAATGTTCCCTCATTATGATAGCTTGCTGTCGCCCCGCTACATTTAATGGACATTCCGGCTCATATCCGTTTTTATCATAAATCCTAGACACTTTTTGACGTTAGATAGTTCGTTTGAGGTATAATTAGCCGCCGCTAACGGCGGAAAATGCGTGTATCAATAGAAAATATATGTTCGAGTAACCTTAAGTTGTTCCACCCTACAGTGCGATTCGTAAAGAAAAAAAATCACTAACCGCGATCAAGTGTAGGTACCCACCATAAGTATGGGGGTCAAAGCCGCGGATCGACACTGCAATAAGATGTCGCCAAACCGGAGTTGGGATGTCAAAGATGCGGATTATATATTTCGCATTTTGACTGTTTTTGTCGGTGAATTAGTACTGATAATCACTCAATGTCAGTCACGCATTCTAATGAATCGATTTTCAATTATTATAATAATTATGTAATATATATTAAGTCATACTTCATTATAAAAGCTATCAATTTTGTCAGTTATTCACTTATGAATTGTCGACGGCGGTGTGATCCATATAGGATGCAGACCGCCTAACATTTCCTTAAAACATTGGTGAAGCTGGTTCCGCCAGTTCGGATTCGATTGCACGAAAGAAAATCCGTAGAATGGCACGTACTTTAGGACTTGAGCTAGTAAAATATCCCCATTATATGGAATATACCATTATCTTTCGGACAGGTCTTCACATGGCAGATGTTTCTTTGTCGTTGTGTGTGTTGGTGGGCGGCGGAGGGGTGTGTGTGCACATGGGTGGGCGTATTCGTATGTTTGTTTGTGTTTTAATTTCATGCTAATACATGCCTTGTATATAGTAGGATATTTTCAATAATATAGGCCCGGAACTGTACGTATGGTAGGGGAAAATTAAAAAGTGTAAATCTTTGATGGATAGGGACGTGGATGTATAGGATCTCAGTTGGTGTGTCCACCTAAGATTTTCTTAATGCGCATGCACCCCCGGATTGAGTAGTTCTATTTGAACCATATGTTTATATAGTCCAGTCAAAATACGACATATATCGGTTGAAAATGTTTACAGAATTTATTTTATTCTTAATGTATGCAGGGACTTCTTCCTGACAACATATAAAACATTCGCTGCGAGATTTGTTTGTAATGTATGGAAATTGTAATCGTTTCTCCCAGTTACCATAGTTCTTTTCGATCGCATTTGTTTAAGGGTAGTTAGATTGAAATGGACCCAACAAGAAGTGCATTTAAATACATGTAGTGGGGACATGTTATATACCAAACGAAATGGCGTGCATTTCTATATGCAACGGGGGTGAATGTGGTTGTGAATATCTGATCAAGGTCAACCAGGTCAAAAGGTCACAGAGTACAAACTTAAAAGCCGGATTCTGTTTTCCGGATGCTAACTAGAAAAAGTGACCTTTCAGACTCCAGAAAAAAATGGCGTCTGTCATGGCGGCCATTTTTTGTATATGCCCCAGACTATAGTATAGTACAGAATGTTCTATACAATCCATCACAAATAGTATGCACAGAAATTCATATACAGCTGTTTACAGTGAATCCCCCACCCCCGCAAGTCAGGGGGGATTCGGAAAAAAATTGCAGGCACGTATGCTGATTTTTGACTTTCGACCCTTGTTGGGACCCACCCACCCCCGCGTCCATTTGTTTTTCAATTTCGGCAGTTTTTGTCCAACCATTATTGGACACCCAACCCTTTTAACACTAAAACAGAGATTTGCGGGTGGAAATTCACTGTAAACAGCTGTATATGAATTTCAGTGCACACTATTAGTCATGGATGTTAACATTGACACGTAAATAGGAACGAGTCATTTTGGGGTCATTCGGTCAAAAAAGACATGGCTGCCAGCAGCCATCTTGGATTTCAAAATTCAATCCATTAGCATGGGCTACAGGCTATACTGTTTGTATAATATTTTTGAATTGCGGAAAAAATTGTTTGTTGGTCCTATCGACCACCCACCCACCCTGGCATATGTGCCCGGATTTTTTTTTTCCACCCCCGTGCGCAAATCTCTGTTTTAGTGTTAAAAGGGGGTGGGTGTCCAAAAATGGTCGGAAAATAATTTGGACGATTGGTTGGGTGGGTCCCAACAAGGGTCAAAAGTAAAAAATCAGCATACGTGCCTGAACATTTTTTCCGACCCCCCCCCCCGGACGCATAATTATTTATCTTTTGTTGCGAAGTTTTGTGTCAGATTTATCATTGCTTTGTTCACTTAATTGATCCAACACTCTAATATCTACATTGGTCTCCTTGTTGAACGGTTTGATCGAGGTTGGGCGAGATATCACCCCAGTAAAAAATTAAAAACACAAACCCTGTCTCTGAGGACAAAATTTAATGCATGGCAAGTAAGATGAAGTGGCTTTATTATATATGGCAGGATAACCTCCTTAATACATGGTATTAACTGTGTCCACAACATGATCGTCTTATATTACCATAGCCGTATGGTATTGTTTCGCCATGTAGGGTCTTAATACAAACCCGATTTGGATACGACTAAACTGTTATCCGAAACGACAGCATGCATGTTCGTGTGAACATGGACTTATGTATACGTCATTTTCATTCGCCTTTTTGAATGAGCAAATTTGACTGCTGAGATGACTGTTCAATTAATTTAATTAATCCACCCATAATATATGTGTTTACATGATTCGAAAATGGTACGGACTCATATTCAGATGAGATAATTAGTCCAACTCATCAGTCTCAGATACGTACGAAACACGCGAAAACTCACCAGAACTCTATAAGTACTATGGATATTTACTGCACAGAAGATCCGGTGTTACTGACATCTTGATCCGCCCCTTGACATCTATGTGGATCGAAAGTGGTCCCACCATATTGAGAATGACATGTGCTTTTTTTAAATGTGTTCAATCCTATGCTTCTTTGACAAAATCAATTATATACCGTCAACTGCAGCAACTCGTGTGTAGATTTGTATGTCTATAGCATGATTTTGCTATGTGTGTGATTTAGAATGGGGATACACATGCTGTCTGCTTGATGTGGGACGTTTTTCGGTAGGTTTTCCGATGCAAAATATCCGTTTTATCGGCTACACGCTGCGCCGGTATTTAAAACTGTATTTTCCATCTCAAAACTTCAACGATAATCGTCCCAAATCACACCAGAAAAACATGTTTATCCTCTACATATCTGACGCTCGTTGTATTACCATATCAGGAATAGACTAACTAGAACGCTCCTTATTATTCTTTGCTCTGAGAACAATCAGTACCCAACTTATCTATGAATTGACCAACATCTATACATCGATTTCCAAACTATTAGTGCGGACCCCTATTGATATAATGGCTCCCGGAGCATCAGTAATGATCTCCAGTCTGACTTTGCTCAACTATAGTTTTAGTGTTCAATCCTGAAAACTAATGAGAACATTTTAATGAGAATTTACGCCGCCATATACCGAACATTGTGACTTTTCGTTGCTGAAAATTTGAGAAATGTTCTCAGGGTGTTTAGATGCCGATGCACATTACATGGCCATGGCTGGTTCATACTTCCATATATTTGGAAGAAGGTAAAGATGGGTCGCTAAATACACGAATTACTGATCGAAAAAAAAACATTTGTATACCCTGAAAAATCTTTCCAAAGTAATATCATTTTGCCAGCTGCTTCCAATCGTTGACATATAAAGTAAACGCTCTTTATTTGCCAAATCAGGAATAGATCCCCCAATCATACAGCCGCAAAATTATTATATTGTTATGACATTAATTGTTATTAATTTGGGAGAACGCTCTTTATTCTTCTATTCTGCTCTGAAGAAAAATCGGCTCAAACTAATCGGTGACTTGAGTAGGTCTTTCTGTGAGTCCGTCTGTCCAAGTTTCCTTCGACGTGAACCAGCTAGTGTGATATGTTGGGATAATGCTGGTTTTACGTCGAAGTCTCGAAATCAGAATTTACGCCCATATCCAGTCACTTTAATCGATGTTTAATATTGGTGATTAAATACACAAAATGCCGACAATCTTAGTATAATCTGAAATGTCTTGCAAAAAGTGGTCGAAAATTTGAAGTTCTTTTCAATCTTTGATATATAACATACACACTCTTTATTGTTTCCTATAGTCTGAAGAAAATCGGAACAGAACTTGGTATGACTATCTGAAACAGATGAAGTCCGTATACAATTAAATGACAAATATCCGGCGAAGTTGAACATCGATTCCATGGTATTAGTGCGGACCCCTATTGAGATAATGATTCCAGGAGCACCGTTAAATATGTCCTACCTGACTTGACTCCACTATAGTTTTCGTTTTCGATGTTGAAAGCTAATGATTACATTTTAATGAGATATTTACGACGCCAGTTATCGACATTTGTGACTCTTCGATGCTGAAAATAATGAGAAATGTCCGTGATATGTTTAGAGCGTGTATACGCCCTCCGTTACAAACTATCTACACACATTAAACGGGAATGGCTCACATGAACCTCCAAATGTATCGACGAGTAAAAGACAGAGGGCCCAGAGAGTTTCAATTGCACTATCGCATTCGTATGTTTGATGCCTTCCATTTGGTATCACGTTTGGACCACCGCAGAAACCCCATTCTGAAGTGTAACAATCCTGGCGTTTTGTGGCCGCTTAGACTCCAGACAAGATGGCGTCTGTCATGCCGACCATCTTGCTTGATATGCACCATACTATAGTATATACATGAAGTACATAATGTTTCATATAGGCGGTCATGCTTTCCACGCGATTCGCCAGAGTTATACACCAGATCTAGAATTGAGCCAAAAACCAGACTAAGAGAACATTGACTTCGGGTGTAGCCCGAAAAATGCATGGATATATAGATTTGTCTCCCTGATGAACGGTTTGAATGAGGTTGGGCGAGACACCCCAGTTTAAAAAACAGAAACACTGTCTCTGATGACAAAATTTAATGCATGGCAAGTAAGATGAAGTAGCTTGAATCTATATGGGCTTTTTCGCGATATTGGGTCTCAATACGCACCTGATTATGATATCCGAACCGACAGTATGCATGTTCTTGTGATCAGGGCCTTGTATATACGTAATATTTCATTCGCCTATTTCTTTGAGCAAATTTGACTGGTGAGATGGATGTTCAATTAATTTAATTAATCGGTCCATAATAGATGTGTATACATGATTCGAAAATGGTATTCATATTTAGATGAGATACGCCCAACTCATTAGTCTCCGATAGACACGAAAACACGCGAAAACTCATAAGAACTCTATCAGTACTATTGATATTTACTGCACAGAAGATCCGGTGTTATCGACATCTTGATTCGCGACTTTGACATATATCTGGATCGATAGTGGTCCAACCATATTGAGAATGACACGTGCTTTTAAAAATATGTTCAATTCTATGCCTCTTTGACAAAGTAAATTATATACGGACATATTGTCGGCAGTGTGGAGGGCCGCTGATTATGTTAGTGGATAGATTTTCTTGAAAATTTGAGAGAGCAAAACAGAAAAGACTATTGAAATAATTCGCTAAAAAATTGGTAAATGGTTAGATCTGGGAAAACCGACTGACATCGGGTGGGTAAATATTCAACTTCGTATGGTTCCTTGTCAGTTTTTCATTGAGAAACACAATATTTGCACATTATATGCGTGAAAATTCTTTCCCATTCGGTCCGGTTTGGTGATACCTTCCGGGTCGGTGATACCAGGTACACGGGGTGTAGTTTTCAATCCTAAAATTATATTTCTTTATGGGTCAAATTTGATAACCCATTTTGGTGTAGATCATACCACAAAGCTCTACTGCATGTGGTTACGCCCATACATTCACATAATAAATATTCCACCTGTTCATTTAAAGCCTGGGAATTTTTTTTTATTTTCTGCATGACGAGAAATTTATAACATTGAAAAAAGCAACGCATGTAATATATTTCTTTATTAAAACCTGTCCAACAGTTCAGATGCCGCTTCTGGTGTATAATCATAAGCAAATTGCCTTTACTTGACTGACCTCTTGGTGCAGGATTGACTAGATTATGGAGCCTTTATTCAACGTCAGAGGCGCCTGCGGCCCCTTTGTGTGCTAGGAGCCTGCGACACCTTTGCGCACACTTTTATCATTTGAAAATTTTAATTAAAAAAAACAACATTTAATTAAATTTAAAACAAACACAAATTAATTTACATTTTGTTTCTTCTTAGATTCAACTGCTTTCTCAATTTAACAACACTATATTTTCTTCTTTTTTTTTAATTACATTTTTTCTTATTTTTAAAATAAAATTTTGAAAACCTGACCCTGTTATACCATCCTCCTAGTTACCCCGAGTCACCACACATAATTTGATTGAAATCGGTCCAGGGTCTGGGAGAAAAGTTGCGAACAGACAGACGGACAGACAGATGGATAGACAGATCGTATACTCTTTTGTATAAACATATATACATGTAAATACACAACATTTTGTCTTTTCGTGTAAACCATCTTGCAGAAAATCAATCACAAACAAAGTGATGAACAGCACGTGAATCTCGTGTTGAGAGACATGCTATTTGCAAGATTGATTGAAACCCAGAATGATATCGGATTAGTGGTTCATAAGCGATACCTGTTTCTCATTGAAATAAATCCCATGAGCGTGATCGCATTCACGATAATTAATGGCCTGTCAATAAGCGTAATATCGGCATGCCTTCTGGTCCGATTGGTAACAGGGGTGTTTGACTGCATGCTCATATCACCGAATACAGTTGTCAATTAGCTGGCCACTGAACGACAAAAACGCCCCATTAGACCCGGTTTGGCTGGACCACCAATGTAGGTTTAAACCAGGTTTAAACTCGGAGGTTTAAACTGGAGATGACGAATCCGGCCTATATGTTTGGTTATTTAATGGAACCTGTATATTTTTTACAGCCAAATGCGTTTATCGTTCTGAATAAAGAGTTGCATTTGGCTTTCCTCATCACATGTTCAGAGACGGCTGATGCCATTAGTTTGTTTTTAGATACATTTGATAATTTTGCACCATAGTTAGCCATTCTGCATAATATTTCGACGGAACATGGATATCTACCGAGCTCTGCTCTCACTGCATGATTTGGAGCGTACTTACCTACTCCCAATATATGCTTACAATAAGTAGTGTGTAACTTTTCGCAACTCAAACTATACTGGTTACTTCGTGATGTACCACATCCCCATACATCACATCCGTATAATATGATTGGTTTGATCAATCTGTCAAATAATTTCAACAAGATATTTACTGAAGGATATGCTGTTGCCCTGAATGCATTCAAAAGTGAGTACATGGCTTTCTGACCTTTTTGAAAAAGAGCCTCTTGTGCTTTGGAAAACTTCCCATCATCTGAAAATTTTATTCCCAGATATGAATAATCTCTAACATTCTCAATTTGACTACTATTTATACTGAATACTGAAGAGTTAGTGAGATAATTAGATCCGAAAACAACACATTTAGTTTTCTCCACGTTAAGTCCTAATTTGTTCTGATAAGTATATTCCTCAAGCTTGTCAAGACATCTCTGTAAGCCCACCTGGCTTTCCGACACCAGAGCCAAATCGTCAGCAAAGAGCAAATGGTTTAATTTGTTATTTGGAAGAGTGATAGCTTCACAATTGTCGTCAAATATATTCTTAATATCCTCGATGAAAATTTTAAAGAGGTTTGGAGATAAAGTAGACCCTTGTAGTACGCCTACTTTAGAGAGACATGGGGGTCCTAATCCTATGCTTGTTTTTGTAACATAGTAGCTTGAATTATACATTGATCTAATGAGGTCAAAGATTTGTCCAGATATGCCAATTTTTTCCATTTTGAGCATTAAAAGCGACCTATCAACAGAGTCAAACGCTTTTCTGAAATCGATAAAGGCAACGTACAGAGGTTTTCTAGCGGTGTTGTATTTATCCACGATTGTTTTCAACACAAAAGCGCTATCTGTTGTGCTCTTTCCTTCACACAAACCAAACTGATTATCACTTATTATTCCTTTGTCAAATACAAACTTATTAAGCCGTCTATTGATAATTTTGTTAAACAATTTTCCTACCGCTGAACTTACTGCAATAGCCCTATAATTATTTGGGTCATTTCGATCACCTTTCTTGTAAATTAAACTAAGCACCGATCTACTCCAATCATTCGGATAATACCCCGAAGAAAGTATGTGATTAAATAGTTTAAGTATTTCGTCTATTAATAGCGGACCTATTGTTTTGATAAGTTCATTTGACACGTTATCCAGTCCTTTTGCCTTTCCGTTTTTCAACTCCCGGATTGCTGTAATAACTTCTTCCACAGTAAACGGGGAATTATTTATGCGATATTTTGTAGCATTGGTGTTTTGGGGAACACAATATTGTGTGTTCATGATTGAATCTGGAGAATAAAGTTTGTTGAAAAAATCAACCGACTTGTCTGGATCTAAATCATTAAAATGCGTTTTATTTTGTTTCAACTTCCCTATAACATCCCAGTAACTTTTTGGATCAGCACACTCGATTTTCTCAAGTTCATTATGCAAGTTTTGATAATACTGTTTCCGCTTAAACTTCACTTCCCTCTTGTATTTTTTTTTCAAAGTAAAATATTTCACCAGCAGACTGTCATCATACGGATTACTTCTCATATCGCGAATAGCTCTGTCTAAGTCATTTTTAAGACATTTACATCCATTATCAAACCACATTCTTTTACGTTTATTTTTCATTTTATTATTTCGAATAAGCTTACATGCGTCTAAATTTATCGCTTCAATAACAGACATAAAATCATTCGTCGCAGACTCAACGCCATTATCATCATTTCCATAGAATTTCATTTTAAAATCTGTTATTTACTTCTGAATTTCGGGACGTTTAACAGAGGAAATAGCCCTTTGTTTGCTTGCTTCTGTCCACTGAATTTTGAATCGCTGTTTAGAAAATTCATGTTTTCGTTTTTTTTCGCCGATTGCCTTTGTGCCATAAGTGAAATGTGCAGCCAGTTGACAATGATCAGAATACTCGCAGGGTAACTTAACACAAAAATAACTAACATCAGAAATATATCTGTCTGAGACGAGTATATAATCAACCACACTAGCGCCATTGTATTGGTAACTGGTAAAATGTCCTAAATTGTCACCAATGATACGACCGTTCAATATTCGGATACCGGTTTTAATGCAAAATGATAGTAACTGGTTACCAAAAGAATTGACCTTCGAGTCCATATTAACCCTTTCTCGTGATGTATCTATAGTATAGCTATCCGGCAGTGGTATGTGTTTATCGTTGTCCCCCGCAACGTGGTCCAGCTTACTTCCGGTTCTGGCATTCAAATCACCGCCTACAATAATAAGATCTTCGCTCTGATATTCAATAAGACTCGTTTCAATTTCACCAAATATATTTTCATCTATTTCTCTTGATTCCCAGTAACTAGAATTTATTGGAGGTAAGTAGCAAGACACAAATACTATTGATTTACCGTTCAACTTGAATAATTCGCCATGAAACTCCACAAATATGGCTAACTCCCCAATTAATTGAATTTTTTTGACAAAGCGCTTATATTTCTTACGAAAATAGAATGCAATGCCTCCACGCCCGCCAGTTTGGCGAGTAAGTTGAACAGACTCATATCCCGGGATATCGATGTCATTCTTATCTTGATGCCATGTTTCAATTAGTGTTAAGAAGTCATACTTTGTCAACTTATTTTTGAAATCACCGTCTAACGACTTGAATCCTTGCACATTCCATACGGAATAGGACACCTCGTTCATTTGGTGCGTATCATTTGATTGTGTCATTTTAAATATATTGGTTACTACTGCCGAAGTTGAAATAGCGACTGAATAAGAGAATGAATAATTTCGGAATTAAACATTCGGAAGCTCGATTAATATAAAACAATATGTGACATCTGAAAATGAATAATAATCTGTCTAACACCACTAATCACAAACGTGCGATGAACACTGTATAAGTATAATTGTGTCATACATTATTTTTCAATTGAACTAATTATTTATAGCAACTTCACTGAATACTTTGATTAAAACTAATTACTCTCAAAATTAAAGCATGCATTCCTTTCTGACTGTAAAATCACTTCTACAATTGACTAGCGTCTACCATGTATATATTGACAAATACCTCTTTTCGGAAGATAAAATGATTTAAATTTTAAATTTATGTTTTTCTGAAAATCTAATTCATAACATAATTTGATTGCATACCTATGAATACAATGTATAACACAATTATTTTCATTCTACTTATTACGCCACCTGTGGTGTTTCTAGCTTCTGTGAGTTTGATATTGTGTGGTGTACAGGGCGAATGTATTCTTGGAGATTTTGTGTACCTTACTCAATCGTACCGATAGAATCACGTAGATGCCGAAATTGTAACGTTAACGCCACCGGTGTATAATATGTTTATGAAAATATGATAAATAGTATCGATAGAGTCAGGACAGGCTGAAATTGTTAACTTAAAGTCACCGGTGTAATAATATGTTGTTGAAAATATAAATAATTTGATAGACTGAAAATAATATATAACCCATTGGGAGCCCCTGATGTATTCTTGTTTGTACCTTACTCAATCGTACCGATAGAATCACGTAGATGCTTAAATTGTAAAGTTAACGCCACCGGTGTATAATACGTTTTTGAAAATGTGTTAAATCGTATCGATAGAGTCAGGACAGGCTGAAATTGTAAACTTAAAGTCACTTGTTGTTGAAAATATAAATAATCTGATAGACTGAAAATAATGTGTAACCCATTGAGAACCCCTGATTTAGTGAAGTGCATTGTGGGAAGTTTAATTGTGATTCTCCTACATCTTTATTTTCTGGAATTATCACCAAGATTTCTCCACTCTATTCTGTTAAAATGTACCCTGATCGGTCATATTCTTTTGATAATTCTATCTAAATACATCTTAGCTACTATTCGGATCTGCTGTCCCGGTCGAAGAAGGTTTAGTTTGACCAAAACGGCTATTGACAAAAGTTTGTTTACACAAATTGAGCATACTCAATGACCCGTAGGCCGTACACGCTGTAAATTTGTTATCGAAAACAAATTAAATTTCTTCCATCTAAAACATAATTACGCGCTGAACTCTGTCATTTTTAGTGAGGTCGTCAGAGGGTTCGACACGGAAGAAATTGGTATAGAAGCGGTTTTGGTGTCATTCGACGCGGGAGAATCTTGTGTATAACATATCCAAAATCCGCTAAAATCCGCTTTGGGCAAAATTCAGGATCCAAGATGGCGTCCAACATGGCTGCCGTTAGTCAAAAGATACTCTGACTGAGATTAATTCGATAACAGTGAGAACAAATGTTGTCATATGTATACAAATGTATACATTTTTGCAAAGGTAAAATGTTGTGCCACCTGTTTATGGCAAAAATGGAACCCATCGTCCCAGATGGCCGCCAAAATGACGGCCTAAACTCGAACATTTGAAGTTTTTGCCTAATATCTTAAAGATCAATTCCTGTTGTTTGATAATGATTCAGACTGGCGACATTGATTAGTCATATTCATGTTAATTCATCATTGGAGCAATGAAAGATACCATAAATGGGGTCCCAGACTCATCTACACCCTAAAAAATTCGATTTTACAGAACGCGGTATAAAATTCCACAAAACTCTCCATTGTGATTACAGTCATATATCAACAAGAAATGGACAGAACTGTACAATGTAAGTTGGGCATACCAATATCTATAAATACTCCAATTCAATGAAACCCAAATTGGCGCTTTGTCTCAAAATGGCTGCCAAAATGGCGATCAAAATATGGAAAATGGCGGATATTGATCACAGTGTCATTCAATCCATTATAAGTAGTGGTTGATGAATAAAATTGACTAAATAAATACGAATGTATACCTCTTTATGATGCCATTATGCTAGCTCTATGTAAAAACTTAAAAATCAGTACCAAAAATGGCTGCCAAAATGGCCACCCGATGTGAAAAATACTATTTTCTATCACTTCTGTTTATCACTTGTTGCTCTCTGAACTGGGAAACAATGGGTATATTCTTTCAATGATCGTGTCAACTGATCATTACTGCAATGACATTTCTAATAGATTAGATCATAGTTTACTCTGGTCCTTCACTAATAAGTTATAACGAATGTGGTATGAAATTTAACCAAAATCGACTTTGGGGTTCTGGTCACATTTGATATTTAGGGATGAGCAGATCTTGTCTACAAAATAATTGATCGTTTCTTTTATTTGTGAACATTCCATCTCAAATAGACCAAAAGAAACAATAAATTTTATCTAATATGGTTCCAAAACGAAAATGGTAGACTCTGCCCAGCTTATCACATAATGGAAGTTGTGAGTGGTGGATGCAGTTGATAGTTGGCTCATATACATGTATGTGGCTCATATACATCAAAACTATTTATTTTCAATCTTTTGGTGGCTTCCCGCGGGTTGACAAAATCTCGACTCATCAGTGCTATAATGTCGTATATCCATTTTGGCGGGAAATGAGTATTTGATACCATTCGAATCGTGAGAAAAAATCCAATCCGATGGGCCAAACTGTCCTTGCATTGGATGACAAATATTCGCACAAACCAGTGAAGCAAATGTCGTATCTCCAGCGATCTTTACAATTATTCGTGCTATGAGGTCGTACGTCCAACAGCAGCCAATCGGACGCTTCAGGTTGTCCACGTGACTTCTGTTTTGTGTTTCTGAATTCTAAAATGTGTGCTATATGGCAGTATCTCCATGTTAGTCACGTGATCATTTGGTGATTTAAATTTTGTGATTGTTCCACACATTTCTGTATGATGATGCACATGGGTGAATTTTCATAGTGTAGAATAGGCACTTTTTAGTTCATAGACACATGCGATTGCCACCATATTTAGCTTAATCTGCATTTATTAGCACAACTTCATTATAGCACGGAAACGAATCGTCGCTGGCATGTCATATCTCCAAACAAGCTATTGCTTTTTAAAAGAAAACGAGGGAATAAACAGAAAACAATATGTGGTTCAATGAACAGCTAATGTCAGTTTTCATTGGGATAAATACAACAATACGTCATGCTTTGTCAACATTAGGAGAAATGTTGTCTAAAAACTTCAACCTTCATTTTCTCGGAAAGTTGAAAATGTGGGTTACATTATAGCACTGATGCGACGAAATATTAACTATTCGGGCTCGGCCATCATTTTCAAGTTTCAAGCTGGAACTAAATGTAGCCCATGGATTCCCCATTCGACATGTAAGAAAAGTAGTTTTACTCTGATCTCTTCCCAGATATCAACTCTCCGGTAAATGGTGATCTCTTATGTTCTAGAAAATACGTGTGCCAAATACATATATGTATGAAGAAACTATCCACATACATTGTTTACACATCGACTCCGTAAGTATGTGGAGGTTTTCTTGGACAAGCGGGATTTTCAAACCTCGAAACCGTCCGTACAAACAATAAAAGTTATTAGGAAATGACGTTGGATGTAGGTCTAGAGTACGTCGTCCGCATGAAATAGTTTTCGTGTCATTAATTTGCACATATTTCGTGCTCTGATGAGCATGGATGAACGCCTTATGTGGCAGTTTGATTGTCTAACATCCGGAAAATAACATGTTCATTGTTCACATTTCTTAGACAAACATGTTGTTAATCACCATGTTCATGTGGCATTTCTATCCAATGACAACCTTGAAATGTCAGTTAATCAAGCTAAATGGTTGATACCTTTACGCCTACGGGTCAGATCCAGCCGTGACGCACATTGTGTCTACATATCATTGATGAAATTCACTAAATGTGTAGAAGATATAGGTGCGTCTATATATGTACTAGAATGTTTCTATCCACATGTATATACCCACAATCGCATGACACGGAATTGTCACATAAAGTGTGAAGGGTATACAATGTACGTGCGAATTTTCATTTTTCCTCTTGATATTGAAGAAAATAATTTTACTTTGAAACTCCCCAGCTCCGATAACCAACTTGCCCACCAATTAAGTAAACCCCAGATTATTCGCTTTTCCCTCCTGTCCTTTTCACTTTCGCCAGCACTGGAAAACCTATTATAGCCTGATGCTTCCGGACTACCACCGATGCCCATATATTTGATGTTCCGAATAGTCGTTATAAGTAGAAATGTTGACACTGTGTTTTCAAATAATCCAGATTCGTAGCAATTTAATTTCTTTTTAATTAATTTCCAGATAGTCCCTCGTAATAAGTGGACATCGTTTTGGATCCTGCAGTAGATACTGCTTAGTTGGAACATTTCGGGCTGATCTGATTGTGGTAGTAGATTATTGGCAACATGTTTAATAGGTCTGTCATCGTTAGCTCACAACCGAAGTGTTGTTTCGGCTTTCCTCTGAGCAGAACTTAAATTTGGACAATTTTCGGTGGCCATTTTGGTAGCCATCTTAGCATTTTGAATCGTGATTGGCTACTCATACCCACAAAAAACATTGATTTCAATCAATGATGTGTATTGGTGCCGAATTGGCGTTTTGTCGAATGGGTTTTCGTGAATAACTACATATTTGCCATTTTCATTATTATTGGCGACCATGTTGGACGCCATCTTGAATTCTGTATTTTCCCCAAAGCGGATTTTAGCGGATTTTGGATATGTTATACACGAGATTCTCCCGCGTCGAATGACAACAAAACCGTTTCTTTACCAATTTCTTCTGGGTCTAACGACCATTCTAAATATCTGCCATTTTCCATATTTTGACCGCCATTTTGGCAGCTATTTTAAGACAAAGCGCCAATTTGGGTTTCATTGAATTGGAGTAATTATAGATAATGGTATGCCCAACTTACATTGTACAGTTCTGTCCATTTCTTGTTGATATACGACTGGAATCCCAATGGCGATTTTTGTGGAATTTTATACCGCGTTCTGTAAAATCAAATTTTTGAGGGTGTATATGAGTCTGGGACCCTATTTATGGTATCTTTCATTGCTCCGATGATGAATTAACATGAATATGACTAATCAATTTCGCCAGTCTGAACCATTATCAAACAACAGGAATTGATCTTTAAGATATTAGGCAAAAATTTCAAATTTTCGAGTTTAGGCCACCATTTTGGCAGCCATCTGGGGCGAGGGGTTCCATTTTTTCTATAGATATGTGGCATAATACTTTACCTTCGCAAAAATGTATACATTTGTATTAATATGGCAACATTTGTTCTCATTATGTCGAATTAATCTCAGTCAGAATCTCCTTTGACTAAAGGCGGCCATGTTGGACGCCATCTTGGATCCTGGATTTTGCCCAAACCGGATTTTAGCGGATTTTGGATATGTTGTAGCAGAGATTCTCCCGCGTTGAATGACACCGAGATCGCTTCTATACCAATTTCTTCTGGGTTGACCCCTTTTTTTGCGTACCACGACCACACTAAGAATATAGTAGTCTATAGTCTATACTATATATTTTGAGACTTCGTATATATATATGTATGTATGTACTTCATAGAATCCAAAACGCGTCTACAGATTGAGCTCAAACTTCCTATGTAAGTGTCAAATCGCACCGACACGACCGTGGTCGCGGTTTAGAGAACCTCAGAGCACCCGTTCTCCAATCTCAAATAACCGCAAAGGCACGGCGGGGGTTAATCAAGTGATTATTTAATGAGCGTTTGTTTTTGACGCATCTCTATAAAGAGCGTCTGTTTCCCATTCAACGTTATTCGCATCGGCAGAGTTATACGGGAACGCAAACGTTATCGCTCAAAATTTATTCCCTGCGAGCACGGATGGCGCGCTCTGTTATTACAGTATATACGGTATATACCGAAATCATCCCAGATAATCACAAATATAGCATCAGATTTCTCCCCAGATATACCGTTATAAAGCTACTGGAATCTGCCAATCTACGGGAAATTCCAGGGAATGCCGATTGAGCTCAAACTTGCTACCTACGGGAAGTGTCATATATATGAGTGTGTCCTTTATAGACTCTAACCGATTGAGCTCAAACTTGCTAAATAAGAAAATAGCCACCAAGCCGTAAATATCAACAACAACGATATTACTAAATACACGTTTTCGGGAATGTGAGAGTTTTCGGGGAGCCGTGATGCCAACAACAACGACCCGAAGACAGATTTCCCGACGGGAAGCGTTTGTTTTAAATTCAATGCAATGTTATCGTAGAGAGATTTCACGAAACAAAGAATGCGTTGTCTGTCGTTCCTAGGAAGGGGGGATTTCTACGGGTAAATTTTTCCGCCAGAAACAAAAAAATTAATTAAAACAATTTACAATTTAATTAAAACAATTTAAAATTAAAAAAAATTAACAATAAAAAAACAATTCAGAAACAAAATATATTAAATTTAAAAAACATTAAATTCATATTCAAAAATAAAAAACAAAAATAAATAAAAACAAAATAATTACAAAAATGTCATGTTTCTGAAACAAAGCCATGGGACGAATGCCGCCAGTGGCGGGCTAACCTGCTAGTATTATACACATACACACCAAGTTTCAGCTCAAAATTTTGAAAAATGACAGTTTTATAGACATAAATCGATTTTAATGGGAAATCGAGTGTTAAATTTTATCATCGAAAAAAAAAATCATTTCTTCGATCTAGGAAATAATTACGTGCTGTACCCTGTCATATTTGACCGGTTCTACCTGATAATTGTGTGACAGTACAGTCGCGTTACTTTATACGTCAACATTGGTCATTATCACTCGACAAATTTATTTCGGTCTATCGTATCAACCCCTATTTCCCCCCGCGTAGCCTGACTAAGTGTCTTTATCGCTCCACTAATTTGTATCGTTTCATCGGTATGAATTCCATATCCAATTATCCACATATAACCAACCCAACCTCTAATCCCGGTCCAATTTATTTATTTCTTTCATCGGTATATAGTCATGTTACGTAATATTTTATCTCGTGATACTTGTACTTATATGTCTATGGTATTACTATAGTATGCCGTATATGTATATCAATTACTATTCCTTTCTATATAATCCTGGTGCCAACTATAGAGATAATTTCAGACCCCCCCCCCAATTTTATATAATTGCTGCTTTAGTACAGTCGATCACGATGCATTACATGGCAACATCGATCCACTAATTTATGTCAGTTCATCAACTTCATCGGTACAAACCCCTTTTTTCTCCGAGTCCATATAACCAACCCAACATCTTATAGAACTCCATAAATGACTATTATGGCACTATATAGAGATGACTAAGATTCTGACACCCCCTTATTTTATAGCCTTGTTGCAACAGTAGAGTTGATATGCATAATATGTCAACATTGGTCGTTATTGCTCTACAAATTTATATCGGTTCAACCCTTAGTTCCCTGTATCGCCCACCCCTCCCTCAATTTATTTTTTCATTTGTATTATAGTCTCGTCACATACACATTTTATCTTTTGTAACTTTTGCTTCAACGCGTCGAGATCCGCTGCAGACAATACAAAACTGACAACATTTTGAAATGTAAGCAGGCTTCAAACTCATCTTATCCAAGAAAAACTCTGGTTACATAAAAAATTTGTGTATAAGGTGTACGCGCATTTGTTGCGTTAAAAACCAAAGGTCCCAAGTCAAGGTCCAAATCCCCAACACACTGATGTGAGGTTTAACTACATACAGTAATGTCCAAAGTAATTCATCACTTAACCACAGCAAAATTGTGTGTATTTTTTCATGATTCTAAATCCTGAAAAATTACCCATAATTATGCTGTGGTTAAAGGGTCAATTACTTTGGGCATTACTGTAACCAATATAAGGATTTGAGGTTTAATGATAACTCAATCATCATACAGTAATGTTCAAAGCAATTGACCACTTAACCACAGCAGAATAATGGGTAATTTGAGGATTGTAAATGCTGAAAAAATACATAATTCTGCTGTGGTTAAGTGGTCAATTACTTTGGGCATTACTGTAACCAATATAAGGATTTGAGGTTTAATGATAACTCAATCCTCATACAGTAATGTCCAAAGTAATTGACCACTTGACCACAGAAAAATTATTGGTAAATTTTCAGGATTTCAAATCCTGAAAAATTACCAATAATTCTGATGTGGTTAAGTGGTCAATTACTTTGGGTATTACTGTAACCAATACAAGGATGTGAGGTTTAATGAGAACTCCATCCATATAACTAATAATTATGTGTGAAAATTAAAACAAAACAAAATAAATTCCATGATGGCGTCCAATATGGACTGCCTAATTCTGCTCCAAAACATGTATATTCAATATATGGATGTTTATTGGGGGAAACCGATTATTTCAATGATATTTTCATTAACTGGAATCAAAACCCGACTTACGGGAGCGTGCGACTGAATCTTAAGCATATGTGCCTATTTAATGAGCCAACAATTGGAATCCCAACAGAGAAGATTGGCGTGGGTCCCTTGCGCGATCTGTCCATCGAAAACTATTTAGACATCTCAAGACACGTAAGACCCAATAAGTTAATATACAGAATAGATACATCTATTGCCTGAGTGACTAATATTTATATTTGTTACAATGAGGTCAAATAGTTGCGAAGCCAGCACCACAATTCTTTCCCTCCATAGTAAATCTTAAAACAACTTCTAAAGAATTAATAATTCACCTTATATTTGGTATGAAGCGTCCTTGGTTAACTGGAGTTCAGATTTGTTAACATCACGTCACCAAGGTAATTACTTGCGAAGCCACAGCCACAACTATTTCCCTCCATAGTAATTCTCAAAACAACTTCTTAAGAACAATTGACCAGGTCAGTCGCGCAATTATTGGAAGAGCCACGGTCAATCATTTTTTTAAAACCAAATGTTACATTTAAATTATTGCTTTATTTAACCAAAACAAAAATGAGAAAATTAACTTTTACTACTTGCTAAATTTGATCTTTTAATTATTTCATTTAAATTTTAGTATTTACAGTATACTATGTCCAAGTCTTTATAATCTGTTGAGTGACCCCACAGTCGTTTACTTTGTTAGTAATAATTTGAAGGATTACTTGTTTAAACGCAATTGTTATCAAAATATTTTATGTATTTTTTATAATTTCTATTTATATGTAATACCATAATCTTGGTGGCGTTACCATTTCTGACTATGGTTTTCTTGTTGATCAATGTGCTGCTGTTTCTGAATTACAGTGGGCGCATGGGCGTTTTATTTATTGATATGGTTTCACGATATGGGCGTATTTGGGTTTTTGAAATACGTTCAATGTGAATAATATATTAATATAAAAAGTGGATTGGCGCACAAGTTATTTGAACTTAGCTACATCCCTGCTAGATTATCAAGATATTTGCATTACTGAGATGCAAAAACGTTCAGAAATGACATATACTGTATTCCGTGAATAAATTCGTTAACGCATATGTTGTAACGAAGCGTCACATGGTGTAGCTTTTCTATGAATTTCATTCGTTCATATTGGTATAACGGACACACCAAGAAGAAGTGGTGTGCATCTTGCAATGGATTACCACAACTGCAAACCGGACTATATATACGACATGGTCTACTCAGAATGAAAAGAGAATGGTTATGTTACAGGCGGCGATTATGCTGTTTGTGATTTGTGGTTTGCACTTTGTCAATGGGAGAGAAAAGACGATAGACGAACGACTACAGGAGGCGATGGAGTCGGCCACAGGTGAATTAATACACTGTTTGTGGCTATACGCCATATATATACAAGAACACCATAGTCAGAAATGTTAACGCGTTCAAGATAATATATTATATACCCATGATTGTAATTATAGAATATAAAATATTATATTGGTTTCACGAATGACCAACTGATGATAGAATTAATCGCCTTGCACTTCTTGGCATCCGAATAACAATTGAAATTGAATTGAAATTCCTAACTACACCTTTTACCGGACTCGGCCTCCGGGTCGCAGTTCGACTTTTAATCCGTCCAAAAATTCCCATTCTATAAATAAAACGCCCATGCGCCCACTGTAATTCAGAAACAGCAGCACATTATACACGCGGAGCGCGGAATAATTATGGTCACCTCCCTATTCTGACGCGACGTGATTGGGGTGATTTTTTTAGTGGTCATGTATATATGGGAACGAGTCATTTTGGGGTCATTCGGCCAAAAAAAAACATGGCTGTCAGCGGCCATCTTGGATTTCAAAATTTGCAACAAAATACAACTGCCTGCAGTCAGTTTAGCAGTTAGAATTACATAATTTCTCTTATTCTAAGGTGTTTTAAGCCAAACTCATTGCCAAAACAGTAACAAAAACTTGCATTCTGAGTTGCGGAATTTTTTTTGTTGGTCCCATCGACCACCCACCCACCCCGGCATACGTGCCCGGAAAAAAATTTGTTTCCCCCCCCCCCTGGGTATGCAGGATTAATTCATCCGATAGTCAATACCATCATTCCAAAAGGAAGTATATTTAACAGTGGCTAGTTGGATCCGGTTATCCACCTTCCGACTAAAACGGGATACTCGTTTTGAAGTATGATCTTGACATCGCGTGGTACGTGTTAGATTGAATACCAAATGTGACCCGCCATATCAAATCCAGTCGTAAGTCGGGATTTTTTGTACCCTGTGCCAATGCATTCTCTTATATATGCGAGTCGACCATAGGTCGCCTCGCATATATACGAGAATGCATTGGCCTAACAATGTTTTATCATTTTTTTTAAATAAATGTTTCTTACAATTTTTAGGACATAAAATAAAAAAACATCCGTTACCCTGCAGGGAGCCCCACACATATATAGAAGCATATAGAAGAGTGTCGTCTGCTCATGTTTGTCTGGGGCTCTGTATGGGTGAAATTATAAAATTGTTAAAGTATACAAGAAAAAATTATTAATATTGTAAAAAATTGTTAGGCCAATGCATTCTCTTATATATGCGAGGCGACCTATGGTCGACTCGCATATATAAGAGAATGCATTGGCACAGGGTAAAAAAAATCCCGACTTACGACTGCATTTGATATGGCGGGTCACAAATCGTCATCTAACTCGGGAACACCTATTTGATAGTGTTGTATATATAATCTTTGGCGTTTTGTATGGGTGGCTATTCGGTCGGGAATTACATGAAATAAAAGTTAATGGTGGTTTGTGAAAACAATTACATGCATCGCACATTCAGTATAAGTCTATCCCGTTTTAATAGCAATCTATTTCAAACCAATAGTCTCCATTTTCAAACCAATGGTCGTTCTTGGATTCAATAAGAGACAATTCCGTTTTAATAGATATAGATTCATAATCAATGTTTACCGATGCAGAATTAATGTTCTATTTTAATTTAATAGTATTCATTGTTCAACTAATATCTAATAGCAAACAATTTGTACAGCTATCGCATATTCAATAAACGTACATTCCATTTCAATAGTCATATTTTCTTAATCAATAGACATATTTCAAACCAATAGACGATTTCCACGATCAATGATTATCGTTATCAAACTAATAGACCTTATTGTCATTCTTATATTTAATAGATATCAGTTATCACCAATGCACAATTAATGACGTTCTATTTAAATTCAATAGGTTTCGTATTCGAATCAATATCTAACAGCGAAATCAACAAATATTTCCGGTAATGATCCAAATTGTAAAACTAATAACTAAATGTAAAAATAATAACTAAATGTAAAACTAAATAACTAAATGTAAAAATAATAACTAAAACCGTAATTAACGCTAGAGGTCTCTGGTGGCTATGTTGAAGAAACTTTGTTCATGTTACGTCAGAAATATATAAATAACACTGTTCTTTTTTCAGGATTGATGCACGTGGATGGTCAACCCGACGACATAATTGAACTTGACATAAAACTTACTCCGGAGGAACTCGCCAGCAGAAGAGAAGGGAATCAGTTGTAAACAATTAAATTTGTATTCCTTGAATAATGTCCGTTTTCGTGGTACACACACGAGCCTTTCTGTGATTTAACCCTTTGTGTTCCTTGAGTAATGTCCGTTTTCGTGGTACACACACACGAGCCTTTCTGTGATTTAGCCCTTTCTATACTAAATGGATTCGTCACTCAGTTATAAAAGAGTACATTGGAATGGTATGTTAGTTATCTGGAGGAATTTTCGTGGGAATGAGCATAACACAAATAACACAAGTAAAGAAAGAGTCCTAGTTTTCTGGAAATGTTCAGATACACGCCGACCATTCGATGATGTACTGAAATACATATATTATTAAAGACATATTATGGACTTGTTCGGGTGCGTGAAATTGATAAGTTTGTACTCAGGTACTATGCCAACATGGGGAATGTAGCATTCTACTAACATCGCCGAAAATTTCTAAGAAATCGACCATACCACTCCATAGAAAACATCGTCTGAAATAAGCCCAATTGTAAATATTTACATCTCGATTCGGGACGATAAATTAACACAAATGATTTCGCCACCGAGAGTCATTGCATTTAATTAATATATAAGAATGACGATGTGTATCGTCAATTTGGATTGATATTCATAACAAATAACTCTTTTGAGCAAGATTATTCTCAATTTCTATTTGATCACCCTACCGGAGTGTTTCACATCACTTGAATTAACAAATTGCGTGGTCTTTCCTTCACCATTGACACTACTCAAATATACTGAATCATAAACTGAAAGAATTTTCAAAACAATTTCGAAATACCATAGTTATGGTCCCTTAATATGTTTATACCATTTTGCCCCAGATTACGATAGAATCAAATTTCGTGACCATTGAACAGGATTTGGGCGACCAGGGGAGGGTGGTAATTGTCCCTAAACTGTATTCATATCGAACTAAACGTTTGGCTGGGGTCAAGGATTGCTCAGTTGGTTGGGAACACCATCGAGTACTACCATGCTAGTTAGAAACATATATGACATAAAACCATGCAACATATCTTCATTCGAAATGTCAGTTCAAGTCTAACAGCAGATCAAGAAGCACTATAGTTACTTGACATGGAGTGGAACACACACCTTTACATACAGTACACCCATTGGCTGTCGATACCATGGAAGTATATTTGATTTCATGGAATCACATCAGACCTCTATTTATTATTATTTCGTATTCTTAGCAATTATGGAACGCCTATATCTCAGGAAGTACAAGATCTAGGGAGCTGGAATTTCGTATGCACATGTACTTAAAATAGTTATAGCATAATAGGTTATATAAGATTTTGTCCGCGCTTTACTTACAGATTTACATCCCTTTATGTGCAAAAATGAGGGTTGCCGTATCTCGAACAGTATGAGCAGCAGAAACTCGGAATTTGGACCATAGATACATCTCTCTATGCCCTATGCATAATTTTTTTTCTTCAAATTTCGTTTTTTGCATCGATTTGCACCAAACTCAGAATATATAGTCTCTAAGATGTGGCAATTACAGAGTGGCAAAAATGTCTTGAATCTATTGATAAATATCAGAGTTATGTGACGTTAAAGTTTGAATTTATGGGCTAGTGTCTTGAAGCCGCATCTCCTTCAAAACGAATGCATGTATGTCGGTATTTAATAAGGTGTTTTGTTAAGAATACTGATGTATCTTCAGCGACATGATCAGGGGAGGGTGTCAAAAAGGTGCCAACTTTTTTTCCTACAATCATTACCAAACTCAGAATATAATGTCTCTATGAGACAGCTATTGTACATTCGGAATTTTTTTTTTAATCGGGTGATAAATACCAGTTAGGTGGCCTTAAAGGCACGTGCGGCCTTATTTGTCGAAAATATTCATATTTGTTCCAATCACCGTAAACAGAAAAACATTAAAACGCATACAGTTTCGTTCATATATACCATGACCATCGCGTAAACATCATGTTATCATAAAGATTTACTATATTTTACCTAAGCAAGAGCCTGATTGTGTTACAGAAGACAGCACAATGCTGCTGGCTAATAACACACAAATGGCATAAACGCTCTTTGTTCGTTCCATATAAGGAATTCACCAACAAAGAACGCTCTTTATGTTTACCATCATAATATAAACAAACACCAGAAAAGTTACTTTTTATGCTTTTGTTTACATAACAATGGTCAAATATATGACAATAACATACTGTTTATGCGATATTTCTTATTTGTATACGGACAAAGTCTGTCTACATTTTGTTGTTCTTTCTGTTTGTGGCGGTTTTTGACGGGTGGAAATATTTTCACAGGATACCCAACGCCAAGGCCAACCGTACCTTTAAACATCGAATTTTGGGCTAGAGTGTCTTGAAGCCACACCTCCTTCAAAACGAATAATTTTCATGTGTTGTTTTGATAAGAATACTGAGGAGAATATATGGGCCAAGTCTGGTCGATGTAACATTAGGGACGTGGTCAGGGGAGTGTGCAAAAAGGTGCCAATTTTTGCTTTTGCTAAGATGATCATCAAACTCAGAATATAAAGTTTCTAAGAGACGGAGGATATAGATATGGACACATTTCTTGAATCAGATAATACACTCCAGAGTTATGTGACCAATAACATTGAAATTTTGGGCTAGACTATCTTGAAGCCGCATCTCCTTCAAGACTTCAGGGACATGATCAGGGTAGGGGTGTCAAAAAGGTACACACATTATTTTTGTTTCGATGATCACCAAAATCAGAATATAAAGTCTCTAAGAGATGGCGAGTCATTCGGAAAAGATCTTGAATTGGATGATAAACAACATTTTTACCTTTAACATTGAAATTTTGGGCTAGAGAGTCTTCAAGCTGATGTATCTCATTCAAAATGAATAAATGTATGTCGGTGTTTCATATCCGGTTTTGTTAAAAATCCTGAGGCGAACATATCGGCCAAGTTTGGTCGATAGTGCTCCAAGGGCGTGATCAGGGGAGGGGCTGTCAAACAATGGCCACATTTTGTTTTTGATCCGATGATAATTATTTTAACTGTCACGTATCGGTTGAATATTCCTCCTGAAAGAATTTTGCAAATCGGTTGAGAAAAGTTGAAGATATGGCAAATCCAAAATTTTATTTATAACTTTATTGCGGAGAAAGAGTTTGTTTATAGTTCTTCTAAACGAATCCCAACAGCTGGAATTGATTTAGGGGTGCGCGATAAACATAGACAAAAGACAAGGTTATTTTTTATCTATTATATTCTTCTATTTTTCAGCAAATTTAATTTTCAAATGGAATGTTCATGTGACCAATGACATGAATCATTTATGGAATTATCAAAATTCTGATTGCAGAAATTTAAGCCTATAGTTTTATTTGTCACATGACATTAGGCAGGATCATACTTTGACATACATGTAAACTATAGACCACTCTATACACAAAAGCAATACAAAATTTACAGGTTTAAGTTCTATGGCTGGTTTCTGCGGAGCGAGACTGTTCCATTAAAAAACTAATTCGTTGATGCCGCCAGACATAGATTCGCGCACATATACATGCGATATTTACTTTAGTTTTAAGTTTCAAGTTTTTATTCAGCAATACCAATGAATTTTGGTTTCTGCTATAACATAAACAAACATTTATTACAAAAACAAAACAAAAAGTACAATTGTTACATGTATATGTATGGTTTTTTTTGAAGAAAAAAGAAAAGAAGTGTTTTTCCTTGAATTGATGGTATTGAGGAGTAGGTTATCTTACTCCATGCATGCTTTTATGAATTCACATACCAACTTCGTATCTTTTGCATTATTAGGGTTTAAAATTCTTTTAATTGTTCGACCTGCATCTGTTGATCCTGCAGAAAAATCAAATCTGGTTTAAACGTACGTAATATTTTAGAGTTTGTTTAAATATAAAGTTTGCTATTGGTTCACGACAATTTAGTTATAATAAGATGGGAATTCTGCAACATAGATGGTTGGTTGTTGGGGGGGGGGGGGGCACACAGAAGCATGGTCGTATAGTCTTCGATACAACCATGCAGTTCCGAAATCGACAACAATTGATGGAAATTACACCTTTCAAATACTGATTCCCCATCTTCGACAGGAGCAGGGGGTGGTGATTCCTGCTCCTCTTCCGCGATGCAGTCGGATGTCTCGGTGTCGGTGGATTAAAATCCTCCGCTGCATCCGGGTCAGGAGACGCTGGAAGTGGTGGTAAGGATTCCATCCTCACCACAAAGTCGGCGGCAGGGACAGCCGGGGTGACATCGACGTCCGTGTCGTTTCCGCTGGTGGTGGTAGCTGACGCATCGACAGTGGGCTGATGTTCTTGCTCCGAGGCCAGGTGGGGGGGGGGACTGGGCGTGTCTCAGTTCTCCCCTGTCTCCACCTGGCCTTCCTGTCGGCGTCCCTGCGGCGACGTGATGGGGTCTTCTTCTTTGTCTTCTTTATCTTGGTCACATCTGTGGTGGTCTGGCCAGCCCCGGACCGATGGACCCCGGTCGGCCATATCGAGCCGGGGCGACTCGATACTCCAAAACCACGTCCACCCGGCCATCATGTGCATGGATGTTCCAACGCACACAATGAGCCGAGTGGAAATCGCTCAGCACGTTGCGAACTTGGCTGGGGATTAAGCTATCCATGTCCAGCCAAGCCCGACATAAAACTCACGGTCACTCAACGGATTAGCGCTGCCAGCACTAATGCGACTGTCCCGTCGAGTGTCCGGAACAAGAATTATGAATGATAATGATAATGACGGTGTTTTTTTCGCGGCTTAATATGTCACAATCGTCTTATTATATTGCTGGGGTGAATGAGTTTCGAATTTATACTCGATTATAACACTGAGTAAGGCTATTGACTCCAATTTGACAACAATATTAGCCAAACAAAGGGCTTCCTGAAGTATTTCATACATGGTCAGAAATGAAATCACGAAGACAATATACCATTCCAGTGTATACAGTAATGCCCAAAGTAATCGACTCTTTAACTACAGCAGAATTATGGGTAACTTTTCAGGATTTAGTCGGAAATATGGCTTGTTGCCATTCACCGGAAAGCTCTCCCCGAGAGCTTTCCGATGAATGGCAACAAGCCATATTTCCGACTAAATCCTGAAAAGTTATCCATAATTCTGCTGTAGTTAAAGTGTCGATTACTTAATTAGGGCATTACTGTACATTTATAATTGATGGAAAATCCATAATATAAGTAATAAGTATAAGTAAAGGAAGGGTTAATATGCAATTTGATCGCTGAGTAAACGCCAGTCAGTTCGCCATGGTGATATACGATCCACGAGATTCCCTGCATGTGCATCCCATCAGCACATTGTCGTATATGTTACTTGTGTTGACATTCGATATCTGTTGATGTACTAGCTGGCTATAGTATAACCTATTATCATTGTAATTGAAGTTTCATGTTTTTTGAATTAAATTCATCAGTAAATCCGTAAGCTTCTCGTCCATGTTGTTCCTGGCTTCTACGTTCGCCCTTTGTATAGCCAAACCCTCCCTTTCTAGCTCCAATTCCTTTTCCCGTTTCTCGAATTCTTTGTCACTCTTCTCGCGTAGATATGCATCATAGTCCTGTCGCACACACCTCTTCAGTTGTTTGGAAGTCAATGGTCACGCATTGAAACTGGTTCTCCATTCGAATCACACGCGAAGCGGAGTTGCTCTGTCAGTGGGCCATCCACATCCCCCGAGAACTCAAGTGAACGTGTGTACAACTCGGTTTCTCCTGTAACAGCCAACGTGAACACAAAATGTGACTCTAACAAACAGGCGAATCTTCATGTTGATGCTGACACATCTGTACCTATAGACTCGAAGCTCAATACGTCGAATAACAGTGCAAATCTGAATATTTGTGAAGTAAATCTCTCGATCAACAGCGATGATTACTCCCACTCTAAACGCACCCCGGTTCGTATAAAACCTGCTCCCATTGAAGTAACAACCGAACCAGAGGCTGGCAAACATCTGTCAGAAATATTCAAGTTCATCGACAACTATAGCGATATACAACGAACATCCGTGGACAGTGACGATCCTGCTCATAATTTGTCAACACATGGCGAACGTAGTAGGGATTACCCTATACACAAAGACCCCCTCCTCGACAACATGCTGAGCATGTGAACACTGACGGTCCGCCTGATTCTTATGCCGATGCTCTGAGCGCACCGATGCAAATTAAAACTCTAATACGGAACGACAGACGTCCTGCGGCATTAAAGAGGAACCCCAGTCGCAAATCCGCACGTATTTCCGACAAGAATCCTCGTTCAGATAATGACCGAAATGTATTCGCAGTCGTCCACCGGACAAGAACAGTGCGTCTTTTCGTAGGCGGTATCGATGAAAGTTCTACAGAGAATGGCCTCGCTCACTTTCTCTCTGAAAGAGGTATCAAGCCAACGTTCTTGAAGCTCATGGCTAGTTCCAGAATTGGGAGTGCTCGTTTAAATGTATCCAAAGACGAAAGCATCCCACTATTTGACAATCGTTTCTGGCCCGCAGGCGTCTACTACAGGGCTTGGTACTCAGAAGCTCCCAGCTCAACAAACAATGGCTATTACAAATAAGCTGAATATATGCACCTGGAACATGACAGGTTTCAAGGGGAGTGCTTCCCATTTAAGTGATATGCTGGCATCGGACTATTTCCAGATCGTCGGCATTTCTGAACATTGGCTCGACGAATTTTCACTGTCGTCCTTCGGAATTCTCTCACATGATTACATTTACATTGCGAAACCGGGTCGTTCGATTCGAACTGCGAATGGAGGTTGTCTTTTGAAAGACGGAATAGCTATCCTTGTCCACAAAAGTATCCAGTGTATCGAGATTGAATCTCCAAATGATAGAATGATCTCTCTGCAGATCAAGATGAATACTAGTTCATTTCTCTCCGTGATCCAAGTATATCTACCCGGTGCCAATCACGACATTTCTTATTTTCTCGACTGTTTATCAGATTTAGCTGACATTACCTCACGCCTGGAATGGTCCTATGATATTAATGGGAATTTGGGGAAAAACTATAGCACGACACTTTCAAGCTTAACGTGTCCACGTGCTAGAGCATTAGATGCTTTCTTCGAACAGCACAACCTGACAGCACTCACTACATTATCATCCTGTACTGGCAGTGACTTCTCATACGTCCCTTACTATGACGGCGCGACTCCTTCGCTGCTCGATCACATTGTCATCTCCGACATGATGGTTAAATGTGTATCTAAAACTAATGTCACTGAAGATGCAGCAACTAATAGTTCAAACCACAGACCTGTGTTATGTTGTATAGATGTAGCTCCTATACTAAAACCACCGTCAAATTACACGAGGAAAAAATATCGCTGGAAATGTGAATACATGAAGTCTTATCAAGACGATCTAACTTCCCTGTGCAAACCGTTACTGACCAAAGAGATAAACGACAAAAATGACCTTGATTCATATTATCGCAATTGTGCCGACATTTTAATTGCTAGCGCAGAAAAGACTATCCCTCCAATGTCCTACCACGCACACTTGAAACCATTCTGGAATAAACAACTCAGCAGACTGAGCTCTGATTGCAAGTCAAAATACAAATTGTGGTCGCTTGCTGGTCGACCACGAGTATTTACCTCCTCCACGTTTGTTCAGTATAAAGACGCTAAAAGGACTTTTAGGAAAGCTCACCACTCTGCGTTCAATGCGTACCTATCCAATCAACAAAACAAACTTGATTGCGACTCTGCCTCCAACCAAATGTCCTTCTGGCGGTCTATCAACCGAAACCGTTCACATGTCTCTCAAATCGGATCGGTTATGGAATTCAACGGGTCTCTGAAACGTGACGCGGATGAAACACTTTCTGGCTGGTCTGAGTACTTCAGAGAATTGTTCAATCCACCACCCCACTATGAGCCAGAGTTTGAGGACCACGTTACCAGAGAAGTTGATAGCTATGTTTCCCTTGCTAAAGATCCCTTGCAACCGAACTGCCCGCAATGTCAACCAGTCGAGCTCACCGAAATCGTTCTTCGTGTGAGGAAACTTAAAAAGAACAAAGCGGGTGGAGAAGATGACTTATCGAATGAACATTTGTTGCACGCTCCGACTTCCTTCATTGCATGCATCAAAAGACTATATGACGGTATATTCCGCATGGGGTGGATTCCACCAACGGTGAAAGAAGGAATAGTCATTTCGTTATACAAAGGACCGCCTAAACCACCGACTTCTCCTGATAGTTACCGTTCCATAACACTTCTATCGGTTATATACAAACTATTCGAATCCATTCTGTTGAGCCGCCTTCTTCAAAGTCACCAAATGAAACGATTTCCGAATGCACAACAGATAGGTTTTCAGAAAGGTATCAGCTGTTCGATGACGTCATTCATGCTCACGGAATCTGTATCATATGCCAAAGACAATAACTCCAATTTATATGTTGCATTCCTTGACTCCAAGAAAGCCTTTGACAAAGTATGGCACACTGGCCTGCTATACAAATTCATTCAGCTCGAATTTTCGCCATACCTTGTCAGTTTGTTGGAGAACATCCTTTCGGATGTGACTAGCAAAGTACTATATGACGGCCGCATGTCGCAAAGTTTCAAAATACTGCAATCTACTCGACAAGGTAGCGTTCTGTCGCCTCTCTGCTATCTCGTCTTCACAGAAGACCTACTTAACGATCTAGCAACTTCTCCATACGGACTAAGCATCAGTAATATCCCATGTGGCGCTCCTACTACTGCCGACGACATCGCCCTTATGTCGCTATCGAAATCCGGTCTCGACTCCTTGTTGAACATATGTGTGCAATATAGCAGGCGAAGAGCAAAATCGTTGTATTCAACGAGAATAAAAACTCATATGACCGCTCGGGAAGGATATGGAGGTTGGGCAATCAAACTGTTCAGGAAGTTACAGAATGTGCCCATCTTGGTTTAATTCCGGACAAGTTTGTTAAGCAGGTCAATTCCGCCTCGTCTGTGTCGACAAAAATGAGGAATAACTTTTTCAATATCATGGGTAACAAACTTATGAAATCCACTGCACCCATCACCATGAAAAATGTCCTCAAAACTGTTGTTCTACCGAGAGCTCTTTACGGTGTCGAGGTGGTTCCTTTTGATCAAAGTTCCGCCATCACCATTATGAACAAAGCCGCCAGAACTTGCGCAAATACGCACAATCCCTCCCTAAACGAGCGTCAACTAGGCTATCGCTAGGTCTTCTTGGATTTCTACCAATTGAATATCAACTGCATATCCAAAAACTTTGCTTCCTGGGACGTCTTATCCATCTATCGTTCGACCATCAATTACTATTACGTCTGTTTCTCCTGAAAGCACACCTGTACAGACTATACAATCGCTCCAGTGGTTTTGTCCAGGAAAGGTTCTCCATATTAGCCAAATACGACCTTTTGGACTATTTGAACGACTACCTGGACCATGGGGTCTACCCAAAACTGTCATCGTGGATAACTCTTTTGAAGGTAGCTGTCAGGGGAACGTTCATTTCCTCGTGGCAGACCAAAGTTTCGTCCGATCCATCCTTGCGAATTCTGTGGAAAGTTCACCATAATCCCCTATCAAACTGGTCAGTCTGGAAACTTCTCCATGGAAATGCTTACATGTCGAAATACATCGAAAACTTAGTACTGTTCTCAACAGGACAACTTATACCAACAATTTAGTGTGTCATCTCTGCAGCGAAATGTACTCGATCTAAATCGACCACGCCCTGTTCGTATGCTCTTCTCCAGACGCTCTCATCATCAGAAACTCTTTTTGGGAAGGGATTATCTCCCGTTTCGGCATACCCGAATATTTTTACCTTTCGTCGTTAGCCAAAGATGACTTGGTAGCAACCCTCCTCCGAAGTTCTCTGGAAACCCTAACAGAACACATATCCCATCACTGCCTCAAGGAACTAGTACTATATTCTGCGAAGTACCTGTACGTTCTCAGCACAATGATCAGGAATGGGGTTTAGCAACCCGTCTCACGTCCATTGTAATTATCTTCTCAACACCCACGCATGTTGTAACGACTAACTTTCATATATACTAGTATTGGACAAATCAGATTTTCCTGCAACAAAAGCTGTAGTGAACATTCAAGTGCATATATGCTTCACTCTCGTGGTTTTCAACACCTCTCCATACTTGTACATAACGGCCCACCACACTGGCCAGGGGAGCCCACTTTAATCCAACCGTAATTATATGTCATGTATATTGATCTCTCCTATACTTGGAGATAATAAAGATATCTCGTTGATCCTCTCTGAAAGAAAATCAGCAAACTGTAAAAGTTTACACTGTCAAAACATATTTTCTTCTATAAAGAAAAATAATCTTCTCTCGCTTCCTAGAAATAACATTACTTGACTTGTTACTTAAAATAATAAAAATATTATGAAATGTTTAAAGGGGTACTGTACGCCATTTTCAATAAATTTCCGGTGATAACAACGATCTATAATCGATACTATATAGAAACATAAGTAATTTGAGTCGAAGATGTATTCTGTAAACGCTCAGGTTAATAGGCTATCTTAAAATTTAATAATTTAAAAGTTAATAATTTAATATAAATTGAATTTATGGCTGGAGCCATAAAATGGCGTAAATTAAAATACGAATTTCCGTGTACAAAACGTAATCAAATTATAATTGAGGGATACTGGATTAGTAAACCCATTGCACACACGATCGTTTGAAACATTATGCTTATACGTTGAACAAAATGTTGATAAATAACAGGTTTTGGGCAATTTTATACTATAGTTGACTGTGGTTAGCATTAATTTTAGGCAATTACTCGATTCTGATAACTGAAGCGGCATTTTTTTTTAAATCGTTGTTTTAAGAAGCTGAAGATTATGGGAAATCTAATCGGATTGAGTATCTTTAAACTAAGTTCCGCATTTGTGCGAGTTGTGTTTTTTAAATTTAAAATAAATGCAAAGAACAATCCTGACAGAGACTGCTGAGCTCTGTTGATGTCGGTGGGTGTGCCAAATATTCTTTAAGTAACACCAAATCCATGTCAGCCGTGTATTTTTTGGCGACTGGCTTCATAGTGCACTTCTATTATTGCAATGCTTTGTGTCGCAGCCTGATGACTATCCGTTGTGAATAGCGATCTTATTTCGCGGGAAGCTCTAGATTCACGACGACGAGTGCAGTGATTGCCAATCTAAACAGCACACCGAGGTCGTAGCTCAATATAACTGTATGGTTTACATGATATACATGTGACAGTGCTATTTTATATACAAAAGCAGTATATGCCTTTATTACATGCTACACATGTATACTAACTAAGTTATTAAACCTAACTCACTAATATACATTTTATAGCCGCATTGTAATCATTTCATTCCGCGTACTTGGTTAATTTCGTTCCATTCCGCGCTATTCCGTTCTATACACTTACCGTTCCTAGTTAGATTCCTGTTCTCTATTTTGCTATTTCGCATTTCTATCTACGCCCAATAACTTATCCACTTGTCTATTCTCTATCTATTTTCTGTCTAGTTTAGCGCCCATATTAGACCAAACTGTCGTACACTATTGGATTTCAGCCAAGCACAGGTAACTTTATTCGCCGCGCTTTTCAGTTGATAATTAGCGTTCGGGGTGACAACATCGTTCCGTCGTTACACACTCAGTGTTAGCGTAAATTCTTCAAATGCCTTGAAGAATTCAGTTAAGAAGTATAAGAAATGAATACTACGTTATGACATCTTGACCTATGCTCCTCCCAGTATGGTATGTGGTATTTGTTATGTTTTTACACTCGTTATTATAATGTTTTTAATAATATTATATATTGTCTTCGTTTTTGGAAGTTCAGAGTTTGTCACTTTTGCAATAAATATATTTGCCCAATAGTTTAGGGATGTCGAAATCGCACGCTGCGTTCATAATCTCCCTTTTATACTAGCATATAGGTTTTATTTCTAACTGTTCGTCACAGTTAGGATTGTGTCAAAATAGTTGTTTATATCGACAATAGGGAAGTTGGTTTATGGACACAATCACATTTCACATATTTATTTATATCCATTCTGGATATATATTTAGGCAGCAACTACAACCCATGTATTTGTTCGCCAGGGTCTCGATCTTCGCTTCGCTTCACTTATTTCGTTGGTCATCTGGATCTCTCATCTTGATGTCTGATGTTTGATGTTGGATGTCTAGCTACCTGTTTAGATATGTGATGTCGTCCGTGATGTTGGATTGTGTTCCGTTCGGTATTACATGAGTATCTAATAAATGCATGATGAAGACTTTTAAAGGTATGCTCAGTTTACTATAGACCCTGCTTGATGATCAAGACTCAGAGCCCCATAAATGTTTTGTGATATAGCGACATTAAATCGTAACCGTTATTACGGATAGTAAAATACGACAACGATTAGAAAGTACACAAATGTTGGTGACGTAGTACCCTATCCGTATCCGTAATCGTAAACGTGAGTTTTGCGAAAGGTCTCTAATAAGGACACTACCATTAACGTGAAGCAGGCGCATATATAGAAGCGGCGTCTATGGGCAGCAGAAAAGTGGCGGGCAGCGGAGCGCGCTACATGTCACTGTGCTTTATTTGACGTTTTGGGAAACACATTTGTGCATTTTTTCGTGTACTTTTCATCCATGCATTAGTGATCATTCAGCTGCCATGATTGTTGTATGCTAATCCTAGCCGGACCCAGGGGAAATCACTCTACTAATTTGTATATCATGATTATGTGTTGATGACAAAAGTTTCTTGGTCGATCAAAACCGGTATAAATCCACGATGGATTAAAATGTTAAGACACAGCATGACTGAATATAATAACGTTAACCATTTGAGGGACGGACATATTAATTATATCGTTTGTTGCACATCTATTGGCGCACCATAACAATATGGAGGGAAACCTAACAACTACATGTTGTTTATTATAGTTAGCAATGTTTTTAAGCATTGGAATGTTCATTCATCTTGAAATATTCAGACCACATATTATCAAAGCGAATGATAATAGCATGCACTATAGACAATGTGGGTGAACTATACCTGTTTTACGTGCATCTTCTAAACTGATTAGGCCCAGTCAATGTTTCGCATATACCTGCATATACAGGTATTATATTTATTTCATTTATCCTGAGTGCTGCTATACAGTGCAGTATGTAGGTGCAGTAATCCAATACACATAATTATCTAATGTTACACATCGTGTCGTTAGAATATAAAATACTTAAGAGTAACTTTCAATGCACTATCCATCATCGGCTGAGCGAAGCCAAGTTAAAAATTGGTGACGGAATGTTGTATTTCTCAACGTCCATTTAGCAAACAGATCGATCCTCAGAGATGGCGCATCGTATTCAAGTGGCGATATTACTTGGTTGTGGTTTTGCAACCATTTGTCAAATTATATCCATTGCTCTCCCATATTGGATAAAACTGGACGTGTCAATTCCTCTTCAACACATGGATATCAACTATGGACTATGGAGACACTGTAATCGTGCAAAGGGGATTTTAAATCTGGACAAATGTGCGGCTATAGCCGATTTGTTCAAACCGTGAGTATATGCAGCATCTGGTATTAAACTGATCATGCTTCCAATAAATTGATCATTGGACAGGTTTAGCTCGTAAAACGGTAAATTTTAAACTTTGTAGCTAACAGCTATATACCGACGGCTAATACACATCGTCTACTGGGCGGCGCCATATTGGTCAACGTTGATTTAGTAAACTGTCCCTCGCGCATGTACACAAAAAAGGCGCATTCATCGTACAAGTGGTGATATTGCCTGGTTGTGATATTACAACCATTTGTCAAATTATATCCATTGCCCTCTCATATATTGGATTGATATTTACGTTGTAATTGTCCGTTCGTGCATAATTTGTGAATAATACTTTACCGTGCAAAAGGGATTCTAACTCATTCAGTACCAAATTTCTGTGTATGTCCGCTGTCCGTGTAACAAGTTCCCTGGCCAGTATCATGTGTTATTATGCCCCCCCCCCCGACTCCCGTGGGTTCGGGGCATACAGCCGATATCTCCGCATGTCCGTCCGTCCGACCGAACATTTCACATTGTAACTCTGCATGGTGTTAATTATCGGATTCCGCGTTGTTCTCTGGCATTGTTGCATCAAACTTACTTACTTTACTCGTATTTAAATTCGCGCAGTACTATTTTTCGCTCACCCATCGGTGCGCGAATTTAAAACTGAGCGAAAAATAGTACGACTCCCAAGTTTAATCTAAACCACAGTCCATTTTAAATAAAAGAGTGCTATGTTGCTGACTTTACATATATTATGAACGTTGCATGAATAGACAATTACGCCTATATATCATATATACAAGTATGCATATATTTACATTCGGCTACCCGCTATCAAGACCATTGCTCAGAATTCAAGCGACAAATCATGGTAACATAGACATTGTTGAATTGCTTGCATAAGAAATACTAATAGTCCAGGTCACCACAAAATTATGATATATGTAGTTACTAGTTTATTGTCTACATGATGTAATTTTAATCCGCCACGATGGTGTTTAATATACACATATACTATCTCCAGCAATGCTTAAGAGCTGAAACTGTCATCAGCTCCAAGATATACGAAAACATCACAGAAATATTACGAAAATAGTTTTCTCAGTTTTGAATTCGCGCAGCTAGCTGCGCGAATTTTAAGTGCGCGAATTCAAACTGAGCGAAAAATAGTGCTGCGCGAATTTAAATACGAGTAAGGTATGTGTTTTTATCACCGTTGCGTGACATTTCGACCTCTTGTGACGTCATCAATGACAAAATCATATTTTTGGTACCAGTGGGAGTATATATTCAAATACCTACTAAATGACACATCACCTGTTAAAATATAATCACAGTGACATCACTTATATGGTATTAACGTTCCCCCACCCCATCATGGTCACACAAAAAATGCAAACTGTGTAAGGCTAAATTTTGACCCAGTAGGTACACTAGGACCCAAAATATTTGCTGCTAACATATTTTTTCCTGAACAATACACATTATAGTACATGACAATACCAAAGAAGTTTGATGATCTATGTAATCGATGTGCAAATACTCAAAAGAACTGCACACACACAAATCCGTTCATAACCGAACTTCAGTCTTGGTTAAAAATAAATCAAGTATCTATACATATTACCAAACCATGTATGCTTATTGGTGTTAATCATTGTCAAGTGAATTCTATCATCAACTAATAGCTGCGTGTGCTTAAGCAATATATATATAGGACTAACTTTGACCCGATCAAACTATCAATAAAAGCATTACTTGCTGAATTGAAATTAAAATATGAATGCGAGAAGAACACACCCTGATGAAACATGCGATATCAAGAGTTTCAAAAGCGATTAGATGGATACCCTTAGAAAATGTCATTAAAGGCACGTGAGGCCTTATTTGTCGAAAATATTCATATTTGTTCCAATCACCGTAAACAGAAAAACATTAAAACGCATACAGTTTCGTTCATATATACCATGACCATCGCGTAAACAGCATGTTATCATAAAGATTTACTATATTTTACCTAAGCAAGAGCCTGATTGTGTTACAGAAGACAGCACAATGCTGCTGGCTAATAACACACAAATGGCATAAACGCTCTTTGTTCGTTCCATATAAGGAATTCACCAACAAAGAACGCTCTTTATGTTTACCATCATAATATAAAAAAACACCAGAAAAGTTACGTTTTATGCTTTTGTTTACATAACAATGGTCAAATATATGACAATAACATACTGTTTATGCGATATTTCTTATTTGTATACGGACAAAGTCTGTCTACATTTTGTTGTTCTTTCTGTTTGTGGCGGTTTTTGACGGGTGGAAATATTTTCACAGGATACCCAACGCCAAGGCCAACCGTACCTTTAATGAGAAAACTGATCGACTTGCTGATTTCCACAGCAAAACTAACTACACATCTATATATACACAAAGCCCGGAACCCGAGTTATCTCTCAAATTTACATTAAATGTACACAGTCCGATTCGATGGTCCCCACATCATCCAGTTACAGCAACAACAACGAAATTTCACCAAAAGCACGATATCATATTTGTCGAAAAAGTTCTATTATAAATAACGTTTTTCTTGAGGGTTTGTACGACGAGCGAGTGTGGTTTACAACTTCCATATATGGTGATGCCCATATTTTTAGTGGAATTCCCAACACATGTCATCACAATGTAAACAAACAGAGTTCCATGTGTAACCGTCATTCTGTTATATAACATGTATTTTTTTCATGACTAAAGCATGCCTACCGATTCGTAAATAAGAATATGTTATTTATCCGTACATCAACTATCACAATTTACCTTAGTTGTTGCTGGCGTTACTTTTCGTCATTACGTCCTCCTATGTGTGTTTTCTGTGAAGCTGTTTTTTACTAGTCATAGGAGGTATGGGCGAAATATGATTAGAAAGGTACTTGGATATTTTCGTACTCGAACCATATAATTAGAAAGGTACTTGGGTATTTTCGTATACTCGTTTCTATATCAGATGATGGATCATCAGCGATTCTGTCGAGATGTTAATCCACGTATCGCTTAATTTGCGGTTATTCGGGCGGGCGTCTCTCTCGACATGCTTTATTGAACCATGGCTTTTTAGCCGCATGCCAAGAAGTGCGCGCCGAGTAATTGGAACGAGAATTCGCGCGTATCAGCACAATGCGCGTTGTGTTTCTTTTGTTCTTTAGCCTGCTTTGTTGCATTGTTATTTAAACATCTTTCAATAATTTTCACGTGACATAAATCGGAATGCTATCTACTATTATTCTGCATGGGGAATTGAGGATGGTATAAGAAATTTAATTCTGTCTGTTTGAACTGTTTGTTTATATCGGTGTTAAATATGTTATTTAAAGATGCATAATCCGAATTAACGCTCACAAATTACTATTTATTTGGTTTCGGGAGTAAAAAATATTTGATTCGAGTCGAGGAACCCACCCATCAAAGTTCAGAGTGATCAGATATCGATTTTTGAAATATATTATTTTTCACCACCGGTTTTTAGTGGCTGGTAAAAAGTCGACGAGAAGACGGTCGCGTACCAAATTGCGGACGAAGATGAATGAAGTGGCTTTTGTGTGTCAGATCCGGTTAGCATTATTTTTTGGGCAATTAATCAATTCTGATAACTGAAGCGTTTTTGTTGTTTTTGGGGTCTGATGATATGGGGACCATCGAATCGGATTAAGTAGCGTTAATCAATTCCCACGTTACTCCTTCGTGCTGTTTGTAAATATTTACTTTTCATTTCTTTGCGTGCGGAATACATCTAAGCTATGAATAGAAATGTGTGTACAGAGCATATATCAGAATGTTATGTAAATTGAAGAATGTTCAGAAATTACCCCCACCCCCGGGCATATTTAATTTGTATTTATATTTCATTTAACCCAAATGGGACCGTGGTTTAATCAACACTGATGACACCATATTTTGATTTTAATTAACCCTCATAATGGGACCATATTTTAACTTTAATTAACTCTCATGTACCATATTTTAATTGGCATTAATGGGACCATATTTCAATTAACCCCAGTGGGTCCAAATTTTTATTGACCATATTTTGATTAACCCTGATCAGTTATAGAACCATATTTTAATTAACAATCAATGCACAATTTTAAATAACCATCATATGGGACCATATTTTTATTAACCCCCATTGGACCATATTTTATTTAATCCTCATGTGACCATATTGTAATGTACCCTCATCGGACCATATTTGAATTAACAGTCTCTGGTGTGACCATATTTTAACCAACCCTCATGAAACCATACATGTATTTTAATTAACCCTCATGAGAGCCATATTTTCAAAGTTGATATCATGAGTGCATTACCTGAGGCCATTCTTAGATCATCATTACGCCCTCTTAGAGTGTACATTGGCAAAAAGTATATCGTAGGAGGTGATGGACTAAATGTGATTAAAACATACTCGGTATTTGCGTAATTGGATGGACTAAGTGTGATCAGAAACGTACTCGGTATTTGCGTACTTGAACCATGTAACGAAGATCGACAAGTTAGGCCTGATTGTTATTCTGCATGCTATTTCACGCACTATTCAGACCACAATTTTAAATGAAATTGGAACAGGTATTTGCTGACTTGTATTGGGGAAATGTGATTAGAAATGTACTCGGTATTTGCGTACTTGAACCATGTAACGAAGAACAAATAACAAAGAAAAGATACGTGCCAGTCCAAAATGTCGTAGAAGAGAACCGAGAAACAAACGGTCAGATGCTCGTAGCCCGTTTATATATAACCATGGGAATATTCCAGATATAATCGTACAAAAAAACCGCCGTGCTTTTGGCCGTGCATTTATCCATGGTGTGTATGCCTGTGGTTGTCCGTAACCAGGTGCCCGGTGATATTGCTTTGAACGGTAATCATGTTCGACTGGTGTTGTTAGATTGGTAATGATATTAGCGGTTTCTATGTCTTGTCTGGTCATATTTACTGTTTGAACTTTGTCTGAAATAGAAGCACTTTTTATGCTAGAATTTGCGCAACAGGAGCGCAGGGAAATCGCACGTCGAGTTGGTTTAAGGGTTTTTAGAAAAAGTATTTATATGATATAGCGAGGCCAACAGAACGATATCATATATATACTATATGCGACTGCATTCAATTTGTGTTTTTTGAGATGTCTTTAGTGTAGTTTTGTGGTTAGGAGAGCTCATTCCCCCCTGATTTCTGCTCCATATGTGGTCTTCTCCTTTAAAATATCTATATGATTTCAAACAAGGGCGGCGCCAGGATATCACCGACGCAGGGGGCTATATATGATTCCCCGACAGGTGGGCCGGGCTTTAGTTACCGGGTTGACCATTGCATGCAGATCTCACCGACGGGTGGGGATATAGCTCCCTGACTACTCCCCTGGTGCCACCCAACATAATTTAGTATTGATGATTTCTCGTCTTCGGTGAATGCAAGACCGCGCTCTTAGCATCGGGTGCCAATCAGGGACGTGTCGACAGGTGTGGTTATGTAAGGGTATTACCCCCCCCCAATTGTAGTCAAACCTAATGCAACATTAATTGGAAAATTCACACAAAAATTAGGTTGAAATTGTTCTCGTAGTTTGATTTTCCAACAATTTCTTAGTGACGAATTTGTTGTTTTTAGACCAACATTTGCACATTTTCCTTTCGTTTGCAAAATTCTGGACTGAAATGGCCATCAGTTGGCAATTTTCAAACCTATATAAGGGTGAGCGTCAGGTTAAAAATTTCCCCGAATTGGAAATCTTGAGGCCAGTCTAGATGCTAGGATTGTCAAATTTTCATCTTCAGATTTTCAAAATCTTCTCACATTTGGCCTAACCATCGGCCGACCCGTGTGTTCTGTGCCCTTGTCATTAGTTACTTGCTAATTAATTTAAGAAAACATAAATCGGGGTGTAAATACCAGTAGATGTTAGGATTTTTTAATATCATACATGGCCGAACCATCCTTTTCACCCCATGAATGGCCAATGGCCACAAGTCTACTGGTCCATTTACAATAGGCTACCATCTAGTAGACTCTGAGGGAACATTTGGGAAAAATCAAAGCACCGGGGTGGGGTGTGTGAAAATTGAATTACGCAAACTTGTGAGTTTGGTCTGGTTCAATGGGGTGGGGTGCAGTTGGAAATTCCAAGGTGGAGACCACCCCAACGAAAACCCTCTAGCCAAGTCCCGAGTGCCAAATATCCCAGACTTAACCAGGGGTGCATAGGCCTATTTGATTTCTATCCGAGAATACACTGCACCGGCGGCAATACATTGACCATACTCTGAATGAAAACGCTTCCGTGGCGATCACACGGTAACGTCATGCTGCAAGTAAGACGATAATTGTGTTGTAGAAATGATACGGAAGACCGATTGTCAAAAACGCAACATCAAAATACACAGGGCAAGGTTTATCGATCCAAACTGTGCGTTTCCATTGTGTATTTCTCGCATATACCCATGGTTATATATAAACGGGCTACGACCATCTGACCGCAACAGTTTATAGTGAATTTGCCGCGTGCGGCAGCACGTCAACATAATAACTATGGGAGGCCAAATTCACATTTAATAGCTAATTATACATAAGGCAATTACGCTTAAGTGTAATGCAATTACGCTTAAGCGTAATCCGATTACGTTGAAGCGTAATAGGTTTTCATAGCATTCATACCTTAGATAATAATGGTATCATCAGTGCATGAAGCTAATCCGTGAATTATTTGCATGTTGTAGGTTTGCAGATAACAGCAATTAATTTTATAAAATAATTGTTTCCAATTGCAGCCTGGTAAATATCCTCTATGTATTTATTTTTCAAAATATGTCAACTCTAGTTGAATTTGGGGCTTAACATCTGAAATGTCATGGATATGTCTACAAAATGTCAACAGTGAGTCGAAAGTCAAGTTTGAGTTCACTGTCCTGAGATGCTATCAGCTTAAAATGTATTACAACCAAATAGCCAAAACATATGTTCGGTTCATGTAATTTAGCTTGATGGCGAAAAATTATATATCACTGGATATGCAGAGGATATGCTGGGATATGTATAATTTTTTTTTGTAAAATTGGATGCATATACCTTATACTAGTGCTTTCTGTGCACTTATCAGATTATGATGGGTTAATATATTTGTCCACTACATTGACGCATTTGAGTTTCCATTTAGCAGTATGGAATTTGACCACCCAGGTAGACCTAACATACTCTCTTCACACACTGACCTTGAAACTCCAATGCATGTGTGTGGTAGACAAATGCTTATCAGCCAGTATTTGAAACAAATCTTCATATTTGCCTGCATTTATCATTTGTTTTTTCAATTAAACAGCTTTAGAAATAGTAGAGTCGCTTATGTCCGATTTTGGGCTCCCGTGGGAAAATCATGAACAAATATAGAGACCATACTCATGAGCCAGTATATAGTCTCTACTTCAGAAAACAATTTGTTAGACCCTCTGGAGTCGCCACTGGGTAGTCTGATGACGTCACAAAGATAGCCGCCATGCTCAATTTCTTAAGTTCGCTATTGTTGGATTTAATCATAAAAATATAATTGTGATACCAAATATATGGCAATACTTTCGTACAGTGTATGGTGTGACGCCATGTTATATTTTTATATAAAAAAATTGTCCTCTCGATCAAAGATGGCCGCCAAAATGGTGACCGGAAGTGAGAAAATTGATGATTTTCCATACATGTCGCCTACAACATTTCCGATTGTATCGAACTGGTGACGATTAGGGAATATACTTCTCTTCAATCGTGTTAACAAATCACTTAGACATGACATAAGTTGATTTCTTGGATCATAACCATAATTTTCTTCTCCAAATGCGATGTTTTAAAGGAAATGGTATGAATTTTCGGCAAAATATACTTTTTTATTTTCTAACCATTTCCTTAAAGAAAATTAGATTTAATCGGTGATGGAAATGAGTAGGATCATTGCATAAGGTATTTACATCTAACTGGATCACGAAACTGTCAACTAAATCCAACATGGCTTCCAACATGGCGGCCAAAATACGATTTATGCAAATTTTACCCTCTTTCACCCAATTACGTATCTGTCACACAGAAGGTGAATGTAGTAGACTAACTTGCTTCTTCCAAATAAATCATCGCCATGTTATGACACATTCCAATTAGTTGTCTTACCGCAATGACTCAAATTGCGAGTTCATATGACAATTATTATCCAAATAAGCATCGTGAAAATTCGCCAAACATATTTTGTTTATACGTCAAATAACATGTCCACCAAAGGAGAACGATATCTCAGGGTTAGATATATGAATGAATGTACTCCGATTTAGATAATACGAAGTTATAAATATCTTATTGTAATCGAGATCGCCGCCAATGTGGCGTAAATGTCGAAATTTGACATTGAAATACATATATTTCCGCAAGATATCCCATCGTGTAAGAAAGACACATATGCATTATTATCATACACGAGCTTTCGGTGAGAACATACCATTCATTATATAAAACCGAAATATATGTTCAAGCACGTTAAATATATGGACTGGTGCCAAACTCGATTCTGATATTATATAAATATTTAATAGAGACCAACATGGTATGTGGAGAGAATAGAAAGTTGCCAACTTCAGCTGGCTGTCAGTTACCAGCGCTCAAATGATGCATGTGATCGCCATACGTTCTTGCATATCGATAACGATTGAGTATATATCTACTCGTATACTAAAAGGTATAGCGGCGGACTCAATCAGATTACTGTATATAGCTAACAGTGACTGACTTTTGAAGACTTTTGAAAATGTAAACCAAGAGATCGCCCGGGGGTTCAGATATTATAGCTATACTTTAATCTTGTCCATTTCGCCATGGTACATGTACACCGCTTGTATAGGCTTGGTTGATGAACGAGATTGGATAGTTTGTCTAGTCTTCTGACATAATGTGCATAAAAGTCTTCGTAAAATGAATCCTTTTGTGGGTACTATTGGTGATTGGAATGGGAAATGGACACAAAATGATCAGACACCAGCTTCTACCATTCTGGCAAACATATATGTGTAGGAAGAAATGTTGGTGATTGCCTCATGCTTAAACTGCTGTTTGTCACCAGTTCATACACAGTATCGGTACATGTCATGTGTGCATTAACATGACCAGTATGGGATCACGACAAATATGAATTAGAACTCAAGCAATATATTTACTTGCATCACACCGGTATTAGCAGTGTTTTGTATTACTACATGTATGTATATAATTAGTTTGTCTCATATACAAGTAGCGCTAATGTGTATCTGGACCATCAAACTCACATAAGCCTGCACAGTTGATGTCGAATCCGGTCCACGATGAAAGGAATAAGTATTGTTGTTGTATTATTCATGGAAATACTGTTTAAGCTAAAGTCTATCTGATCAAACTGGATTGCTCATCAAGTGAACATGTATGGAGCTCTTCGTACAATAGCCTCCCCATGACCGTTTATATTTATGCAGAAGTTGATCTATATATGCCGCTTAGATGGGGTAGATTACAATGATGCATGAATGCAGCATGATATATACAATTTATTGGATATAGCCAGTCTGATCTGATAACTCCTAGTCGAACAGAATTAGAACCGCTTGAGGCATTAGGATATAGATGGATCGGCCTATTTGGTATGATCTGAAAGATGCCATTATTATAATGAACCATGGCAACATCCATAGCTACGCGGGCTAATTCAACTTCCTTCATTTCCGGATTTCCTTTGGTTCATGATAACGTTCTAAGCAGAATCAACATGGCACGTCACGAGCTGTTATTAACTCCATCTATTACTTCACATTGTGTTGTAAGAAGTTAGTGGACTATGTTGCCCCATTATGTCATTCAGTATTCAGAACCTGGATTCCAGGGTATATTGGGCTTAATAAATCAAACTGATGACATGACAGCAGAAGACCCATCAGTACCAGTGGATTCTTTACCCGTTTCCCATCGTGTGGTCGTACATTTCGTCAAAACGCGGGAATTAGTAATATAATAAGTATCGCCTGCCATTTTTGGCTCGAAAACAATTCACATTCTTTCGTCATTTAAACTGCAGGGTTGGATATGCAGAGAAGTTGCGCAGTCCCTGCTGATTTCGATAAACTGCAAAATAATCATTAATCAAGTGGGAGTGGCACCACAATCATAAGTTCATAACCATTGCCAGGAACCACTTTCACGTTGAACTGATGTACAAACAGAATGCATTGTCCCACTAAACTCTTCATACGCCTAAATCATAGAAATCATATGGGATATAATTTTGCTGTATACTACCAATGGTCCATACCAGCCTACTGTGTTCATACAAAGACGCATTACGTATGTTGGGCGAATCACTTTGTGGCTACCATCGACTAATTGAACGCCAGGAAAGCCAAGAACCAGACACACCACTTCGTCTGGTGTCGGGGATCTAGCCTGGTGTATGCTAATGTTCATTTCAACTGAATATACATGTCGTGGGATGTCAATAACTTATATATAGTAACTTCACAAAAGGACTCCACATATGCTATGAAAGTGGTTGGACTACTTTGTTGAATATCATCATCCATATTTCAAAACCTGGTATTCACAATATAGCACTTTAATCTTGACACTGGACGCTACCCCTTATACGAATATATTATTCACCTATGGGGTCTATTCTATTTTATTCTGCCGTGGTTATCAATACGATTGACGCCTGCTAAGTTCAGCTAAACGAGGTTCAAATGGTGTTGCCATGCAGATTTAAACCAAGGTTACAGCGCAAATAACAGTGAGACAAGCAGGCCAAATGACAGCCATATAATTAATTATACTATTGTTTGTGTTTTATAAACAAGAAGAATTTGTTGTTTCTTGCTTGCCAAGAATCATGGTGTAGCTGAGAAGTACAATACCCACTTCATAGCTATCACAATAAATGGTCGTGTGTTGCTAACTTATATGATACACTATAGACATTTTCTACAGAGGAGATGTCGTGAAAAGAACTAACACCAACGCGTATCTGCATCATTGATTGCATTTTGATATGGTAACAACCAATATTTCTCAATTAGTACTCCGGCTTAGAGTATAGCTCAGGAGGCCAGACAATCTTCAAGCGAAGATGGAGGTCTACACATACTTTCTAAATTCACATTAAGAGTTGTATTTTCTCATCAACTCCCTCCTCCCTTAATATCATGAAATTTGAAGACATGACGCGTATGCATATAGGACAGCCGTTAATATGTACAATAAATTAAAGCTATGCGCATTTACTTAAAAGTAGCCGATTAACCGAATTCCACATGATGGTAAGCCAGGACGACATTTGGTGGTGTAACGAACATATATTTTGGTATTTTGACTGCCATTTTGGTAGCCATCTTGGATAAAATAGAACAGTTCTGTTGAAATGTGATAATAATTCCGTATGTGGCACGAATATCTCTTTCCCCTCATTGAATTCCGCTCATTTCTTGAAATCTATTGCTAGAATATCAGAATTGATTTTTAACAAAATGCTATAATTCTGTTGTATAAAGTTGATTTTTGACAGATCGAACATGTGTTGTACAATACAATTGATGCACTACATCGCTGAAGCAATCAGTACTCACTGAATTGTCGCAATTCGCAGTCGTTACCAAAACGGAAAGTCATTTACATGAGATTCTAGAAAATCGCTAAATTTTTGCAGCCATCTTTGAATGGAATAACATTTTCCCGTGAATACTGGGTACTGTACTATTGATGAATTGCCATTACTGAAAAAAAATGTATAACAATTAAGAAATATGCGCAGAATTCGTCAGTTCTTAGGACAACCCTACATCTGAACTGAACTGACAATGACGTCATCTGTGTGACGTCATAATTCCCTCCAGTCGCGCACCCATGAAGTCTAACAAACTTTTTCCGACAAAGTAAGTGATACCCTATCATAATATCATAGTCTCTACATTTGTTCAAAAATTTCCCACGGAAGTACATAAGCGACTCTCTAAAAGGTTAAATTGTCATTTGAACCAAATGAGATAATTTATCAGTCATATGAGTGATATCAGTAGGGTTTTATGCGGTTTTAGAATTAGTGAAATTTGGTGGGTGGGTGTCGAAAATTGGGACTAAAAAAAAGTTTGTTTATGTTTTTGCAGGTTTTGGGGTGGTGGGTCCCCGAAAATGCCAGATGAAAAAACAGCATACCTTCCTGCAATTTTTTTACTACCCCCGCCGACCCCCCCTGCATGTGTCAGCAAAGTTGATCTGCTAACGTAATTTGCTGTCCACTAATTTTGTAAAATGAGCAAATATTTATACCAAATAGGCAAACTAGACACTTCATTGATTAACACTATTATGGTTTGATCTGATTAACAAAATTGCACATAAATGCCATAATTAAGCGATGCGTTGTACATTCAAGCCTTGAAATAGTGTGTCTGTCATTTGCAGAATGAGGTCCCCAGAGGGTGAATTTAGTGATGATAGCGGGCAAGCATCACCAAATTCACCATCTGGGGACCTCATTCTGCTTACAACTCAGCAGAATGAGGTTCCCAGAGGGTGAATTTGGTGATGCTAACCCGCTATGCGGGGTAGCATCACTAATTTCACCCTCTGGGGACATCATTCTGCAAATGACAGGCACACTATTTCAAGGCTTGTGTACATTAAACTATATATTGTGCAAAGATTGAACAAATATCTGTTATCACTATATACTGTGACTTGTTAAAAGATATCTCCGGTGTAGCATTTCTCAGTCATTATCGATGCCCGCTAATCCACTGAGCACGTTGTCGAAAGTTGGGGTTGGCCGCCCGTGACTGAAGTTATGCCGATTCGTGCGATTGAATATTCCATCACGTATTATTCAGTCTGAGTCGTTAATCTTCCTTCATGTGATGCCATATGATGGACTACACACACGCAGCGTCAGACTTGAAGACTGTCGCAATTGGCTTTTATATACCGGCAGTAATCAATAACTGACTGTTTATACAGAAACGGCTGAACACTGGGAGCTGAAAATGTGTACATATGGGTAATATTACCCGGTGAATCTTATTAGATAGGTCCCGTTGACATCAGATGTCTTAGTAAAAGGGCACAAATAATTAATTGAATTAAATAATTACTTATATACCCACAATGGTTGAAATCTGGTCGCTGAAAATTGACATACGGGAATATATTGACCCGTAGAGTGTATGAAATAGATGACCTTGACCTCAGACGACATACAGGGGCAAATAAGAGCAATAAAGTGCGCTCATTGTGTAGGGAAATTGGTACAGATGGGTTACCTGACCAGGGGAATGTCATGGGATAGGCGCATCTTCTCATGTCCAATGAATAATGGCTGAGAATACGGCATTACTTACTTACCTTTGACCTCAGATAACTTAAAGGGGGGTAAATTATGTGACAATAAAGAGCGTTTATTATAAATCCAGAAGATATGTGGGAAAATTCGCAGTAAAACCATTGTATGGCAGGAAAAGTATTAGTCCGAGGTTACATGTATGTCGCGTAGTGTTCATACAGGTCGTAAATGGAATAAGGTTAGACTTTTATTAAAAAAAAAACAGCCACCAATCCCGCCACGTATCTTCTGGACTGATAATACACGCTCTTTATTGGTCATATAATCAATTAGTCCCCATTTAAGTCATCTTAGGTCAAAGGTAAGAAAGTATTGCTTTATTCTCAGCCTTTATTCGTGTGACATGAGGAGATGGGCCTATCCCATGATATTCCCCTGGTCATTTTCAATTCTCTATATATCGAATTACAGTCCTATACGAAAACACGTATAACATATAATGATTACCATTTATCCACAGTATATATAGCGGTATAAAAACCATGCATGCCAGGGCCTCATATGTTGTTGTGGTTAGCTATCTGACGTTTGTATTCATATTGCAGATCCACAATACCAGATTACTTTAAGGCCGTACAGGCAATGGCCATTATGGGCCTGTTATTTGGGATCATTGGAATGGCCTTGTTCGCTTTGTCGATACGGGTACTTCAATCAAGAATATGGACCTTTGCAAGCACAAATATCACAATGATCGCAGGTAAATATGATACTCAAGAGTGTACATGGTGAGATATAGGCTATAGCTATAGAGAATATCCATGGGTGGGTGTGGTCTAACCGACATTACGTAGTGTTGTGGGGCTGTGCGAGCCGTTTCCACACAACAACACCGTGCCTATAAGCTATATTTCTATCGATAACAATATGTCATGGTTAATGGACGAGCTACTGGACATTCGTAAACTAGATGGTCGATGGCGTAGCCTGAGACCATTTAGTTTACTAATGTCCAGTTGCCAATCCATTAACCAACTTAAAACAGTTTTATAACATACAAGGAGAAATTACATTGATACAGATGAAAAATTCCGATAAATATCGATAAATGAGATGGTTTTTTTTTTACGAAAGTTTTTCTGGGGAAAATAGTCCATAGCAGACGGCAAAAACAACTTCCCTTGACATGGCTTGTGTGAGTGGAAATTAATCGTGGATTTTGTCGCGGTAACAATTGTCCAGGCATATGTAGCTGTCCAGTACAGATTTGTTCGAAATTAAACTTCGATATACGCAAACATATAAAAAAATATACGCAAACATATAATACAATATTTGTTTTCGCTGTAAATGTAACGTAGTATATTTACGTAATATATACTGTCGACGCAATTATCTGTATTTTGGATCGTTCGGCGCAGAAGAACAGTAACTCTATATGGTATGGTGACGTGTTTGAGTGTGATAGATACAACTGGTATGCAAATTAACATGCTGCTTTTCTGATAAGGAATTGTATTACGTGGGGTTTATAAGCACAGATGTTTGTTTTGTGGGCGAGTGAACTATTTCTCGAATAGAGGTCCCCGTGTTTGTTTTGTGGCGAGTGAACTATTTCTCGAATAGAGGTCCCCGTGGGAGTTCGCTGTGCATACTTTGGGAGACATGACCATTCCAGATTGCGAATGTCGACTTGTGGTATAAAGAATATTATAAAATGCCCATTAGCAAGTCGAGGTAGAGCTGGGTTTTAAGGCTGAATAATATCGGATCTAATTACTTTGAAATACGCTAAATGTTGTCGTAAAAAACGGCAGCGTAAAACAATACACATCGAAAACGGACCCATAAAGATACAATGTACTGAAAACAAAACCACATTCCAGTGTTTGCACAATGTGATAGTTCTAATGGTTCTGTGTAAATTTGTATTTATATATTTCCAGGGATACTCATCCTGATTGGGGTGATCGTCTTTGGAACCGAGACGCCTGATCAAATCAAATCCTTCCAACGCCAAATACATGCATTTAATCCAGACACAAACTGGAATTTTCACGCTGGATTCGCGATGGGTGTTGTCGCTGCAGGCTGTTATCTCATATGTGGCGTTTGCATGTCCTTGTGTCGAAAGAACTTTGCAGACTAGATATAATTCAGAATGTACCTGAATCGATGTCAGCTGCGATCAATGACATTAATATTGTGTTCCCTATAAACTAACATTTAATTTTGGTCGAAATGATGAAAAGAACGTTTTGCTTTATTATTATGCTGTTCTTAATATTTTCTTGTCGGATTTCGTCTGCAGACAACACGATGTTATTTTTCACTGTATGCAATCACGTGATCGGTGCTCGGATCATATAATTCCGGTTTTGATATAAACAAATAAATGAGACATCAGTATGCTTCAATATTTCCAAAATAATCTGACATTACACTGATGTTCAAGAACACACGACCTGTTTCTATCAAAAGACAAGACACCGAAGTTCTCAGAATGTCAGGCATATAGGACATTGTTTATTAAAAAAAATATGATGCCGATTCTGCAAATTACTAACACCAACACCCTATATTTTGACAATTGATATTACGTTAATTTTTCCTCTAGAGAGTTGTGTCCCTTATATATCAGACTTATGGAGGCACGGACTCAGTATGAGTGTTCATTGCTTCAAATATGCTTGCTTTTGTGAGCGCGAAATGGCCATGTATCGATCAGAATGGCGCATTGAGATGTCCCGCAATTCAGATCAAGCTTGAAAATCGGTACCATTGTTCGCCTATGTCGGGGTTCTAACCCGTGTACCAACCTCATCTAGCCCAGACTGCATGCGACGATCTTATCCACAACCCAACCACCTCAGCTACGGGGGACATCATTAACAGGGAAGCCCTATCACCGAGAGTTGGCAAGCGTATCAGTCTGAACATGGGTTCGAATATTGACACAGAACGGATCTACCATTATATTGGAATAGCACAATGCACTTCCTCCGAAATTGTACATACATGTGATCATACGATTACTGGTACTGACGTATATATATATATCAGATTTATGGAGGCATGTGCTCAGTATAAGTGTTCATTGCTTCAAATGTGCTTCCTTCAGTGAGCGCGAAGAAATTCTCATTTCATTCGAATTGGCCACGTATTGGTGAGAACGGCACATTGAGATGTCGCTCAACTCAGATCAAGCTTGAAAATCGGTACCCATGTTCGCCCATGTCGGGGTTAGAACCCGTGCCAACATCGTCTATCCCAGACTGCGACGATATTATCCACGAACCAAACGCATCGGCTGCGAGGACATCCTTAAAAAGGAAGCCCTTTGACTGAGAGTTGGGAAGCGTTTCATCTCCTAGTTTGAAACACCTTTAAAATACCGCGCCGTATATCTAGCAATTAGCAACCAACATGTCCTCTTCGGCTTTCCATAGATTTCAACGTAATTTGATACTTATGGGTATTTATGTCAGGGAAGTGTTTTGGACGGGTCAAAATCGTGACCCCGACCTGACCTTGACCTTTAAAACTGTCAATACAAGGTCAATTTGGGTAAAACGGACAAATTTAGGCGAAATTTGATACCTAGGGATACTTTTGTCCGGGGAGAGTTTTGAACGGGTCAAATCGTGACCTCTGCCTGACCTTGACCTTCAATGTGGTCAACCAAAGGTCAAATCGGATAAAACGGATGGATTTCGACGAAATTTGATACCTATGGGTACTTTTGTCGGGGGATTGTTTTGGGCGGGTCAAATCACGGCTCCGACCTTACCTTGCCCTTCAAAATTGTTCATTAAAGGTCAAGTGGGGTAAAACGGACGGATTTCGACGAAATTTGATACCTAGGGGTACTTTTCTCCGGGTGGGGGTGTTTTGGACGGGTCAAATCATGACCATGGCCTGACCTTGACTTTCGAAATAGTCAATTGAAGGTCAAAGCGCGCCTTTCACCGGAAATCAGATGGGAAACAGCCCGGGCGAAGTCGGGCCGATCAGCTTGCGTAATAAAGAAGACAGTTTGAAGAAAGTAATGTATGACACGAGAAACGGGAAAACTTGAAATATGGAAGTATGCAAATTTCCCACATAAAATTTGAAAGCTAGTTTATAGAATAATTGTATTATAATTTATATTTATGGCTAATAATATGATATTGGTGGCGTTACCATTTCTGACTATGGTTTTCTTGTTAAATGATGAACTCTTGTCTATTTGATTTGTATATCATGTCTAAATAATTTAAACTGGTGAATTAATGGGGGAATGGATTTTTGTGAGTGGGAAATTTATTTAACTAGCTGCTGTATGTCTTCTGGGTTTTTCCAGGTACAATTTGGATGCGTCATAGCCCTGTCGTACACTTGAGATTTATCTTTAAAAGTAAACACGTGATCAGCTGGTGTTAATCTAGCTGGGTAAACGTCACTAGAGTTGCCTGTAGGCTTCAATTCAGTGAATTTGGTTGAAACGTTAACACTGTCGTCTATGTGAGACATTTCAGGCGATACTCAACCTTTTGGATTTTTTCAATTTGGAAACAGCCTTTTGTGGGCCCTTCAAATTCCTTTGGGGTTATTTCGGACCTAGCCCATGGTAGGCATCTTCCGCCACGACTACTAATATAGCCTATATATTCTATTTCGTAATTAGGTCTAAAGAAAGTATATATTTTTATTATTCTTATAGCCATCATAGCGATTTTTTTTTTTGCATGGGTTATTTTAGGGGGCTAACCCCGGGATGGTCGAAAGGGCCGATAGGCCCTTTCCTTCACCCCTTATCATAGCGATGTTGTGATATTTTTGTTTAAGTACCCCTTGGTCGTGTCCGAAATCACCCCGTCAACTCAACAGTGTGAACATGTCTCAGTTGTAGACAAAGGTCGTATTTCGAAGTATCGGTAGTGCATTTAATCCGATTAATATATTTTTGGTCCGCATTCTGGTGTGGTGAATGAAAAACCTTAGTGATAAGCCGCATGTGTTGTAATAATTTGAAGGATTAGTTGTTTACACGGAATTCTGAGGTGGTGCTTTTATGAAACCTTGCAGGAATTATGAATAATTAGTCTCCATAATTGGTGATGGATGAAATCTTGTCGGAAATTATTGACAATGAGTCTCGAGATTGTTTGTAAATAATTCAGTGTTCAATCGCAGTAGATAGGCTTCTGTCAGTCAATTTCAGACCTCTATTTCAATAGAAATAAAACATATAACAAAGAAAAGATACATGCCAGCCGAAAACAGTTCAAACATAAACATGAACATAAACATTTATTGACAAAATACACCCACGCGGGGCAGTTGTCATATACAGATCATTTAAACACGAACCAAGACAACTTCATATCAAATATATAACATGTATTGGTAACTCAACACTATATATTATCAATTGTTTGCGGAAAACTGCCGAACCATGCTACAGATCAGATTGCAAATTCTAGATTTTCAGCCTTCATGAGGAATATGAACTTTTCTCTTTCAACAAAGTTCACGAGAATTGGTTGGTGAAATTGTATATCAGTGAAAAATCTTTTCTGCAAATAGTTATGTTTTTCTCATCCCATTATAAAGTGTTCTTCCGCTCAATTTCATTTGCTTCACATTTTTTACAAATGCGTTTCTCGTAAGGTATTTTTGGCTGAGCGTGTCGCCCAACCTCTACCTGCAACTTATGATTTCTTACTCTAAGCTTACTGAAACACGATCTCGTATAAAAATTTGTAATTTGGAGTAAGTATGGTTCCATTTCATATTTTCTTTGAAACAACGATAAGTTCTTTGTTTATTCATACCATTTTTCTTATTGTCATCGAATATTTCGTTTTTGAACGTTAGAATGTGAACGCATTTTAATTCTTCCTGGACATTATTGAGATATTCCGTCGATATGTTACTCTCTATATCGCTTATTTTTGGCATGTGAAGTGCTTCTGCCAAAAACTGCGGAATTATATATTCCTCGCATATTTGGGCTGAATTCTGAAGAAACATTTTCGATTTTCTTTCTGACAGTTTAAGTATGTATCTTACAGTATTCAATTCAATTTGTGTATTCTCTTCACTCAAAAGTACATGAGCATTGATACATTCATTGTCGCATCATGTAGTATCGGAAATATACAAAATTCTGCCCTTGTCGCGTGGACGCCATTCTATTTCCATCCAACACTGATTTACAAAATTTAACATGTTTAATTTCACATGGAATAGATTCGAGCTTGCTAATATTTATATTCGATGCCCATATTTCGCAGTCATATAGAACGACAGTTATAAGTTTATCATACAGTTTGATCCGCAAATTAATTGAGAATATATCATGTTGTTGTTGTGACCTAACAAGCGAATATAGTGCCTTCACGCCCTTTGATTGATTGATTGTTTATTTCCAGCCATTTTGACATGATACAAGGAAAATATAACATATAATGACATGCATAATGTAGAACATATGTACACATATATACAAGTATCCACCCGCGAACATATTAAATGAATACAGTTTCGATTACCATCGACAATTGCTTATATAACTATATATACCCCAAAATATAAAGAATCAATAGATACCACGTAAGAGTAAAATTAGTTCATGAGTGACTTTGTTTTTATTGCGGTGCTCGACAATATAACATGAGTCGAGATATAGGGGGCTACTACTTATTCTTAATCATGCTATATGCTGGGGTATTAATCATGGTTATCTTTGCGTGTAGAATAGAATATCCAGTAGAGTATACTCACGTATAAGAGGTATTTAAGTCATCAAATATCGAATAGTCATGATACAATATGCACCAAGTCTTAATGAGGACTGATTGATAACTGGTTAGCACTAAAATTGTCAGTTGTGACCCTTAAATTTACCATGCCGTCTGTTTCAGTTGTCTTCATATCGCTTCATGGCTATGCGTATGAATTTTGCGAGATTTTTTAGTTGAATGAGATCAGTAGAGTTCAAAAGTTTATACAGATAATCAATGGATCCATTTGTCCAATACTCATTTGAGATAAGTTTTTCTCTAATGTCTGCTAACTTCGGACAAACCTTGCTGCTTACTTCATGTTGTGCTTTTCTTAATGACCATTAGTACAGAATCTAATATAACGCCTAAATATGTGTACTCATCAACAAGTTCAATGTGAAGACTGTCAAAATCTTGAATGAGTGCAATTTTAGAGTTTTTCTTTTTCGAAATATCATGCATTCATTTTTTTTCAGTATTAATTGCAAGGTTGTTATTATTTACATATACTTGTAACTTATTCAGGCAGTTTTGTAAGCCGTCCTGTGAGTCCGATAATAAGTTAAGGTCATCGGCAAAAAGATGATTGGTGGCGGTGTTCCCAACATTCACAGGAGAACATGGTCAAACATTTGACAAACATTTCGGCAATGACACAGCAACAACTATACTGTAAAGACCAGCAACTGGTATATGGATAATTCATCCATAACAACTGCGAATGTGCTGTGCGAAATCAGTAACTTGATACAATAGCCGTATAGTTGTGATTTTACTGAACAGCATGCAAGGAGTGCATGAATATGTGACTGCACAATCTAATGCTATGGAGACGAGAGATGATACGCCATATTTATACTGCCCATAGGATAAGACTAGTATTGCATATAGCCCGATTGATACATTAATGACATGGGTTTTTATGTTTTAAAAATCAGTGGCACTTGATGTTTGTTTGTTTGTTTGGTTAGGATTTTACGTCGTTTTAGCCGTTAGGCCACACCACGACTGAGAAAACGGAATCAGAATTCAGCGAAGCAACTGTGTATAGACGTAACCGTGAATTGGACTAAAATGAAACTAAATATATACAAATAAAAACACCCAAAATCAGAGCGAGAGTGCTCAATTGGGGTCAGAACCATTAAAGAACTGACTACTTTGCAAACACATATAAAACAGAATATCAAAAAAGATAGCAATACTGCTTTGGGAACAGCCAAGTTATAAAACCTGCATAAAATTAATTAGCAAAAATAAATAATTTAATTTCAAAACTGTGACAGACCATAATATTTTAAGTAGCTGTCAAAAAAGCATCCTGAATGATTGATAAGATATTTATAATATCTGTTGAATCTGGCGTGAATCTTAATCAATTCATCAAGTTGACTATCGAGTGGTAGACTAGTCAGGCGAGCCTTCGCCCACTTGCCAGCCCATATCCACTCACTATGCATGGCGTCCCCCTCCTGCCAAGTGGACAGTTTATCGTTATACATCTTAGTGAACTTTGAATACTCAAAGTCCAACCTGTTGCTCTGAGAGTCGAAACTTTTGACGGATTTTGGAGATTTTTGTTTTGGAACAATGGAATCATCTTCCTTGGTTGGTTTTGGTAAAACTGCAGAAGCTGTATCCATTGCCTGTGGGACAGGTTCTGGAACAGGAATAATATCATTCTCTTGAACTTGGGTTGCTAGTGAGATACTGACAAGTTTTGTTTGACCATCTGTCTGAGTGCCGGCATCAACATACTTTTTTTTGAGAAACGGCAGCTGAGCATGTGACTTGAGCAATTGATGGTCTGGTACCAACTATTTTCTTAGCATCTATATACGATAAATGTTTTTCAGCCTTAATCTTTGTATCTTGAATTCATAGTCCCATAAGGGACATGAACGATCCATTGTAGCATGTGAACCTTGACAATTCGAATTTTTTTTAGGATTTGTACAATCCTTATGATCATGACCAGAAACAGAACATCGTGTACAAATGGTTTCTTTACTTCTACAATGTTCCTGGTCATGGCCATAGCACTGGCATTTAAAACATCGTAATGGATTTGGAACATAGGTACTTATATGTACCTTCATATATCCAACCTTCAATGTCGGTGGATGTTCGCACCGATTGAAGGTCAGAATATAACTATTCAGAGGAACTCGAATACCATCAACAGTTTTTGTAAATCGACGGACTTCTGTATCTCCCTGTGGTGCCAACTCCGAAGAATCAGCTATATCGCGATCCAAACACAGCTCTGCTATTTAATGTCTTGTGAGGAGTAACCAATACTGATGTTTGTGCAATAGTTGTTAACTGTAGCAGAGCATCAGATTGAACTTTCTTTGAACATTCAATCAAGAGAGAGCCACTTATTGGCCCAGTCCTGATTTGTTTAACATATTTCAATTGTCCAGCAATGCTTTGTAGTGTTTTGTCAATAACAAAAATAGAAGGTCTCTTCACATTTGGGTCAAAGCCAAGAACCAAGTACTGAGGGAATACCACAGCATCATTGGAACTTGGCGATTCATCATTCTTACGTGCCATACGAAAAGCAAAAATCGACAACTAGCCCGGCAGCCGCCGTGGACTACCCTTCAAATTCTGGTCGGGCCAAAGACTGGTACATAGCTGAGGCGGTGACCCGTTTAGCCACTGCATATAGCAGCCTCCCGATACCTCTCCAAAGTGAGACAGGCATGAACATACAGGATTCAACACTCAACAATCATCAGGACGAACTCAACAGAGACAAGAGAGAACAGAAACACCATACATGAAAAAACAGAAAACAATACTTCAAACATATAAAAAAAATTTTTATCTGAAACACCGTGGAGGGGCGTGACTAGCCGATTGATTGAGCCGGGTCAACTCAACCACCCGTTTTGAAGTGATGTAGGACCAAATAGGACCATGAGCTAAGTCGCACCCACGGCAAACAGGGTGCCACATTAGGGGATATTTACCCCTCGCAGTGGGGCGGTAGGAATATTCTACCCCGGGCCTACACGGGGGCCAGTGGCACTTTAAACAACAGCAGGTCTCCTGCATGGTATATGTATATGATACATCCAAATGCAACTGGACGTAGATAAGTAGAAAAAGGTTCATATACTACAAATAAAACGGTCCTTTATTGCGAAATTGTTCAACATAAGCTACATCTGTTACATATACATGGGGAATTCACATTTCGGACACGACTATTCTTAAGTGCATCGCTGATCAGATAACATTTCGGAAGGTGCGGAATCTGAGCTAACGATTATACGACGAGTGCTTTCTTTGCAGAATTATATCTTCTGCTCGTGATTGAACAAGAAATATAGGTAATGAAAGCGGCGATGATTACTTAGGGTTTGGGAGAATTCACTGGTCTCTGTATTACCAAGGCCGTCTTATGTTGGTCAGTATATATACAGATATACCAGATTCATTGCTTAAATGTGATTGCTTCAATGGGTGTGAAAAAATTCTCATTTCTTATCGAAATGGCCGTATATTGGTCGAAATGGAACATTGAGATGTCCCTCAATTCAGATCAAGCTTGAAATCGGTCTCGATTTTCGCTCATTTCGGGGTTTGTACCCGCGCCAACCTCGTCTAGCCCCACGACCTATCCACCTCATATGTACCATGATGTTTGTACCACGCGAAATATTATTAATTGAGAACGGCCCACATTCTAGTGAGTATCAGGTTTAAGTTGTTTAAGTCAAGTATACTCTGTCGGCTTTAATTAAAACAAAAATGACCTATTGTTTCATCGGGTACCTAGCTCAAGAAAACCATGCGATGAGAAGTTAGTCCGACTATCTGGCAAATCCAACATACAAATTCCGAAATAAAGATACATAAACCGATTCGATGGTCCCCATATCATCCACTTACAACAACAACACGAACAACGGATTGCACCAACAGACGATTTAGTTATGCAAATTAGTTTATTGCCAAAAAATACTCACAACAATACCAATCACGATATCATATTTGGCGAAAAAGTCTTATAATAACGGGTTTTCTAAGTAGTTTGACGATGAACCAATGTGGTTTACAACTTCTATAAATGGTGATTCCTAGTTCAAATTGGAATTTCCCAATGCATGTAAACATATACATGTATATATTATTTACACGTGTACTCAGCGTGGTGCCATGTATAACATGTCTATTTGCATGAATAAAACATGATTACCAATTCGTAAATAAGTATACCTGTATGTACCCACACGTCAACTACATTGTATCACAGCATACCGTATTCTTGTTGATGGCGATACTTTCATCGTCTATTCATTCTGAATTAATTTGCGATCGCCACTGTGCGCTGATCGAAAATCGAGCAGTGACCTTGTATGACCTCTGATAACGGCGTCCACGCATGTCTGTACTATTTCTGGAAGAAGTCAGGCCGCCAAATATTCCAGGTGGTGAAAAATAACAGATTTCAATCGAAATCTGATAACTCCGAGCTTTGATTAGTGGGCTTCTCGACTCAATTCAAATATTTTTTTTACACCCGAAGCCGATGAAATAGTAATTTAGGGGTGATAAATCGGAGTATGTATGCTAACCAAAAACGTAGCCCTCTCTCTCGGGGAGACACCTAGATGTACATTTCTGCCCGGTCTATATATAAGTCGGACACGCTAAACACTGGACAGTCGAACTCCCTTCCCGGTACCAAGACCATCTAGCCATATGTCTGCATGATCATGCATGTATCATATTTACCTGCGATCAATGTGATAATTGTTTTGGCGATTGTCAATCTCCTTGATTGACGTAGTACCCGTGTCGACAAAATGAACATGACCAGTCCTGCGAATCCAACTAACAGGCCCGCAATGGACATTGCCTGTACGGCCTTATGGTACGGTGGTGCTTTCAATCTGCAATATATATACAAACGTCAGATATCAAACAGTAACACCAATAATATGGTAATATGAATCGTAAGTGACACGTAGTGGAGCAACCACACAGCATGCTGTGCCTCAAATTTGCCTTTTATCGGCGACATAATGCTAAGAATAATTTATGTAACATCATGCAGTGGTCACGACGGAGACGACATGACAACTTGATAAGACGTGTCGTGGATTGTTCAATTTTGTCTGTATACTGGCCTACAACTCCAAAATGACGTCAGAAACCGTGTCATGACGTCTTAGTTTTTCGTTTTCGTTAAGCTAACCAACGAAATTAGTCTAAATGAAATGAATAGGCCTAAATCACATGGGAATTCTTCGTAAGTTGTAATTTCATTTTCACCGCGATGCTCCATTTCCGATTCCGCGTTTTTTTGGCAATCTCCACACTTTTGCTAACCGGAAGTCACGTGACAATTTCTCAAATCTATACCCGCGTTCTTGAAAAATCAATGATGGATATAGAAAAAATTATATGACGCCATTCACATGCCTTAGGTATAAGCATCCTTGTTGGTTGCTTTAACATATGTGTGTATCATCATAGCAATACCCACATCGATTGAAGAACTGATGTATGTAGTTTGAGTGTGTTGTATTGAAGGATAAAGCGTTGTGGACATTGGACGCACTAAATGTGCTCCAACGTCCACAGCGATATACCCACAAATAAAGAATACTCAAAACTTAATTTATTTCTTATTTTTATATAGCCACTTATTAACTCAGATGATTTTTTTCTCTCTCTGCAATCTGGCTGCAGTTTGGTATTATACCATGCTGCAGAAAGGGGAATTTCAGCGACCGCCATATTTATGTAGCCCATGGTCCGGTTGTTGTGATATCAATATAGGGGGCAAAGTATGATTTTTTTCCCCCACATTTTCTTCATGCTATCCAACCTTATTATTATGCATTTTCCGGGTTGGTTCATGTGATGTTGATCAGTCTAAGCTTCTTTATCTATGTTCAACTTAACTTTTTCTTCCTTTGATTTGGGAGACAGTTATGTGAGCGGCATTGAAAATGGTAAAAAGTTGTCAGATAATCGTTTGACGTTTGAGCTGTGACGTATTTCATTAATCGTGAACGAATTTTTATTCGCCTATTCAGCTAAATGTGTCGGTTTCAACTCCGTTTATCGGAAACTTATCGGATAATGTCACATAATTTCTGCTATTGGATGGTTGTGTTATTGTGGCCATGTGGCGTATGTCTTTATATGGTGTCAAGCACAATTATATGGCATTCATTAACCTTTATATGGTGTGCAAATGTCGTTATATGGTGTCCATTCATCTTTATATGGTATCCATACACATTTATATGGCATTCATTAACATTTATATGGTGTCCATTCATATTTACATGGTGCCCTATGATGGACACATGTCTCTATATGGTGTTCATCTGTATTTCCATGTGATTAATCCTCATACTAAATTTGAAAGCTACCGGATAATGTTAACATGTATGTGTCCTCTCTAAAATATAACACACATGTCTTATAAAATGACATCCACTATATAGTGTAAATCCTAACATGAGTTATCATCCGGACATCAAAAATAATCAGCAAATTCCAAGTCGATAAGGGGCATAACTTCACCAGATATGATCGGACCGAACCAAAATTCGATCGGGACTTTCCCATATGAAGGCCACGTACCAGGTTTCGTCAAATTCTGTCGGACGGACTGGCACCGTTCATTTCTATATATATAATATCCCGAAATTTCTTTTCAGGCGACAATAAGAACAAAGCCAATCATTTGTATCAGGTACTTATTGATGATACAGACTTTCATGATATTTCACATGAACCCATTTCGAAGGCATTGAGTCCTTTTAAAATTGCTATACATTTTTTAAAGGTACTCAATCCGATCAGACGCTCCTAAATTACTATTTATTTGGCTTCGGGGGTAAAAAATATTTTATTCGAGTCGAGGAGCCCACCCATCAAAGCTCAGAGTGATCAGATATCGATTTCTGAAGTTTGTTATTTCTCGTGATGTGTGATAATATGTGGCCCAGAAACACGTGGTCAAATGGAGGGTCTCGGACAAAATTGCGGATGAAGATGGATAACTCTAAAATCAAGTGGTAATATACGGTCAAATTTCATGATACTTTAGTGATAATACGGCCATATTTTGTTGATAAATAACAAGTTTTGGAAATTTAATACCATAATTGACATGCAGTGGTTAGCATTATTTTGTTGCAAGAAATCGATTCTGATAACTAAAGCGTATTTTGAAGAAATGTTGTTGTTCTTGTTGTATCTTGATGGTATGGAGACCGTCTGATCGGATTGAGTACCTTTTAGTTATCGTATGATCACTGAATGAACGTACATTAATGCCCTAAATAATCGACTTCTTAACCACAGGAGAATTATGGATAATTTTTCAGGATATAGTTGGAAATAAGGCTTATTGCCATTCATCGGAAAGCTCTCAGTGAGAGCTTTCCGATGAATGGCAACAAGCCATATTTCCGACTAAATCCTGAAAAATTATCCATAATTCTTATGTGGTTAAGGAGTCGATTATTTAGGGCATTATTGTATATAGCGAACACGTGAGTCAGCTCATTAATTGTCGATAGCTGTTTACGACGCAGGATTGAAGTTTACTTGTTTACAATCAAAACCAGGAAGTATGCGCTGTTTTATACCCGAGGCTGATATACTCACGGTTTGAACATGTCGTCTATATCATCACAGCCGACTTTATTAAAAAGCGTTCCGTTTGAATTGTAACATCGTTTCCAAAGTCCGTAGTTTTGTCGCATGGATTGTACAGGAACGGACACTTCAAGGTGCATTTCTATCCACCATGGAATGACAATGGATGTAATTTGACAAATGGTTGCAAGAGTTATGACACAAGCAAGCAATATCGTTACCTGCATTTGATGCGCCATTTCCGTGTAGGTTCGCTAGTGTAGATATGGCGAGTGCTGATTGGTCAATCGCTAGACGTCCCGTTGTGTTGAAACGGGGCTTTTGTTAAAATCATTCAGTGATCAATGTATAGAAATTATAAAGTGACTTAAAGCCTTCGAAATGGGTTCATGTGAAATAATATGAAAGTCTGTATCATCAATAAGTACATGAACAAATAGATTGACTGTGTTCTTATTGTCGCCCGAAAAGCAATTTCGGGATACCATAGAAATGAACGGTGCCAGTCCGTCCGACAGAATTTGATGAAACTTGGTACGTGGCCTTCATAAGGGAAAGTCCCGATCAAGTTCGAATTTTGGTTCGTCCGATCATTTCTGGTGGAGTTATGCCCCTTATCGATTTGGAATTTGCTGATTATTTTGATGTCCGGATGATAACTCAAGTTAAGATTTACACTATATATATAGTGCATGTCATTTTATAAGACATGTGTGTTATATTTTAGAGAGGACACATACATGTACCGGCTCTAATTTATGATCAACCAAGAATTTAGTCAATCAATCTTGATGCAAAAGGCCCAGAATTTGATGTTAGTAAGCTTCTTTTTTTTCACTCTTCTCCTAGTTTGACTTTCTAAATGGCCTTCTGGTCAACCTGCCAGTGCTTTACGCTGGTTATTTCTGTCATTCTAGTGTACTGGGTGTGTGGACGCCTACCCCGATAGACGTGTTACCTGGGCTGACACCAACTTACCTGTAATGGTTGCACATGTTATTGGGCCAGAATAGGCACATAATTAATCCCCTCTCAGTTCAGTTCAGAGTTCTGTTTATTTCCGTTCAAAATCATGGCCAGAATTTTTCGGCAAAATTACATACTGCATGATTTAAAATTAAATTGTCGTGTCGCATAAGGTACTGGGACAACCAGAATAGAACATACATTGTCAGCTGATTAAGTAACATGTTTAATAACCAAGTGAATCGCAATGTGATACATTTACAGAAGAGCAGAGAATAATGTCCGGGATATATTTGAAGATATCAACTTTTCTACCAAATGCTGTGGATATTTTGCAAGCCAGCTTGAGTATATTTTCCTAAAAACACATCAGTGTGACGCATTTAAAAAGGATCAAAACAATAAACACACAAGATAGTTCCATTTTACTTGAAATTGTTTTTGCAAACCTGAAAAGTTATTTTTTTGTCGATTTTGAGAGAAAATTATAATAATGTTGGTAATGTAATAGTGCACTTATCCATGCTGCATCATACATGTTAGTATTCAATGTACATATGACAGAACAGCCAATTTTATTCATCATCCACACATTTTAAGCGATTGCATGGCACGAGGGGACAATTTTGACAGCCATTTTTAGCCAAAGTGACAATTTTGGATCCATTGAGTTGAAATATTCATAAGTAATTGTTTGCCTCACTTACTTTGCACAGTTCTGCCCATTTCTTGTTGAAATATGACTAGAATCCCAATGGTGATTTTTGGTGAAATTTCATACTGCGTTCTGTAAAAATCAAAATATTGAGGGATCAGAAGGGGCTGGGATCCCAAGAATGCCATATTTCATTGCTCCAGTGACCAGTGAACATAACCAATAAAAAGGTAAGTCACATTTCGAACCAGTTCCATACAGAATAAACTGGTCTAAATTTAGATGATATTAGTGAAAAAAAGTTAAATTTTCCACTTACGGCTGCCATTTTGACGGTCATCTTGGACGGGGAGTTCCAATTTATCCCTGAGTATGTGCCATTATAACGCGCTGAGGCATACTTGCTGTATATGCCTAATTTTAAATCGCATATTTCATGGTAAGATTAATTCCGACATTTAATAAATTATAAAATCACGAATGGCTCTTTAAATTCGGAAAACCCCTTAAAAGAGGGGTTAAAGTGAAATTTCAGCGTGGCTCCATATCTAATATCAATTGGTATGTGAATATGTACATATGTGCAAAATTTCATTCTTTAGTCACGAAGTGAACAATTCTTTTTCTAATCTACTCCACTATATTGGTTATCGCTAACCAGCTAGATTAACGTCTTAATTCGTTTAATCGTTTTATTAATATTTCAAGACCCACAAACAAATTGAATTTTAATAAATATAATTATATTTTATTTTATTAATAGTACCCCGGTTAAGGGGAGAGAAAAATAGCCATAAGGCTCATTGCAGTGTTCCTCCGCACGGAAATCTTTAGTAAAAGGCGAAAGATTTATTCGTGTTTGAGGAGAAACCAGAGCTAATAGATAAAAAATTCAGAAACAGTCCAACCTAGCAGGCTGCTCCACCAAAGAAGGTGTGATATAAACAAAGAGAAATTACAACAAAGAGAAATTACAACAGCGCGACACCTTTTTTCAGCGATAAAGGAATTATCCGCACAAGTCATTGCACGACAATCGAAACAAAATCCAATTATAACACTTCTGACATTAAAATTTAGGTATTTATTTTGACCCTCGTATATTCTGGAAATTAGAATAGAGTTATACTTCGTTTGGTGACGAATAAGCGAGATCAAGGAATCAGGGAGCTAAATGTGTTCTAGAGTCCGGGAGCGAGTACACCGTGGAATGCTAAAGGTGAATGTAACTGAAGAATGACCTTCACCTGATACATGCGACACGTTATTAAAGGATGACATCGCGTTAGTTTGATTTGTACATCATATCTAAATAATTTAAACTGGTGAATGAATGGGGGAATGGATTTTTGTGAGCCGGAAATTTATTTAACTAGCTGCTGTAGTTCTGTGTTTTTCCAGATCAAATTTGGCTGTGGGATAGCCCTGTCGTACACTTTGGGGATTTATTTTAAAACGTAAATACATGACCTATGATTTTTCTTGCATTTTCGTGATCAATTGGTGTCAATCTAGCTGGGTAAACATCACTGGTATAGCGGATTAAGGCAAATTTTCAAGACAATTGTTCAAATTGTGACTAAAGCATGAAACTTTGCACATATGTAGATATACATATACTTATTGGTATTAGATATGGAGCCGCGCTGAAATTTCAATTTACCCCTCTTTTAAGGGGTTTTCAGAATTTAAAGAGCGTTTCATGATTATAAAACTTGTTAAATGTCGCAATTAATCTTACCATGAAATATGATATTTAAAATTAGGTATATACAACAAGCATGACTCTGAGAGATATAATGCCACATTGTTATGGTAAAATTGGAGATCCCAGTACAAGATGGCCATCGAAATGGCAACTGAAAGAGGACATTTTACGTTTTTCACTAATATCTTCTAGATCAGGTTCTGCTGTATGGAACTGGTTCGGAAATGTGAATTTATTTTGTTGAATTTTTCGTGTTAGTGATCATTGGAGCAATGAAATATGCCATTTGAATTATCCCAGTCCCTTCCGATCCCTCAATAATTAGATTATACAGAACTCCGTATGAAATTTCACCAAAAATCAACGTTAGAATTCTAGTCAAATTTTAACAAGAAATTGAGAGAACTGTGCAAATTAAGTGAGGCATACAAATACTTATGAATATTTGAACTCAATGGAACAAAAATTGTCACTTTGTCTGAAAACTGATGGCTGTCAAAATGGCGGCCAAAACCTGAAAATTTGTAAATATTGCCCCATCATGCCATGTAATCGCTTATAAGTTGTGATTGACAAATGCAACTGGCTATGCTGTCTTGTATACATTGAATATTCTCACATATATGATGCACATTGGTTAGTTTAGTTATATAAATGTAACCACTGACATTACCAGAATTATTGGACTTTTATATCACAACTTGACATAAAAATCGGCCAAATTTATTTACTTTTCATGTTTGGACCAATTATTCAAGTATATGGAACTATCTTTGGTATCAAAGATGTTTTTGATCTGTCTTAAATGCGTCACACTAATGTGTTTTTAGACAACATTACTCAAGATGGCTTCCAAAATGGCAACCACATTTCGTAAAAAAAATTCACGTATTCCGATCAGTATTCTCGGTTCCCAAGAGTTAGCAAATTGTAACTCACTTGGTTATAAACCATGTTGCTTACTCCACTGACGACTACATGTTTCATTCTCGTTGTTTGTGTACCTTCTGATGCGGCATTCATTTTAAATGATGTACTGCAGTATGGAGTTTACCAAAAATTTCTTTTGGGACTCTATCTATATTTTTTGATCAGAAATTGGCAGAACGTCTAAACGGAACTGAGTGAAACCATATTATGTGGCTACTCTCGACCATTAGCATAAAATCAATTTAATATATGGTGTATATCAAAATGGCAGCCAGTGAGTGAATGTGTGGTCATAGATGAGGTGAATAGTTCAAGGGAGTTAGTGTGTGTATGGTCATTATTGGTGCGAAGGAGTAGCCTATAAGCATGGTGTGTTTGGGTATAGTAGCTGTATGTTCACCTTTGTGTTGTTTATGTATATATAGAGTGACTTATGGTTATGCGTGGGATATACATGCGAACCTTGGATGACTATTGTCATGGATGGGTGTATATGTATACATAATTAGTAGAAGACGATGTCCTGCTGTGAGAGTAAAACTGATTGGAAGATGTACACAGTACAATGGACCAAAGTTGAAGTTTTCAATTTATAGCCGTAAGTGTTTATATAATTACTGATCACTTTAAAGATGCATAATCTTATTTGAGGACCATAAACTACTCTTTCTTCGGCTTCGGGGGCTAAAATACAATAATAATTGATATTTGAGTCGAGGAACCCATCCCTCAAACCTCAGAGTTATCAGATTTCGATTTTTGAAATCTTTTATCATTCTCGAATATTTGTCAGCCTAGCATAAATTTCACTGACTTCTTCCAGAAAGATACGGACTATACGCGTATGCTGTCGTGATATATTGAGAGGTCAAACATGGTCACGATTCAGCGGTTCACTGACTTTGCATGGCAACTACTAGTAAATGTATTACAAGAGGACCTAAAAGCATATTTTTCCACATCTAAAAAAATGTCAACTATTTTTGGCCATAAAACTTAGAAATAATATAATTTTAACACCAATAGTGCCTTTATAGACAGTCAGTATAGATTGTTTCTTATGTACAATTATTAAATACCCACGGTATGCAGCTCTCGAAACTCGGAGAAAATGTCCCACAGCAAATTTAGATTCCACATGTTACCAGGACGCTTCACGCGGCTTAATTTCCTTATTGCCGTAGCCAATTTCGAAGACTGCGGTATATGTCAGTTTACCTGTATGTCACTCCGAACATAAGATGCATGGACACATTGCATAAGCATTCACTGCCATGTCAAACTGAGGTAATCACTTACATCAACCTGTAATAGGCAGTTGATAGAAAACAGCTAATAAGTGGTGAAAATTCTAATATTCTTTTTTTTGGAGGCTGGGCATGAAAAAAATGGTCCGAAAACAAATTGGATAGAGAGGTGGGTGGGTCATGATAAACGGCCAACCGTAAAAAAAAGAGTGTCATACAGGTCCCCCTGTTGCCGTAAGTATCTATTGGTAATGACCTAATTTGAATAACAAAAACGGCTTTTGATGTACAGTTCAGTTATTGTTCATGTTATAACTGGATGTTATGGGGACCATCGAATCGGAACCTAATTATGTGGTATGTTTGTTGAAATTATGTGAACATTCCTACACATGAATGAATGGGAATCTTTGTGTTCTGCACCTGTGTTGAAAAACAGTCCAAACAAATGATAAAGAATTCCAATGTATAATCTCCAGAGGAGGGGTTGTTTCAGTCTTTCTGAGTATCTAAGTATGGATTAAGGCTAAATCAAATAATACCTGTGTTTAGGGTAACGGGAGAACAAAAAAAAACCAGGGGTGGGTGAATAATCACCGCATTTGGTATTTTAATTCACAGAATACTAGATGACGATAAGCATAAACTTAAAGTGATGTGAAACACTCAGGTGGGGTGGTCAAATATAAATGGAGAATAAACTTCCTCAAAGTTGTTATTTTTACAAATATTATTCCAAAATTGACAACACACACACCGTCATTCTTACATATTAATTGAATGCAATCACTCTTAATGGCGAAATCATTTGTGTTAGTTTATCGCCGATAGATGCGTCCCGAATCGATATGTAAATATTTACAATTGAGCATAGATCTGACGATGTTTTCTTTGGAGCGGTACGATCGATTTCTTTTTAATTTTCGGCGATGTTAGTATAATGCCATATTCGCCAGGTTGGCATTGCGCCTGAGAACTAACTGATCACTTTCACATGTCCATAATGTGACATTATGTCTTTATTTAACCATAGCCAGGATGGCCTTATTATTTCCTTTATAAATATTGAAGAACCTGATGTATTTTTAAGGTGATGTGGAACACTCCACTGAGGTGTTCCCGGTCGGAATAATAAATAATCAGGCCAAAATAAGTTATTTTCTTAAATTTGATATCCAAATAGTAGAAAAACTGCATCATTGTTATAAACGAATGAAAATTATTTTTGGCGCAATCATTTCCGTAATGTTTATACTCAATAAGGCGCCATGAATAAAGTAGTAAATATGAACATTTGTGCGTAGTTCAACCGTTATGTTCTCTGAAATGGTACAGTAGATATGGTTGGAATTTTAGTTCCTAATCTTAGGATTTTGCTACACAATTCCAGTGGGGATAGTGTTTGGATACCAACTGTATATACACCCGTTTAAACAAACTGGGTGATTTATGTTATTATATATTATGACGTCTGTATGTATGTCTGTCCATTAGTTCGCTTTTGCATGGCTTATGGATGATTATAAAACTTGCATAGTCTAAACCTAATGGAATGAAATTTGGAATGTGTGTGTTTACTAGCACAAAATACAGGTCAAGTTCGAGTTTGGGTTCAGCGGGTCAATTTCACCAGAGTTAAGGCCCTTTGATGGAATTATCACAGGCGTATTTTGCCACGCCCTAACAATGGTCTTATTCATTGAAATAAGTCCACAATATACGTCTTTAAACTTCATTTTTCTTAAAAATAGTATGTTATGCTTTTCGTTTCAGAGTATGCTCACTGGCATTGGGAACTTTTATGCCAGAACGTGCACAGCATACAGAGGAGGCATGTGTGTTATATGTGCAGATACAATATCGTTTTAGTCAACTTTTCCTACATAAATGTTGTACCGCGTTATTAGCACGCCCGCGTGTATACTGTTGGCCAAATATTAGAAACATGTGGGCCGATGTGGCGATGGGACTTTTATAAATAGAAAATTGGTTTTTCCGGTTTATTTAAAAGTCGAACTGCGCGATCAGGAGGCCGGTCAACGGTAAAAGGTGTATTTGGGAATTTCAATTTCGTTTATTGTCCTTTACATTATTATGTCAATAATGTTGATTTTTGGTTTGTGACAAGCTATGTCAATTACCAATAAAAGAAATTTAAAAGATAATTTGTAAATCTTATATTTCAACTTTTATATATAGATATTTTTCGTTCTGCAGCCCACTGATGGTTGTGGTCGAAGACGACTGAGTCGGCCGCCGGTTCGTTAATTAGGTGCTGGTTATTGTTATTTTAACGGAATTCTGAGTTGGTCATTCGCGAAACCAATATATTTTATATTCTATAATTAAAATCATGGGTATATAATATATGATCTTGTTTATGGATATTTGTAGGAAGGCTAATCTGGCCGTGTCAAATTGAGCTATAGCGATGGGATATCTCGCAGGACAACACATTTCGGGTTTTCGTGGTGTGTGTATCCGCTGGATGTCTTATAGCTGCAGTATGTAACAATTATGACCGCGTTCATTGCTTTCGATGTTTAGATATGAACAATGGCTGGACCATGCACTCTTGGCGGGAACACAATACCTCCGATTTTTGATCCGCATTTCGAAGCTTTCTGGTGTGGTGAATGAGAAACCTGCAGTAATAAGCCGTAGTTGTTTGTAATAATTGGAAGGATTAGTTGTTTTAACGGAATTCTGAGGCGGCGAATTCATGTAACCAATATATTTTATATTATAATTTATATTTATGGCTAATAATATGATCTTGAGGGCGTTACCATTTCTGATTATGGTTTTCTTGTACAGGTGTGATGCGGTCTTTGGGACTTTAGTGGTATAATGATACCATGCAGTCGAGTATATTCATTAGTGTAGCGGAGCTGCATATCTTTAAAATACTACTGCATGGCAGGTGAAGAATCGGATAAGCTGTCATTCTTGGAAATGGTCAATATACGCAGATGTGTGCTAAGATATATATTTAGTATTAATTTATTGAAATTGTTGCAGTGGTGAGTGTGCACAGAATACAGGAATAGACACTGCTTTGGAAGAATGGCTTGAATGACTAAACTATTCCCGATGGATAAGTTTGAATTAACGTTTAATTTTCAGAAGCCCATTGTGTCTTCATATGTATGCATAAAGACATGATCATTGATGTTTATATTGCAAGCTCATTCCTAGATGCACCAAATTATATTATCTGGCCAAGTTTCCTTCGTCTTTCCTCATGATATGATGCATGATTGAGGCGGCCCTCACAAATGCAGGCAAATTACATGCCTCAATTTAAGATTACTGACAGCAATTAAATGGTAAAATAGTCCTCAGGCGTTTGTGAGTTCATGAACTTTTACTTGTAATTTGCCACATCTTGTGGAATTCAGTTCCATACAGCATGCACTCTTAAAAATATCACCGCAAAATTATGTGAGAAACATTTGGCTGTTTGTGGAACAACTGTTTCTATTATAATAATTTCAAGACTCAGTAAACAGAAATTAAGTGATAACCGTTAAAAAAACCCATTTTCTTCGTATAATATACAGTGGTCACCGTTTATTTTCTGTTTACCGAGAAACTAAAATTATTATTGGAGAAACCGTGAATAATAATGGATTGTCGTATGATATACGATTTTACCGTTATGTTCTGTTCACGGAGTAAGCGTAATTATTGCGACAGAAACAGACCTTCTAATAGCTGCCGGTTGTTTCTTTCGTAATTTTTAGGGTGTTTTTTTAACAGTGTATGCATGTATACCATGGCTTGTATTTTCACACCAATTGACAGAAGGGACCATTATACATGTATATTCGTCGGCGATTTACTATTAAATGGACCAAGGCATTCGCAGTTGGTAAATGTGCAAATATAAGATAAGATAAGATAAGATTTTAATGCAAAATACACCCAATGGACAGTTGCACATATAATAAATACAACATATATCAACATAAGGAATAATTTAACTTGAGTAATCACATACGATATGCATATACGCTCGTGGATTTACTGTCATAAAATCTCAGGTATACTTGCTTTTATTAGACATTATGTATATTGTCTCGAATGGTGAAGAAAGACCGGATCATGTCGCCTATAACGTTAACGGTTGCAATTTGTTCATTCTGCATAATAAATCTGAACTTCTCATAATTTGTCATCTAAGAAATGAGGGCACGTTGCAATTATGTCCTTTACATAAGCTTCGCGAATACTTTCATAGGCCCGACATTCTAAGATGAAATGATATTCTGACTCAATTTGTTTTGAATTACACGCAGAACACAATCTTTCTCTCACTGAATATATATATATATATATATTTCTGAAACCATTGCTATGTGAACAAAACTGTTATAGTGATGTGTCAACAAACATCGCTGTGGTAGTGTAGTCAGTCCAATATTTTAGTCTGAATATATTTTAAGACTATTTTTCAATGCTTTAACATGTTCCAATGTTTGTGGTCAAGTTTTGTTTACACTTTGCCATGTTATATATTATAAAAAAAATCTTATTGGACTAATTCGATTTTTATTGGAAATTCCACATAACAATGGGTTTGACATGCGAATCTAATTATTGGAGAGTTGTTAATAATAAAAACAAGAACAAAGTCAAACTATCTTATCATATACTTGTATATAATAGTTGTTTTACAGACTTGTATGTTAATCACGTGACCCACGTCAAAGGCCTTGATCGGTTTAAAGGCACGGGCGGTGTTCGTTGCAGAAATATTTATATTTGTTCAAATCGCCATCAACAGAAGGAACACCAAAATATATACAGTTCCGCTCATATGCCAAACATAATCAGCGCGTAAATAGTATATTGTCGTCAAGACGTACGATGGTGTACGTAAACAAGAGACTGTTCGTGTTACAGAAGTTGTGCTTCTGTTTACATAACACATCGCAATTCTATTGGTTAATCACACAAAAATGATATAAACGCTCTTTATTATTTCCATATCAGGAAAACAGTAACAAATACTGCTCTTTATGTTTACCATATCCGGATCTAAACACAAGCCAGGAAACGTAACGTTTTTTTGCTTTTGTTTACATAACAAAGGGAAAACATTGACAATAACATACTGTTTATGCCATATTTCTGATTGGCATAAGAACAAAGTCTGTCTATATCTTACAATTCCTTCTGTTTATGGCGGTTTTTGACGGAGGTGAATATTTGAACAGCATACCCACCGCCAACGCCGCCCGTGTCTTTAAAGAAAGGACTAGTTTTTTGCGGCTTGAAGATAATAAAATTTGATACGCAATGTCATATCATATAGCCAGTACATGTGCCACAACCCCTTTGCCAATTGTTTATTACACATGTATTATCTTTGGCAATAAAACATGTTTAAACTAAACACACAATGACAATGTATTGTTGGTGTCACCAGTTTCTGCAGTGACACATGGGTATCACTTGGTCTCATTTCAAGTTATTGATTACCACAGCTTCTTCACCGACATTCTTCGCAAGTGTGCATCGAATCTGCAACAAAGTGCACATACACCCAACAATTGTTGTACCGGCGGCCTTTTGTATACTATAGAACTACCAGTCTAATTGTACGAGGCACTGAATGCAATAAAAAGCTGCCCGTTGTCAATCAATTTAGCGTATAAGAATTGACGTTCGAAATTTCATTGTTCGGGATAATAATTGTTATCTTCATTGTCTTGGGCAGACAAGTAAAACACAGTTATTTAACCGGGGGGGGGGGGGGGGTAATCTATCTGCGGACATGAAATTAAATGTGGTTGCCATTGAAACGGGGTTTATTTCACCACAAACCCACCTAAGACAATAAGCTATTTGGTAATATGATTACTGTGTGAAATTATTAAATATTCTAGCAGTTCTTGGTGCCGAAAGGGGCCGAAAGGGACATAAAATAAAATAATATTTTCAACCTCTCAAATCTATTAAAATCAATTGTTTTTATCGTCTCCTAATAATTGATCAATTCTATATAAAATAAAGATGATGATACATGTATGTGAAATTCAAGATTTTTCATCAGAGAAATTCTTCGTTGAAAATCTCTTGTCATTTTTGACTGGATTTATGCAAAACGTGCGTCTCCTCCTTACTAAAGCAGATAACTAGAGACAGCAATTTAAAAAATCTGCCATGAAACAGAGGCGAACATTGTGGAAGCGGTTGACATCTCTGGAAGTGTTTGATTGTCCACGTGCTTGCCCAATCTCTTCAAAAGGTGTCAATCGGCTCACGATTCTATTATTACCGTATCATTTAACTTTGATGTCAACAAATATATTTTCCCTGAATCTGTATACAGTATGGATATTGTACCAAGCTATACCGTTAGCCAATATCCTATCTTCGAGTTACCTATCTTCGATTAGTCTATCGCAGCGCGCTGAACAAACACGCCCATTCATTGTATTTTATACCAACAACATATAATGATTTAGATCAACACAACACGACGTGTTAGTATTATGGTGTGTTATATTGGGGTGCAACATGCATAAGAAAACTGGCAGTTGACCAGTCAACAGAGGCAGGATTTAGTATAACACATATGGGCTATGTAAATACTCTTTGTTAGCGCCTTCCTGAAAAGAATAAAAATGTCTCTGTAAATAATTATAGGATAATATACACCGACATTATGTTAGATATACATACCGGCAAATATTAAATCCAATCCAATATGTACTTTTTGTTTCAAAATTAATGTATTTTGCGATGAATCCCAAGAATTCCCATGGCTATGTGAACGCAGCGCGCATACTTATAGGCCCCCATGCGACCGGGTGCGATTTTTCTATTCTTGATCAGGAACAACATGCACATGCACACGACAAAGTATACGCATTACTACTATTATTATGGATCTATATTGAATATGATATGATATATAATTTAATAATTTAACAATCTAATGTTGTTCTGTTCACTCTGTTAACCTTGTATTTGCATTTGTATTATTATTGTGTTCTCTGTACCATTGACTGGTGGAATGAGAATTATAGACACATAAATACATAATCATGATGTACATATATGTATTTCTGATGCATATGTCACGAAAATAAATTATATAGAGGATCTCCAACGAGTTATGTTGGGATATAAGATTTTATGAAACGAGTTTGATAAATTTGATTCACAGCGAGTCGTAGACGAGTTGTGAATAAAATTTAACAAACGAGTTTCATAAAATCTTATATATTTCAACATAATGAGTCGAAGATCTTGTATATTACATGAAAAAAACTAGAGCATTATGCCTTTTAACAGATCAAAAAATTAAAAAGAATCAAAAAAATGCATGTAAAATGCATACATGCACGGTGTTGTCTGAGACGCTTCACAGTCGTATACGACAGTATTGCGCGCTCTGGCTTGCGACGATGACCGCGGCTGCAGCCGCAACGAATGCCACTTTCAGTATCCAATACAAACACCATGAATTTCCTGTAATTTAATCATCGAATTTGAGGGTCTGTTCTCATAAACTATATAGGGTTATCTGTTGATAAGACCCAATGCTGTATATTTTATAATTTAAGAGCATTAATAAACATTATTTTATATATAGAGGCATAGGAATCGACGTATAGATCGATGGCCTAGGACTATAAAAAAAAAAACATTGAATTATCCATAAACTCCACCTTTCCAAAAAAAAAAAGTTTCATAAAATTAGATAGATAAGTGTTTTAGTAAAACAACCATCCAACCCAAAGATAAAACTCTACATGTATCAACTACATGTTCACTTTTTTCATTCATTCAATCGTTGTCCGTCTTTTTAATTTATTCAGTCCGCCATTTTGGATTTGATCGGTAGTACGGGAACTCGCAACCAGGATTTGATGGAAACGTGACGTATATAGGTTACTGGCTCTGGTTATATAAAAGTTGCTGAACTTAAACATTCACCATGACTCACCACGCTGTGCACTAAGCGAATTATTTTTCATAACATCTCCTGATTTTCTGAAGAAAAAAACTATTTTGTTCAGCCACAATTAATCTACTTTAATTAACACAATAGAGCAATGAGTTTGTCAAATCATAATGTTAAACTTCCCATTTTATGTGATAATAATAACAGTTTATACTAAAGTATATAAGGTAAGTTTGAACAATATGTTTGAGGCTTTGATACATGTAAAAACATTTCAATGATGTGTCTCCTTTTGTGTTCGACACCACACACATGTCAGACACGTTGTTCAGTTCACTATAAGTCCAAAATCAGTAGCATCATGAAAATCTTTCGGATTTCCAGCGGTAAGAAATTATCCAGCCTGATCTCCCGAAAATCCGCACATTATCTGCTTATAATAGAACTTGTTTTATGTAGATAGTCTGCTTAGAATCGCCTCAATTTGAGTCGCTAGTGTGCTGGGGGGAAAAATCATTTTAGTCACATTATCGACTCATAATGAGGCGATTCTAAGCATATTGTGTGCGGACAATTGCACAAATAAGCCAACTCACGACTGTTTAGATGTACGCTCTTGAACATGTGTATTCACTGTGGCCCGCACAATAAAACGAAACAACGGATTTGATCCAATATCTGCTTAATTCAAAATCAAATAGTCACATTATAGGTCGATTATGTTCCTATTTGCGCGAGGATATTGAATTATTATTTATGTGATGGCAGAAAATTTCACTTGAGCGCCCTTTTAAAGGGACTCAAAGCCTTCGAAGTGACATAACATAAAAGTATGTGTAAAACAACTACATATTATCAACAATTTCATGAAAAAACATAGATCGATTTTATTCTTATTTTCATTATAACTCTCCAACAATGAGACCTCGCTTGTTATGTAAACCATACATTTATAGTGGAATTACCGGTAAAAGACATATCAGTCTAATAATATAGCAAAGTTTAATCCAAACTTAAAGATACGGGCGGCGTTGGCGGTGGGTATGCTGTTAAAATATTCACCTCCGTCAAAAACTGCCATAAACAGAAAGAACAGTAAAATATAGACATACCTTGTTCTTATACCAATCAGAAATATGGCATAAACAGGATGTTATTGTCAATTGTTTTTCCTTTGTTATGTAAACAAAAGCAAAACACGTTACGTTTCCTGGCTTTTGTTTAGATCTGGATATGGTAAACACAAAGAGCATTATTTGTTACTGTTTTCCTGATATGGAAATAATAAAGAGCGTGTATTAACCAATAGAATTGCGCTGTGTTATGTAAACAGAAGCACAACTTCTGTAACACGAGCAGGCTCCTGTTTACGTACACTATCGTACGTCTTTACGACAATATACTATTTACGCGCTGATTATGTTTGGCATATGAACAAAACTATATATATTTTAATATTCCTTCTGTTGATGGCGATTTGAACAAATATGAATATTTCTGCAACGAACGCCGCCCGTGCCTTTAACAATGTATTGTACATTGAGATATTTATAAGTTTCGATTAAATCGCCACGTAGTCTCCTGAATTTAACCGAAATCAAATTCAATCTCACTAGTCTGTTTCTGTAGCTCAGGTGCCGTAATTTGGTGTCTCTTCGTTGAGCGTTTTCCAGAACTTGGAGATTAATATAAATCTTTCGGATTTCCAGCGATAAGAAAGATAATGATTAAAATACTAAAATTCATCACCATTTGAAACGTCTGTGTCTCAGAAGATGCTCAGAGAGAAATAGAAAACAGCTCCCAGAATGCAACAGAACCTTGTATTTTCAATGGAATGGGGGATAACTCTATCTTTAAGATTTAGAGTTATTAAATAATACAATTTGAACTACAATTCACGTCAGCAACTCAACAAAAGCATGTTCACACCGGTTAAGTTGATATTACAATGTTTTGGAGCTTCCTCTTTCAAATGGAATATAATATGGCACATATTTTATGTATGTGACCCGGGGGTTCGAAAATTAAGTGGGCCTTTAACAACGGTTTCAACACGCTAAATTTCGTTATTGGAGAACTACACTGTGTTGCAATAAAAGGTCAGCCGCCCACAGTGTCCCCCGACAACGAAATTAAAAAAAAAAGTTTAAATGTTCTAAGTCGAAATGGTTAATAATTCCGTCAAAAAATTATTATTTCCGTCATCTATATACATGTTGCACATAATCTCCAATATATGGGTAACAAAACTCTGAATACTCAAAACTGTAGGAGGAGTTGATTACACCATGAAGGTACCCTCATACAGACATTATATAAAATGTTGAAATTTTCTAAGTCGAAAATGGTTAATAACTCTGTAAAAAATAATGTTTCCGTCATCTATATAATGATGCACATCTTCAATATATGGGCAACAGTATTCTGAAGTTTAAAATCTCTGGGATGAAATCTGTAGGAGGAGATGACTACACCATGAAGGTTCTCAAAAGTTTGACGGACGGACGAACGGACAGACTGACGAACGGACAGACAGAGCCCGTTTCTATAGTCACCCTTTTCTTTCAGAACGTCGGGGGACAATAACAAAGTTTTATCTATTTCTCCATGTTCTTCTTAGTGATGATGTTTTTATAGACTCTTATATTTTTTGCACATTTATCCACCGTGAGTGGTACCCTTTTAGCACAAACATCTAGTAAGTCACATGACGCCTCTGGAGTTAAGTGCAGATTGTTGAATACACATTTGATTTGAATCTTCCTGACTTTGCGAAGCTCCAACTTCTTGTTGTGCGCCATCAGGCGGTGTGGTTGTTCTCGGAACCATTTCGAAAGCTGGACGTTTTCTATCAGTGGATAGTTTTAAGATATGTCGAAGTTTTGATCTAAATCTTCGGGCCGAAAGGCAATATGTGAAAAAGTTGAGAGCGTTGTTACTTAAAGTCAATAACGATAGACATGCCATCAACATTGGCATGTGATGCCCAACAATCGTTCGGATAGGCCTATATCTGAACAACGAAAGTGCGATAACAATTGGTGATGTGGTCATGAGCAGTTGAAATGATACCGCAATCAGCATCATAGTGGCTGTTGGTGTTCTGGTGACGCCGTTACTGGCAGAGATGGCTAGTAAACTTGATTTTCGTCGTCTGATCATTCTTATCAGACGGATATTACAGAATATCAGTATTAATGAGGGGACAAAAGAATACTTCGCGACGTCCAACCAAAACCAAATATGGTCCACGAAGTAGGTGTATGCGGGTGACCCACGGTAGTAACAGTCCATTTTTCCATCTTTGACGATCCGCACGCGCCCATACAGTAAATGGGAATTGATACACGCGCTAGCGAAAACAATTATCAAGATCACGATGATTGCCGATTTCTTACCATTTCGCGGCGACCATTTACGATGGCCAAACACTTTCAGAGTTCTATCGACAGTTAACGAAACCAATATCCAAACAGGAATGTCACCAGAGGTGTATCCCGTAAACCAAACAAACTTACACGTCCATGAACTTGCAGACGTTACGTTTTGTCCGAAACCCTGCTCCCAAATTCGAGGTATTAGATGTGTATAAAGAGACACAAAATCTGCGATGGCCAATGCAATAAAGTAGGTAGACGAACGTTCGCAAAACGTGACACGTTCCTTGCAGAAAACCAGGAATGTTAGTCCATTCCCCACAGTGCCGACAATCAGAAGTACTATGCCATAGGACCGCCATAACCATACGTATGCAGGGGTGTCCAAGGCATCTGGAACACTGTCCGTTTCGTTCATCTTGGTGTGCTTTACATGTAAACGAACACGCCCGACATCGACGATTGCTGTCAATTTTTGCAAGCAATATCTCGAAATTTTCCAAATGAAAATATTCTCCGTGGTACAACTACAAAGATTGAGACTTGGATGATGAACTTCCAAGTTATAACAAACACTATCGATGTTTCTCGTATTATTCGTAATCCCTGAATGCCTGTAGCTTGATGACAAGGTGTATTATATAAAGATAATCCGGTCAATGATCCTCCTGACATTCTGTTTGTTGATTAACTATAAAGATGAATCCTCAACCTATGTATTATAAAGACGAAAGTGTGTCATTGATTACTCTTTTGTTGGCTACAGGATTGCGATTCACTAGACGTTGAATGGTGTGCATGGAATTGTATTGAACGAATTTTTGCCGTAATGTTGAGAGCTGTGTCAGTGTGTCAACTCGTATGCAAGAATTATCAATTAGTATCAGAGACACACCAACATGGTGGTGAGGGGGGGGGGTCACCGCATGTGTCTACACCCGAGCCAATCATTGAGATGCACCAACATGGTGGTGAGGGGGGGGGGGGTCACCGCATGTGTCTACACCCGAGCCAATCACTGAGACACACCAACATGGTGGTGAGTGGGGGGGGGGGGGGGGGGTCACCGCATGTGTATACACCCGAGCCAATCACTTGTCGTACTAAAGCATTCATCCCGATTTGCACGTGCTGTTCTGTGTGTGTAATGTGCATGTTTATACTTCATCTCAAGTTTATAAGAAATAAAAATGAATACAAATTTTTTTTCCCGAAGATGTTACTAGTCGTTGCAATGTCACATTTAACCACAAAGTTCTAAAAAAATTATCCACGCAAATAAGTTCCAGTCCAGTGCGAAGAGTTTGTGTCATGGTTAATGGACGAGAAACTGGACATTCGGTAAATGGAAGGTCGAACCGAAGGGTGAGTCTTCTACTAAGTTCTAGTTTCCAAAGTCCAGTCGCGATTCCATTAACCGACTTAAATACAGCTTTATAATATACAATTAAGAAATTACTTTTAAACAGATGGAAATTTCGGATATGTCTCGATAAGTGAGAACCATACGAACGTTTTTCTATATAAGAATAGTCCTTGATTGACAAACATAACCACGCCCATTGACACGGTTCGTTTTAGTGGATTCTACATGTGGACTTAGCCGTGAACACACTTGTAGTGATATATACCGGTACAACTATGTTCGAAACCAAACGTCGATGTACACAAACGTATAAGATAGTTGTTTTACATGAAGCGTAGTATAATATATAGTGTTGCAATTATCTGTATTTTTTGCATGTATGCATATAAGGATATTTTGACTCGAATAATGCATTCATATCGTAACCACTGTGTTATCGCATGTGGACGTGTTCTGTTTTAATGTGATAGATATACCGTAGTATGCAAATGCACAACACGCCTCTACAAACAAAGAAATGAATTAACTTAGTTGTGTGCTAGAAAATTGTGAACATCCAATTTGCAAGAATTGATATAAACATTTGGGCTGAGATGAGATTTAGCCTCACTTTTATGTCAGATGTCCATAGCCAAATACCCAGACTACCAGCTATCTCTAACAATGTGGCATATATACCGTGGATTGCTCCCAGCTTGAATGGGCTGACCTGAATACCAACATTGTGCTAGTTCCTTGATGTAATAGTTCATGGTAATGGCTTCTCACAATTTCTAGCACACACTTAACATAATGTTGGGATTCTTGACTTGAAGCAATATTAAAAGCAATTAAATTGCCATTAGATTGTTTTACTTGTTCAATCTTGTACTTATTATTTATTTATTTATTTCGACTCAATTTTTATACTTTCTGAGAAAGCTTTTCCCAAATTTGCCTTCTAAAACTTTGATTAAAGTCAACTTTGCCAGTCTCACATAGGGGGCAGCGCATATATTAGAGAATGTACTGGCTTACAATGTCAAGGTAAATATTGTTAGGCCAATGTATCCACATGGGAGAGTCGCATATATAAGAGAATGCATTGGCCCAGGGTTTCCGCAAAATTTAAGGAAGCTCCAGTCATGGAATGGCTCAAGTTATGAAGACAACATTACAATATTCAATTTAATTTGCTCTAAATAGATCTATTACGTATACAATAACAGTAGTAGAGTCAACAAATTCATAATAAGGTTAATATCTGAATATAATATATGATTAGAAACAACAAAATTAAATATCTTGTTTTATGGCCTCATAATAATGGTGAAAATAGGTGATGCTGCAGGGTAACTCTGACCAACGAAAAATGGAAATTGATAGACATTCTTTAAAAGGTGTTATCTGATAATAATCTGACATGTTTTATAATAATTAGCTATAACGATGTTCGTGGACTTCCATTGTTCCATCTCTTTACAATAATTTTGAGATGGCGATCGATGTTAAGTACTGTGTTGCCATCGGATTTTCCATCATGCATGATAATAAGTTACAGGGTTCCGGTAAATCCTAACAAAAATATTTATATATCACAAGTATATCCCTAGAGATATGTAATTAAATAACGAAATGTTCCAGACCGCTGTAGCATAAGTTCAAACTGATCAGACTCCAGTTTGAGGTGGATGTCCAACCCTTTATATAAACTTTCCACTATTGCAAAAGGCGATGTACCATTCACCATAATGCATAGCACTGTGTACATAATCCCAAGTTTTAAGGGAATGATGATGGTAGTGATGATGGTGATGACAGTGATGATGATGACGGCGACGAAGAGTTATGATTATGGTGATGTTGGTGACGAAATGGAGTGATGAGGGATATGAAGATGATGACGATTATGACGATAATAATAATAATAATAATAATAATAATAATAATAATAATGATGATGACTATTATGATCATAATAATAATGATGATAAATATGATGACGATAATAATGGTGATGATTGGGACGACGAGTACAACGATGATGAGACGATGTTGATAAAGGTGACGATAATGGTATTTATAACAATATATTGTAAATGATTTACATATGTTCATGAATTCTTATTTCATTGTAATTCACGATTGAGTAAATAAAGCATTCAGATAAAAGTTAGAGTGAGACCTTCAGCTTAGTTACAACAGTCAAAATTTGCATAAACATACATGCGTCTGGTTCTCATACACATACAACAATACGTGAGACAGAGTAGTATACACATACATGAGGTAGTTTGAAGCTAAAGTATTACTCATAAGAATCTCAACAGAAAGATCACGTGACGTGTAGTGTTGTCGATTATAATACTCAAAATGTCACCATCGTGTAAATTCTACGTGCAGAAGTTTTTTTGTATTAGCTCATGGGGGAAATATTTATTTTACAGCTAACAATGATGGGGCCATTAAAAGCCTAATGATAATTGATTAGAATACGAATACTTTTTTTTATTGAATTAATGATTACAAATACATTACGATTACTTTCAGATTGATGTAATTGAATAAAAATAATTATCTAAAAGTAATCAAATACTTTATGATTACATCTGATTACTTTGAGATATATTAATAAATTATTACTCCTTTTATTTTAACATAGTGCGTAGATATGGCAAGAACACAGTCCTCTTTATTTAAATGTGGGCTGGCAATATTCAACATGATTAGGTCATGGTTCATGACAATGCTGGCAGCATTTGTTTGAACACATGGCACAACATTCTCAACGACTCTCCCATTTCCACCTAGCTTGGAAATAACCTCTTCCATGAACCATACCTTATTATTTAAATCATACGATTGATCATATGCATATTACCAGTGAATAGTTCTGTTAACCGAGAGGCTCGGCTGTTAAGCTAACTAATTATGTATATGTCTAACTGTTTATCACTATTTAATGCATGATCAAGTTTGGTAGCCAAGCAGTGAATAAATTCTGCTCCACTCACATATGTGACCCACCATATCAAATCCAGTTGTAAGTCGGGATTTTTTTACCCTGTGCCAATGCATTCTCTTATATATGCGAGTCGACCTTAGGTCGCCTCGCATATATAAGAGAATGCATTGGCCTAACAATTTTTTATCATTTTTTTTAAATAAATGTTTCTTACAATTTTTAGGACATAAAATAAAAAAAACATCCATTACCCTGCATGGAGCCCCACACATATATAGAAGCATATAGAAGAGTGTCGTCTGCTCATGTTTGTCTGGTGCTCTGTATGGGTGAAATTATAAAATTGTTAAAGAATACAAGAAAAAATTATTAAAATTGTAAAAAATTGTTAGGCCAATGCATTATCTTATATATGCGAGGCGACCTATGGTCGACTCGCATAAAGAGAATGCATTGGCACAGGGTAAAAAAAAATCCCGACTTCCGACTGGATTTGATATGGCGGGTCACATATGTGCGTTAACGAGTCAAGGTCATAGCATTATTGTCAGGGCCGTATAGTGACATTGTCTCCCATAGTTGCGATGGCATATTTAAGTATGTCGCTCGCTGTTCTACTCACACAATGAATCTACATGTGCACCATTAACCAGTAATGTCTGCAGACAGAAAACATAATAAAAAAGCAGAATAATGCATATCCATTGGTGGGAAATGTTCAGATAATAGTTTCAACAAACGTGGTCGTTTGTTGAACTTATTATCTGTTATCTGTTAGATGTTTTATTCACACAATAATTAGTTTACAACAAAGAAACAATAATATATAAATAATCAAGTGTAATTATTGTTAGGGAGTGGCATAACCAGGATTGGCTGTCTTCCTGTCACCCGTTGTCAATATAATAACTAATTTATCAATGGCATAACCTCAAGTTGATGTGGATGTAACAAAATACTGGAATATATAATATCAAAATATTGTATTATGTACATATATTTGTATAGTTATGGTTATGTAGGCGTGTGCACGGCAATTAAAGAACAATTTCTAATAGTAAGGTGGGCCTTGATTAAGTAACGATGATAATGCATATATGATATTTAAATCGTGTTAGCAAGGTCCAATAAGGGCGAGTTTTCAGGGTAATCAACACTCACGACAGGGGAGGGGGCTTGCTTGTTACTCTGGAGTTAAGTATATGTAGTTTAATTATGAGTTTTTGGGAGGAAAACATTCTCTGCAAGTTTTGTTTTTACATTTAAAGTTTGCATCTGAACATTTCCTAAGGGTACTAAACGTCAATGAGTATTTAGTATAGAAAGGGGTAAAATGGCTTATACATGTTCCCATGAAACTTAATCCTCTCATTATTAAATATATTCTCCCATTCAGTTATAAATATATACATTGGAATGGTCTTTTATTCGTTTGGTGGGGGTGATGATAACAAGTGAATATGATTCCTATCCAGTCATTTTGAGTGAATATTAGGGTAATATGTTCAACCAACAGACTATGTAAAATTTATTATCTCAACATTCCAAAAGTGAATAACTCATCAATTAATATTCAGTAAGCAATAATTGTGTATGCTTATCTAACATTCAACTCATATTCTGTGGTTTAAAATGTGCATACAGAAGATAGAATATATATGTACCAAAAATGAGTCACATAGGTCAACACATGGCATTTATGATATTGAAAACATAATTGAAGACCATTTCTGTCCATCCTTGTACATATCACTTGTGATACATTTAGAGTTTCTCCAGTGCCTTAGTCAGCATCATAATGGAACCAATATCAGAAATATTGAGGCTAGTCCGCAACATCATGTAGTAGGCCTCTGGAGCCTAGAGAAACAAATATAAATTACAGTATATCATACATAGATAGAGCAGCACGGCGGGTGGATGTGGTTATCATTATCACACAAGTTTGTTGTGAAGCAATGGTACAATGGGCGCCATCAACCAATATGTTTAGTGTCAAATAACTGTTTCTGATTAGCTAATTGCTACTTAGTTTTCTACTCAACACAATACCAGGTTGAATTATTGTTGTAGTACTGACCGGTTTTTGACACATGTCATTTACATCACCCAAGGTATCGCGATTTCTCTTTTGCATTTTTGGGTGAAAATATCACAAGCTGAAGTTACATAATTGGAATAATTAATCTCAAACCGATACAATGCAACTGTGTTTAGTACATAACCAAACGCAATCAAAGGTGATATTTAGACAGCTCATGGTCAACATTGGTTGGTTTTCAATGATTTTGACAGCAATAATTTCGTAATCTTTGTTACATTACCTTTACCAAACGTCATTTACATCGCGTGCCCCTGATGAGAATTCAGGATCGCAACCGGGGACGTGATGACAGGGGTTTGGATTATCAGACCCATCAAACGTTTCGACAATTGGAAATATCATTCATGAATCAACAGCAGGAATTTCAAACAATAAATAGGATGAAACTGTCCTAATTATGATAGTATGATTTTCAAACCAGTATTTAGTATTTAGTTTGTCGAGTCAGGTTGGACATTTCTAATAGTTGGAAAGGTCGAGGTGGTGTGCGAATGGAACTTCCCAGTCTTGGACATTTTGTGTATGGCTCAAGGGAGGGGGCTGCAGTTGGATTTCTAAGGTGGACACCTCAATGAGAACCCCTAGTCACGTCCGTGATCGTAGAGCAAATGATTGAAAATAATCACACAGGTTGGAACAATTGCATTCACTGGTATAACGGGTAATTTATAAGAGGCAAATTTACTGTTCATATTAAAACTGATGGGCCATCAATAAGTCAGTCTTGATGTGTTACTTTCAGGAACGTGGCTAGACAGTTGGTCTTTATTAGCGCCAATTTGGGGGTGTACACCTTAGAATTTATAATTGCACCCAACCCTTAAACCAGACCCTCACTTGTGTTGGAATTTTCAATTTTCAACTCTGAACTAAATACAACAAATTCCCCACTAATTACTGGTTGAAAACTCAAACTATGAGGACAATGTTAATCTATTTCCGCAGTGCAACATCCATCTAATGTTATGTCAGTCATGATCTCCAAATGTTGAAAATTTCTACCAAACAGCACCCTAGTCGCCACGTTGATTAGTTGAGATTGAAGTGTACCCTTGAGAATTTTTCCTATTTTGACCCTTAGACATTGGTCAGCTGATGGTGAATCCAATCATTATAAAAAGTATGTCTAATGGATATCAAAGGACATAAATAACTTCTCACAGCAGAATGAAGGATTCTCATTTATCCAATATCTTTCCCCATTTCCAGACTAGAAAGTATGTGTGTGAATGTTACAGTCAGGTTCATCCATATAAATGTGTTACTATGTTTATTGATATGGAGATGCACATTGTGTGAAGTCACACAACTTTTTGGCGCAAAACCTGCATGTTTACAGATATCGGTGACGTCTAGTGAAACATGTAAATAATAGTTGGTTGGTGTAAAATGCCTCAAAGCGACATACAATAAAAAAAATGATATTTTCGCGCATGTAAATCCCATTCTCCCACTGCCTGCACATCATTGTTTGCTTCGGTTATCAGAAGATTTGATTATTCATCTTTCCTACATGTTTCGTATGCTACATGTTGGACATAAAACTTCCATATGATTTGACCATGTAGGCGATATGGTCAGGTGACTTCCGTTGTCAATGGCCACACGTTACAAGTTACAATTTGTGTCTGATCTTGGTTATCAAGTGAATGTTCAGACGATCACGATTCAATCGTAAGTGGAGGAATCGGGCCCGACAAAATAGTGGATAATTTGTTCACTTGATTGCGATGTGCTAGATGATATCGTGGGTTGTTCGCAAACATGTGATTAACTACCCTACGATCTCTCCAGCTACGCTATTTAAGTACACACACCATTACGTCGCAAGTGGAGGTAACCAAGGATATGCTACGATTTCGCATCTAAAATAAAACAGTGCTTGATACTATTTTTTAACTTGAGACCTTGACATTCCAACTACCGGTTACTTCCTACGACGGAAATCTTTACAACTACGATTGAATCGTGGTCGTCGGAATGTTCACTAACTTAATCTTGAAATAAATACCTCATGTCGTACTGTTCGTAGAAAAACTAATTCTTCTCCTGAGAGATTCTTTGCTGATTGGCTGAAAAACAGATTTTATAGGAATAAGGATTACATTATCATGGTCTGTTCATGTGAGACTGCCCTAAATTAAATTAAGCTGGTGTGGTGTGTGTGTGTGACGCCATATCATTGCAAATCCTTCAAACTAGAACAATCAAGGTACAATGATAGCCCGCGACAGTGAATGAACAGCATTACTCCAGTGATGCCACCTCCAGCTTAGGCAGCTCCTGGTCTATGTCGTGTTTGTAATCAATGATTCCATAGACTTAGTTGGTGTGAAATGACGACAATATAAGGATTCTTCAATATAGTAAAGGTCACTCTAATAAATAGACATGTTCACTGGAGGTATTTCTAAAGTAGCAGAAATCCGAGCCTTACTGGATATTATTAGTTTTCACACAATAGATGATTGGGGAAATGCAAATTAATTTCACAAACATCAGCAGAATTTGCCGAAGACGCATAAGTTGCCATCGCTGCAGGAACCATAGCCATAATTCATATTATGCACATAAATTGATATCCCTGTTCTATTGTATTTCAAATAGGGTCATCTATTCCAGGAGACTACATGTGTGGAATGGCAAGTTTGTGGAGTAATGTTTGGAGTTTTCACAATATTTAATCCAAATAGTGGTTTACATGTATACACGATTTAATTACAACATTGGCAGGTGAAGAGATTAAATATTACAATACCTTTTGACTCTGTGTTTCTCAGCCCATTCTACAACTTCACTTTCAGTCCACTTTGATATCTCTTCCTCTTTTGTCTCATCTAAGGGCTTTGAGACAGTTGGTGTCTAACAACGAGAAAGCCATTCATTACACACCCATTGTTTTTCTTAAATACAGCAAAGCGGTATTTTTAAAATAGTTCAATAAATAATCTATCCTGTCTTTGGACAATACAGACCAATTACGTTGAGAATGTGCTCGGCGACATTGTCAATGAAATCAGTTTTCACTAGTATGAGGTATCCTCTAATTACAATACACCAAATGATTTGCATAGGCCTCAGTGTTAACAAATCCCGCTGGCCTGTATTCGCAGGAAGGAATTGACCCTGCACAAGTATCAAAAATTGAAGAACGTACTTTTAAACACACGAAAATGTGCACAAAAGTACTTGTCAACGTACTCTGTCTGCAGTTTTGACAAACGTCACACTACCGTTACAATGGAGAAAAAAATGACATCGAAAAAAACACAACCCCTCCCAAACATTATTCGCCAAATTGACAGCCGTAACCGTTCACCATTTGGCTATATTTGATGTTTCTACAAGTTTGTTCATTTTTTCGTGCACTTTTCATCCATGTGTCATTGACCATACAGCTGCCAGGATTTTTTATGCTGATCATATACTAATTTGTATTTGGTGTATAATAACCTTTAAGCCACAGTATTTTGGAAATATTGACATTTGCTTAGAGCCGAGTGACAACGTGTGTGCTGCCCCCATCGTCATTATAGTATGCCACATTTGATGCCCAATCTATTCCATTGAGTCCACAAACTCCTAAAAAGGTCACTGCTTCCCACTGGACATGGCGGTCTATGACAACAGCACCAACTGCTCGATTTGAGGTGTCTGTGTGAGTTATAAAAGATTTTGTGAAGTCTGAATAGGCAAGGATTGGCTGGTCTATCAATTTACCATTCAACACAGAAATGCATCGTTACACACCTTGGGGTCCATTTAGATTGCATATCATTATTCAACAGCTGGTTTAGTGGAGCTATCTTAGCAAGATTTATTACAAATGGCCTGTAACATGATGCCAAACTCAAAAAGCTTTTACTTCATTAACTGTGTTTGGAGTAGAAATAATAAAAAAATATTTATCAATTTTAAACTTATCGGATTGAACCCCCGATACTGATACTTCAATACCAAGAATATAACTTTTTCCTGGAAAATGTGACATTTTTTCTGGCTTTGCATTCAAACCCCAAAATGAAAGTAAACCTTGGTCACGTCATCAATATAAACCAAACATTTGTTCCAATTCGTCATGAAAGAGCTAAATCTATGAGTCGTTGACAAGTCTGCGGAGCATTAGTCAAGTCAAATGGGACACAATTGAAGTGATACAACCCACGTCCAGTCGAAACAGATGTTTTAATCTTATCGTGTTCATCCATTGGTAATTGACAGTTACAAGACGCTATATCGAAAGTAATGAAATACTTTGCAAATGTAAAAGAATCAATGCACTTCTCTTTCCCTTGTAATGGGTGTGCATGTTGGTGATACTATTGACCCTATGATAATACAGAACCTCACAAATGAATATCAATAAGTTGAACCACTGATACTGAGCATACACAGTACACATCCAAGACTTTGATATAACTTCTGTTATGGTCATGCCAGCATTGTAACCATTTTCAGACCAGACTTTGTGCTTCTAAACACAGCATCACATTTTAATATCTGATCACACCCAAGCAAAGCATTGGTCAATGTCTATTTACCAGTTATTTCTAATTTAAACCAGTGATAATGAGTCAGTGCCATGGTGTTAATGCAAGTGATAACACAGAAAGGTTAACGTTCATTAAGGTTTACACGAAGAAAGACCACACAGGGCAAATGGCATTTGGAAAGTAATCAAATGTATGCAGAATCTAAAGATCATTGGTAAGCAAATGAAAAACGTGCCCATATACACAGATCGAAGTATATTACCCATATCATGAATCATATAAGCCAATATGCTATACAGCTTACTTAATGAGCCACCGAAGATCCCGAGATTAGCGCAGTGAAGCTGACTATAAACGATGGATGTTGTCAATATACTAGTATCAACCAATTCTCATGTTAATAAGGACACTTGTTTTGATAATTTACATTTCCCCACTACCAACGTCAATAATCAGTGAAAACAAAGGAAGCTTGCCAATCACATCATTTGCACAACACATGAATAAAAACCTTTCGGTTTCTTATATGAGAAATTAATACTTTCCTTTATAGACATAAGACTAAATGTGGATGTGGTGAAGAACTGGTGACGATAGTTAAAATGAGTCAAATACCTTATTCTGTTCGACAGCTATGGCTTTGACGATTGGTGGTTCAATTTCTTTCTTATTATAAACAACAGACAGCTCTTTCAACAGCTCCATAAGTTTATCCTCATATTTATATTTCCCGCTGAAGTCATAAAAGAGCTTGGCACCAAGGATCATACCAAGCCATCCGTCTGGACGATACCCTCTCTCCATTATACAGGGAATTATGTTCTTTCTCTTCGAAAAGGCATATTCAGCTTCTGTTTCAGAAAGGAAGTTTGTTATGGTATTACGTACACAGACAAATGAATAAAAAAATGATATGGATCATTGTGTCGTTTCATATATTTCAGGCATTTCTCAAAACATATCCAGTTGTTATATTTTCACGACATTTGCCATTTCAAACGCTTTATTATCCACCAGGCTCAAAGAAAGACCAAAATCCAAAGAACTCAAATCCTGACCAGCCACATAAAAATAACAGAGCCGGGGCGAGCATGAAGAAAGCCACACCTATTGTATTCCCCTAGCCAACAAGGGGGGTTCGTTGGGAGAAGAAAACAGCCCAACAACCTGAAATTATCTTTCACAAGCAGTATCTATCCATTCTGATAGTTATATCATTTTACCATAGTATAAACATTATCCTTACATTTATACAAAATAAAATATTTTTGAGAAGTTTATTTTGTTTGCCTACTTGGTGATTTCAGTATATGCTTGGGCCCAGTCTCAAAACCGGGTAGGTCTTAAATTTCTCACCTGCTCGGCAATTAGGACTATCCTTGTATTTCTTAGTCATGCACATGATAACAACATCTGCATTCTCGATCGCGAGTGCCATAGCCTGCAGTGTCGATCCACCCATATCATCCACGTCCATCCACACCGGATAGTTATTCAGTTTCAGTTGGTCACGTATTTGCAGTAGCAGAGCTTGATTGGCCCACTGGTAACTTATCATCACATGACCTTTCTGTTTTTCTGTTCCTGTACTTGGCTGACCATCCTTTTTTGCTGCACTCTCGTCGTTGAAGTATGACTTCACTGAAATTACGAAACTGGAAATATTTATTTCTGAGGCCAAGAAAATTCACAATTTTCCTAAAATTAAAATAACATAAGACTTCCAAATATCACATTTCAACTGTATGGCTATGGAGTCAGCATAAACTCTTGCACTATAATGGCACATTTACGACTATATTCAGAAGATGAAATTCCCGCCTGTATAATCCTAAACTCCTTGCTACAGCAAACTTCCTCCCACTTCATAACCAAAGTAAAAAAAAATTGCTAACACTTATCTCAATATTTAGAAATCGTCTGAGTTATAGAGAGCATTCGTCCTTCATATTAGACACTGGGTGGTATAGAGGCAACTACAAACTAAAAAGAAATATGTGCAGCCTGTGCAGATTATGCGGACTGGAATCGGTAGAGTTTCTTATCTCTGTTAATTATCATCACTCCCCCTGATGATTCAAAGGTCATGTAAAACATAAATATATTTAAAAACTTTTGACAGAAATGACCATATTAGACAAAAAAAAAGAAAACATGATATGTCGATAACTATCCATGCCCCATTGAAATAACACCAAAGGAGCCATGAACAATACGTGAAACAATTCTTGTGAATCTTGATACCAATTGAATATGTACCTGGATTTCACAAGATTTTTAAAGCACTTCTTGTGAATCTTGATACCAATTAAAAATGTACCTGGATTTCACAAGATTTTTAAAGCAATGTTTTAATAAATTCATGAAATTAAACTGAGGTATTTTATCCCTATAAAAGTTTGAATAATGGAGAAGGAGCAATTAAAAGGAAAGACTGTACCACCGAATATTTTCTTCACAACAAAACCAAGCCTTCTCAGTCCAAAACAACTTGGACAACGGTTGAATTGATGCTACTTTGGACAGAGTCCCATCCCGTTACTCTTCCATAACGAACTGTACGCACATACTCATGGGTGAGAGCTATCTTGCTTGTATGCCTTCGGATTAGGTCAAATGGACACTTTGCATATATCATCATAGGACAATCCTTTCACAAACATGATATAAAACATGCGAATATCAGAGGTAATCATGTGAATGTAAAAGCAACGAGATTTATAAGTAAACAAACCTTGTTTTCCAGAGAATTTCGATTAGTCGCGCAATCAGAAAATATATGTAAACAATACATTAAACGATCGTATCATCCATTTTACCCTTTTCTATCACGGAAAATAATACATATTTCGAAGGCAGATTAATCGTGGACATGTCAGATTATTAATTATATGCATCAGTTTAAGTGATTACCCGGGCTCCACGTGTAAATATAGCGCGTATTTTCAATGAAAGCCCGTTATGGAAGAGTAATGGGATGGGGCTCGGGCCATAACAGCATCAACTCAACCGATATCCCAAACTGTTTTTGGACTGAGAAGACTTAGTCTACTTCACCATATGCGTAATATGTTAGTGTAACTCCAGTAAATTAATATTATTTATTTACAATATGCGCAAAAGTGGTTGGATCAATTTATAAACAAGGCTATTAAGTTACTGTTGTTGCCTAATTGTAGAGATGATCACCTATATTTTCATATTTGGGTAATTGCTTCAGTTTCTCCCTCATGTTCCAGATAATCCCGTTGCACGCTTTACGCACGCCCTCGTATGTTGAATGATTCAGTTCCACAATGGTGTCCATTAGACCTTCACACTTGATGATGTCATCCTTGTTGGAATCATCAAAGGAAAGAGCCCAAACAGCATTTGTTGCTTCTGAAACAAATAATATAAATTGATTGATTGACTCTGACTGACACATCCGGCATAATGTGCTTTGGCAGCCTCCGCAGCGAGAGGCTCAGTTTTTGGCATATTATCGTGTTCCTACTTCTGACTGATTGTCTATTCCCATTGGACAAACCATCGGCATTCTACAACCTATACTTTATGGCTCCCCTTCTGTCTAGAAAGGAATAATATATGCACGGGGAGGCACATGTATACCTTAACGCCATAGCATGTATCGGTACAATCAAATGTGAAAATGGTTCTTCAATTATTTATAACACGCCAACCAGCCCTTGACTAATGAAAGTCGTCGGCTGGTCTGTAAAATTGTCTGTCATAATTACAATAGACCTATGCGTGTATATGCATTGTATTTGTGGAGCATGTCTTGATTGACCAATTATGCACACCCGATCATTCAGGTGACCATTACCAATATGGCCTGTTTTACCATGGTGTTTTGCAACAAGCAAACACAAGGACGCAAATATATGGAAGGCATGGGGCGACTCATCATGTCAAAGGTTGCAACGGTAATAATCAAAAGAGTTTGTAATGCGGACTATGCCATACTAGAACTTCATATCGGGGGTGATATTTGGACGAGTTGCATGGGTATTTGCCGTTTCGGTGAAATAATGAAGCTACTGTCATATTCAGTGGCACCAACGTAATACAAAAAATGTAATGCACGACATACCGTTTTACAGCGCAGGCTACAACTAAAATATGTTTAATGTAGATAAAAGTCGGTAACCGGACCAAATTGGATAACTTACATTGGTCGAGATCTGATTGTGGTATTATAAATCCGGCTTCGAATGCATAGAATTAACAAATCCGATAAATAATAATAGTGTACAAATGAAAACGGCTTCTTGCAAAAGTTCATATTATGACTAGCGTGAGCATGATCGGCCAGACGATGGACAATATGTTGATAGCCTTCATGCAGCGTTCAAGTTCGATCGATTTATGTCGAAACAATCATAATACAGATATCTCATTGACCAATGACCAAAAAATCATGTTCATTGTCCTATATGTTAATAACGACATTTTCAGATGTCACTAACATAATATATTCACATTTATTATATAGTGTCGTCCACCACTTTTGATGTATGTGAAATTTATTCTTATATCTTTATTTTTCTCAATCGCTGAACATTTTAGAAGGAGTTCATAAGTAATCTGAAAAATGGCAAGCATATAGTTGCACAATGAAAATCAGAATGGGAATAAAGATAAATATATAACTAATTACAAGGATGGATAAACTTAATGTTTATAAGTATGAAACTGAGCTACCAATTTGGTCTCGTTCAATGAGGGGGGTATATTGTGCAATTTTATCGCTAACAGACAATAAATCGACCGAGCCCTTGTCTCTCCACCTCGTTACCAGCTCGATTTTCCTATGCAAACGAGCCGCAGCTCGTCACCTTTCGTGATATAAGAGTTGGAGCCTTTGAAAAACGAGTCGGAGCCCGTGTGTATTTCAAAAATACATGATTAAATAAAATCGGCTGACGACATTGATGATATCGAAACGTGATTATACAATCTGGTCATGGCATATTACAATTATCCTAAGTAGCTTGGTTTAGTCCGCCTTGTGAACTTGTAAAAACGCCATCATATGTTCGTATTGCACTTATCATTCAGGGGCAGCAGGAAGAAAGCCAGCTAGGTCATGCTACTCCTGTGCAATAATATTTTTTTGTTTAATATTCTGTTAATGAATTGTATATTATTATGCAAATAAAGATCTATCTATCTATCTATTTAAAAACTGATGGCGAATTTCGATATTACGAAATCCAAGGCCAAATCTATCTGATCGCCTCATCATATGGACACAACGAGACGCCTATCTCAATCATCGTTTTCATGGTAGGTTATATGAATATCCAACTACTCATTCCGAAGAAAATGGGACAAAAGCATCACTAATATTCACCATAACAATTTTCTCTTGGCAGTGTAGGTTTTCCATGATCAAAATGGCCGAAAGTAAAAAAAAATCAGTATAGGTCGGAGCCAAAATCACTGAAGATCCCAAAGTGGTGAGCCAGTTGAACCCCAGTGCTGTGTGAATTTTTTGGTCAAACGTGAACATATTTGCACGACGTTATGTTGGATCAACAGTGTGCTCAGTGTTATCTTACGGTGTTGAGTGTTTTGCTTCTCGCACACTCTATGTGTACTGTAGCTTGAAATAATAACTCACCATATTGTTCTTCTGGGTAGACAGTTGACTTGCAAAGGTCATGGAGTACAGGCAATGAACCAAGTGATACAATAACTTTCTTATTTCCATCATTTCTTGCTAATTGACGTAAACCTGTTGATATAACATAAAAAGGAAAGTATTTTTCAGAGCATATGAAGCTGACATATCAATATCTCGTGTATTTCAACAATTCGTATACCTCCTTCCAAATTACGTAGACAAAATTTGGAAGTTCGAATGAGCCATGTCCGTTTAAATATAATTATTTTTCTAAAACTTTAGCATTTAATTATCAAAACATGATCTGATAATCCAGTGTTCCCCCGCCTGTCGTCTGCAAAAATCATCTAAATATCCCAGAAATTAATAACTTACACCATTCCAATGTATACTTTTAGAACCGAATTTGAGAATAAATTAATTTTTTCTCACCTCTGGCAATTTCAAAGGTAGTCCATCCGATATGTTTGTGGGTTGGTTCAGAAAAACATTTCTTCAGTCTATCTATCATTCCCGATATAGCACTCTGGTTTTGATTGAGTATATCGCAATCCTTCTCCAAAACTATGTCCGCTAAAGTTGCTGCAGCTGAGATCACCAGCTTCTCGTTTGGTGAGTTGAGGTAATCCAAACATATATTCCCAACTCCGATGTCCCTCATTCGATTGTCAATATCATCATTATCTTTCATGGACAGATTGTGAAAAACCGAGAACATATTCTTGATCAAGTCGGTCTCTACCTCCTGTGGGGTGGATAAAAACCATGGTACTTGCGTTTAGTTGATTTGGACGATATTTATAATTCCAAATGCTTTCAAATGATTAACTATAGTGCTAACATTCAGCCAATATACTAGATCATGCCATGATTCTCTACTCTGGTTAACGCCGGTATATATCATATTCCACCAGTTCAAAACCTGGGAACTTTCTAAAGTTTTGACAGGGAATCTTATAAAGTCGAAAAATAACGCGGGGAATATATTTCTGTGTTAATAGATGTTGCTTAATAGTTTATTCGTCTATATCAGAATGTCCCAGTTTGAGATTACGGTATTTAAGGGATTTTATGCGCGAGTTTGCTTTGCGCTACTAACAATCGTGGAATTTAATTCTCCAAGCAGGGTCAATGCCTTTTGGTATATCGGCTCACTAAAGTCACTAAACGCATCCAATTTCCTGCTGGGACAACCCCATACTTTATAGATAATCGAGGAACAAATATAAACACAGAAATATATTCCCTGCCTTGTTTGTTCAATGTTATAAAGTTCCCTGTCAGAAGGGGTCAGAATATCAAAACGTTACCAGGTTTTGAACTGGTGGAGTGTGATATCTACGGGCGTTAACCAGGGTATAGATTAATGGCATGATCTACTGATATACTAGTATTGTGAACGGGCAAACTTGCTAATTCAGGCTTGAAAACAAATTAATAAAAGGAACAATATTTTACTAAACACTAGGACCGATCTGATTTATAACAGTTTAACAATGTTTTTAATCCGCTATCATATAGCAGTGATTAGAGGCCCACTTAATTTTCGAACCCCCAGATCACATATATAAAATATATGCCATAGTATATACCATTTGAAAGAGGAAGCTCCAAAACATCGTGTTATCAACTTATCCGGTGTAATAAACTGTGGACATGTTGTTTTTGTTGAGTCACTGACGTGTTTTATGCCTAAGTTTAATCTGGTTTGTTGTGCAAAGTGTATTATTCTCAATGGAGGGGAATAACTCTATATTTTAAATATCGATTTATTCTCCTTCCATTAAAAATACATTTTTAGTTTGAATTATGTTGCATTCTGAGAGCCATAACGGGTGGGGGGTCTTTTTATGATTCCAGCTGTTTTCTATCCCTCAAATCAGATCAAACTTGAAAATCGGTCCCGATTTTCGCCGATATCTGGGTTCGAAACCACGCAAACCTCGTCAATCCCAGACTGTGGTTATCTTACCCACGACCCAACTACCTCGGCTACGAAACTTTCTTTTAAAAGGGAAACCCTTCCTTACCGTGAGTTAGGAAGCGTATCAGTCTGAATATGGGTTCGAATATTGACACTATCTACGGGGGATGACCGATGCGTATGCACGCTGGTATAACGGTAACGATTCACTCAGGTTATTTATAGATAACCTGTACATGTAGTCCAGGTAACTAGGTAATTTAGTACCCTATTTGTTGATTATAGAACATCGCGACTTTTCCAATTTCTTCAGAAGCGATTTCGCTAGAATCATCATTGTTTAATTTTCGTCAAATATCACCTTGATATAATTTTTATTGCTAGATTTCCGAACAAGTTCTCTCAATTTCGCACGAGAGTACTGAAACAAGATGCCACTTGATAATCTGGTATTTTATGCATAATATGTTGACAAATAATTTCTAAAGCTCTTCCTGTAATCCTGATGTCCAAACGACAAGTGTGAAATTCACAAGAACACTTTTAAACTTGTTACCCAATAAATATTAGGGTAACAATGCACACTGCATGTTATTGTTACGTATTTACGCAGATACCCAATAACCAGTGTGCATCGTTATCCCGATATTTCGTGGGTACCTACATTCAAAGTGTTATTGTTAATTTCCGACTGTTCATAAGGACATCAGAATTGCAGGAAGGTATTGAGAAATGATTCTTCTTAATAGTATGCATACAAGTACCAGATTGTGTTATCAAATGCACTGTTGATAGTTGTAGCAATTTCTTGCGCATGTCACAAACTTTAGAGAACTTGTTCAGAAATAAAGGAATTACAATAATATCAATTGGACATTTGACAAGTTTACCGTTGTCATCTTCTAGCGAAATCTCTTCAGAAGAAATTGGGAATGTTGCCATGTTTGATAGTCAACAAATTGTGCACTAAATTACCTCACCTGGACCACCTGTAGCGTGATTCGTACAAATAGCAAGTGTGCATAGCTACCATACCAGCGTGCATTTGGTTTGGCCATCCCCCGTGCTAACGGAACTACCTCCGAAATTGTATATGATCACATACTTACATTCAAGGATTCATTCATGTTCGCCTCTTTACTCCCTTTCAATTTGTCAGTCAAGAACTCGAGAAATCCGGGATATTCACTAATCTTCACTGCTGTCTCATGGTTTCGGTCACTGAAGTTCACAAGAATGACGACAGCACATTTAAGAGGCATGAACAATCCTCGTATAGCTTTATTATCACTGTCTAGAAAACCGTAATCAAATGTTTTCATGATTATCACACAGAGTTTTGAAATAACTCCCGACTTTGCAATTTCATCTCCGATGTAGCGCCGATAGTCGACTATTTTTGGTAACCTAGCTTCCTTCATGACGAAATACAACTTCTGCAGTTCGAACACTGCAGTTCTCTGGTCATTTGTTACCAGCTGCTCCTGTTTGTCCGCATCTGCTGGTTGACTCTCAATACAAACCGCGTTGAGTATCTCCAGATAACTGTTCATCTTAATCTTCACTTCCTCGAATTTTTCATCTGCTTCCTCGTCAGTTAGTGGTTTTATTTCAGGAGGCGTTGGTTGGCGTGGGATGCTAGCTGTTTCTGTGATCTTTTGCGCAGATTGAATTATAGCACTCTCAGAATCGTTGCTCACTTTTTCAGCAGACTGACTCGCTGGCGCCTGCCGCACAACTGAAGCATCTTCTTCAGTTGTAACAGCCTGTATTACTTCAGTATCAACAGTTTCAGAAGTTCCCACATCACTCTTTCCATCTGCACTACATGTTTTAATTTTTCCCGAATCAATGGATGTATCCGTATCGCCCATGTTTTCTGCATTGTCAGCAGGTTGACCTCCAGCTTTACTGGTGTCTTTTGTTTCCATCTTGAACTGGCCTTGCTCAACAACCTCCAAGTTTCGATAAGATACCCGCCCACGTTTGTAGTTTTTCTCCTCACATTTTTTCACACCAAAAACTGCTAAACCAGATGCTATTCTCCTCAAAGACGACCTCCTACGAATTAAGTCGTCTCTCCTGACTCGAACTTTGTGACTTGTTGGCGCATTTCCTAGTAGAACTGGCTCTGTTGTGAAACTTCTCACAAACATGCCCTAGTGTCATTCATAGTGATAGAACTGTTAAAGGTGTTCAGTAAAAGGTGATCATGTCTGCTCTGACAACTAGGCTCAATGCTCTTCACTGACTGCGTACCTGAAAAATAGGCATTTCCTGGTATATAAGAGGAAAGATCAAATAATTTTACAAATAAAACGCTCATTGGTTTTTCTATTTAGGCACAATTTTTTTTATAAAAATAGACATAAACTGGGTAGGGTCTTTGGGAATTCAAAGCGATTGACTTTGCAAAAACTGGCAGATCATTTCGGATTATTCAGTGTTACATTCAAGAGTGTTATCTGTTGATTGGTGGGAAGAAAGTTTTACAATTATGGTTCTGATGGTTAAATAGAGCTTGAAATGGGTGGTGATAACGGGAGTCCAGTTGACTTTTAATTTGCCAGCTTCTCATACTTCATATTATTATTAAAGTTATATGTGTATTTATTGGGGGATTTTGATAGTTAAACGGACATGGATCATTTAAGTTTCCAAATTTTGTCTATTTAATTAGGAAGGATGTATAAGATGGATTTACAAACACATGAAATATTGATATATAGTTAACTATATCATAGTTATATAGTTTAAAGTTTTGCATCCGTTTACGTCAACTTATTTTATTTAAAGACACTTGGCGGTTTGCGCTCCAAAACGCTCCTGATAATATAGATCGTGCAGTTTTGTCGGTATCGAAATTGGTCTATAAAACCTTCTCAACTCGGTATGATACGGCGACTCATACTAATCAACAGCATGGCAGCGTAACCATGGAATTTTTTTCAGAGCATATGAAGCCGGTACCGGTATGTCAATACTTCGTGTATTTGTAAACCTATCGTTTGCCTCCTTCCAAATTACGTACACGATTTGGAAGCTTGAATGAGCCATGTCCGTTTAATAATGACCCAGGTATGCCTTTCTAAATGATATTAACATATATATGTCTATATATGTACTTTCTTTATGTCATACAATGTATGATTTATAAGAAATAAACTATTGATTGAACATGACTCAATTGCTTCTTCATAACACTATTTAGACCAATTGCATGTTTATTGACTTCCTTATCATGATTGTGCCGTCTTGATTAAACATTCGTAGGCCTATTGATCGAGACGTTATTTCGTCACAAAAAAACAACATGATATCGAATTAATATTGCGACACTGATCTCGAATTAATATTGCGACACTGATATTGAATTTTTTTTTGTGAAATATGATTTTGGATTACCCCTCTTATCTCGAATTCACAAAATGGCGATATCCATATTCACTATTAAAACGTATATAACAACAATAGGTGATTCAGAATGTACAATACTACAACTTAGTACAAGTACAAACTAAAAAGCAAGTGCGCACTGAAATAAACAAAAGACAAAGCATTCAGATGTTTTATCTGCGCCATCGTCGTGCAATGGTTCTAGTGTCATATATCATTCACGGGTCCGATTAAGTAATCGTGGACTAAACGACTATAGGATTAAATATACTACAAATTTATGACATAATATTAAATACCGTGCTAATATTCACTATGTTGACAGGTGAATTAAATCACCAAGGACGCTGACGCTCAAGGGAAATAATCGACAAGTGCGTGCTCACAACAAATGTAATTTCCGGGCTGTTTTCCAGTCGCCGGTATTAAAGCGGATGAAACGCAACAAAGGTCCCGAGTCACCTGAATTGTCATTTAAATTGATGATATTAACATATGTTTAGTTAAGCACATATTGGGAAATGTATTGAAAGAAAAGGAATAGTTACATTGTTATAAGCATGCAGCATTGTATAACAACGATGTGGTTAAAATGGATACAATAGATGTGCTGTATAGAGTGGTCCTTCTTGAACTGCTTCGTATGTACTCAGTTCTTGGTAGTAATGCAAAGTTTAAAATGTATCAACATAAGGCCTTATCTGTATTCAAAGAGATGTTTACATCAGCAATTGATAAAAATGCTCCTGTTAAGGCAAAACTGAGGTCGGATGAGTGGATGGCTGGATAAATCCTCAATAATATAAGCTGAGGAACGGGATACATCGCTTAATTAAGAACTTCCGAAAATCCAAAAGCCTTTATAAATTTCAGTCCGACTTTATATCAGGATTTTCAATAGAAACACTTGGACGCTTGAATGATATCACCGGGAATGAAGTGGACAAATTATACTACACTGGTATGACACTATGAGCATCCAGAAGGCTCACTGCTGATCACTCAATCCTCCTTTCCAAATTACGCGCCATGTGTTTTAATAACAAATCGGTTATATATTATATCTGAAGGATAGAACCCAAAATGGTAGACATCTGAGGTACCTATTCACCACCCTTAGACATAATCATGTGTGGTACCTCGGGGGTCCATTCTTTTATTTTAATGTATGTGAAGGACGTTTAGGCAGTAGTTAAATGCAAAATACTCCTACATTCAGATGCTATATTATCATCTGGCAAGGATGTGGACTCCATTTAACTTCAGCTGAATCGGGAGCTTAATTCCCTCAGCAACCGATAATAAACTCTCCGTACATTTAGACAAAACAGAAATAAATTGTCTTTAGACCAGAGCTTAGAAACACTCAGGGTTATCGGTCAATGCAATGGGATCCACATCAATGCCACCAAAGAGGTGCAATACATGGGTGTCATTCTTGGTCAGATTTTGTCAGGCGCTCCATTGGCTAACATGGTCTTATTTAAATGTGTTTCTCATCTGAAATGTTTCATAGGGTATTCCGATCTCCTCACTCCCCTTACGAAAAAAAATAAGCTTTTGGTGAACTCTTTTATTCAATGTCATGTGGACTTTGCTTCTTGTACCTGGTATTCACCACTTACCAGAACATATACGGTTATAAGATTCATGTTAGGCCTTAGTTGGCTTGTTCTCATTGGTTTTTTTTCTTCAGAATTTAAGATTGTAAATATATTACCGGTGATATTTAAGGTGTCCCAAAGAAAATTGGACTTAGTTTAGCTATGGGTTTTACGCTGTTTTATCTATTGGGCCATATCACGACATAGAACCTGAATCAAGATTAACTGATTAAGCGAAGCAACTATGTATAGACGTAACCGTGAATTTGACTAAAACGAAGCAAAATATATGCAAATAAAAACACCCAAATCAGAGCGTGAGTGCTCGATTGAGATCAGAACAATTAATAAACTGACCATTGTGCAAACACATATACAACATAATATCAAAATAGATAGAAATACTGATTTTATAACAGCAAAATTTAAAACCTGCATGAAATGTAATCGGCAAATATAAGTAATTTAATTTAATAAGGCTTCGACATATCGAAATATGTGGAATAGCTGACAACCTCGCCTCCTGAATGATTGATAAGATATTTATAATATCTGATGAATCTGGCGTGAGTTTTAATTAATTCATCAAGTTGACAATCGGGCCGCCGACCAAGCAGACGACCCCTCGTCCAAAGGTCAGCCTCCCGTCACACACGGGTGTCCCCTTCCAAAGTTGACCCTTTCACTTGAAATATTGTATCGAACTTTGACTCAAAAATCAAGCTATTTCTGAAATTTAAAAGACTTGACAGACTGGAGATTTTTGTTTTGGGACAATAGGATCAACTTTTTTGTTTCGGAGGAAATGTCTCAACGACAGGAAGCTGTACCCATTACCTGCGCTACAGGTTCTGGAACAGGAAAAATATCAGTCTCCTCAACTTGTGTTGCTACATGTAGTAATATACGAGGCCCCCACCCCACCCCCTGGAATACGGAATACCACATAACACAGAGGGTGGAATACGGAATACCAGTTAACAGCATATACAGTTCAAGCACTAATGATGTCACGGAAAATTTATTTTCCGGATAAATTTTCAATTGTCGTACGAACGCCGGTCATCCCGCAGTGTCCACGTCTAAAATGATATAAAATGACGATGGTCGACGATCTGTATGTCAAACCGTGAATTTATTGTGACAAAAATCGCATTTATATTATTATTATGATCATTTTTGGAAGGTCGGCGTACGAATACCGGTATTTTTGGAATACCGAATACCTCCTAACAGAGGGGCCGGAATACGGCGTACCTCATAACAGGGCATGGAATACGGCGTACGGGGTGGGGGCCTCATATACTGACGAGTTTTGTTTTACCCTGTTATGAGTGCTGACATCAACACACTTTTTGGTAGACACGATTGCTGATTATGTGGCCTGTGTAATTGATGATCGAGGACAAACTATCTTCTTAGCATCTATATATGACAGATCCTTCTCAGCTTTACATCTTTGAATCTTGAATTCATAGTCCCAAATCGGACATGAATGATCCATTGCAGCATGTGAATCTTTACAGTTTGAAAAATGTTTTAAGACTCGTACAATTCTTATGATTACGACCAGTAATAGAACATCGTGCACATATGGTTTCTTTATTTATAAGTTTCTGGCATCACACGTCCATTCGCCCAGAGGTCCATCGAAAACGACATCGATTATTTATATATTACGCAAACGAAACTATATTTTCGGCTATCTAGTTTGTATTTCGATAGAAACACATCTTTGAGAAATATGATGTTCCGTTGTGAGATCGCTGAATCCAAAATGACGGACCGAAACGTATATTGGTCGAAATTGACAACTACCGACCGGAAGTTCATAAAATACACACACTTCGATTTATTTTTCCAAAGATAAACTACACAGAATTATGACACCACACTTAAACTACTAAACTATACTTGCTAGTGTAAAATTCACATATTTAAAACATTCAGAAGCGGTGTTCCCGAACTAAACTTCCCGACCGAATTTGCGGTCTCCGATGACTTACTAAAAATGTAAACAATACCGTGCATATATACCTGGTACTGATACACTTAGGGGTATTTGGGACATGCCCGTTAAAGAACGACTACCTAAATCCAACAACTTATGGTGCCATCTTGTATACTCAACAGAAAATATCCAATACAAGAATTTATATGAGTCAAGAATGAGAGTTAAATACAATCGCGTACACAAAGAACCATGTATAACAACCTGATACTTATAACAAAAATGAGTAAAACGCTTAAGCCATTTATTCATTTTCATTATAATTAGCATGTTGTTTTACATCGTTCATGGAGTAAATTAGTGCATTTTCACTCACCCCTCAAATTCATTCATTTTATTGCATATTTTCTGTGGAATAGAGTAGGAGGTGGCCCTATAGCCAAGCCTTGAAATAGTGTGCCTGCTATTTGCAGAATGAGGTCCCCAGAGGGTGAATTTGGTGATGCTGGCCCGCTATACGGGGTAGCATCACTAAATTCACCCTCTGGGGACCTCATTCTGCAAATGACAGACACACTATTTCAAGGCTTGCATATAGCTAGCTGACTTTATGTGCAGTCCTCAGTTAAAGGGGACGGGCGACTTCGTTGTATGTTATAATTTATAAATTTAACATTTATCAAATTATGATAATTTCTTCAAGAATATACTAATATTTTAGCATAAGGATGATATGGATGCGATATTATGCACAAAACACGCTTTGTGTCAGAGTAAATGCATGTCGAGTGTTTTTAGTTTCTCACAAAAAGCGCAGTGAATATTTATAAGCAGAGTCACGATATTGCGTCATTTCCTTTTTTGGATTCGCGCGCATTATACGTCGGTTGTAAAACCCCTAATTTGGTGCGTCTACAATTTACAACTCACATTACTATCATAGTGAATTCCTTATTTGGTATGTGACGTAATTACCATAGGTTAGGAGAAAATATTTACGCCAATCATGAAATAACATGGATTAGCTTGATTTGGAACTGACAGTGTGATTTGAATGCGATTGTTGATGGCGCCAATAATTTGACTATTTTAACAGCAATACCCACCGCGAATGCAGCCCGTATCTTTAAACGGATAGGTCTCATTCGCACTTCTAAATTATGTCTACGTATTTTGTAAGGAGGTATAATATTTGTTGACAAATACACGAAATATTGATATACCGGCTTCAAATGTTCTGAAAAAAAATACTTTCCATGTTCACAAACATTTTCCAGACGTTTTCAATTTTTCGCACAGAAATGAAACAAACGCTCTGACATATCAGAAATATATACCAACACGAAACGCTCTTTTCTGTTCCACGCAGTTCAAAATTGCAAATGGCTGGGGGGGGGGGGGTGGTTGGAACGCAAACAGCGTGTTGTATTTTACTGACTTCACTGCGTCTTTCTTTGATAAATAATGCCCGTAGAAAGGTAGTTAAAGTATTTATTGCACACCCAATGGCTTATTTGTGCGAAATACAGCAAAATACAGAATAATTGAAACGTTCAATAACAAAATGTGTATTGTTCTTGAACAATACGACCTTATTTCGTCAACAACGTCACTGGCGACGTCAACTTTTTAGCAGGGGCCTCGGTGGCTCAATCGGTTAGGGGTACCACTCCAAGCCGTTTCGCCCTCCAGCGCTGGCGATAAGGGTTCAAATCCACATGTTTCCATCGTGGACTTTGTAACTCGAAATCGTTATCTGGTGGAGTTGCCAGTTATTCGCCGATGGCCGGTGGTTTGCCGCACATGCTTGACGAGTTTATCAGCCATTGAAATCACTATTAGATTATTCGCAAGTGTGCGGATTTCCTCCACCACTAAAACTGACAATGTCGTGATATGGCCTTAGTGGCTAAAGCGACAATAAACCTCAATCAATCAATCAATCAATCAATCAACTTTAACAGACAACGTCTTCGCTACATTATGGGGTATAGTCTACATTAAGCACATGTTTGTTCAATTAAATACAACACTATCGACCTAAACGTGAGTGTGCAATAAACATAGAACAACACAGTTGTGTGAACATGTTAACGTTATTGCACTCGTTTGTCGTGCCGCGAGGTAAAACTCGAACCTCCGGTTCTCGTTTTACCATCGCGTCACAACAAACTCGTGCAATAACGTTAACCAGTTCACACACTTGTGTCGTTCTATCTATTTATCGACTTATTTCGATACCGGGGGGGAATTAAAAAGCGAAAATTATTAGGTGTAATTTGGAGCACAAACCGCCAAGTGGCTTTAAGGCTTGTGTCCACTAAACTATAACTAATAAAAGTATAACGATTTATTTTCTAAAGTGTATATCTCATATGCATGGTTCTGGTTTTAAAATGGGGGGGGGGGGGGGGTGGGGGTGTTATCGCACTTTGCACCAAAAACGGTCAATCGGATCACCAGGCGGACCTTTTCATGGCATATCATGAGGGCCCGGAATGGGACACACGTATGTAAAATAAGTGAATCTGACCCATTTGAACCGGTCTATACGCATAGAGGAATATCGGACCGCAGTATATGCTAGCACATACCGGACTTGACCGCCTTGTCGGTCAAACGGACCACACTGGGCATTCAGGTCCGCATCACTACTACTCAGAATTACCCGACAATAGAGGGACCGGAGTATCGCCACAGGCTCCCTGGTGCGGCAACCCCACCACGAGTATCCACCTCAATACGATAATACAAGGTTTGTATCTATCACTTGCGAACAAAATTCATCAAAATCCACTGTGCATGAGATAATGCCACAAACCCAGTTATTTAGACCATATTCTCACCTTTAGTTTGGTGTATCTCCCGCATCGATAAGTTGAAGATCACCAAAGATATATATGAATAGGTGCACACTTTCGAAATCAGACAAACCTTCGAACAGATTCCCATCAAATATAGCATAGTAGCACTGCATAATTTACTCTGCTGAGGTCAAACAGACTGGACCACACATGGTGAATCATTGTGACTAGTGGAATTATGTAGTGCTAGCTATGCTTTATTTGATCGGAATCTGTTTAAGGGTTTGACCGGTTTGCACATATTCATATATTAGTCTTTGGTGATCGTCCACGTATCGATGCGGCAGATACATGTGGCATTATCTCAAGCACAGGGGATTTTGATGAATTTTGATCGTAAGTGAGTCTATGCTCAATACAGGTCTGAGAGATACAAACCTTGTATTAAGGAGTTAAGGGGATACTCGTGGTGGGGTTGTCGCACCAGGGGACCTGTGGGTATTCCCATGTGTGCAACCGGAGTTGCACGAAACGCATGCAGACAGAACGTCGGATTGGTGCGGTGCCAGGTGTTATGTTGTGAAGATTTCGAATCAGTGTTCGGTATTACAGTGATTATACCACCCGTGCGATAGACTCCAACATGGGCTCGGCGATCACCGTAAACTCAATATGGTCCTTCTCAAAGAAATTGGTGTTTGTTCCTACACAGCGTGTGTGATTCGAAGGTAAACAATGTAACAACCTAATTGGACTTGAGGGAAATAACTCATGGCACATCGAGCCCGTGGCTTTAACTCTGCGCTTGCTATTTGGTTGTGCTTCTAAAACGTTCATGCCTGCATCTTTCGTACGTGCAAAAAAACGTTATACACATAAATATATATGTTGAGTTATCAATGTAATCTTTTTTCAGTGTTGATAAGCGCGATCGGAAGAGGTTATTCGTAAGTGGTTCGCACTTGCCCTGCGATTCCAATATCAATTTGCATTGCTTGCAATCCTAATTGGAAATAAAATATCTTTAAACCAAACCATTCTAACTGGAGGTTGGACTGTCCCGCGGGACTATAAAGGATACCCATGCTGTGCAATTTGGGCCGATTTCCGGTTTGCTCCCCATAATAACATAATACTATCGAAAGAGGTCGATAAATACTTGAACAACCAATCTACGAGCATTATATGTCACAGAAAGACCCATTGAGGTCATTAAAATACAACTCTGAACGGCTGCTCTGAAGACGATGTTTGGGTCCCAAACTGAAAGAGTCTTTTGCACGGCATGGACCAGAGAAGAGTGTTCCGTGTCAGTCTATTCATGATATATGGTAGAAGTATAGAGCGTTTGTCTGACTTATGTGCGAAAATTTTGAAATAGTTGGAAAATGGCTGTGACCATGGAAAGTATTTTTCTGAGCATATGAAGCCGGCTATCGATATTTCTTGTATGTGTCTATCTTATACCTCCTTTCAAATTACGTAGACATAATTTTGAAGCTCGAATAAGCCATGTCCGTTTGAAATATTTGCTATGTAAACATTAATACATTAATGTTACAGTGCCAGCCATTTTATCACCAAACAGTTGAGCAAATTCTGATTAAATCATGAAGGTCTTCTATACAATACTGTACGTAATCAAGCCTGAGTTTAGTGTGCCTGCTATTTGCATAATGAGGTCCACATAGGGTGAATTTAGTGACGCTATCCCGCACAGCGGGCTGGCATCACTAAATGCACCATTTGGGAACCTCATTCTGCGTGGCCCCATCTGCTATGGGATACATAGACTCAGATTTAAGTTCCCAAATGGTGAACATTGTGATCTACCCCCATTGGGAACCTCGATTATGTAATGTGTCGTCTGCCAATTTGGGGATATAGAGAAACTAAACTAAAAATGACATAGAATCTATGTGAAGAAGTTTCTATAGCAATTTGATAATAAAGAAACTTTCCAGAGAAAATGATGCCTAAGCAGAATGAGGTCCCCAGAGGGTTAATTTAGTGATGCTATGCGGGATATCGTCACTAAATTCACCCTCTGGGGACCTCATTCTGCAAATGACAGGCACACTAAACTCAGGCGTGTACGTGATGTACAAGAGGTCATAGCAATGAAAACAGATGTTTAACTTACCTATTTCATTTGCAATTACATTTGGCGATGTTTTTGATAAAATGACTTTCACAGGAACAGTAATGTTTACATACCAATAGTTTCAACGTGAAAAATATCATCACTGCAGGAGTGTCGGGAAGGATTTTTTTTCATCCCACCGTCCCATACGTAACATGCCATAGCTTAATGTCATCTCCGCTGAGGCCCATATGAGTTCCCAGTAAAATGGGTATGGTGTTCTTGCAGTTATAAATTTTCATAATATGTTTTAAACAGTAAAAAATGTCAAATATGGGCACAAAACATCTTTAGTAAAAAAAATTGTATGAAATTGTAAAAACGGTTTTTTTTCTCCCTCGGGCCACCCACCCACCGGCATACCTTTCTGCAAATTTGTATTACCCCCCCCCCCGGTCACTGGAGAGTTATCAATAATAAACATGCATGAGTACAAAGCCTATCGATTGTTCCATGTTCCTCTTAGGGAGGATAGTTTTACAATCCTTTTTGATTTTTCATATTTACCCACTGCGAGAGCATTATATCCCTGTAATTGTCGTATATCCATGGGAAAATGATCCACCAACACCATAGCCTAATTGCAGGAACAAAATAGAAAACGAATATATTTATATTTACATGATATGCATTGTATAGGTGTCACTCTACCAAGCCAGGGGAGACACGGCGACAAGGGGTTGTTTGTGATGTCAACTTTGATAAAAAAAAAACTTCAAATATAATGCTTGATACATGAGCGGTTGGAAATTTCAGACAAAAGATAGGTTGACGTTCTGATATAGTTTGATTTTCCGACCAGTATTTGTGTATAATGTATTATCAATTAGTCATACAATCGGTAATTTTTTTGAAAAAGATGACCATCTATTGGAATATAGCAAAACCGCATAAGATGGAGACTTTCAATAATTGGAAAGGTTGAGGTTCCAAACTTCCAACGCATGGATGGTGGTACAAATGGATGTTCCTTGTCTAGACATTTGCATGGGTGAAAGCGGTTGGACAGAGCCCCATACTGACGACCCTCTAGCCCCTGACATCGAGACATCGTGGTGCCTTCCATATCTCGAGTCTTAGAACGCCGGTGTTGACAGTATCATAATTAAAATTAGGAGTGAAACTTTCGGGACATATATGCAACAAAGGAATATACAAATCCTTTCTCTTGTGGTTGCTTTGATGTTTCCACAGACGGCGACAAAATTCGCATAGGCAAACAAGATACGCGTTCGTGTGTAAATAGAAGATACCCGGGCTGTTTGCAGAGCCTCGTATGTGACAGCTCAGTTGAGCTTCAAGGAAAACTGCTCCCACCCTTATTGCAACAAATTTCATTGTCTGCATCTCTATAAACCATAGATGGTGTCTTATTGTCCTCCTCTCAATGCGGATGCCCCGGGATATGACAAACACCTTAGGGTACACTCACACGCTGGCACCTTTTCAGACGGTTTATTGTTGCAGAGGCCTGTTGCGTGGTCGAAACGAGAAATTATAAAATGCACATGCCCAACAGTTTACTACATTACGGTACTGCCATCCTCATAGCAGCCCCAAAAGCCTGCATCGAGAAACTACAGAATGTACAGAATAAAGCCCTCCGCATCACACTCCGCCAGTCACAATGGACACAGATCAAAGCCCTCCACAACGCAGCGAACATACCCACGATAAAACAAAGACTGATGGAACTTAGAAACCTGTCACTCGCCCGACTAGACAACAGCCCACTCCTACAGCTCCAAATAAGAACCCAACTACTCCCCACGAAAAAGACAAAGTTAATCCTCCATCTAGACGAAATGGAAGACACGCATGTAATTACAAAATGTATCATTCAAAAGTCTGCAAGAAATAGCCATCTGCAAGTGAGGAGTTTTATGGAAATTTGTCATGTAATTTAGACAGCTGTGTGAACGTATGCTTATACTATTTTCCCAAATCAGAATCGTCCCTTAGATCTTACGATCATATAGCATGAGTCGATCGACAAATTTCTTATTTCTTTTCTTATATTCGACTTGGATATTTCCAAAAATTCTCAATCAGCTATATAGAGTGTCATTTCATCTGCTATAATTAATAAATTATCACTCCAAAATACACTTTGTTTCGCCGTGTGCTCACAATAATTTAAGTTGTATATGACAGACATCGGCGTATAGGGCAAATGGACGGAGACCCTTACTACTCACCCCTGGGTTTGCTGTCCCAGTGAGGTCTATATTCGCGACTTGATATAGCTACACGTTTAGATTTAGTACGCTTCCGCCGTTGAATTAGCTGCTGCGAACTATCGATGCGATTTGAACCTTAAGTTTAATTGTATCCCTATTGATTCCCGTGTGGGCCCAGGGTAGAATATGTCCATCGCCCCACTGTGAGTGGTACGGATCACCTAATGTGGCATCCTGTTTTCCGTGGGATGCATCCAGTGAGGTGTGGTGTATGGGTCCTCGTGTTACAGGGCGGTCGTATCACGCGAGGCATCGACATGTGGGCACGGCCCACGTTTGTCTTACATGTCTCCAAGACGGGAGCATGGTTGGGCTGACCGGCTCAATCAGCTAACAGCGCCTCTTCACGGTCTTTCAGATTAAATTCCTGTTATCAACTGTATTGTTTTTCTTATGTTTGCTGTTTTGTTTTCAGTGTATGCACGTATGGTGTTTCTGTCGTCTCATCTTTCCTTGAATGTCGTCATGATAATGGTTTATGTTCGAATCGAGTACTGTTCACGCCTGTCTCAGCGAGGAGGTATATGGATGCTGATATATGCAGTGACTAGCTAAACAGGTCGTCACTTCATCTGCCTATCGGTCTCTGGTCCCACCATAACAATAAGAAGAAGAGTCCCAGGCGACTGCTTTTCATGTGGGGGGCTCAAATTAAAATAACATATTGAACACAGGAGACAAAGATATATGATTCGCTAAATCCCAAATTGTGCTGATGTATATCCTCAGCACTTGGTTCTTAGCCTTGATCACAGTGTCAGGGAACCATATGTGTTTGATATAAGTAAGATCACTAACTCGCGGTGAATCCGCCATTTGGTCTCCGGAGGTCAAAGTTAAGAAGTAGCATCTATTTTTAGTATAAAATTATGGCTCCAGTCTGGGAATTCCCAAAATAAAATGGCAACAGTTCGTTATCGAATCGCAGGTGCGACAACTTCATAAACTAATTAAACATTCACCCTGAATACATAGGTTTCGCACAGTAGATGGATTGAGTGTATCACATATGTTTTTGCATTATTTTTTTTCTCACAAATACTCGCTATTTATCAGTAAATTATGAGAAGTTCGTTGACAAAATGGGGCGTCCATCGCTTAAACGTCTGAATTAATGTCCGCATCGTCACCAGATCCTAACTCTGTAGATGACATGGCCACAAAACAATTCTTAAACCCGTAGTTGGACTCAGAATAACTGAACTTATGCCATCAACTGCTGATAAAAAATGCTCGCACTGTCGAATGTTTACAAATGGATGCTAGCTACTTCTTAACTTTGACCTTTTACCGGTGGGTTGGGTAAAATGCTAGGAATCGGACCATATGGAAAATCGGCCATCTTGAAAATCGTGAACCAGTGACAAGGCTTATTGACAAAACACAGCAAAGTACAACTGGAGTTGTTGGACAATTGAAATATGTCAAGCCAAACAGGACTGGGTCAGTAAATTTTTCTCTCCTGATTGAGTATTAAAATAAAGTTTAACTTGATTCTCTTCTTTTGCTAACATATATTGCACAAGCACCTGTGTCGGTTACTCCTAGTAAGACATTGAATAGCAGCAGTGGTGTGTTGAGAACCTGTGAGTGACACAAATCATAGAATGTAAAAGTTGATGGTCAAAAGTGCCGTTGAACAGATATATTCTGATTTTCAACCGGTCTCTACACCCACCGACTCGAATGTTGCATATATGAAAATGTGACTGACTACATGAGTGCCACTCTTTTAAGTGTCGAAAGTATGGCATGCATGGTCAGTCATCAAAGTATCTCACACATTATGACTCAAAAAAATGAGTGATTGACATTTGATGTCGAGAAGTTCAACACACTGCTTGAAGAAAGTTTGAATTTGAAAAACAGAAAACAGTATTTATGGGTTGAATCTTCCAGTTGGGTGCTATACGACCTCTATGATTATCCACCAACGACCCAATTTGACCAACTCACATCAGCTTTATAAACCATTTTAAGTAGCATGGCAATGCAAAATCAAACAAGCTACTTTGAATAGATTAATTTGAAGCATTGTTAAATGCATTATTTACTATTCGTTGTTCCCAATTACTATTTATTCCAGGTGTATGTTTATGCTAATTTTATGTATTTAGAAGTTTACATAATAGTCAGTTCTTGAATATATATTCCTGACTCAGTGGATAAGAAATATCATCCATTGTGCTTTTATTTGTATCAACGCTACAGTTTCTGATAAATTGATTCTGATCGTAGTCGAGATATGGCCTAAAAGCTGAAATAACGTTAAACCATAATCATTCAACCATTGACACAGTGAGGCACATATAGGCCGGGTCGTGTCTTTCGATTTGCAACAAGGAGGTGTGTTACCCATCTAAAGGAAGTTCACGCCCGAAGGTTAGCCAAATAAAAAATACATGAGTTCAAAAGGGGAGAATTTGTCTTTATCAGATTTTGGGTCAGGCCGAATTCGTGAGTTCAAAAGAAAAGCATTCTCTCTGTTTGGAGTGCTTGTGTCATGAGAACACACTCTGAAGCAATCTGTATAAAGCCAATTAGAATGGCGAATCCTGCATTCCGTTTCGATGAGTTTTCTTGTGTAGACTGTCCAAGGACGAACCCATTGTCGCATTTACTAATTAGTTAGGATTAATCGTGTCAAAATTCTCAGCCAAGTATAGAACCCATTGTATGGGTGCGTGAATTGGTTATTCGCCCGTCTCACTGAATGCCTAATTTGGGGAGATGGAGGGATGGCTGGTATGAATATAGCAATTAGCTCTTTGTCCCGCTAAAACTGACGTTTGTTTCCTCAATAGTTGACGGTTCTTTGGACTTGATTGCCACTTTGTGGTTGTTAGCGGTGTCATGGAAGCTGACACCCATACTATCATAAATATGTATACTGTAATTCTGATTCATGCATACTGAAGTTTCTGACAATAAAATCACCGTTGTTCATTTTACTAATGAATATAAAATTAATGTATTTAAGGTGTTAAGTTTGTCAGTTATAGGTTATCCTGAAAGAAATCCTATTTTGGAGAAACAATGTAAATGTTTCTCAAGGGCATTTGGCTATCTCCATAGGCAATATGAGTGGGAAAATAAGGGTGGCTCGTCTACTTATAGGTACAGTAATGTCCTAAATAATCGACCCCTAAACCACAGCAGATTATGGGAAATGTTTCAGGATTTAGTCGGAAATGTGGCTTGCTGCCATTCATCGGAAAGCGCTCGGTGAGATGAATGGCAACAAGCCATATTTCCGACTAAATCTTGAAACAATTCCCATAATTATGTTGTGGTTAAAGGGACATATCCTTCGGGCATTACTGTAGATGAGCCACCCTTATTTCCCCACTCATTGCCTTTTCTCCTTGGCCCTTTCCTATTTATAATATACATAACATACTTCATTGATAATCTGACATCAACAATGAGGATGTACACCGATGACTCTTCAACATATCCTCCCGGAATACGCACATAATCGACATATAAAGCTAAATAGGTACATATTCTGAAATAAGCATATGGTGGACGCATACACGTTATTTCGTTTTATGGCGCGGGCCGCAGTGAAAACAACGTGTTAATGAGCGTACAACCGAAAAGTCGTTAGTTGCATTCTTTGTGTCATTGTCAGCGCATAATCTGCTTAGAATCGATGTGACCAAAAGGATTTCATTTTCAGCACATTATCGACTCAAAATTATGCGATCCTGAGCACATTATCTACTTAAAACAAGTTCTATTATAAGCAGATAATGTGTGGGGTTTTGAGAGAACACGCAGGAAACTTGCTTTACTGCGTCTCAGTTTGGTCTAAATTGCTTACAATCCAGCCTGTTCTCCCGAAAATCAGCACGTTATATATGGGCTTATAATATAGGATTTTGTTTTAGGTTCATAATCGGCTTAGAATCTCCTCATTTTGAGTACATAACGAACTGAAAATGAGAGCGTTTTATTGCCATTATCGACTCATTATGAGTCGACAATAACATGACTAAACCAGATGTATGCTCTTAAAATGTGTTTTTACAGTGGGTCGCACCATGAAACGGAATAGCGGATTTAAGTCCACTATGTGCTTTTTTCAGAATAAAATAATCCAATATGAACCTATGTGATGTTATGGGTCGATTAACCCTTTACCCAATGGGCCCTGTGCCAATGCATTCTCTTATATATGCGAGTCGACCATAGGTCGCCTCGCATATATAAGAGAATGCATTGGCTTAACACATTAAAAATTATAAAATTGTTAAAGAATGTAAGAAAAAATGGTAAAAAGTGTTAATTTTTTATTTTTTTTAGCCAATGCATTCTCTTATATATGCGAGGCGACCTGTGGTCGACTCGCATATATAAGAGAATGCATTGGCACAGGGCATAACTATAACCATCACAATGTGGTCAATGAGCCGGTTCCAATGATATCCATATTTGTATGGTTTTATTGAAACAGACCCAAGATATTTTAGGCTGTGGAAGCTTTATTTGCCGGTTTTGGCCGGTTTGTTGGGTAAAGGGTTAAGAACATATTTACGCGAGGATATGTTGCAGCATCAGAAGTAAACGAAAACACTGAAAGGTCATATATATTATGGGCTGAACGATGGCTGGTCATATATATTATGGGCTGAACGATGGCTGGTCATATATATTATGGGCTGAACGATGGCTGGTCATATTTAATTCAGAGAAAAAAAACGTAATACTCACTCTTACTTCGAGGTCGACCCTTATCTCGATAACAAGACACTTCAAAAACTATATAACACGCATATACTTCCTATTTTAGACTATACCGATGTTGTTTGGGGTCAGCTCCAGACTACTCCAGAGAACACACCGGATATTATTTAAGATTCCCTGATAAGTTCCATCATTTTTTCGCACACAGCAATTTAGACAATTTTGTCTCCCCTCAATCGTCTTAGAATGGATCAAACTACCAACATACATATATAGTAAAGGAAACCAACAATCCGGACTTCAAGGCCAGCATTAAGATGATTGACTCACTATAGTAAAGCCCCCATCCTATATACTTTCACACCTGGAGAAGGAAAATTAGTGATATCTTGCAAAATGCGAAACTCCGACCAGACAACGCTCCGAAACACCTACTAGTAGTTGTACCTGTAATTCGGGCGTTGAATATGCCCATGTCCACTTTTTATTGAAGAGAGGATTGATCTTTATCGAAATTTAAGTATAAACGGCTTTCATCCAGCCCATGCAACGACCAAAACACCATTTCTTTTTAGATTAAACCAATCATTCATATTGTTCGTCGACGTCATTTTAATGTTGTTCCAAACGTAACAGGAGGGTTACGTAGCGATTTTCCGAAGACCCATAACTCCGAAGGTCCGATTCTCCGAAGGTCCGATTCTCCGACGCCCCGATTCTCCGAAATCCCATAACTCCGAAGTCTCGATTCTCCGAAATCCCATAACTCCGAAGACCCATAACTCCGAAAGCCCATAACTCCGAAGGCCTATAACTCCGAACGCCCATAACACCGAACGTCTATAACTCCGAAGGGCCGATTCTCCGAAGGTCCGATTCTCCGAAGATAATGTTTTATCGCTTATTAAATAGTGTACAGTCCAGTGGCGGAGTCAATGGGGCCCTAGGGAAGACCGCCCCCAAAAAACATGTCAAATGTCATGTAAACGTCCGGAAATCCCTCCGCGGCATTCAAATATTCACAGTGTTCCTGCCCAGGGGAGCCCCCGGGCCAACGATTGGGGGCGACCCCTCCCATGCATGCGCTCCCCAAATCAGGCCTTCGTGATATGCTTTCGGCATATCATATGCATGATATATCCCCCACATATCCCCCACATATGCTAATTAATATGCACCCCTAAATGGGAACCCTGGCTCCGCCACTGGTGTGCACCGGGTATATCATAACGAAACGCTGCAAGAATGTCAGAGTAGCCTAACATGCACAGGGGCGAACGAGGGCCAAAGGGGCAGAACTCGCCCTTTTTTCTCGCCCCTGTACATTTTACTCTGGCATCTCATGGGCCAACGTAACGTTATAGTATCTGGTGTATAGTCAGTGGCGGGCCAGGATTCCCATTTAGGTGGGGGCAGTAGGAAAGGTTTGAATATGTTGATGCCCCATGAACGATTTACATGACATTGGACATGTTTTGGTAGGGGCCCATATTGTCTGAAATAGCAAGTAGAGGTTTAATGGGGGCAGCAGGAATTTTGGGACCCCTTGGCAGGCTTGGCTTCGCCACTGGACTGTACACTATTTAGTAAACGATAATACCCCGATAAAACAAAATCTTCGGAGAATCGGATCTTCGGAGAATCGGGCCTTCGGAGTTATTGGTCTTCGGAGAATCGGCCCTTCGGAGTTATATGTCTTCGGAGTTATAGGTCTTCGGAGAATCGGCCCTTCGGAGTTATGGGCTTTCGGAGAATCGGATATTCGGAGTTATGGGCCGTCGGAGAATCGGGTCTTCGGAGTTGTGGGATGTCGGAGAATCGGGTCTTCGGAGTTGTGGGCCTTCGTAGTAATAGGTCTTCGGAGAATCGGTCTGACACCAACAGGAGCGAGTTGCCATGTAAGTTGTAAATAATTTGTGCCTCAATTCCATATTTGTTTGTATATATATTTTAAATACATATACATTAAAATATGCAAAGCCATTTGTCGAATTGTTGTTCTAGACTCATTTTCGTTTAAAAATGATATTCCCCGAGCCACAATTAGAGCCGGGTTACCCCACTAATTTGCATGGGTAGACAAAACATTGAATATTTCCTTGTGTCAGTTATTCTTTAGGCTGTTATGGCTCCTGATTGGACAATTGCTCAGTATTTACAGCTAGGGGCTATTCAGTTATTCAGTTAGACCACAAGATAATTAACAATCGGCAAATTCTTATTCAGGAGTAAATGGATTTTGATCAGAAATTTGATCTCGTTCATGGGGAGGTGTATGCGGTTGGAGATCCCCAAGTTCCGACGACCATATAGCACTAGCTACGCCCCTGACGTTAATATTTCGTTACCCCTGTAAATGGCAAAGGTCAAATTTAGATCAACCCCCAATTGGTAATTATATTACAGTGAGGCCAACTATATAAGATCTAGTAGAAAAACGATTTGACGAGTATTTTCGAAGAAACAGTTTGGTTTTAAACTACTGCATGAAAATGTTCCAACAGAATGCGAGGGCCACGTATATATGTATAACATCTGTCGAAAGATTTAATAGAAAAAATATTTTTGAATGGTATGGCCCATCATGTTCCACCAAATTGTGAGGGTCACGCACCCATTGCTCCAACGCCCCTGTTAAACGAATGTTTTCGTGGGCAGGTGCGTTCACTCCTTATATCTGTTCGGGATGATTTCCCTTACATTGACGAAGTTCAAACAGGTGTTCCATTTGAATAAACAAATGTGACTTGGTGTTTATGTTTATTCTGGCAAGTTTTCGATTAATTATAGCGGTAATTGCTCATTAGATCTAACAGTAAACTCATACCATGCATACATCTGACTCCGTTAGAATTCCGATCCACAGAGCCGATGCAATGCTATTGGAATGCAAACATAGGATTCGCGAAATGGACGAATGTGTGGGTATTCTGGAATCAGCTTGTCCATCCGTCCGTTAGTTAGTTCGCTGTCTGTCCGTCTGTGAAAAACAATGTCCAAGCCTTCATTACTTCCATTCTTTTTCTTTTCTTCTTTATTGTTATTTTTTAAATAGCTACAGTTAAACCCCAGTCGCTATGTTTTCTATTGGTTGCCCTTGCACATTATCTAAACTACCCCCTCCGATGGGAACCAGTGACAATTGTGCGTGCCCGTTCTCTGGAAAACCAGCACATTATCTGCTTATAATAGAACTTGTTGTAGGTAAATAATCTGCTCAGAATCACCCCATGTTGAGTCGATAATGTGCTGAAAATGGGAGCGTTTTAGTCACATTATCAATATCAACTCATAATGAGGGAAATTCTAAGCAGATTATGTGCGGACAATGACACAAATAAGCCAACTCACGACTGCTCGGGTGTACGCTCTTTAACATGTGTTTTCACCGTGGCCGCGTCATGAAACGATATAACGTATATAATCATATTATGTACCTGTTTCACATTATAGGTCGATTATGTGCGTATTTGTGCGAGGATATGTGGCTTGTGCCTTCTGGGATCAGACTCATCCTGTCCACCATCCTTCTGCCGTTAGACCGTCTGTGGGAAAAATGTCCTCCATTTCTTCAACTTATGGTCGTCAGTGAACATACAATTACGGCATCGGTTTGAACTTATTTTACCAAATTTATCACCCAAGTGCGTTTCGGGCATGTACTCAGTCTCAGTGGGAGAGTCATTACGTGCGCTCGCGCAACAGTATGGCGATCAGTCCGATTCGTAGGTTGGTGTCACCCTACCGATTTCACTCCATGACGTCACCCTTACGCAGTACATGCCGGCGACGTTACGGAGTAAATTATAGAGTTGACGCCCTTGGCACTGACTTCCGTTACTAGCTCGTTGCTATATAAACAAACCAGCGATGTGGCTTTTGTCGAAAAAAAAAATTGACAGTCAGTACATTCGCCCTACATGTATACATGTACTTTCATAAAATAGAAAACACCACAACGTTATACCCCACCAATGTCAGTGTCTCAATATCATTTGATCAAATTTCTTGACATGAAACCGCGACAGACATGGCGTGAAATACATCGCAGTGAGTAAACAATTTCCCATTGTTTCAATTCAACTTCAAGATCGCGGTAAAATCAAAACCGCAATTTGTAAGTGGTAAACATCTGAAAAAGACATCAGGTACATGCAGAAATTAATTGTTGTGCATATTTATTTCTATTTGAGGTGGCAATTTTTCATGTTTATCAGTATTTTTAACGATAAGAGTGATGGTAATTGGGGGACTATATTTTATCTAGCGCATTAAATTTAAAATAAAAAGTCGTGAATTGGCTGAGTGTTTTCTATGGCCGCACATTTCGTTGATAATTACGAGCCATTTGTTTGTCTAAATAACATTTTTAAGTTCGAAGAGCATTAGAATGGGGATAACAGTGTGGTGTGATTTCGGAAAGGTACATGGCGAATATACTGTGGCAAATACCCGTTAATGGGCTCCGCTTCCGCCGTCGCCCATTAACTAAATTTGCCACAGTATATTCGCCATGTACCTTTCCGAAATCACAAAACACCACACTGTTATCCCCTAAATAAAATTATTGAAGATTGTAATTGTCTTTTTTTGCTAACATTAAATTAAATTAAATTAAATAAATTAAGTAAAATACAGTGAAATTATTTTTTTAATTATTTTTTATTACATTTTTGCACACGTTGGCATCTCTCTGAGTGCATTCTAGTTCCTCTGGTGTGTTTAATATTTTCATGAAATTTCAGGCGCGAACGAGAATCCTCATATTTCATGGTCTAGCTATTATTCCGAAGCTTCATTGCGACAAGATTGACTATTCCGAAACCACCACGTCCGGCGTTCAGACTAGAAAGGTTATGCAAACACGGTCAAGTTAATTGTATACATTTTACAACTTTCGTTTCATTAACTAAAACTCCCCAATGAATCTGGTCTGAATTGTCCATGTTAAAACATGTTTTGAACCAACTTCTACCCCGACGATCAAGAATTGATATTGTGTTTTGATGTGATTACATTGTTTTTGTTGTGTTTGTTCTTATCTTATGCACTTTACGCAAGGCACTGCAACAGATCGCTGCGTATAAGAGTTACACAAGCTTTTATTGCAACATTCAAATTCTATATTGGCTGCATACCATATGTATAATGTGTCTATATAACGGCTACAGGTTACAAGGAACTAATTATTTCCCATATATAGGCCGTAGTGTTAACATTATGTCCCAACACGCTCATGATTCGAATAATTTGTACAATTTCCCTTCAATTCAAAGAACCAAACCTGGGACATAATTTGAACTGAAAAAATATTCTGGGTACCGGAGCGTTTCCAGTTCCAAATTTCCCGCTTTCAAATCTACCCTCAGTAGTTCAGCAGTAAATTTTGAGAGAGAAAAAATTCACCAACCCTTAAAGGCACGTGAGGCCTTAGTTGTCGAAAATATTCATATTTGTTCCAATCACCGTAAACAGAAAAACATTTAAACGCATACAGTTTCGTTCATATATACCATGATCATCGCGTAAACAGCATGTTATCATACAGATTTACTATATTTTACCTAAGCAAGAGCCTGATTGTGTTACAGAAGACAGCACAATGCTGCTGGATAATCACACACAAATGGCATAAACGCTCTTTATTAGTTCCATATCAGGAATTCACCAACAAAGAACGCTCTTTATGTTTACCATCATAATATAAACAAACACCAGAAAAGTTACTTTTTATGGTTTTGTTTACATAACAATGGTCAAAGATATGACAATAACATACTGTTTATGCGATATTTCTTATTTGTATACGGACAAAGTCTGTCTACATTTTGTTGTTCTTTCTGTTTGTGGCGGTTTTTGACGGGTGGAAATATTTTCACAGGATACCCACCGCCAAGGCCAACCGTACCTTTAATTCATTTATCATCCCAAATTCCCATAATAATAAACATAGTTCATATTCAATATCTACATGGTCTGATCAGGAAATGAATATTAAAAAAATTTAGGCATTTAATTTTTCTGAAGATAATACACCAATCAGCTGTCTGGGATTTTTTAACCTGTAAAATAGTGTCCCTATATTTTTCCAAGAACGATAATTCAACATAATTAGTCCCTTGTAACCTATAATTGCAAGGGAAATCGAACTCTCATCATGGAAACCGCACCAATTTTACACAGAAAAGCTTTTCAGTGATACAATATAAATCTAGTGTTCATTGGCCATTCGATTACCTATCAGTGGTACTTTAACCAACATACCTCGTATTGAAATTAGCCTAATTTTTGGGGTAATAAAGACACCAATGATCGCATCCTGAAATTTCTGTCTGACCGAAAAGGGACCAATGCCTCTTGCTACGCATGTCATAGATGTATATACCGTATAATGTCACATGTCCCGTACCCACGCACTCACTAATGGGAATATTATGCCAAGAAATGTTACCACACTCATAATTTCATTTGTCAAATTCGATTCGCGTACATAACGCGCACATAGAAAGGCTTATGCATAAGTTTTGGAAACTAGCTTCGCACATCTACCAGACGCCTTAAGGAATTTGTCTCATTTTGACTAATACCATATTTAATTGAATTTGAAATACTCCTCCTCTGGGTGGGGGGGGGGGGGGGGGTGAATGCCGGGGTGGGTGGGTGGTCAAAGCCACCAACAAGCAATTTTTTCCGCAACTAAAATGAACATTCCTGCTTGTTTTTTTAGTGTTTTGGCAATGAGTTGGGCTTCAAAACCACTTTGAATGAGAGAAATAATGTAAATCTAACTGGTAAACTGACTGCAGGCAGTTATCGTGTTGTATTTTGTTGCAAATTTTGAAATCCAAGATGGCCGCTGACAGCCATGTTTTTTTGGCCGAATGACCTCAAAATGACTCATTTCTATTTACATGTCCATGTTAACATCCATGATAAATAGTATGCACTGAAATTCATATACAGCTGTTTACAATGAATCCCCCCCGCAAATATCTGTTTTAGTGTTAAAAGGGGGGTGGGTGTTAAGAAATGGTCGGAAAAAACTGCCGAAAACGGAAAAAAATTGGCGGTGGGGGTGGGTGGGTACAAAAAATTATCGAAAGGGAAAAAATGCCATACGTGCCTGAATTTTTTTTCCGACCCCCCCCCCCCCCCCCCCCGCCCCCTCTCGAAATTTCAACATTCGAACGATGATTTGGTTTAATGATAGGCGGGTGCCCCTTTAAATTTATGTACGTTTCAGGAGTTTGAGTCGAAATCCTATTGATCAGAGAAACTTCTACGAAGTGGCTACAGAACGGTATACCGCTCTTTAGTACTGAGGGCTAAAGAACGGTATATACCGCTCTTTAGTGATGAGGGCTAAAGAGCGGTACGGATTATAACGTTATGTGTTGGCGCAATGCGCAAAATATCTTGGCAACGCACGTGCCGCTCATCCAACCTGGACCGCTCTTTGGCACCGAGGGCTAAGGAGCAGTATACCGTTCTTTAGCACCAAACGCTAAAGAGTGGTATACCGTTCATTAGCGTATCAGGCCCATATAGCTAAAGCGCGGTATACCGCTCTTTAGGAATCACTGAACTAAATGGTTTCCCATAGGCGACAGTGTTAACGTTTCGGCCAAATTCACTGAATTGAAGTCTGCAGGCCATACCAGTGATGTTTACCCAGCTAGATTGACACCAGTTGATCACGAAAATGCAAGAACAATCATAGGTCATGTGTTTACTTTTTTAAATAAATCCCCAAGTCTACGACAGGGCTATCTCACAGCCAAATTTGATCTGGAAAAACCCAGAACTACAGCAGCCAGTTAAATAAATTTCCCGCTCACAAAAATCCATTCCCCCATTCATTCACCAGTTTAAATTATTTAGATATTATGTACAATCAAATAAACGCGATGTCATCCTTTAATAACGTGTCGCATGTATCAGGTGAAGGTCATTATTCAGTTACCTTCACCTTTAGCATTCCACGGTGTACTCGCTCCCCGACTCTGGAACACATTTAGCTCCCTGATTCCTTTAGCGTTTGTCACTAAAGAGCAGTATACCGTTCTTTAGCACCAAACGCTAAAGAGCGGTATACCGTTAATTAGCGTATCAGGCCCATATAGCTAAAGCGCGGTATACCGCTCTTTAGCGTTTGGTACTAAAGAGCCGTATACCGTTCTTTAGCCACGGCCAAACTTCTATCACATCGATTGTGCTATTTTTGACATTAAAGGGTACACAATTGGTGATTTTCAGAATATTACGCCTCCCGACAAAGTTGAAGTTGAAGTGTTAATCATTGTCTCGCCTGATCTGAAAATAGGTCCACATGGCGTTAAAACACAATAACTCTAAAAAACAATACATGTTGTGTCTACCAATGCCTTCAAATTCCATGCACTGAAGATTGAACGATATTCGAAATATGAATTTTTCTGCCTCTATAGGTTACAAAGAACTAATTATAGGCCGTAGTGCTAACATTTATGTCTCAACACACGCAGGATTCGAATAATTTGTACAATTTCCCCTTCAATTCGGAAAAAAAAACAGGAACATAATTTGAACTGAAAAAATATTCGGGGTACCGGAGCGTTTCCAGTTAAAAATTTCCCGTTTTCATTACTACCGTCATTTCAGCAGTAAATATTGAAATAAAAAATTCACCAACCCTTAATTCATTTCTCATCCCAAATTCCGACAATAATAAACATAGTTCATATTCACTATCTACATGATTAGATCAGAAAATTCCTATTTAAAATTTTTAGGCATTTAATTTCCTCATGATAATACACCGATCAGCGCCGCTGATTCAGCGGCCAGGGATATTTTTAACCCGTAGAATTGTGTCCCTGTATTTTTCCAAGAACGATAATTCAACATAATTAGTTCCTTGTAACCTACAAGAGTGGATCGAGATATGGGTATGTTTGATTGGAATTTGCGATAATATTCATATTACGATACCTTCGAATTATATCGTAACCAGATTGCGTGCTTTGTGACGCCTTTGCTTTCATTATCCGTACAGCGCACTTCATCAATGCTGTGACATGTGAATGCATTCCTCACGAGGCGCACTAATTTTCAATTAAATTAATTTCTTCACACGACGTGATTTGAATTGAAAAGAGTTATAATGAAGGTATATTGAGTGGATTTAAAGTGAAATTTATTCCAACTTAAAATCGCATGGATATTGACGACCCCAATAATCAACGAAGGTATAAAGAAATGAAAATATTTAGTCACACGCGCTCAGAGTCGAGTTGTCGCCTGACAATAAGGCGCCGGACATTTGCAGAATGAGGTCTCCAGAGGGTGAATTTAGTGACGCCCGCACAGCGGGCTAGCTTAGCCAAATTCACCCTCTGGCGACCTCATTCTGCAGGGCCTCATCTGCTATGGGAGACATAAAGACTCAGACTGAAGTTCCCCGATGGTGAATATTGTGATGTGCAACCATTGGGAACCTCAAATATGCACTATATATATATCGTCTGCCAATTTCGGGATATTGGCTAGCATAGTCAAATTCACTCTATGGGGCCTCATTATGCATGGTCTCATCTGCTATGGGATACCTATAAACTCAGACTGAAGTTCCCAGATGGTGAATATTGTGATGTGCAACCATTTGGAACCTCGATTATGCATTGTGTCGTCTGCCAAATTTGGGGATATTGAGAAACTAAATTAAAAAAGAGTAAAAGAATCTAAAAGAAGTTTCTTTAGAAACTAAAACACTTGTTGATTTAAAAATAAAGATACTTTCCAGAGAAGATGAGGCCTAAGCAGAATGAGGTCCCCAGCGGGTGAATTTAGTGATGCTATACCGCTATTCGGAATAGCGTCACTAAAGTCACCCTCTGTGTACCTCATTCTGCAAATGTCAGGCACCTTGCTCCCAGGCCTGATGATCACGCGGCTTTGGTTTTGGTGGTCGATGTTGGGGCATTATGACGTGGTTTTCAACATCTGCACTTGGTATACACTGAGATTTATTTAACTTCCGGATAACCGACATACAATTGGCCGTTATTACTCCTGGTTATCTGGTCCTGTTAATATGCTATGATGCTGATGGGGCACAATGATGGTGTTAAGAAAATGTACATTTATTTTTCCAAAGTCGTCATTTTCGCGGTGCTTGGTTAATCATAGACCAATATCTTCCCGGCCCATGACATCTTTGGGATATCGGTTGGGTTGATGATGCTTTGGACCAAGTCCCTTCCCGTTATATACTCTTCTATAACATACTTTAATTTAAAAGACATACTACGTTAATACGTGGGGGCCGGGAATTCACGTGAACTCATGAATGTGATTAATCATCTGACATGCCCGCGATGTCTTCAAAATGATATATCATTTACCGTGATAGAAAAAGGTAAAGTGGTGATACGATCGTTTAATATATTGTTTACATACATTTTTTGATAAATCGAAATTCTCTGGAAAACAAAGCTTTGTTTACTTATAAATCTCGTTGCTGTGACATTCAACGGACCTCTGATCTTCTTGATCATCATGCTTGGGAAAGGCTGCCCTCAATATATGATCACATACGCAAGTCGTCCATTTCACCTAAACCGAAGACATACAAGCAAGATAACTCCCGCCCACGATTCTGGGCGTAAAGTCTAGAAGTAGCAGAAGAGTAACGGGACGGGACTCTGTCCAAAACAGCATATATCCGAAGCTGTGTTGTACTGTCGGAGTTTTATTATACTGTCCGTACAGTGGGCAACAAACATCCGGTCACCAGAGAACGATTTTTATGAAGTTATATATAACAACAAAGTTAAGCAAATTTCAACATACACGTGTCACCGGTGATGACTGAAAGTATTATAGAACCCAAGTTCGGTGTGATTTTATGCCGAGACACCGACGAATAGATGTTTGAACAAAAATCTTAATTGCTACTTGATAACTCGAGATTGGGATGTTCCTGGACCCAACTTTGTCGGAGCTTGTATTCCTTCATTTATCAGTCAATTTGTATACGCCCGTTTAAAAAAAGACGGGCGTATTATGTTATTGGTTTGTCCGTCCGTCCGTCCATCCTTCCTTTCGCCTTTGCCTTCCGGGTGATAACTTTAGTACTTCTAAATTGAATGGAGTTGGTATGTAGGTTTACTAGCACAAAATACATATCAAATTCGAATTTGGGTTCCGCACGCCAATTTTCACCAGAGTTATGACCATTTTTTGGAATTACCACGGCCGTATTTTGCCATGCCCTAGCGATGCTCGTCTTGAAACTGAGCACATATATTTAATACCATGGGACTGGGAACCTCATGCGCACCTGTGATTATGAGGTCCGTCCGACCCCCCCCCCCCCCAATTGGAAATTTATTTCCAAACTGACAAGCTTTCCAAATTTCCATCTTATAGCAATTTCACTAAATATAGAAACATATGCTACTATTGTTCTAAAACAAAAAATTCCCCAACCATTATATTCGTGCTCACACATGCGTGTCTGTCTCATGTCCGTTTACGAGCCGGTGGGAGTGGTTATCGTCTGCGTATACGACTGTGTTGGGAGGGGTTAAAGTCGTGCCCACACAGGCGTGTCTGTCTCGTGTCGGTATCAAGATGGTGCGCAAAATCGAGCACGATATGAGATGTAATTACCACAATATGCTAATTAGTTAGATAGCAATTTGCGTGAAATTATTATAATAAAATACCCGTATCTTTCCAGCGCAGTGAGCTCCGCTTCAGTGGCCATTCTATTTGCATCAAGTTTCACTACAGTTTGACAAAATCTGCCTTGGATGATGTGAATGCAAAGACCGCCGTCCACATGTACGTGATTTCGTCCATGACTCGTTTTTTTCCGAATCGCAGTTGTCACATGTGCCTAATCAAGACCTTTTCTATAATAAATGGATTCTCCCACTCATCTATAAAAGTATTCATTTGAATGGTCCTTCATTAATCGGGAGAGGTGTTCAACAACAAAAATGAGCAGACGACCGAGAGAGAAAAAGAGATGATACAAGTGCAGAACGATTCTATACATTGGTGAGGAATGATCAGTAAAAATTAGCAGACGACAGACAGACAGACAAAAAGATAATAGAAGTGCTGAATGATTTTCATATCTGGTGGGAAATGTTCATATAATAAGTTCACCTAACGACATACCTTATTATCTGAACAGTTACTAATATAAGGGAACTCCTCGTCAATGAGTATTTAGTATGTAAGGGTTTATATCTGATTTAGATATCACTGCGCACCAGGCGAAATATGTCCATAACCAGCACCTCATGGTGTCTGCCACAAATGGTACTCACGAAAGAAAGAGCTTGATTCAAGATATACACTGAAATTCAGTTCGCTCTCATCTCATATGTTCGCAGACTTCACCACCACATAACATTGACAACTTCTATCATTAGCATCATCAGCATCATCACTTTCTTCTGATCTCTTCTATTGTATCATCATCATCATCATCATCATCATCATCGTCGTAATCATCATGATGTCGGGACCAGATTTTTTCAGTTCTTTGACTTGAAATAAGTTTTTATGTGGCATATAGCAGTGCTTAAAGATGGTCTATCAGACTCTATCTCGTTTTATATAGTTTTCTGGGTATAAAATAATAAATATTAACCCAAGACCCCTGTCTGGAAACGCATCTATCAATAAGTATTGATTTTATTTCGAAGTTTCTGGTATAATATACATACAAACGCTCTGGGCCATCTGGGATAAAGCGCTATATAAAAAATATTTATTATTATTACAATCAATTTGTATTTTTTTGGGCTCGCGTTCGTTTGGGGCGTATACCATGCGGAATAACTCTATTTAAAATTATAAAAATAGTAACGAAAAAATATCCCAATTGATATCGCATTATTTAAGAAAATATCGATATAATATCAATATTAATTGATAGAAGCGTTTCCTGACGGGTCTTCGACTCATAGCTATTATTTTATACCCCTGAAATTATATAAAACGTGTTTAGGAAGAGATAGACGGATATGTCAACCTAATTTGATTATCCGGTCATGATCGGGATGTAACAAGCGATCATAGTTTCAGGCTTCAAACCGCTACGGATCTTTAAAACCCGTTTATGACAGGACCCGCGCTGGAGCAGCATTAAATATCCCATGCCAGTGCATTCTCTTATATGTGTACGCGATTCTCGCATTTCGCATTAATAAGAAAATGCACTGGCTTACAAGGTCAAGGTAAATATTGTTGGGCCAATGTATTCTCTTATATATGCGAGGCTCCATATGGGAAACTTGCTTATACATGTATCAGATAATCCATTGGCTCATGGTTTTCGCAACAGTTCTAGTCCATGGGTTGGTAGAACACCTTATGCACCCCTCACTACTCAACTTCTTTGGTATTTGCATGTAGGCCTACCCTAATGTGTATTGTTCAGGAAAACTGATGTTAGCAGCAACTATTTTGGGTCCTAGTGAGTTAAAGTTTAGCCTTATACTCGGTTTCCATTTTTTTTTATCATGATGGGGTGCATGGGGAAAATGATATGATTCCACGTAAGTGATTTAATTTCGATGCCATTTTTCCTGAATACACATTAGGGTACATGCAAATACCAAAGAAGTTGAGTACTGGTGTGCATGAGGTGTCCTACCAGCCAATGGACTATTCAGGAAGCTCCAGCCATGAAAGGGTTAAGATTAAGGCTGGCTAGTTTCCACGCTGGAGAAAGTAGCGAGGATATCTTTGTATGATACCTGCCATCTTGACCAGACTAAGTCTATTTGCGCATCGGTGTTATGATGAATCTGAGGCCATCAGTTTTGAGCGCGTTCAATATTGAATTATTCACGGCGCTCGTGACATATCCATTACCCATGATGCAGCAGAACCAATAACGTGCGTCAACACTATGTCATTAATCCTCTGTCGCTCTCCAAAACGATGTTCTCTCTGGAGAGGTCCCCCTATCTTCATTACAACGAATTCGTGTTCGGACCAGGAGTCAGTACTATATAATTTGTGTAAATTCCACGTTTAGAGAAAACAGAGTACCATACAAGTTAGCAGTGCATATAAGCATACATACAGATATATAGGACATTTAATAAAATTACAATTTCCCATAATCGAGATAATGTTTTCACGCTCACCGTACATGAAGCAAGCCCATTTGAAGCAATAATCGCTCATACTGAGTCCGTGCATCCATACATCTTATATATACATACATAGTATACATAGTAATCGTATGGTCAATTTCGGAGGAAGTGCATTGTGCTGTTCCAATATCATGGTAGATCCGTGTCATCCCCGTTCTATGTCAATATTGGAATCCATCTTCACACTGATACGCTTCCCAACTCTCGACGAAAGGGATCCTTTTTAACCCTTTCAGTGCCAAGTCCGATTTTTGTATCAACCCATATTTCCTTGATCATTTTTCAAATTTATTGATTATAATAATGTGATACATTGACGAAAGAGCTATAAGAGCTATTTCCATCAATGTATCACATTATTATAATTAATAAATTTGAAAAATTATCAAGAAAATATGGGCTGATACAAAAATCGGACTTGGCACTGACAGGGTTATTAATGATATTCCCGTATGTGGTGTGATTATATGGGTCGTGGATAACATAATCGAAGTCTGGGCTAGACGAGGTTGGCATGGGTTCGAACCCCGACATGGTCGAAATAACCTGTTAAACGCCCTGTGATACTCGCGACGCTGGAGACAGAATTTTCAATGGTATAACATTGTGATTGTCAAACATAAGTTAATGTGGAGAAAAAGTTGGCAAGCACCATCTATTTCAAGTTATCAGAAGGTGGGGGAAACACAATCGTGTATGACGTCACCACGCAGAGGGTGCCCAGTCCATGTTGAACGCACTGTGTTTCCTATAATACTCGCCTTCAGCATAACAATTTACAAATCACAGGACAGTACTTAGCCATATATGATCGGCGACCTCATTGTGCCAGAAGGAACATCTATTCCCCAGGGATTTGCATACACATTAGGGCAACTTTAAGGCCCACTTAATTTTCGAGTCACCGATTATTTTTTTTTATAGTGGCTTGATATACGGTTTTAGTAACAATCTCTGCCATAAAATATAATTAAAATACTATAATTCATGACCATTTGAAACGTATGTGTCTCAGAAGATGCCCATAGAGAAATAGAAAACAGCTAAAATAAAAAAGCCCCCCCCCCGTTATGGCTCCCAGAATGCAACATAATTCAAACTAAAAATGTATTTTCAATGGAAGGGTAACAACTCTATCTATAAAAGATAGAGTTATTCGCCCTCTATTTTAAATAATACACTTTGTACAACAAAACCAGATGAAACTTCATCATAAAAAAAACATGTCGGTAACTCAACAAAAACATGTTCACTGTTTATTACACCGGATAATTCAGTTGATAATACAATGTTTTGGAGCTTCCTCTTTCAAATGGTATATGATATGCCATATATTTTATATAATGTAATCTGGGGGTTCGAAAATTAACTGGGTCTTTAAAGACACGGGTGGTGTTCATTGCAGAAATATTTATATTTGTTCAAATCGCCATCAACAGAAGGAACACCAAAATATATACAGTTCCGCTCATATGCCAAACATAATCAGCGCGTAAACAGTATATTGTGGTCAAGGCGTACGATGGTGTACGTAATCAAGAGCCTGCGCGTGTTACAGAAGTTGTGCTTCTGCTTACATAACACAGCGCAATTCTATTGGTTAATCACACAAAAATGATATAAACGCTCTTTATAATTTCCTTATCGGGAAAAAAGTAACAAATAACGCTCTTTATGTTTACCATGTCCGGATCTAAACAAAAGCCAGATAACGTAACGTTTTTTTGCTTTTGTTTACATAACAAAGGGGGAAATTGACAATAGCATACTGTTTATGCCATATTTCTGATTGGCATAAGAAGAAAGTATGTCTATATCTTACTATTCCTTTTGTTTATGGCGGTTTTTGACGGAGGTGAATATTTTAACAGCATACCCACAGCCAACACCGCCCGTATCTTTAAAGAAAAGGTATAAAGCTTATAAACTTAACACCCGATACAGTAAAAATCAATAAGGAAGCTCTCTTGGAGATTGAGAGACGACTTCGCACTCAAAATAAATTCAGTTGGTGTAAAACAATCAAACATACAACACAAACACAATAAACATATCGATACAGAGAGGTTGAGAAAGAGGGTTGGACAACAAGCAAACGTTTTTTTTAAAGTCCTCTCCTCGTGGAATAAATGTTACCTCATGTGAGAGGTTTGACACAACATACATTGGATACAAAGCAACAACACCCGTTCAGTGAGGAAATCACTTGCACGTATGCGTTACGACCACGGAGGAGAAAAATCGGTTCGTGCTGAGGGTATATGGAATAAATGGAATCCAGCCGCAACGTCTGAAATTCAGTTGGACATACCCACTCAAAAACTTGACAGATTGTATTCATAGATCACACAGATCCCTATATACATATCAAATCATTTGATCTTCATTACGCAAAATGTATTCAGGAAATCTCAGTCATCTGTCTAGCCGAAACTCGCCTTCATGCTCCAATCAATCGTGTAATGCCTGGTTTTAAGTTGTAAGAGACAATATTCAGACCGAAGAGGTACCTTCTAATTGGAATCACTGAACTAAATGGTTCCCCATAGGCGACAGTGTTAACGTTTCGGCCAAATTCACTGAATTGAAGCCTGCAGGCCATACTAGTGATGTTTACCCAGCTAGATTGACACCAGTTGATCACGAAAATGCATGAAAAATCATAGGTCATGTGTTTACTTTTTAAAATAAATCTCAAGTGTACGACAGGGCTATCAAACAGCCAAATTTGATATGGAAAAACCCTGACCTACAGCAGCTAGTTAAATAAATTTCCCGCTCACAAAAATCCATTCCCCCATTCATTCACCAGTTTAAATTATTTCGATATGATGTACAAATCAAATAAACGCGATGTCATCCTTTAATAACGTGTCGCATGTATCAGGTGAAGGTCATTCTTCAGTTACCTTCACCTGTAGCGGTGTACTCGCTCCCCGACTCTAGAACACATTTAGCTCCCTGGTTCTAATTCAGAAATAGAGGTATTTGTCATTAAGATGCTTCAATTGGACATTCTAGTGATTGTTGTTTATGTACCTCGTTAATTTTTCCAAAACCAGTTTATTCAGAAGCTCCGATACATTTTCCTTCACATTTTAACCATAGCACTACTTCATTAGGCTAATAAAAATAAATTGCTAGATTTACATCCAACTTTTTCAGAAAAATGGGCCGGGAGGGCGAATGTTATTTTTTATATTTTATTCTTCATATATGGTCATGATCAGTTCTGGATGTTGAAGCAGCATCATACCTTATATAATACAGGACGATTTAGAATGTCCAATTTGTTTTAAATAGACTGATCAAAATGTAATTTGACGGTTAAGGCATGAGAAGAAAGTTACATAAAAATTCTCCAAATTAAAAAAAATAAGGAGGGGACTAAAATAGGGTCGTCGGGGGATGCAAATATATTTTTATATTGGACTTAGATCCAATGTTTTCGCTAGGATTTTAACAGCTGATTGATGAATGCGATCACCAGTAGGGTGGCACTTGATATTTACAAACCTCTCATGTTTTTCCTATTCCTTATCTTGATTTGCTCACATTTGTGTACGTCCGGTGAGATAGCATCATAATCTGATTAACCTTTGGATGTTTACAAGCCTTGAAATAGTGTGTCTGTCATTTGCAGAATGAGGTCCCCCAGAGGGTGAATTTGGTGATGCTAGCCCGCTATGCGGGGTAGCATAACTAAATTCACCCTCTGGGGACCTCATTCTGCAAACAACAGACACACTATTTCAAGGCTTGGATGTTTACCATCATGACTGCTTTCAAAAGATGGGCAAATACCGTTGTTCTCGTTTTCCATTCTCGAGTTATCCATCTTTGTTTATCTGGAAATCTTGTTGTTTTTGGCCACACAGATACCTCAGCCATTGATTATCCGATCTGAATGAAATGTTGTATGGATGTTCATCATCATACGGGATCTCAACACAGTGTGAAACTGTGTTGTTTGCATTCTCCGTTCTAGAATTATTCATGTTTGTTTATCTGGAAATATTGATTTTTGCATGTCCACCTGAATATCTCAGCCACGGGTTAAGGATCTTTATGAAATTTGGCATGTATGTTCAATATCAGAATGGTTTTCGTTGAAGTACCAACCGGTGTTGTTTGCAGTTTTCATTTTAGAGTTATTCTCCTTCGTTTAGTCTCCTTTGTTTTTCTGAAAATGTTTATTTGTTTTACTTCCGTACAAATGGTTTTGTTTCCATTTTTCATTCTATGGTTATTGCACTGTGTGTATGCCCACTATAGGCGGTGTGCCACATGGGGTATGCACCGGGCGACAACACAGCTCTTGTTAAACCAATATAACGCCACATGCTACACTGGCATTTATGCCCCAAGTGACTTAATTTCCCATTTTCAGCCCTCCCATATTTCTTTAAATCGTGTATTACTACCTTAAAATTTCGCTGAAGATCCGATGGCAGCTAACATGGCCCAAATACAAATATACCGCCCAATAAACAGTTGGGATTGCCGTCTTGGCAAATCTGCATTGGCATCTGTCGAATTAAATGAGATCGGCTGAGTACCAATTACGTGGTCCTCATCCGTCATGACGCAGACAACGTTAAAATCGAAGCGGGTAATTTAATATCAAATTCATCTTCATGGAAATCCCCCATCAATCCAATCACTTCCTATTCATTGTCGAGCTGAAGTACACTCGACTTTCGCTGACGTCTACAACAGAGGAAGAGGAAAATGTTATTACCTCGATAGATTTGACCCTCAAACCGCCTTCTTATTTTCAAACTGGGAGTTGGAAATAAAATATTATCCATTCCAAAATGTGTAGTGAACTTCGCTTAAATATACATGGTAACTTTAAAGCTGAAAGCCCAATGTGTAATTGTCGCACAGAGATCGTGGATGCCTTGCACTTCTTTTTCGAAGGTCCTTTATTCCGACCGCAAAGAACTAAATTATATGACAGGCTAGATGAGTATGCTTTCACAATAGTAGACGTAAACCATTTCCTCAGAGGCGCCCAAACATCCACAGCATCGAAACCAACTACTCTTACATTGTTCAAAAATATATTTCAGAAAGCAAACGTTTCACTTGACGAAAAACAGTCGTAACTACTCATGGCATTCATGCTATCTATGGCGAGGATCTCAGGACCGGTAACCACAATCTACCAATCACCATGCAGACATCATCACCATCAACATTCTTAATATACATGCACATTATATCTGTTATTCATCTTGTTTAAACATTTGTGTAAATATTGTCGAGGGAGGGGCCACCTTAATTTGTTATAACTTTTGCCCCAATCCCTTGTAACTTGTGTTACAATAAATATGTTTCATCCAATCGTATTCCTTGTTAGGCTACGTTCAGAAAGTGGCAAGGCGAGGTCCAGACCTAATTTACTGGACGAGTTTTGTAAATTCCGCTATAAACTGGGGATGAGTTGTACATTCTGTTTATTACATGATCCAAAACCTCGACAAACCATACTTAAATCAACAAATGGGACGCGAAACTGATATCGGCTACTATAATTAAGGGTCATTTTACATTGCTGTAGATCTGTATACAGTTCTACACGCATACTAGTGTAAACAGGTTGATATAGAAATGCACACAGAAAGAAACGGTATATATATTCGTTCGTGTGAGCAAAAATCGTATCCGTTATAAGTCACGGTCAACACCGAGGCATTGTGATAGGCAAATCTGATGCATTGTTACTCGGGCTTGTCGAATGTGCACACTTAATCTTTCTTTGTCATTTCAACCCATGTATTTCACACTGTGTAAGCGAGAACCTGTGTACTGGTAGATGAAGTAGCCCTATTTCTATTTGTGTAGATGTACACTGTTGTTTATTGTGTATTCATATGTGAGTTGTTCTCATGCGCCTTTCATTCTTTCTTCGAACCATTATCAACTGGTGTAAGAATAAACTGCTTTGGTCTGCTGATAGTTGATTATTTTTTTTGTCTGGCCTAAACTGACACGACTCATAGTGAATTGTCAACTACCAGAGTACTGATGAGCGCGCGTTCATTATGAGTAATCATGTTGTGATCACAGTAATCTGCGACACGTGACTTCACACAGATCTGTATACAGATCTACAGCAATGTAAATAGACCCTAAGGCATTCGAAGATCGACGTTTCACGTAACTATGCGTTGTTTTCCCGCGTAAAGAAATAGTCTCAGATAAATAAAGACTCTTCGGCGTATTTAATGGCGTATAATTAATGGCATAACTTTTCAAACTCTTCATTCATTATAGTTTGTTGGAAAAATATTGGAAGCCATAGTATTTTGAGACGAGCGTACGGAATGTAAACAGACGACAAACCGGAAGTCAAAGGTCACCTGGCACTATTTCCTGTTATTAAACGAACGTTTAATATTACAATTTATATATAGAATGTGTTTATTGAATGGAATAAGGATAGGATCATGTATTAAACTATAATATGAAATTTATCACCGTTTATCACATGAATGATTAAATCAACTGACTGTACAACTCATGCATGTAAACAACTACCATTCAAATATCTTAAAATATAATAAATCATGAAATCAAGCGTGACATTTCACATATCCAATCTGATTTGCTACAATCACATGTGCATATACTGGCGGTAATTCCGAAGTTGCTCACTCAAAATGTTCATTTTGTATCCATCTGCAGCTAGGGTGAATTGCATAAATTTGATATGCAATTTGCCAAGTGTGTCAACTGACTGAACTGTCCAGTTGTTAGCGCGTCTGGCTTGTCTTCGCTGTCAATACATTGATATGAGTCAGCAGCTCTCCGGTGGACAATTGAGATTAACACAACAGTGTCTTGGTTGCGTTAAGCTTCGTGAGATTGTCGCATCATGCGATGTTCAAATATCGCGCTAAGTTATGCCTCTTGAGAAAGGTCGCTCGTATTGCGACTGCTTCGCACCACTCGTTTGTCGATGGATGTTGTCAGCATGATTAACCCTTTCAGTGCCAAGTCCGATTTTTGTATCAACCCATATTTCCTTGATCATTTTTCAAATTTATTGATTATAATAATGTGATACATTGATGGAAAGAGCTCTTAACAAAATCGGACTTGGCACTGCAAGGGTTAATCCTGATGCGCACGCATATGCGCTGCAGCACGGGATTGCATCCTCATCAGAGGAGGGACAAAATAAATGTGTGTCGCTGTGCCATGCCGATCACCGACTACACAAAACATTAAAGCTAGGGACGACTGGGGACACCCCCACTTCTCGTATTAAAGTTCGTGGGCTCTTCCCGATACAACATTCGATTCAACTTCTGCCGCGTTCGGACATGACGATCTTCTATGTTCAGATATCCTCAAAACAACAAATCGTGGGGTGAAGGAGAAGATCACTCGATCTTTTCGACCACCCCGGGCGTTTCGCGCCCAACCACTCTCCTTTCTGCCGATCACCGCTGGTATTATGTATAGAACGTCTTAGATCACGTTGGTGGGTTAAGCGCTATATAAAACTAATTATTAAATTATTATATCAAATATTCATGGAAATTCCCCATCAATCTAATCACTTCCTATTCATTGTCGAACTGAAGCACACTCGACTTTCACTGACGTCTACAGCAGAGGAAGAGGAAAGTGTTATTATCTCGCCGTATTCATTGTTAGGCTACATTCACCCAGTGGCCAATTTGTCTGACATTTTTTCAGGCAATTCGGCCGGTTGGGTGCTAGCATTTGAACGAGAGATTTATATTATATGCACGTTAACCCTAGTTTACTTCATATTCCCCTCGTTGCTATGGTAATTCAATTGCATAGCAACGGATGCTATGGGCAACAACTTTTAGAGATGGACCAAGGTGAGAGGAATGGGGAGGGCGTCTTCAATGCGCAAACCATGTTCCCGACTGTCAAAGTCCTTCACTCAAAAAAATGATGAACATTGTTTCTTAACCCGACTTGATAGCTGCCTTTTCTCAGACAGTTCTCTTGTCCATTAACGAGGAGGTCAGGCAGCCCATATTGGCTGGGTATATCGGTGCAAATCTCCGGGAAATAGTTATGTATGAAGCAGTTATCCGGGAACCAAAGCAGGTGAACGGTCACATTTAACTGGCGGGTGCGCTAGGAAATGATGAAATTTTCTTATAAATTTATCTTTGAAAATGTTTTTTCTATAATTACAACAATTGACATACTTTTGAAAATCGAAATAAAATTCAGAAAGAAAGACACCAAAATTATTATGGAACAAGTTTCAACCCGACCCAGATAAATACCTATGGTTTCAATACCATATCAAGTCAGTATTTGCAACTCTGTAACTTTCGCTTCAAAATTTGTCACTTGACTTTCCAGTTAATCATTGATCTCAACTAACTGTATTTACAAGTGTTACTTGCCATCAATTATCCTCCAAATATATGGAAATAATTAACCACGCAATTACGGAAAACAAATGTATTTATCGGATTGTATTCATATGTTCGGGTCGAACGCTATATTAACCCGTTGAACCCGTAACGCCGATATTTAGGTGCAAACGAACCGTGACTATATCCCGTAACACCGATATTTCGGTGCAGCGACGACATGATTCGGTAGCAAATTTATATATAGTATAACGAGCGTCAGACCCACTGATTTATATTTAAATTGCCCCCACATATGTCAGCGGCGCCCATGGTTCGTATGGAATGGTTGGCCGCTAGTATCGGGTAGAAATATATGCGCATCCGCATAGCATATAATCTACAAAAACATACGATAGTTTAAGCGAACTGTGCCGCTATATTTAGGGCATATAATTTTGTGTTCCCTGTGTGTGTACAGAACAGACATAATTTAGACACACAATTTCAGTTTAAATTACCCTCGCGTATATTAGTCAGATTTCTGCTACATATGGGGAAGGGTCTATCGCCTATCAAGTTGATTTATTCGCGCATGCGCAGACCAGCACAATTGCAAATAAATGGTTTATAACGTACTTATACACGACATACCAACTAATATATATATTTAAATGGGCCTATTGAAGTCAGCGCGGGCAAAGGTGTGTATATGGATTGGCTGCCCGCTAGAAACGGGTAGGAAAATATGCGCAGGCTATAATTCATTTTGAAAAATGCGTTTAAGTGAATTGTGGCGCTATATATGACATATAGTAGAAGAATAGGAGGCTCGTTGCCTTCACATCTAAAAATAGAATCTTTGGGGTCTAAAATTGGTTGTACTAAAATATTCCCAAAATATCAAAAACCCAAAAATTATTTTTCCAAAAAAAAAAATTTCAAAACTTCCAAAAATTATTTTTTCCAAAAAATTTCAAAATCCCAAAACTTCCAAAAAATTTTAAAACCCCAAAATTTCAAAAGAAAAAATTTCAAAACCCTCAAAATTATTTCTCCAAAAAAAGTTTAAATAAAAAATTTATAACGAGTTTTCGGTTTCTGATAATCTCGATATTAAAAAAAGTCGAATGTTAAATTATTTGCGTGTAATATCTTTCGTTATTTTTTTTGTTCAAATATTTTTCATGAAATTATTAATCGATGTTTAGAAATAGCTTTATTGGACATTGTGACCATCGATATGAATGCATACATTCCAGTGTTTTATCGGACGCAGTTCATATAATTGTCATACCTGAAAATAGACACTATTACTTTTACATAAATAATAAAGAGCGTTTATTCTTTACACTCTCTCTCTATCCCATATGACAGGTGTGTATTATCGTGAATTATTGGAAGTATTGAGATGTACTATGTTGAATCACTAACGGTCGAAAATTGTAATGTGAAATTACAACCCTCCAGAATGAATTGTCATATTCGCTGTACACGCAATCACACACGCGACATTGGTGGTAACAATGTGTCTTTCACACCTTTGCTTTACCAAATGAATTATATTATTTCCCCGTTCACAGTTATATGCTATTCAGAAAACATATCGATTTAATGTCTGAACAAACGGGTTAGTATCAATTAAGGTTGATAAACTGTGTCATTCACACGATAATTAGTTAGCCAAAACATGCATACGTCCAGGACACTCAATTATAGAAATTGCTTTGATGACATTGTTATAACAACATTACGTAATAACCACTTATCGCCCCACATTCATACTTACGCTTTGGACATTTTTATCAGTTTATCACGTGATCACTAAATGTGGCAATCGGGTATCCTCCGATGCCTGCAATATATTATTTATAATAATTGGACTCATTGATCTCACGTGAATAATACTCTTAGTTGTTCCAATAAAATAGTTATCAAATTCGATCACCAATAGATTTGACTGTGGAATGTAATGACCTTTAACTTATTTATCGATCTAAAGGGACACTCATTATGAATGAATGTTAACAATACAAGCGCACGAATGAAGAGCGTTGAACATATACAAAATTACTACACGAATGAATTGAACCTTGAAATTTATATTTCACATCTTACCAACAACAGCTACAGGCATTATCATAGGGTTATACTGTCTTGCATATACACACGCTATGACATCATTAAAGGCGGACAATCCACTCACGGTGTGACAACAGATACAGACATAGGCATAGTGTTATACAGTCTTCTATGTACCAATGCTATGACATAATTAAAGGGGGGATAATACACGCACGGTGTGGAATGTTAAAGTGACACGCGGTAAGGGACGTGATGTAATATTGGTGAAACCCCCTCCCCACTTATAGATATATAACGAAGACGAGAATAACATGTTGATGAAGTTTATTGAAATTTAATCATTGTCTGAATCTTCGACCGTTAGATTTACTTCTAAGAGTTTCTTGAATTTTCTCATCGCTTCATCTGCAGCCCATTCATTATTATATCCGTGTTTGGTCAGTTTGACCATTTTCTTCATGATCATGGTATGTATGCGTGATGTTTTCAATCGATACTGGTATTCTATTAATCGTCTATAACTTTTGAGAAACAGAGCAAACTCTGTGTCGATGGTATCCTCTTTTCCCGACATGCTCTCATCTCCCGAAATGCTCTCTTCTTCTTTCACATCATTGGTGACGCGTTTCATCATACTTTTGAATGTGTCCATCTCGTTGACACATCGCGCAGCTTTCTTAAGACCGAATACCGTTCTACTACCGACGCCATTACCATCTTCTGAATCTGATAGCGTTCCACGTTCATCTTCATCTGAATCTAGAACCGCTTCGTCAGATTCATCGGTATCTTCTCCGAAGAGAGTTGGTTTTGTCTCGGACATAACTCCGTGTTTAATCTGTTTATGTCTTTGTAGATTGTAGTTCGTCGATAAAATAATGCCACATAAATCACACCCGTGCATTATCGCGAATTATTGGAAGAACCATCACTCTTATAAGTAGCGATAAAAAGAGAGAATAAGGTGTGGTATACAACCGTCGCTCTAAGAGTACGTTCGTCCCGGTGCTAGGGTATAGATATTTGACCGCCGGTGATTCAATTAATGCCAATTTATCAGTATGGTACTCTATGTATTCATTCATGATTTGGCTAATCGTATGACACTGGTCTTTTCATTTTCTTCTTATTATTAGACAAACCTCCATCAGACACTCTCTTGTTGCTTTGTTTGGACGCTTTACGTGTGTTTGTCAACTTATTTGCTGCAACTTCAGCCTTAGCCATTTCAATCGCTTGAGCGATGGGTGTCACCACGTTAATAAGTGGTTTTAGAACGTCTTCTTCAATATTACTAGTTTTAGTTCTGTCAATAAAGTATCGACCCTGATTATCTGGTATTAACTTCCCATCAACCATATCTCTGAAATGTTTTCTCCACATTTCAAGATCTGCTGGAATATACGGGATCGACATGTTTCTTCAAAATGTACAAGTCACTCTTTTTTCTGCATTTTATTTTAGAAAGTTTATCGCCTCTTATAAAAATCGATTATTGCATCTAAAAATAGAATCTTTGGGTCTAAAATTGGTTGTACTAAAATATTCCCAAAAACCCCAAAACTTCAAAAATTTCAAAAAACTTCAAAAATTTCAAAAACTTCAAAAATTTCAAAAATTTCAAAAACTTCAAAAAACTTCAAAAATTTCAAAAACTTCAAAAATAAGACCCCGCCGGCGGCGGACCCCGGCGGCGGCGGCACCGCCGGCGGCGCCAGTTGTTGTTGTTGTTGTTGGTGGTGGTGTTGTTGTTGTTGTTGTTGTTGTTGTTGTTGTGGCGCCGGCGGAGGACCCCGGCGGCGGCGGCGGCGCCGCCGCCGCAGTAAAATACCGCAATGCCGTCGCCGCCGCCGCCGCCGCCACAACAACAACAACAACAACAACAACACCACCACCACCAACAACAACAACAACAACAACAACAACAACTGGCGCCGCCGGCGGTGCCGTCGCCGCCGGGGTCCGCCGCCGGCGGGGTCTTATTTTTGAAGTTTTTGAAGTTTTTTGAAGTTTTTGAAATTTTTGAAATTTTTGAAGTTTTTGAAATTTTTGAAGTTTTTTGAAATTTTTGAAGTTTTTTGATATTTTTGAAGTTTTGGGGTTTTTGGGAATATTTTAGTACAACCAATTTTAGACCCAAAGATTCTATTTTTAGATGCAATAATCGATTTTTATAAGAGGCGATAAACTTTCTAAAATAAAATGCAGAAAAAAGAGTGACTTGTACATTTTGAAGAAACATGTCGATCCCGTATATTCCAGCAGATTTTGAAATGTGGAGAAAACATTTCAGAGATATGGTTGATGGGAAGTTAATACCAGATAATCAGGGTCGATACTTTATTGACAGAACTAAAACTAGTGATAGTGAAGAAGACGTTCTAAAACCACTTATTAACGTGGTGACACCCATCGCTCAAGCGATTGAAATGGCTAAGGCTGAAGTTGCAGCAAATAAGTTGACAAACACACGTAAAGCGTCCAAACAAAGCAACAAGAGAGTGTCTGATGGAGGTTTGTCTAATAATAAGAAGAAAATGAAAAGACCAGTGTCATACGATTAGCCAAATCATGAATGAATACATAGAGTACCATACTGATAAATTGGCATTAATTGAATCACCGGCGGTCAAATATCTATACCCTAGCACCGGGACGAACGTACTCTTAGAGCGACGGTTGTATACCACACCTTATTCTCTCTTTTTATCGCTACTTATAAGAGTGATGGTTCTTCCAATAATTCGCGATAATGCACGGGTGTGATTTATGTGGCATTATTTTATCGACGAACTACAATCTACAAAGACATAAACAGATTAAACACGGAGTTATGTCCGAGACAAAACCAACTCTCTTCGGAGAAGATACCGATGAATCTGACGAAGCGGTTCTAGATTCAGATGAAGATGAACGTGGAACGCTATCAGATTCAGAAGATGGTAATGGCGTCGGTAGTAGAACGGTATTCGGTCTTAAGAAAGCTGCGCGATGTGTCAACGAGATGGACACATTCAAAAGTATGATGAAACGCGTCACCAATGATGTGAAAGAAGAAGAGAGCATTTCGGGAGATGAGAGCATGTCGGGAAAAGAGGATACCATCGACACAGAGTTTGCTCTGTTTCTCAAAAGTTATAGACGATTAATAGAATACCAGTATCGATTGAAAACATCACGCATACATACCATGATCATGAAGAAAATGGTCAAACTGACCAAACACGGATATAATAATGAATGGGCTGCAGATGAAGCGATGAGAAAATTCAAGAAACTCTTAGAAGTAAATCTAACGGTCGAAGATTCAGACAATGATTAAATTTCAATAAACTTCATCAACATGTTATTCTCGTCTTCGTTATATATCTATAAGTGGGGAGGGGGTTTCACCAATATTACATCACGTCCCTTACCGCGTGTCACTTTAACATTCCACACCGTGCGTGTATTATCCCCCCTTTAATTATGTCATAGCATTGGTACATAGAAGACTGTATAACACTATGCCTATGTCTGTATCTGTTGTCACACCGTGAGTGGATTGTCCGCCTTTAATGATGTCATAGCGTGTGTATATGCAAGACAGTATAACCCTATGATAATGCCTGTAGCTGTTGTTGGTAAGATGTGAAATATAAATTTCAAGGTTCAATTCATTCGTGTAGTAATTTTGTATATGTTCAACGCTCTTCATTCGTGCGCTTGTATTGTTAACATTCATTCATAATGAGTGTCCCTTTAGAGTGTCTTGTGTTCCTTTAAGATTCAAACACCAATATTACATCACGTCCCTTGTTTCGTGTCACTTTAACTCCTTGAGTGTATTGCCCCTTCGAATGATGTCATAGCATGGGTACATGTAAGATAGTATAACACTATGACTATGTCTGTATCTGTTGTTGGTAAGATGTGAAAATATAAATTTCAGTTCATTCGTGTAGTAATTTCGTATATGTTCAACGCTCTTCATTCGTAAGAGTAATTACCAACTGGAAGTTGTACTATTTTTGATAAACATCGGATTTGCTCATCAGACGATAAGCTGACAATATTTACGTATGGTCTAATTAGATTCATGCATAAATGTAAGGTAATTTTTGTTATGGTCAAGTTTTTTGTTAAGACCATGTTCTAACATAGATCGATAAATAAGTTAAAGGTCATTATATTCCACAGTCAAATCTATTGGTGATCGAATTTGATAACTATTTTATTGGAACAACTAAGAGTATTATTTACGTGAGATCAATGAGTCCAATTATTATAAATAATAAATTGCAGGCATCGGTGGATACCCGATTGCCACATTTAGTGATCACGTGATAAACTGATAAAATGTCCAAGTGACGTACTATAATGAGCAAAAAAAAATGAGTTGACCTTCGGCTTCGTCCCGATTGGGTACTGAGCTGACACCGGGGATAAATTGACCAATGACTGCTATTGTATCCTTTTGACAGATATGCGTGCGCAGACTCGTTTGATGTTCGCTATCGCATTACTATGTTTTAATAGCCGAGCCTTCACTTCTCGTCTGACTCTCTTAACGACAAGACCTGTCTACACAGTACTTCTCCGGCAGACTATTCATCCACTGATAGGCCTACATACAGGTATGCCCTAAATAATGGACTGCTTAACCACAGCAGAATTACATTTTTTTGCTCATTTGCTCATTTTTTTGCTCATTGGCTCATTTTTTTGCTCATTTGCTCATTTTTATTGCTCATTTGCTCATTTTTTTGCTCATTTGCTCATTTTTTTGCTCATTTGCTCATTTTTTTGCTCATTTGCTCATTTTCTTGCTCATTTACTCATTTTCTTGCTCATTTGCTCATTTTTTTGCTCATTTGCTCATTTTTTTGCTCATTTGCTCATTTTTATTGCTCATTTGCTCATTTTTTTGCTCATTTGCTCATTTTTATTGCTCATTTGCTCATTTTCTTGCTCATTTGCTCATTTTTATTGCTCATTTGCTCATTTTTTTGCTCATTTGCTCATTTTTATTGCTCATTTGCTCATTTTCTTGCTCATTTGCTCATTTTCTTGCTCATTTGCTCATTTTTTTCTCATTTGCTCATTTTTTTGCTCATTTGCTCATTGATTGGTGCATACTCAAGAGTCATAGACCTAACATCCAATGTACGTTAATGGTGTCATAGCGTGGGTACATAGAAGACTGTATAACACTATGCCTATGTCCGTATCTGTTGTCACACCGTGAGTGGATTGTCCACCTTTAATGTTGTCATAGCGTGTGTACATGCAAGACAGTATAATACTATGATTATGTCTGTAGCTGTTGTTGGTAAGATGTGAAATATAAATTTCAAGGTTCAATTCATTCGTGTAGTAATTTCGTATATGTTCAACGCTCTTCATTCGTGCGCTTGTATTGTTAACATTCATTCATAATGAGTGTCCCTTTAGATCGATAAATAAGTTAAAGGTCATTACATTCCACAGTCAAATCTATTGGTGATCGAATTTGATAACTATTTTATTGGAACAACTAAGAGTATTATTCACGTGAGATCAATGAGTCCAATTATTATAAATAATATATTGCAGGCATCGGAGGATACCCGATTGCCACATTTAGTGATCACGTGATAAACTGATAAAATGTCCAAGTGACGTACTATAATGAGCAAAAAAAAATGAGTTGACCTTCGGCTTCGTCCCGATTGGGTACTGAGCTGACACCGGGGATAAATTGACCAATGACTGCTATTGTATCCTTTTGACAGATATGCGTGCGCAGACTCGTTTGATGTTCGCTATCGCATTACTATGTTTTAATAGCCGAGCCTTCACTTCTCGTCTGACTCTCTTAACGACAAGACCTGTCTACACAGTACTTCTCCGGCAGACTATTCATCCACTGATAGGCCTACATACAGGTATGCCCTAAATAATGGACTGCTTAACCACAGCAGAATTACATTTTTTTGCTCATTTGCTCATTTTTTTGCTCATTGGCTCATTTTTTTGCTCATTTGCTCATTTTTATTGCTCATTTGCTCATTTTTTTGCTCATTTGCTCATTTTTTTGCTCATTTGCTCATTTTTTTTTGCTCATTTGCTCATTTTCTTGCTCATTTACTCATTTTCTTGCTCATTTGCTCATTTTTTTGCTCATTTGCTCATTTTTTTGCTCATTTGCTCATTTTTATTGCTCATTTGCTTATTTTTTTGCTCATTTGCTCATTTTTATTGCTCATTTGCTCATTTTCTTGCTCATTTGCTCATTTTTATTGCTCATTTGCTCATTTTTTTGCTCATTTGCTCATTTGTATTGCTCATTTGCTCATTTTCTTGCTCATTTGCTCATTTTCTTGCTCATTTGCTCATTTTTTTGCTCATTTGCTCATTTTTTTGCTCATTTGCTCATTGATTGGTGCATACTCAAGAGTCATAGACCTAACATCCAATGTACGTTAATGGTGTCATAGCGTGGGTACATAGAAGACTGTATAACACTATGCCTATGTCCGTATCTGTTGTCACACCGTGAGTGGATTGTCCACCTTTAATGATGTCATAGCGTGTGTACATGCAAGACAGTATAATACTATGATTATGTCTGTAGCTGTTGTTGGTAAGATGTGAAATATAAATTTCAAGGTTCAATTCATTCGTGTAGTAATTTCGTATATGTTCAACGCTCTTCATTCGTGCGCTTGTATTGTTAACATTCATTCATAATGAGTGTCCCTTTAGATCGATAAATAAGTTAAAGGTCATTACATTCCACAGTCAAATCTATTGGTGATCGAATTTGATAACTATTTTATTGGAACAACTAAGAGTATTATTCACGTGAGATCAATGAGTCCAATTATTATAAATAATATATTGCAGGCATCGGAGGATACCCGATTGCCACATTTAGTGATCACGTGATAAACTGATAAAATGTCCAAAGCGTAAGTATGAATGTGGGGCGATAAGTGGTTATTACGTAATGTTGTTATAACAATGTCATCAAAGCAATTTCTATAATTGAGTGTCCTGGACGTATGCATGTTTTGGCTAACTAATTATCGTGTGAATGACACAGTTTATCAACCTTAATTGATACTAACCCGTTTGTTCAGACATTAAATCGATATGTTTTCTGAATAGCATATAACTGTGAACGGGGAAATAATATAATTCATTTGGTAAAGCAAAGGTGTGAAAGACACATTGTTACCACCAATGTCGCGTGTGTGATTGCGTGTACAGCGAATATGACAATTCATTCTGGAGGGTTGTAATTTCACATTACAATTTTCGACCGTTAGTGATTCAACATAGTACATCTCAATACTTCCAATAATTCACGATAATACACACCTGTCATATGGGATAGAGAGAGAGTGTAAAGAATAAACGCTCTTTATTATTTATGTAAAAGTAATAGTGTATATTTTCAGGTATGACAATTATATGAACTGCGTCCGATAAAACACTGGAATGTATGCATTCATATCGATGGTCACAATGTCCAATAAAGCTATTTCTAAACATCGATTAATAATTTCATGAAAAATATTTGAACAAAAAAAATAACGAAAGATATTACACGCAAATAATTTAACATTCGACATTTTTTAATATCGAGATTATCAGAAACCGAAAACTCGTTATAAATTTTTTATTTAAACTTTTTTTGGAGAAATAATTTTGAGGGTTTTGAAATTTTTTCTTTTGAAATTTTGGGGTTTTAAAATTTTTTGGAAGTTTTGGGATTTTGAAATTTTTTGGAAAAAATAATTTTTGGAAGTTTTGAAATTTTTTTTTTGGAAAAATAATTTTTGGGTTTTTGATATTTTGGGAATATTTTAGTACAACCAATTTTAGACCCCAAAGATTCTATTTTTAGATGTGAAGGCAACGAGCCTCCTATTCTTCTTATAGTTGCATGTTTCACATGTTCAGTAGACACAATCTAGACAGCTTACTTGAACAATGGGGCCACGATATGTTACGGGAAATTACGTTGTTTCTGCATGGTCTCTGTAATATCAGTCTCTGTTATGCCACATGCGGCAAAAAGTCTATCGCATATCAAGTTGACTTACTCGCGCATTGGTCAGGTATATCTTAAATTTCACATTAGGATATTGGTTGCATCGAAACGCAATTCGCTGATGTATAATTACAACGTTAAACGCTAGAATTCGTTTATCCTGCAAATTTCGGGTAGTTGCATAGTAACCGTTTCTAAGGAGAGATCGGGTGGCAAAGTATTCCTGTCTTACAATGATCAGTGGTCCATGCATGCATAGCATGCCTGTACAGTTTAAGTTATGTGTCCCCTTTGAACATAACCAACACCACGCGACTATAGACACTGTCTAAATTAAGGCAAAACATACCACTGAATAGTTAGTGCAATGTCATTCGATCATTAGTGGTATTTGCTTAGCAACCGTTGCTACCCATAAATGGGATATTTGGTTCACTATTCTGGTCGGGTATATCTAAAATTTCATGTTAGGGTATTACCTGTATCAAAAAAATCAATCACTGGGGTTGAATAATGATGCTATAAGCTATATTTACATTTTCCAGTCAATTCCGGGTAGTTGCCTAGCAACCGTTACCAAGGAATTGCCGCGAGGCAAAGTCTCGCGATCTTATTATGATCGCTGATCCATGGGGGACTAACCTATAAAGTTTCAGACCTGTGTCACAGTTTGAACATAATCAACAACATGCGACTAGACCCTGTCTAATTTAAGCGGAAATACCACTGGGAGCCCCGGGTCAGGGTGTCGATCACTGTGGGGCGTCAGGGTTCAAAGGGTTAAGAAGGGAGATAAATCTTTACGGCTTCCAGATCGTACCAAACGATTAAAAAGACGGGCCAAGTTTGAAAGTCTAAGCTGAATAACAGTTATAATTTCACGCCATAGAAAATCACATTCGGTGCACATTCCATGTGTAAACTTTTGGTGTAATTGTGATATAGATGTCATTACGAAATATCATATATTTTCTATATCTTTTAGTAAATGGACAACAACAATGGACAACTTTCGCATAACGAACTTCTGCTGATAAGAATTACGAATAGATCATTGTAGTCGTAAATATTTCGGACGATCCGAAAACCTTTTCGCAGAATTGACGTCTAAAGGTACGTTCATACACTGGCAAGTTTGCACGGAATAGTTTGCAGGCATTTTGTCGTAGCAAACGACATGGTGCAAGAATATGAACGGAAACAAGCATATAAAGTACATCTGTGCAACAGCTACCTACGTGTGAAGTAAAAGTTCCACTTGTAGCGATTCTACCGGAATTAGCCTGTAAATAGCATGCAATTATCTCGCAAGAATAAATCGTAGAGATATTTGAAGGCAAATTCTAATAGCACCATTTCAAGTGCAACTACATAAATTTGAATGCTCATGTCTTTCGTTTTGATAAAGATGCATGTTTGCATGTGCTCGTTCCCGTTCATATTCTAGCACCATGTGGGTTTCTGTGACGAGATGCCTGAAAAACATACCGTGCAAACTTGCCAGCGTATGAACGTACCCTAAGAGTCTGTTTGTGAAAAAATAGTGCCGTTCAATTTTCCCGCCCCTCGCAGTAAGGTGATATGGTTATGTGTTCCGTGAATATTTTGTATATACTTATTTATATTTTTAGCAGGTCATAGTTAGTGGTAGGCTCGATGATTGCATGCAAAGCTCTATTATATTGGTTCCACGAAACAGTAATCGTAACTACGGATACGGTAAACCGACAAGTGGTAGAAAGAACACAAATTCTAGTGACGTAGTACCTTATTCGTAATTATTATCAGTCATAGTTCGTTATGCGATAGGTGTCAATTATCGTTATCACCAAATCACCCATCGATCGACATGTATGACATTCTAGTGTGAGCTACAGTGTGTGTTGAACCCAGTTTCTTACAATTTTTAGGACATAAAATAAAAAACATCCATTACCCTGCAGGGAGCCCTACACATATATAGAAGCACATAGAAGAGTGTCGTCTGCTCATGTGTGTCTGGGGCTCTGTATGGGTGAAATTATAAAATTGTTAAAGAATACAAGAAAAAATATATTATTAAAATTGTAAAAAATTGTTAGGCCAATGCATTCTCTTATATATGCGAGGCGACCTATGGTCGACTCGATATATAAGAGAATGCATTGGCACAGGGTAAACAATATGCTTGGCTTCTCGAAACTGTAATCGTAACTACGGATATGGCAAAACGACAACTGATAGAAACAACACAAATTCGGTGATGCCATATATATTCGTAATTCTTATCAGTATAGTAATTCATTATGCGAAAGGTGCCCATTATTGGATTTCCCACTAACACGGATAATTCTCTCCCAGGAGGATATCCCACAGATTTCTGGACATCCATAATGTCGACGATGACATATGGATGTCGCCGAAACGACGCGAAATCCAGAATAATTAAGCTGTCCTCGGTTAGTGGAAAATGTTTATCACGATAATTGAGTTGTTTATTCTGCAGGTCATACACTTCTGTGTTTGGTCGTATGTGGGTTTTATTTCGGTTAAAGGCCCACTTACTTTTCGAACCCCCAGATCACATTATATAAAATATATGCCATATTATATATTATTTGAAAGAGGAAGTTACAAAACATTGTATTATCAACTTACCCGGTGTAATAAACTGTGAACAGTTGTTTTGGTTCAGTTAGCGACGTGTTTTTGTCATCTACATTGTAGTAAAAAGTCTATTATTTTCAATGGAGGGAATAACTCTATATTTTAAATATAGAGTAATTCCCCTTTCATTGTTGCATTCTGGGAGCCATAGCGGGGGAATCTTTTTATGACTTCAGCTGTTTTCTATTTCTATGTGGGCATCTTCTGAGACACAGACGTTTCAAATGGTGATAAATATAGTAGTTTAATCATATGTTATGGCATAGATTTTATTAAAACCGTATATCAAGGCACTATAAAATAAAATAATCAGTGACTTGAAATTTAAGTGGGTCTTTAACTAGCCCGACAGTGTTCCTGGTTATTCTAACTGATATAGAAAGTGATGAATGATGTAGCCTTATGGCCTTAGCAGTGCCAAGACAAGTCACCGATTGAATTTTAAATAATGAATATCATAGCCAAAACAAAGAAAATATGTGTGTGGTTCTGACGAAACTTAAAGGGACACAAAGCACTTGCAATTGGTAAATATACAAAACATAAGTCTGTAAAACATCATCACTAAGAACAACACGGGAAATAGATCAACGTTGTTATTATATTCATTATTGATACAAAATAGATGTCCAATAACGAAATGTCGTGTGTTGTAACCATTGTTATGTAAAACAAAACTGCTGAAGTGATTAGTCAATTATCAACGAAATAGTGAACCATTATAAGTAATGTATTATTGTTCATCAAAACTCGCTAATCAGGTAGTGAGTTCAATAAATTCAGTCTGAATCAGTGTCTCAATATGATTTTCAGAATATTTCTCAATGCTTTTACCTTTTCCAGTGTTGACCATCAAGTTTTGATTTTAGGCAAATCGCAGGGGTAGAATAATAAGGCTGCAATCGATACAATCCGGTTCCGCTTGTGATGTCCGGTTCGGCGTTATATACCGTACGGTTAGTGTAAACAATATTTAATTCTCAAGAACTGGCACATATAAGGCATACTATAAAGACTTTAACAATTCGACATTAGAGAAAAGGATTTGCAGTAAGCCAAAGGCTTATATAGGTGACCATTTCCTTGGTATATATATATATATATATATATATTACATCATGGTATGATTGCGTCTCAATTGTGAATTGCCTGTTCCACAAGCACCCGTAACCCATCCCCGTGGCCAATTGCTGCATGTCCGCCCCTACAAACACACAATCACATCTCTGGCATGCAGTTCATAACCATATTATGTCAGTTAAATCGTTTGGTATCTCGATGAACTTATGTACGGCGATGAACATGTCGGCATTTTTGGTGTAATATATGTCTATAGCCCTTTACCCAACAAACCGGCCAAAACCGGCCAAATAAAGCTTCAACAGCCTAAAATATCTTCGGTCTGTCTCAATAGAACCATACAAATATGGATATCATTGGAACCGGCTCCTTGACCACATTGTGATAGTTACAGTTATGCCCTGTGCCAATGCATTCTCTTATATATGCGAGTCGACCATAGGTCGCCTCGCATATATAAGAGAATGCATTGGCCTAAACAAAACAAAAATTAACACTTTTTACCATTTTTTCTTACATTCTTTAACAATTTTATAATTTTTAATGTGTTAAGCCAATGCATTCTCTTATATATGCGAGGCGACCTATGGTCGACTCGCATATATAAGAGAATGCATTGGCACAGGGCCGTTCTGTTGGGTAAAGGGCTAGACCCAAACAGTATGGTTCGATAGCACAAGAAGCGCTGTTTTCGAATTTCTTGTTCTCTTTCTCCATAATGAAAAAGTTACTAAATCCGATTTTTGGAGCATCAGTTAGAATGGTTTTTCGTCACAAGAACACATAAACAATGATTGGATTACCAGACAATTTAGTATTGGTATTAATCTTCACAATTTTACTGGGTGCATCAGAAATTCAGGATATGTTGTTGGAAATCTTGCAAATATTGTTGTCTCGCATTCAATTGTATGTGATTTAATCGCTCGTGCCATGTTGATAAATATCATTTACAGCTAGTTATCAACCCCGATAATAGTTATCGTCCCCATAAACATACGAGATTTGCGATCGAAAACTCGACAAGTTTGTGCCGATTATTTACCGTGCATGCGGGCGTTGTATTTTTGATCGCAGACACGCGAATGGCAATTTACAACACATGAAGCCCATGGAATACTTTTTAATGAAATATATGTTGTATTGTGGCATGTTAAGATATATTACATATGGAATATATTTACTTTTCCCTTATTATGCACCATAAAGGCTAGAACATGCAATTGATTTCAATTACTTAGTTACATTGAGAATTGAGTGAACTTTTTGCGATGCTTTATTCGTGTTCATTGCCTCATTTTTAACATTGTAAATGTCACATGGTATGCACGATTAACGCAACTAACATATAAGTTTCATACTATGATATAGATACCAACACTTATCTAGTAATCAACAGAAAACCGACTCACCACTTCTAATTTTCTGGTTACAAAACGTCGAACCGGACATCGAAAGCGGAACATGATTGTTTCGGTTGCAGCATGTGAGAATAGCGTAAAGAATGATTACAGAATTCATCCTGTTCGTGCAGTAAAGCTTGGTGCGCGTAAATTTTTGTAGTCGTGTGTCGCTCACATCCCATGGTAAACCATAGCACTACGACGAATTCTCTTAAATACTATCAGCAAAATTTGCCAGCGTGCGAACGTAGCCTAAGATAAGAGAATATATTATTGCGTGACTGGTCTGTTGCGTGCAACGTATTTATTTAAATTCGCAGGCGAGATCAAACATTTTAATACAGAAACCCCCATGATAACATGTTTTATGGGACACCAGAGCATCAACTAAGCAATATACAAACACTAACTACCCATCATAGTCTTTGATTTACTCCACGTAAATGATACGTCCTACTATTCGTGTCTGTATGCTTCACACATGACGTTCGTGTTATTATTCAGCTAAACCTGGGATTTCTATTTGTTATGGTAGATTTGACATAATATCAACACATGTACGCCAGCACAGGTGTAAAATCTATTAGGTTACTGTTTATATTGAAACTCAATGTCTGCTTCCACTCGGACTGTGACGGAACTCCCAACTGATGAAATATTACCCATTAGTTTTGCAAGGAGCTAGATCTGTCAGCAACTGGGGTTGTTTTCTCTTTTTTGCCATCTGTAACTGAGAGCGATACATGGGCTCTGATTTCCGCGCGAGTGAAATGTGGAATCATTAGTGATTCCATGCATGCGGCCTTCGGGTCCCATGGAAGTAATCAGAGGTTTGAATATCACTTTAATTCCACAAAATAAACAGACGAGAGAGATGCGCCGTACAAATTCTGTCTGTCGTATATAGCAAGAACTTATTGAGAAATAAACATATTTTTTCCAGATCCTCCGTGAAGTTCGACAGAATGCGTGAGTCTGGAATGCTTGAACGACCAATAAGAGAGGGAGAGACAGCTAGAGGATAACACGATTACCAAACTACATATAGTTGTGCATCTATATATACGCGCAGTTCTGGTTAAAACACAGACTCGAAAGCTATTGCAGTACCTAGTCTGAAGAATTTGTGGGGGGGGGGGGGGTGTGTGAGCTGACACAATGTTTATAGCGCTAAGTTTAGCTATGTGGCGAATCTACCACTGTACAGACATTCCGACAATCTCTTTGCTGATATATGTTGTGATTGGTTAACACTGCATGACGTAATGTTTGCTGGTGGTAATGGAACACCCCCCCCCCCAATTCTCCAGATTCATCGCAGTATTGCAATAGCTGTCGAGTCTGTTTTAACCAGCACTGATGTACACGTAGATCAATGGCAGTGCGATCGGTCGTGAGAATACATTATGGAGGGCTGTCCCTAATCATGACCTACATGTATACGTGGCTAGAGACTGTTTTAATGGGGTGGGGTGTCCAACTTTCCGTCTTCACCTCACTTGAACCAGACCGAAAAGTCCAAGTTCGGGAATTCCATTTGCAACTCCCTTGCTGGAATGTTCCAACTGGCATCTCAAGCTTTCCAACTGGTCTCGTATTACCAATTGATGTTGGTTGTGACGATGAATATATTGACCAAACTTGGGTGCTGAGAGTGAGAGACCACCCGTCCAAAGCTCCCTTGTCGCCAATCTCTACAACAGAGCGCACCAGTCATACTTCCTTTCAGACAGTCATGCACCTACTGGGTACTAGTCAATGGTTTTCAATATTTAGCACGTTTTTTCCAGACAAGATGGCGAAACCGATCGCACACAAGTCAAATTTCCTATGTGATTTGAGAACAATTCCCGCACTAAAAACTTATTGGCAGAATGGAGAATCAGAGTGGTTGTTTTGTTGACGATTTTCGCACGCTACTCAGCAAAATGACAGCAAATTAGCATTCTTGTGTTTGACTTGCCTTGTATGTGTGCGTTTAGACTATTAAGTGTTCATAAAAATAATCGAGGAACCAAACCACACCGTTGGCGATATAGTTCTTTGGTTATAGTGGGACTTTCCAAACTTAAGGCACGAAATTACACAAATTGTGTTCGATATGTTGGGTGTTTGATAAGGGCAACATGTGTCTATGTTCATATATTAATATCGCGAACGTAAAGAAAACATGTGGATAAACTGTCGCCGTTAGTAGCATGCAGCCTTATCGACTCATCAAGGGAGATGAACCCTGCATAGAGTTTGTCGCGACGTCCTTGCAAACTGTGTCATGAACCTACGTCACTAATGTAGTATATTTAACTCGTCGATTCAGACGTTCGGGTAGCTTCTATATGGAACCCATGCAGTGGACTGTGCATGGATGAGCTCTATATATTGGTTGCATGAGTTATTGTAAGTTACGATTGAGAGAGATTATGTGCGTTTTATGAACATCTATTAAATGGTTGAGGTGTGTTTGATATACAAAATAGGGACACAATCGATGCCTATTTTCCTTGTAAATTTCAGTTATATATATGAGTTTTTACGATTTTGAATGTGCATTGTGAATTTCCACAGCTCATGAACTAGTTTATACCGTCAGACAAACGTTTACATGTTTTAAACAAATTTAAAATAAAAACCGCTTTGGGTTAGAGGTTTGATTGGTGACGTTATTTCATGGGCCTGTGCAAGCTAGACAGAATTTCAAAACTAATTCATAACAAACGATGTCACAAACAAGAGTTGTCGTTTTCTGTTCCCGATGTCGAACGTGAAAGTTCTTTCTATTGATATTGTTCATGACTCACATGTTTTATGATAGGCCTATATAATAAATTATGGACAAAAAAGTAGAAAAAAGAAAGAAAACAGACAAGCAAACAACAAAACACGGAGAGCCAATTGAGTCGTGGAATTAATCCTATGGTATTATAACCTTCGTGAAATCGCTTTATTGTCGCTGAGAATCACCATCTCGCATAGCTTTAAAAGAAACCACTTTACTTGAGAGCATACATTGATTTAAGGTCCATTTTTCTCGAAGAAAATGCGCAGCCAATATGGGAATGATCAGGAAACGTGTTGGAACCATTATTGCGATTATTCCGCGACTTGTTCGCGGATGTTCATCATCCAGAGAATGGAAAGCGGGAGTCTGATCAATACCGCCCTAACTGGTCTAATATTCGATGTGCTGTCCTCAGACGGTTATCACCCTTGGAAGATGATATCCCACTTTCTACTTCACTGTCCTAAGTGTCCTTCCTATATATTACTAATTGCGTCGCGTCTTTTTCTTCATATTAACGGCGTAAATGGCCAAAATTGCGCCACCTTAACCGACTCTCAGTTTTGTCGGTTTCGTATCACCATTTGATAATGAATTTACTATGAAAATAGTGACATTTATCGACTTTGTAAATTACAATGCGATATTTGATACTTGCAGGCGCACACCTTCACTCAGGAGCACCACTCTATCTTGACCGTATAGTGGATATCACTATATCATCATTACATATTGTAAAAAAAATATTAAAATTTACTTGTTTTTGGGGGGTTATAAATGTAAAATTGTAATTGTCCTCATGTGTTAACATTCAATGTTGAATGTATGCCATAAACTATCTATCATATCTTAAACCCATCGATGCACAGTGTTTAGTTTTCTAATCCACGACATTAAAGTGACTCATTATCTTAGTTTTTCAGAGTAAATAGCACGTAATCTTACACCAATTTAGACACAGGTGATCAAAATAGATCGAATAGTATACGCGAAATATTAATAGACTCCTTCATTCGTCCAGACTAGCCGAACACCGGGAAAATGACATTACATTTAATACGACACTTTTTAACAGCATCATTTTCCCTTTCAGCATCATATAAATTCTGCAGGACCCATCAGCACCACAACAAACTGGTATGACCACTGAACCACGGGTGTATATCATATATCCATCATTCCAAAAATGCGAAGACACAAGTTGGAGGTTTAGACCTATGTCCGCTTAAAGATACACACTCCGATTCGATGGTTATCGCATCATTCAATAAAAAAACGAGATTTAATCAAAAGCCGATTTAATATCCAAGTTAGTTTATTACAAATAAATACTCCCAAGAATACGAAGCACGGTATTATATTTGCCGAAAAGTATAATAACTTTTTTTCTTGACAGATTGAACGGTGAGCAAATAGGTTCATAGTAGACCTAAATATTGACATAGGTTCATTGTGGACCTAAATATTCATATAGGTTTGACTCATTTGATTCTGAAAAAAGACCATGGTGGACATTATTCCAGTTATTCTGTTTTATTGAGTGGGTCACAGTGAAAACACATTATAAAGAGCGTACATCTGGTAAGTCGACTTAATTCAGAATCTGAATTTGAATCTGAATTGAGTCTGATGACTCCAGATTCAAATAATGCTGATATGGGCTGCTTTAACCCTTTCAGTGCCAAGTCCGATTTTTGTATCAACCCATATTTCCTTGATCATTTTTCAAATTTATTGATTATAATAATGTGACACATTGATGGAAAGATTGCATCCTCATCAGATGATGGACAAAATAAATGTGTGTCGCTGTGCCATGCCGATCACCTACTACACAAAACATTAAAGCTAGGGACGCCTGGGGACACCCCCACTTCTCGTATTAAAGTTCGTGGGCTCTTCCCCATACAACATTCGATTCAACTTCTTCCGCGTTCGGACATGACGATCTTTTATTGATTATAATAATGTGATACATTGACGGAAAGAGCTCTTAAGAGCTCTTTCCATCAATGTATCACATTATTATAATCAATAAATTTGAAAAATGATCAAGGAAATATGGTTTGATACAAAAATCGGACTTGGCACTGAAAGGGTTAAAACCCACGTTTTAGGTTCATATATAGCGTAATTCAGATTCAAATAATGCCGATATGGGCTTATTTGTGTTTTTGAAATAAGTTTAATATGAGCGTATTTTCGGGAGAACAGACTGGTGTGTGGTTTACAAATTCCATATATGGTGATGCTTATATAGTTCAAACTTGAATTCCCCCAACACGTGTCATCACAAATGTAAACAAACATCTAAGTAATAATGCATGGTGTTATGTAACATGTCTATTTGCATGAATAACACATTATTACCGATTCGGAAATCAGTATATATGAGTGCATCGCATGCCAACTATCAAAATATACCTTTTGTTGTTGTTGTTGTTGTTGTTGTTGTTGTTGTTGCTGCTGGCGATACATTTCATAATCTTATATTCCGAAAATAAATTCTGATCACCATACAAAGCCCTCGCGAACCGTGACCTTGTATGACTTCTCGAAGTCTCGCGACGGCGTCTAGTTGATTTTTTGCTAGGCTGAATAATATATTTCAAAACTCGAAATCTAATAGCTCTGAGCTTTGAAGGGTGATATAATGATTTTCTCCCCAGAATCCGAAGAAATAGCGATTGAGGGGTGTTAAATCAGACATGGTATGTTTAACCTTGGAGATTACAAGGCCATCCAAAAGGAGTTCAAACAACAGAGAGCTATCTAAAACAGTTTTTCGCTGTAGCTTTATGAGCTTTTAGAGGGGGAGTCTGTTAATATGTGGGAGGCTATTTCTTCGCTGACTTTGCTAATTGCATTGGGGTAACTTGTATACACAATTTGTCAAACGTATACTGGCGATGATGTATTACAAATTAGCATCTCGATTCCATTCGAATAACACCGTTATTTTGAGGTCTGTCAAACGGCGTATTTAATTTCGCACTGGATTAATTGGTCTTGGTTGCTCACACCATGGTGGTCTCGATCCGTGAGGTAGGAGAGGCACTTTTGATGAAAGGCACAATATACGCCGACACCAGAATAAACAGTCTAGCCACGCTGTACGTGCTAGTGCCAAAATCGTGCCATCGGTGAGTTCTGTGATGACGTCCACATGGCGAAATCTTCACCATTCTGTAAAAGAAATGAACCATTTGTTCATGTCTTTCTATCGCACCTTCCTGTCGCGTTAGTTTCGAAAATATTAAGATTTGAAGCATGAAATGACACAGGCCCATAATTTGCTTTAAGGATCAGGGCAGTCGCATTGTTTAGCCGACGAAAATCCTATATCGGATGTACGTCTCTAAAGGTGTCCATAATATTTCATTTCTACGACGACGCGGCATACCCAACATGACGTAATACACTGTTTCCAAATATTGAGTGCATTCCTGACGTAGTAAATGTTTGTGAGAATCATAGTATATAGAAATAGTTATAAATACAACCACATGTAGATGCGAAATAATAACCAGTCATGAATATCGTTAACTGATAAAAAAAAACTCGAAGATGATGTCTCCTATATTGCGATGAGTAAAATGAATTATGGATATATCGCCTGTATTCAGTTTTCCAACAATAGTTGAGTTTGACAATGCGTGGGAAATTTGGCAATACGTCATTGACCTATGATCTCTGACGTGATCTGCTATGTCACAAACCAATGAAATCGTGCGCAGTCTGTGCCATTCTCCAATGAAATGTAGGGAATCCCTTCAAAACAGAACCAAATCTTAATGGATAGTTCTAGAGACGTACATCCGATATAAGATTTTCGTCGGCATTTCAAAGAGACTGTGATCAGGGGACCTCAATTTTCCAGAAATATTATCTTGTGTGTTACATTATGAATTATCTTTATGTTGTTGAGAAGGATTATTACTAGCTGTATTGGCCAGGTCACCAACTAATCTTATGATTAGGGGTAGGATTTGCCTGCTGGGGCAATGAAGGCCACTAATTGGTGTCTGTCTGTTTGTAATTGCTGACAATAGATATTGGATTTTGGCTATTTTGTCGACAATTTTCCTGACCTGGTTAGATCATATTTATTGTGAATCTAAGGAGATTTGAAGCTGCATCGTCTTTAAAATGACGTGAAACACTCCCGTAGGGTGATCAAATAGAAATAGAGAATAATCTTGTTCAAAGTAGATATTTTAAACAAATATTAAAACCGAATTGACAACACTCACCCTCATTCTTATATATTAATTAAATGCAGTGACTCTCGGTAGTGAAATCGTTTTCGTTATTTTATCGCCGTTATATGCGTCCCGAATCGAGTAGTAAATATTTACAATTGAGCGTAGTTCAGACGGTGTTTCCATGGAGTGCCAGTGGTACGGTCGATTTGTTTCATATTTTCGGCGATGTTAATAGAATGTTATAATCCTCCAGTTTGCGTAGCGCCTGAATACTGACTTGTCAGTTCCACCCACCCGAACAAGTACATAATATGTCTATAATTGGGATTAAATTCCCAATGTTGAGGTTCAACTATGGTGATTTCCTAGAATATGAGACTGTTTTATGGAATATTCATGGTTTTATGGAATTATAATTTTTTGAAATTGTCTGGAAAATTTAGGTCCCCTGATCCTTAACCCTTTACCCAACAGTCGGGATTTTTTTTACCCTGTGCCAATGCATTCTCTTATATATGCGAGTCGACCATAGGTCGCCTCGCATATATAAGAGAATGCATTGGCTTAACACATTAAAAATTATAAAATTGTTAAAGAATGTAAGAAAAAATGGTAAAAAGTGTTAAAAAAAGATTTTTTTTAGGCCAATGCATTCTCTTATATATGCGAGGCGACCTATGGTCGACTCGCATATATAAGAGAATGCATTGGCACAGGGCATAACTGTAACCATCACAATGTGGTCAATGAACCGGTTCCAATGATATCCATATTTGTATGGTTTTATTGAGACAGACCCAAGATAATTTAGGCTGTTGCAGCTTTATTTGGCCGGTTTTGGCCGGTTTGTTGGGTAAAGGGTTAAAATGGCGGCTCGATGTCTCTATACACATGATTGGTTTCAAAGACATTTAGAATAAACAATAAACTCTCTCCAGTAAAAAGGTTTTCTCATGCAGTACTCTAATTTATACAAAGAAGGTTATATATGTACACACGTTAAAAGAGTTCTACCAAGCAGTGCATGCCAATCGAAATGTAAACATGAATTTTGGGAGTTGTACATTAGTCTCTCTTGGAATCAACGCAGATATCACTTCGATTTTGTTGTCACTGTATTTATGCAAGTTTGTGCTAAAGACTAAAAGTTCACACTGGCTTTACATCCTAACCATACGGTTGTCAAAATGTTATCGCATACAGATTTGATAGATGATTTTGAAGCGACCATGCACTCCAAGCTAATTTTAGCATCTTATCATCAATAAACTTGTTCTGGAAACATGCATCTTCACTCTAGTTGATTTGGTTCTAGGAATTCTAAACTGGTCCCCCAACTAATCGTTTTTCTGTTGCTTTGTCACATATGCATTTACAGATAACACCACCCTTCTCAACATGGGTAACAATATTTGAACTTGATTATTATTTTTTCTTCGGTGTCCAGTGTGATCGTGCATGGCACACGTAACTCCATTCTTTACACCGACAACATGATCATCCTTCCTGTGTTAAGTCTACCAGCTACCTTTATAGAAGTACCTGATTTCATTTTATCTTTTATCCGAATGCACTGCGATTTCATCTCAATCATGTTCATACTAATATTTCAGCAATTTCTTCCATTTAATGATTAGTTCACCTTTGTTACCTGTTCATCCGACGTCCACACATATGATTTAGAGGTTCTAATGACTTTCTTGTATCATGTTTAATGTTGAATTATCTGGATAGCACGGAGCTATATTAATATTTGAAGCCTGAAATTACATGTGCACAGGGCCAGGATCCCAGGTCATAATTTGCTTTAAGGATCAGTGCAGTCTCTTTGAAAAGCCGACTAAAATCCTATATCGGATGTACGTCTCTAGAAGTGTACATAATATTTCATTTCTATATACGACGACGCGGCATTCCCAAAATGACGTAATACACCGTTTCCAAATATGGAGTACATTCATGGCGTAGTAAATGTTTGTGAGAATCATATTATTTAGAAATAGTTATAAATACAACTAAATGCGAAAGAAAGAATAACCAGTCATGAACATCGTTGACTGATAAAAAAAACCTCGAAGATGATTCCTATATTGCGATGAGTAAAATGAATTATGGATATATCGCCTGTATTCAGTTTTCCAACAATAGTTGAGTTTGATAATGCGTGGGGTAATTGACAACACGTCATTGAACTCTGATCTCTGACGTGATCTGCTATGCCATAAACCAATGAAATCGCGCGCAGTCTGTGCCACTCTCCAATAAAATGGAGGGAATCCCTTCAATACAGAACCTAATTTTAATAGAGTTCCAGAGACGTACATCCGATATAGGATTTTCGTCGGTTTTTTCAAAGAGACTGGGATCAGGGACCTCAATTTTCCAGAAATATCATCATGTGTGTTACATTCAGAATCATCTTCTCGTCTGGTATATTGTTGTTGTAAAGGATTATAACTGGCTGTGTCGACCAGGCCACTAACTAATCTTTTGATTAGGGGTAGGATTTTGGCAGCATAACACCCAAACTGTTGGAATAACTACTTGTTTCTAAGATATACAGACTCACTCCCGCTTAGACCATTGAACCGTGCACCAACCCTCTGTTCATCTACATATTGTGCTTACTGGCAGAGACTTATTTAAATATAAAAGTATAAAACCTTCTGGACTCTGCATTGTTACCGTACACGACCAGCTTCACATTCACCACTGGTCATAACGGGACACCACGCCCGTAGAGATCATATTCCACCCGTTAAAACCTGGGGAGTTATTTATGTTATAACGGGGAATTTAACTTTATAACATTCAACAAACATCTCCGGGAATATATATACATGCATATTTTAATACTTGTTCCTTAATAAAAAATTCCAATATATATAGCAGCGACGCAAAGCAAAATCGGCTCACCGCGAAGTCATCTAAATCATGCAATCTCGAGCTGGGACCTTCACCTATACTGAGAAATTCATTGGTTTATGGAACGGGTATTAACTCAGAAATATATTACCTGCGTTGTCTTTTCCATGCTTTAAAGTTCTGCGTCAGAACATCATAAAGTTGCCACTTGCCAGGTTTTTAACTGATATATGAGTATGATCTCTATACGGGCGTAAAGTGGAGGTTTTCATGGCATGACCTAGTTTCTTTTACCCAGACTTCAAACTGCTTTGGCAAGATGTCGTTCGGGTGTAAAATGTCGGTTGGAATATTGTGACATACTGTGGTCGTCGTTTAGTCGGAGTGTGGTTTCTTATCTAAATTGCCAGTTGAAAGTATAATGTGTGCAAGATATGTAAGATCTGATGTCGTAATTTATACGAGAATTCGAAATTGCCATGTTACTATCATAAGCGGAAGATAAACTACGGGTCATGCTACAAAGCAACATCCGATTATCATAAAAACGAGAAAAACTATTCTACTCAATGGTTGGTGGGTGATATAATCAAAATTGTATACATCGAATCACAGGCGTTAGCTCGTATATGAAATCCATGGTCCGCGTTGTATAATGTGAAGGTAAATTATATGGGGCATAAACAGTATCAACGCACGTGTTTCATGATCATATACCGTGGGGATGGTCACAAGTTTCCATCAGAGCACGGAATACGATGCTGGGATAATTAAACTAATATAGGTTATAGAAGGAACTAAATAAGTAGAATTACGTCCCTTTTTACAGGGTATATTGAATGCGAGTTAAAAGTTATACAAACATTCTGGCGTGCGATTGGTGTATAATATTTCAAATAATTTTACAAATTCAAGAAGTATAACACTCATATATAGCATATAAATATATGGGTGATTCCTAGTTTCAAACGCGTTCGTGTCCAAGCATTGCCGGGAGATTGCGCTGATTGGCTAATTTGGCTTTAAACATTTTTGCAAAAAAGTGGGGTATAGCGTGGAAATTGTATGTTGATAAGTTGAAAAAAACGTAGCTCGAGAAGTACATTAATGCCCTAAATAATCGACTCATTAACCACAGCAGAATTATGGGTAATTTTTCAGGATTGAGTTGGAAATATGGCTTGTTGCCATTCATTGGAAAGCTCTCGGTGATTACTGTACTCCTCCGTGGCAAAAAAAGCCGGAAGGGATTATTTTCACGACCTTATTAGTCATGTACGTCGGGCCTCAGGGTGGGGGGTCATCCACTTTTTTCCATACACTAGGCCGGGGTGGGTGGGTGGTTCAGCTGCGAAAAAGGCACTTTTTTCCTGAGTGGTCGCAATTTTTTCCTCTTACAACATTTCTTCAATATAAATGCCTCAAAGTGTTCAGCATCATTGTTAAGGTGTGTATGACACTTAGGGCAGTGCTTAGGGGGTAGTTAGTGTGGATATGGGCATGATGCTTCTCAGAATATGATTACGAACCAACTCTCAGGAATTCGCCTTTTACATCCGATCACATTGCCATGTACCAATGCTACTGGTTCCAGATGAAAATGGACAGTTATGTAGCACATGAATAAACTTTAATATAAATAAAATGAAAAAAGCTATTCATTTATCTCATTAATATTTACTCATTATACCTGATCAGACCAGATGACTCAGTCAAAATTGTATCGGAACTTGGCATGGGACTGTAGACTGCAACAACGCATATCACTGAGATAATAATCTTGAGATGGTGGGACCCAGATAAAAGATTGGGCGAGCATACATAGACCTTGAATGTGTAGATATGGAGAAGGCTGCTAAGTGGAATAAACAAAATCAGAACAGATGAGTGAAAAGAAGGGAAAGAAAATATAATATAACTTAATATAATATGCAAGTCTAAAAATAATGTGCTGGTCATCAGCAAAATGATCGAAGTCTGCAGAGGGCGAATTTGGCGATACTAACCGGCATAGCATCAACAAATTCAACCTCTAACGACCTCATTCTATTTTGGTCTCGACCAACCATGGATAACTAGCTACATATGAGGGTCACATATGGTGAATTTGGTAATGCTATAGCCCACTCTGCTGGGTAGCATCACAAAACTCACCCTCCTTGGAGCTTATTCTGCAGACTGCATATGACCGTATTATTTTCAAGTTTCTATTTACACGCAGTACATGTATTTGTATGAATGCTTGACCTGGGTCTGGCCTTAGCACATTACCTAGCCCAAGAACTCAGCTCATGGAAATGAAAATTAGTTTTGTGATACATAGTGGATTTCAGCTGAATACCTGTATTGTTGGAGAGTTAATTGCCAGGTGGTGTTGCCCTAATAATTTTTTCAAAAATCATAATTGACATAAATTCATGTGATACTATGGGACACATCTAAAGTTACACTTTCTGTGATGAAAAGACGGTACACTAATGCTTTTATATTTGTTTACATGTATAATGAGCATTATGAGCTACCTTAGACAATATTTGGGGAAGAATCAATCAATAATTTACTGATCAGCACATGTATTCTGTGTGTTATTTTGGGTTTTTCCAGGTATTTTTTTAGAACCTGTTTCGTGTTGTTACAAAAGTTGGAATGACTTAGAAGAACCAGAAATGGAAATAGGGTAACTGTAATACTGACCATCAAGCTTAAATGGTGTGATATTACAGATTTGGAGGTAAAAAGGGGGTGGAAATTGGAAAAAATATTTTTTCCTTCAAATAGGGGGGTGGTGGGTACCCAAGAGCCGAAAAAAAGTTTTTTCAGCCTAATGTCATGTCACTTTTTTCGGACCCCCCCCCCCCCCTTGCGGGCCTCGCGAAATTAGCGTGGGCGTATAGCCAAACGTTACCACTGATATCCATGGAAAACATATAGTTCCTTAATTCCAACCAATAAATAGGGAGGTATCAACACTAAATATACATTACCAAGTCTTCTCGATCCAGCTTGGGATATCGGTTGGGTTGATGCTGTTTTGGACCGAGTCCCGTCACGTTACTCTTCTATAACTGATACGCGTATTTGTTTTCGGATTAGGTCAAGTTGACGCTTCGCATATACGAACATATAGAGCAGCCTTTCCCAAAATTGATGATATCAAACATGCGTAGATCAGAGGTCCGTTGAATGTCACACGAGATTTATAAGTATAAACAAAGCCTTGTTTTCCCCAGAATTTAGATTTGTCGCGCAATCAGAAAATGTATGTAATCAATATATCAAACGATCATATCATCACTTTACCTTTTTCTATCACAGTAAATGATATATCTGTAATCATTTTGAAGACAGATTAATCGCGGACATGTCAGATGATTAATCACATCCAGGGGTTGACTTGATTGCCCGGGCTCCACGTGTGAATGTAGTACGTCTTTACAACCGCCATTGCACGTGTTGTGAACAATTGTTGTTGTGAACAATTGTCGTAAATACTATAGTTGGGTTATATAGTGCTATAGGCCAATATTGATTGAGGGATACTGATATGTAACGATCAAGTTTCTCCCAAGGAATATTTTGTCAGTTATTGGCCTTGTGGGTGGGGGTGTTTAAAACATATAGTACGATTCTCAAACTCTGCAGCGGGTTTTAATTGGTACTCAATTACCAACCATTGGATTTGAATATCTTTTGGTATAATGATTGAGGAAAAAGATATCTCCATACAATGGGTTTCACCCATTGATATTCATCAGAGTGAATTATAGCTATTTGGTTCTTGCATACATACATTTAGCATTGCCCACTCCAGGGGCATATACGCTTGGCGTCGCACTTGTTAATTTTGTTTAGGGTGGATACACACATGCATGTAATGTCTGTATGTAAAATCCATGTATTTTACATGGTCACACCAATCATTGGTAGCATTAATCGCCTGCGCGCGATCGTTCCATTTTAACAGGCGAGACCAGTGAGTAGTTATAAGCCAAAATCAAACTAACTGTTATCAAGAGATTTTAGGCCAGTCATAAACATGTCTTTTTTCATGTGTGCCGAAATGAATAAATCCTGTCTGATATCTGTTGCTGTTTTTCACGAGTTTTAGTTCATTTCGAAAAGTGGATTTGAATCCGTCGATTTTATACTTAATTTGTTTCTCGTCATTTCTTGGAAACAGGGTCATCCAAAATAAAAATAAAATGTGCAGATTTTTGAAGCTCTTTTAGGACGATTGTGATACATGAGTGTTTAATGTCCCACACACTGACTCCCAATTTGATCTAGTCCAGCAAAACCCGAACGGCTCTCTGGCTCCACATTTTGGAAGTGCTATATTAATACACATGGCAATCAACTAACTCATACATGGTGAATTTCATGTTAAGTGATTTAGCCTAATCGGACGACGCCGAGTCGTAAGGATGAGGATATTTGTTTCTCGACTATAATGCATGGCCTGAGCTCAAATTTTAACAATCCGATATGGTGCTCTCATGCCTTGAATAACAGGTATTGGAAAATTAAGACATACAATACCAGTTTGTTGAGATTGCTCGGATAATTTGAGGGCGAGCTCATGTGATAACATTCAATTGGGATTTCCATGCATATATCCATTACAGCGCCAAAAATATTAATGCAGACACAGCGTTGAAAGAAAAAAAGAGTCACCCCCCCCCCCCCATTTTTAACCCAGAATTTACAGAACAGTATATGTTTCTCAGGCCAAAAGATGAACAAGTTCCTAACTGTCACAATTTTAGCCTGTACAGGCTTGAATTATCACATTTTGGACTATAATCCATGATTGGGGAACGGGGCTGGTTCTCGAAAGTTTCGAATAACTAAGGGATTTAGTTGAATGTATCGGCCGGGATTATCTGGGCAAGAATGTACATCATAATGTTTTACTTAAATATTCCATAGTTGCAAATTGTGCGTATATAACACAAGAGAGGAAGCTGTAATAATATGTTCATAATAATATGAATAGCATACATTGCTGCATATGAGATTAATCACTCGTAGCAAACAGACACGACAGATATGACTGTCAACTACAATATCTACAAATCAGGAGTGGCTTCGTGGCTTCAGGGGGGGGGGTAGGACTCATGGTGCTGCATGCCCCCCCCCCGGTCGAGGAAATATGTATAGTGGTCAGTCCAGTAGCTTCCGGGAAAATATAGCCCCAATGTTGGGGATCATAGCCCCTGTATTGGGAAAATCCTGGGACCGTCACTGGTATACAATCAAGAGAAGACTGACAATTATTTAAACAGATCGTCCAACATTTGGGTTATCGCGCGAACAATTATTTTAAGCGGCCTGACGACTTCGTCCAGTTAACGGCTCTCTGCACGTTCAGAGCTTGACTCACTGTGGTCAAACATAGCCGCAATGATTGGGTTGTCAGCAGACACATATTACATGGTCTGTATGATCCATGTAAAACGCCAAATACACGATATTTACAGAGATTACATGCATGTGTGTATCCACCCTTAGTATTGTCTTATTATCCAACTGGATAATATATGTTAATTTTAGGTCGACCGGCATCATATTCCGAACTAATTTACATCTAATTGTGCAATTTGAATTATTTAACATTTGTAACTCAGTGGGCTGGTGGGCGATGATGTTGATGATCGAGACAACGGCGGCGATGATGATTATGATGACGATGGTGTCGATGATGACAATATAATGATGATGAACAGCCATCGGGAGATCATTGTATGCTGTATATATACATAATGCATTTTCTTCATTATACTGGAAATTCGGCGGTTGAACCCCCCTCCAATCGAGACGACCTTACCCAGTCGCTGATTTATAGCCGTCGCTGATGTATAGCATGAATGACTTTCGTGGATTTTAAGAGCGGGTGCATCTTTTATGGGCGCCTATTGAGAGATATGTGTTCCTTCGAACTCGCCTCAGTCTTTGTGCACATTTACGACCGACATTGCACTTGTTGCGAACAATTGAACAGGTATAACCAACCCCATCATAGAGGCGGTAAATCATAAAAGTGCCGAGACGAAACTGCATGAGGTAAACTTTGAAACGTTTTGTTCAACGTTTAATGAAAAATTAATGGCAAAATGAACACAATAGACTTAAGTAAAGGTTGCGGTACGCGTATATTACAGCGATACAGGTGTTTGGTTACAATGCATTGTGAGGTAACCACGCAAGCAAACTAATGGCGCATAAAATGTGTACTAAAACAGTTGTCGGTCAATTTGTGCGTTAATCACATTGAATATGAGAATTTTGTGACTATTTCGGCGCATACCTGCATAAAGGGATATCTGTTAACGATCTACCCGATATAACCACATCCGTGCCGAGGAAGGCCTATCCTTCGAGTGCATGGAAAGAAATCATCTCATCATCTTTATATACTGAAATCATGCACTGTTATATTATTTGATTGAATAAACAGACCGCCGGTTGATTGGTATATATATAGAGATGTTGAATTGGCCGTTTGAAACAGTTTTAGGTTATAACCAAGATTTCCCAATCGCGCGAGAAAATGCCAACTATATATGCATGCATGCTGTTTGTTTTTATAATTCGCGGATCGTCATTCAAAGAAACACACCGCCCCCCAATTGTTCCGATGGCATAAAATCCTTCAAAAAATATAATGTTATATTTATAAGATTTATGGAGCAAACTAATGGCGCATAAAAGTCTACTAAAACAGTACCCGATATAACCACATCCGTGCAGAGGAGTGCATCGCCTTCGACTGGAAAGAAGTTATGCCATCTTCTTTATACTGAAATTATGCATTATTATATAAGTTGATTGAATAGACGGACCGCCGGTTGATTGGTATATAGAGATGTTGAATTGGCCCTTTTGCAACAGTTTTAGGTTATAACAAAGATTTCCCAATCGCGCGAGAACATGCCAACTATATATGCATGCATGCATGCATGATGTTTGTTTTTATAATTCGCGGACCTTCATTCAAAGAAACATATACCCCCCCCCCCCCCCCCCCCCCCCCCAACGTTTACGATGGCATAAAATCCGACAAAAAATATAATTTTATATAAGATTTATGGAGCAAATTAATGACGCATAAAAAAGTATATACTAAAACAGTGGTCGGTCAAATTGTGCGTTCATCACATTGTCTATGATAATTTTGTGACTATTTCGGCGCATACCTGCATAATGGGATATCTGTTAACGATCTACCCGACATAACCACATTCGTGCCGACGAGTGCCTCTTCGAGTGGAAAGAAGTTATGTCATCTTCGTCTTTACCCTGAAATTTTGCATTTTTTTTTTATAATTTGTAAGAATAGACGAACCGCCGGTTGATTGCATGCATGGTATAGAGATGTTGAATTGGCCCTTTTGCAACAGTTTTATAGGTTATAACAAAGATTTCCCATTCGCGCGAGAACATGCCAACTATATATTCCGATGGAATAAAATCCGACAAAAAATATAATGTTATATAAGATTTATGGAGCAAACTAATGGCGCTTAAAAAGTGTACTGAAACAGTTTGCCAAATTGTGCATTAATGACATTTTTTTATGAGAATTTTGTGACTATTTCGGCGCATACCTGCATAAAGGGATATACGTTAACGATCTACCCGATATAACCACATTAGTGCCGAGGAGTGCCTCGCCTTCGAGTGGAAAGAAATTATGTCATCATCTTTATATACTGAAATTATGCATTATTTTCTATAATTTGTAAGAATAGACGAACCGCCGGTTGATTCGTAGAGATGCATGTTGAATTCATCAAGTTTGCAAAGCTTCGTTTATTATGATACGTGTAAGACCTGAAAACGTTTATTGACAAAGATATCCCATTCGCGCGAGAACATGCAAAATATATATTCATGCTGTTTGTTTTTAGAATTAGCTGACCTTTATTTAAAGAAACACCCTCCCCATGCAATTGTTCCGATGGCATAAAATCCGACAAAATTAAATTTTGTATATAAGCTATATATATATATATATGGAGGTAATGATTCAGTGTGAGTGTTCATTGCATCAATGTGCTTGCTTCATGCAGTTTGCGTGAACATTTATTATCATCTTTTATGTAAATGGTCATGTAAATCGATCGGAATACCACATTAAGATGTCCCTCAACTCAGATCAAGCTTGAAAATCGGTCATGATTTTCGCCCATGTCGGGGTTAGAACCCGCGGGTAGATTATAACGCATATATTGGATTAATAACGGTGGGAATTATAGGTCGCAGGCATCTCACATACGTGTCTCACGGTGGGGAATCACGTGGTTTCGAGGTTGGTGAGTATACAAAATGGCCGATCCTATAGTACAAACGCACAACAAACATGTATGAGGAACTGACACAAAACATAGCATTTTGAGTGTTACGAGCATATGGTAGTTTATTTTTGAAACATGTTGATACCTTAGCTGTCAAAATAATATGTAATATATGTCATATCTTAGTTTATTACTTTTTTCTTTGCTTCTGGTCGCGTTTTAGAACGCCTCGGCCATTTTGAATGCGTGATACTCATCAACTCGAAACCACGTGATTCCCCACCGTGTCTACTAAACGACATTTAACCCTTTACCCAACAGAACGGCCCTGTGCCAATGCATTCTCTTATATATGCGAGTCGACCATAGGTCGCCTCGCATATATAAGAGAATGCATTGGCTTAACACATATTAAAAATGATAAAAAAAAAATTAGGCCAATGCATTCTCTTATATATGCGAGGCGACCTATGGTCGACTCGCATATATAAGAGAATGCATTGGCACAGGGCATAACTGTAACCATCACAATGTGGTCAACGAAACGGTTCCAATGATATCCATATTTGTATGGTGTTATTGAGACAGACCGAAGATATTTTAGGCTGTTGAAGCTTTTTTTGGCCGTTTTGTTGGGTAAAGGGTTAATGAACCCGATTGTAACATCAATGTTTTTGATTTCCTTGATACCCATTATCCCAATCAATATTTTTTTACATTCTGGATGCACAAATGGACGTTTCGAGGTCATATGTTTCCTATAAGGGAACCGCACTTTACAAATTCACCAGTAACGGATGCGGGGATGTAGAATCGGTCACCATAGTTTGAGTTTGTGAAATTCGAACGCCAAAATATATATTCGATATTCGGAGCATCCGAAATGAGCTCTTGGGATAGCTCATTGGGCTAATAGCTTGCTGATATCATTTGAACATCTGAAAACATTTTGTAATTTTGAAATTTCCAGGCGATATATCTTGCTTCCATTTCGAGCAAATTAGGCCCGGTCCTAATATTGTAGGATTTCCTTATAAAGGCCCATTTAATTTTCGAGTCACATACACCTACTCGATATACGGTTTTAATTACAATCTATGACATAAAATATGATTAAAATGCTATAATTCATTACTATTTGGAACGTCTTTGTGTGAGGAGGTGCCCATAGAGTAATAGAAAATAGCTAAAATAAAATAATAATAATAATGTATAGCATTTGTAAAGCGCCTTTCCCATGAGGCCCAAAGCGCTCAAAGTTTTACAATTATTACCCTGATGAGCCTGAACATTCAGTAACCATCTACTGCTCCCCAGGGACAGGGGGAGGTACAGCCGGGAGTATGCGAGGATACCATATGGCTAGCATACTGACAAGATCTTTCACTGCTCATTATCAGGTACCCTTGTAATGCATGGGTGGTGCAAAGCAGACACAGTACGAGCGACCTTGCTCAAGGGTCACAACTTGGCGCGAGATTCAAACAGTGTACAATCCAACAATTGCACATCGCTCAAGTCGGCCAAGCCACTGCTGTGTGGAAACTCATAACAGACCACCAGCCAGCCGCGAACTCGCCTCGCTGTGTTGACAGCGAAGACAAGTCCAACGCGCTAACCACTGGACCACGGGTGGTGCAAAGCAGACACAGACATAGAAACATTTCCCCCGTCTCGCTCCCAGAATGCAACAGAATTCAAACTAAGATATAGAGTTATTCCCATTCCATTGAAAATAATACACTTGGCTGTACAAGCCATATGAAACTTAAGCACAAAAACAAGTCGGTTCCTCAAAACAAAAACAGTTCACATTTTATTACACTGGACAAGTTGATAATACAATGTTTTTGAGCTTCCTCTTTCAAATGGTATGTAATATGGCATATGTTTCATATAATGTGATCTGGGGGTTCGAAAATTAAGTGGGCCTTTAATCCACACTCCCCATCCACTTCCAGATATAATGTTAATCGATAAACAAATGACAGAATACCGATTGTAGAATAGATGTCTCACATCACAGTGGACCTTCTAATACATGACTCACGGGGGACTAAAGGCAACGCATCTCAATCTGTCAGCTCTCGTTCGATCCAATAGTGCTCGCCTCCAGGCTGCCCGAATTCACAATCAAACATGATTGTTAAGATCCCATTTAAAATATCGATTCTCTTATTTTCATGGTTGATAATCACAAGAAATGGAAATTTAAGTGTTGTAATTGAGTTTTCAAAATTGATATTCATTCTGTCCAACTGATAAGCATTATCGTTCTCCGACAGACTTCCTGGACACAATAATTCCCAATCGACAGGTCCGTTTAGGCTTCATGCATGATGACAGAGAAAGGCGGTATAAAGTTACAAAACATGATCTATATGTGGCATACTGCTGAATGTCCTATAGCACTTCCTGCTATCAAATTTGTGTATCGACTCGAACATTTTGTGACATTGGCTTTATTGAGAATATTGATTGATTGTTTATTCCAGCCATTGTGAAGTACAACATGGAAAGTAACAATAACATGCACAAGAAGTATAGAACTAATTACATGCATGCTGTATACAAGTATATCCATGTGCACCCGTTAACGAATTAAGCAATACACGCAGTTGGCAATTATTGTTTAACCACACCTCCAACCGTGAATATATACAATGATTCCACACGTAGGACGCTGCAATATTCACAGTGAACAGCTTTGAAATATGAATGGTCATATTTCGGGTTACTGCTGTTGAATATGTTCTTGTTCTCATGCAGATACATTGTCAACAAATATTTTGATTATGAACACCCGTATATGGCAGTGTTTGTTTACTTACTTTTTTGACTGGTGTAATCGGTTAACAGCAACTATGATTGACCCCCTCCTATGGCGTCTGACACATGACGATTACTATATACAAGCATCATTTTTACTCACGCAACAACCCAATAACGGAGATATTGTATAAGTGTTTTAAAGAGACGCAACAGTTGTATTGGAAATGTACGACCACACGGCCTTCCTCAATCAAAATGAGTTATACAGACAGACACAGAAACAATCAATAAGCAGTGTTTATCGTTCCAACCAGTCCGTTTCACTGTCACAACTGGACCTCCGGAAGAGGACATGCGTCCGACAAAATTTCGAACAAATGTGTCGCGTCTTAATGGCCCACTTAGTTTTCGAACACTCAGATCACACCATACACAGCATATTCCATATATAGAAAATACAATTTGGAAGAAGAACCAAATATATTTATATTCCACCAGATTATTGAACAGCTGTTGCCAAGGTGTTTCCACCAAGTGATATAGATTCCCAGACGCGCCCCGAGAATTCCCCCGTTATTTAACCCAGAATGCATCATAACTGACAACAAATAGATAGAGTCATACCCCTTCAATTGAGAATAATATGCTGGCAGTACAGAACAGATCGAAATTAAGCACATAACACACCGTGGTTCCTTGATAAAAACAACATGTTCAGTTTATTCGACCGGATAAAGCTGATAATACAATGTTTTGGAGCTTCTTCTCTTTCAAATGGTATATAATATGGAATATGTTGTACAGAATGTTATCTGGGGATTCGAAAATTAAGTGGTCCTATTAATTAGTTGCTTGGCAACACAGGTGATGTCACGTTGATTATAAATTTCATCCGCCCTTAGGGTACATTCATACACTGGCAAGTTTGCACGGCATTTTTTGCAGGCATTTGCTCACAGAAAACCATATGGTGCCAGAAACATGCATATACAATGAATATTTACCAAATCTAACGACCTGATAATTAAAATTTCCGTAGTTCAACTTGTAACGTTGCTACTAGCGCATTGCCTTGAAATACATGTATAGGATTAATTCTTGCGAGATAATTGCATGTTATTTACTGGCAAATTTCGATAGCATCGCTATTGATGGAACTACATGGATTTTACTTCTCATGTATATATAGTTAGCTGTGGTACATATGTATCTTATAAGCCTTTTAGCATTTGGTTTCTAGCTCATTGTAACTTTCCATTTCTGAAATGCCTGCAAAATAATGCCTGGCAAATTTGCGAGTGTATGAACTTACCCTTAGGGTACGTTCATACTCTGGCAAGTTTGCACGTTATGTTTTGCAGGCATTGCGTTATAGAAAACCACATGGTGTCAGAATATAAACGGAAACATACATATGAAATGCATCTTTACCAAAGCGAACGACATGAGAAGTAAAATATATGAAGTTCCACTTGTAATGGTGCTACTGACAGTTGCCTTCAAATGCCTGTATGATTGATTCTTGCGAGATAATTGCATGCTATTTACAGGACAATTCCGATAACATCGCCACATGTGGAACCACAGAGGTTTTACTTATAACATATTTAGCTGTGGTACATATGCATTTTATATGCATGTTTCCGTTCATATTCTGGCACCATGTCGTTTTCTACGACGACACGCCTGCAAAACCATACCGTGCAAACTTGCCAGCGTATGAACGTACCCTTACTCACTCGTGAATGTTTCAGAACTTATTGTTATTGACGAGATTCGTATCGCCTGTGCACACAATTGCCGCAACTATACAGCAAGAAATCATGCAATGACTATATCGACTAAACAGACAAGGCATATAACGTTTCTGAGCTTACCGCGAGAGCGAAAAAAAAAGTCCGCTGTACGGTGAAGCAATTTGGGGCTATAAATATTTCAATTATTACACAACCTTGCACCGAAAAAAATCTGAATGGGCTGAGAAAGAGAAAAAATTCTCATAAAATGCACATACAACATTTATGCGTTGTAAATATATAAACATTCGACATTGATGGTGATGACTAAACGGTGTATAGTGTATAGTTCGACACTTTCCTCCATATATTATCCACATTGGTGTTTCGCTTTTCTTGCTGGAAGTGCGCCCAGTGGCAGCTCATTCTAACAAGATATCTCAACCAAGGGCGTCGCGACAGGGTTTTTGGTGTAAAACACCCCAAGTGTTGGTATATTGCGACATTAATGTGGCACAGAGTCGGCTAATTTCAACATTGATGGTTATGCAACATTTTTCAGAAAATATTTTCCAGAATTGAAGCTAAAGGCTTCAATCTTTTGGATTCATTGGAAAGCTTGAGTACTTATCTAGTGCGAGTTTTGGTTTATTGTGCAGGAAAATATACTATTAGAGCAATTTGGGGCACTTCCGTAGTAGCAACACTTCCTAGTTTTCAATCGAAAATTCATATTTTTTCCCATCAAAGTGAATCTATGTCAACTAATAAATCAATAAGTGTACTATATTACAATATCAGCTTTCTGTTTTGGGTTGTTCATCAACTACAGTTTGATGTAATTAAGTTTTAGAAAATAATTTACTTTTCGAAAACATGCCACCTAATTCTGAGGCATGAATCTCCCTCTGAAATTCAACAGTACCTATATTTCAGGGTGAAATGTCTAGTTTAACATGAATTCAGAGGTATACTTAAGAAATATAAGCAGACGACAGATAATCTGATTATAGAAAGTGCAGAAGGATGAATATCCATTGGTAGGAAATCGTGTTAAACTTATTATCTGAACATGTCCTACGTGATAACTACTCGTCAATGAGTATTTATTGCAGATATGTTAATCAACTACAGTTGGATCGATAATAGGTTGCTGTTGGATCCTAGATTTTAATAGTTTCAAAACTTACAGCCAAGAGTTTATATTTAAATGACAATCAGATGGACACGTTCGAAGCTTACGAGGTGTCACGTTTGAATATTCCATTCAAACAATCGGCAACAGTTGGAAAATTTGGGACACCTTTTATAAAATACCACGTCAAGTGGTGTCTAATAAGGTTTCCCATAATTATACCCCCCGCAACGAAGTTAGGGGGGGGGGGTATACTGGAGTCAGCTTGTCCGTCCGTCCGTCCGTCGTCCGTCGTCCGTCGTCCGTCCGTCCGTGGACACAAATTTGTCCGGAGTTTTTCTCAGTCGTTTTTTGATCAATTTCTGTGAAACTTGGCACAGACATCAACCACCATGGGAACCTGTGTACCTGCGATTATGACGTCTGTTGGACTTTCTTTTTTTTGAGTTATCCCCCTTTTTCGACTTAGAAAATTTTCGCAGCATGTATACTTTTGTCCGAGCTTTTATTCCTACATTTTTTGGTCAATTTTTTAAAAACGTGGCACAGATATTTAGTACCATTGGAACTTGTGCATCTGCGATTATGACATCTGTCCGACATTTTTTGGTGGAGTTATCCCCCTTTTTCAACTTAGAAACTTTTTTTGCAACATGCATAATTTTGTCCGAGCTTTTATTCCTACATTTTTCGGTCAATGTTTTTTAATCTTGGCACTGATATTTAGTACCATGGGAACCTGTGCACCTGCAATTATGACGTCTGTCCGACATTTTTTGTGTGGAGTTATTCCCGTTTTTCGACTTAGAATTTTTTTCGCAACATACATAATTTTGTCCAAGCTTTTATTCCTACAATTTTCGGTCAATAGGTTTAAGATTAGGGTTATGGTTGTACACCTGCAATGGGAAATGTTATTTTATTATTTTAACTAAATGTTTACTGACATGTCAAACATCTTAGTATTTTTAAAAAAGGGGGGTATCCGTAGTCCCATTGGGACAGTCACACCTCTAGTTGAGGATTTCATTCTCCAAGAACGAGGGGGAGTGGTACAGTTGTAATTTTTAAGTTAGACGGCCACACACAACAAAGAGACCATTGAGCTATTTTTAAAGGGACGAGAATCTACAACAGTTGCGTGTTCACACACAGTATGACCGGGTCAACCTACTCATTAACCCTTACATGACTGGAGCTTCCTGAAATGTTGTGAAAACCCTGTGCCAATGCATTATCTTAACAATATTTACATTGACCTTGTAAGTCAGTGTATTCTCTTATATATGCTAGGCTCCCTATGGGAGACTCGCATATATAAGAGTATGCACTGGCACAGGGTCTTTAATGCTGCACCAACGCAGCTCACATCATGCAAGGGTTAAGAGTATAAATACTACACTTCGGTCAATTAAATGTTGGCCATTTAAAGACATATTATGGACTTGTTTGGGTGCGTGAAACTGATAACTTAGTATTCAGGTGCTATGTCAACTGGAGGAATGTAGCATTCTACTAACATCACCGAAAATCTCAAGCAGATCGACCGTACCACTCCATAGAAAACATTGTCTGAACTACGCTAAATTGTAAATATTTACTACTCGAATCGGGACGCTTCTATCGGCGATAAACTAACGAAAACGATTTCGCCATCGGCAGTCACTGCATTTAATTAATATATTAGAATGACGGCGTGTGTTGTCAATTAAGATATAATATTTGTAAAAATAACTGATTTGAACAATATTATTCTCCATTTCTATTTGATCACCCCACCGGAGTGTTTCACATCACTTTAACTTCATTACTATGTCCCAAATACATTACATGTATGTCATTTTGATTGCCTGGCAATAAGATTGCGAACTTGCAAAGAATACAGAGGGGTCATGGAGTCCACTATATAATGAATATGTTGACGAATTGCGTACTTTTTGGTTCAAAGAACTCGTCTGGAGAAGATCCCATAAAATTTATCTACCCGGAAAATTTCTTGTGGGGATTCACAATGTTGCGATGTTTTCGATTAAATTAAGAGTTTTAGATCAATCTCTCATTGCTAATTGAATCGACCTCACAACATGCTCGGTTGAGCCGCCCTCTTTGATGACGTAATGTTTATAGCGACGTCTGCTGGGAAATTCGTTACTCGCATACACACCACACTGAGATGTGCCAATGGCAGATGGGTACTCGAAATATATAATCCAAACACTTACAAACGGTATTCAGTAACGTATTATCATACACTACAGGGGTCAAGGGATTTCTTTAACCATTTTCTATTGGCGCTAACCATTATCGTTATACCACAAAGACACTGAAGTCGAGCTTCGTGAAAATAAATCTTTCCTCAACTTGGTTCAATTTCGGGTCAACTTATTAACCCTTTACCCAACAAACCGGCCAAAAACGGCCAAATAAAGCTGCAACAGCCTAAATTATCTTGGGTCTGTCTCAATAAAACCATACAAATATGGATATCATTGGAACCGGCTCATTGACCACATTGTGATGGTTACAGTTATGCCCTGTGCCAATGCATTCTCTTATATATGCGAGTCGACCATAGGTCGCCTCGCATATATAAGAGAATGCATTGGCCTAAAAAAAATCTTTTTTAACACTTTTTACCATTTTTTCTTACATTCTTTAACAATTTTATAATTTTTAATGTGTTAAGCCAATGCATTCTCTTATATATGCGAGGCGACCTATGGTCGACTCGCATATATAAGAGAATGCATTGGCACAGGGCCCTTCTGTTGGGTAAAGGGTTAAACTATTCTTTTATACTCATGTATAATTACAACGCATATACAGTCCTGTGTCTGATTCAATCGTCGTTACATTTTCAAGATGAACTTTCACGTCGAGCTGACGAACATAAAAGATTCTAGCATGCGCAAAGGTTCGATAATCTAAAATTCACATGATCAGCTGTAAATTAGCTGATCACTTGTCTTGTCAAGCGATTTTAAATTCATCGTGCAATGGCGAAGCTATTTCGAATGCCGACGAACTTACTGACTCCATGCAAAGGGTTGATTTAGTGTAATTTGATTTGGGTCTATTCAAAAGAAATTTCATTGAGAATTACTATGGTTATTTTAGGCAGAGTCTCATTGATAAACGTTCAAAACGGGAAGTAATAAGTTACGGACATTTTCAAACTCAAGTACGTATAGAACGTTATCTTCACCCGACATCAATTGAAAATGGGATCATTTTCACTATAGACTGCGAAAAGTAATCATAGATTGGCTATTGAAAAGGAGGCAACACTCAACCACCGACGGCATTGTATTGTCATAGAACTTATCTCCAATCTGGTAACTTGGTAACTTAGTATGACCATGTTCATTGGTCATGCATTTACTAGAAGTTATGTCCCATGGCGACTGAAACGATGCTAGCTAAACCCACAGTGGCGTATCGTCAAAAATCTGAATTAAGCATTTAACCCTTTACCCAACAGAACGGCCCTGTGCCAATGCATTCTCTTATATATGCGAGTCGACCATAGGTCGCCTCGCATATATAAGAGAATGCGTTGGCTTAACACATTAAAAATTATAAAATGGTAAAAAGTGTTAAAAAAAGATTTTTTTTAGGCCAATGCATTCTCTTATATATATGCGAGGCGACCTATGGTCGACTCGCATATATAAGAGAATGCATTGGCACAGGGCATAACTGTAACCATCACAATGTGGTCAATGAGCCGGTTCCAATGATATCCATATTTGTATGGTTTTATTGAGACAGACCCAAGATAATTTAGGCTGTTGCAGCTTTATTTGGCCGTTTTTGGCCGGTTTGTTGGGTAAAAGGTTAACAAACGCATCGCTATTGATATAAGTTACAAGGGAGTTCACAAAATGAATACTTTACAAACGCTTTAACCAATTCCTAAAATTTCAACACTAATCGATTCAGTAAAAGCTATATTTTACAAATATGGTACTCAATTCTAGGATAAACTGTTCGACAACTGAAGAAACAGACGATGAGCAAAAGATTCATGCCGAGCACCGACTCGGTGGCCACACGTTACTGCAGGAGAAAACAGACCGTCGATTTCAACTCAATATTTATCGATAACAACCAACATGTTGTACAAAACTTCTACATGTATCGACATATCTAACGTTCATCTGCCCAAATCAAGAGCATATTTGAATCCAAGTCTCCACTCATTTCCAATATTTAAAGATAATTACGAAGCGATTTCGCTGTAGACAAAATATACGCGTGATGCAGGGGGGGGGGGGTCGGAAAAAAATTTCAGGCACGTATGGCATTTTTTCACTTTCGATCATTTTTTTTGTACCCACCACCGCCACCGCCAAATTTTTTTCCGTTTTCGGCAGTTTTTTTCCGACCATTTCTTGACACCCACCCCCCCTTTTAACACTAAAACAGAGATTTGCCAGGGGGAAATTCACTGTAAACAGCTGTATATGAATTTATGTGCATACTATTTATCATGGATGTTAACATGGACATGTAAATAGGAAAGAGTAATTTTGAGGTCATTCGGCCAAAAAAACATGGCTGCCAGCGGCCATCTTGGATTTCAAAATTTGCAACAAAATACAACACGATAACTGCCTGCAGTCAGTTTACCAGTTAGAATTACATTATTTCTCTCATTCAAACTGATTCAAAGTGGTTTTGAAGCCCAACTCATTGCCAAAACACTAAAAACAAGCAGGATTTTTTTTTTTAGTTGCGGAAAAAATTGCTTGTTGGTGGCTTTGACCACCCACCCACCCCGGCATACGTGCCGGAAGAAATTTTTTCACCCCCCCCCCCCTGCGTGATGCCGGTTTAACCAATCAACGAGCAGAATACTCAGATCATTGACTTTATTTTCAAAGTTATTTGAAACTGTTGCTTAAATATAGTGTGAAAACTTGGATTCAAATATGCTATTAACTTGGGCAGATTAACATTAGATCTGTCGATATTTTCACGTAGAAGTTTTGTACAAAAGGTGCATGGGTTGTTATCGATAAATATTGTTTGAATTCGACACGCCCCTGTGGCTAAACCCCAAACCAAACCCGTTCAAAAATTGTATGGACAATATCGACTCATTCGATTACTCAAGTTAATTAATTTCAATTTCAATTTCTTTATTGTCTCCGTCATCTAATATGTAGAACTGGAGGTAGACATTTATATTACCATACATAATGTCAACTCGAGTTTAAAATAGAGATAAATAAAATAGGAAAACTCGCACAACATGCAGTACTAAAGATAACAAATTCGAAGTGATAATATACGGAAATATAATTAAATACACACTTAGCTGGGAAAGCTGCACTGGGACTATGTTCACGTACAGGAGGGCATGCATGTAAATTCAATTTAAACCACTTTAAATGGCTGCTTTGGTAACTATTTCAGATGCGAATTTTGCTAATTTCAACATGTTTGTTTTATTTCCGTCATTAAAATTTTAAGTTTTTCATAAATCGGATTATTTGAAAATATGTTTTCAGATAGGTTCTTCGGAGGGACGAAAATTAGTTGCATATGAATAGATAATGGTATTCGTTACCCGGTGTATCCTCACCGCAAAGCTGACAACGTGATCAAGGGACTTCTGAGTTTTTGGAAACTTCAATAGGGAGCCGATTATTTCTAGTTCTCAATTTGATCAGGTATGAACTGAATTTTGGCGGCAGTTCTAAAAGATATTTCTCTATGCCAAAAGATACTATAATTTGTTTATTTAGAGTACATTTTGAGTATTGATCCCTTAACGAAGCATGGAAGATCACATTAGACGCATGGCTAATGCATGTATCATCCTTGAGGGTGTCACTTTAATACATCCTAGATGAGTGTTGTTTAAGCCTTTCTTTACAAAATACTCATTGATGGGTAGTTCTTTTGGAAATGTTCATATAATAAGTTCAAGTCGTTTGTTGAACATATTATCTGAACATTTCACACCAGTAAATGTGAATCATTCTGCTCTTGTATTATGTTTTTTTTCTTCTGTCTGTCGCCTGCTTCTATTATCTGAGCACCCCTTTAAACGAATAATAGATCGTTCCAACGTATTCTTGTATAACTGATGAAAGAATCCATTTAGTATAGAAAGGGTTAAACCAGTGAAAGAAGGAACAAGCTCGCGAAAGCTTGAATGCCTCTGAAGTAACATTGACCTATTAGGATTGCGCAATGGAATGAACCCGGTCACCGCTCAACACCAAAGAACTATGGTAAAACGAGAAAAGGCTGGCAGCTTAGTGCTAATCCACTATGTAAATATTCGCACAAAAGGTGTAAAGATTGCATAGGTGTATCCATTTGGATGGTCACGGCGAATGTGAAGCCTAGAATTATACAAATCCTCGCCTGAAGGCGAAAACATTTGACCACAAACGGCCGCTTATGTCATATATCAAGCACAAAACATTTGCTTATGTCATAGATCACAACCAGCGACTGTGATTACTCATTTTCAATAACAATATCGTGATTACATCTGTTTTTCGCTATAAGGTAGATGTTCAGGAAATTGCACGATTCCTTCTCTTCTTGTATCACGTCAATGTTTTTAAAATGTTTGCGGGTTGGTGTTTGGCGTCATTCCAGTAGCCATGACTTAAATCATGGCGTTTTCAAGTTATTTTGAGATAAGAGAAGGAAAGACTGCGCAGAATACCAATTTCACCATCAAACCACAACATTTCTCGTAAAGTTATCGTAAACTACATGCAATTTCTTCGAACAGTAACTAAGACCATCTATATGTAATAGTCTTATATTATTGAAGGGTTGTGTATCGTCACTCCGGTTCAACTTATTTTGCTGCAGAGTAGTCCAGCGCGCTGGTGAAACATTGCATTATCTATTATAGTTGTATAGCCTAGAGCGCGAGCTCGGGTGAAGCCACCGCGAGTGAAGATATTGGCGATAGCAGCAAATATTCAAACTGTTCACCTATTAGTTTAAACGTGTCCACTGTCACGAATGTGACGTCACCCGTAACAAGTTATCAGCTATAAAGCTCTCCATTGTTCGAAAAATAGACAGCTTTGCAGTTTGCAAGATCTCATTCACCAACATCCACATCTAAAACGTTCATCTGACACCTGCATGTTCAATTACTAAGGTATTCAACATCAAACGATTAAATGAGCATATATTCCATGCACGTGTCTATGTGCAATATCCCCTGCGATGTATCTTCTTCTTAGATGACTCCCTGGTGTGATGAAAATATCGACAAAACATATGCCTGCTCATACGTGAGTGCGTGTACGAGAAGACGCTGTCAGTGGCATGTTCAATTTTACCCATAACACGCCTATCAGACTGTGTCTGTGTCAGGCATTTCCGTGACTGCATGCAGCTCTATATTATTATGCTAGGTGAAACACTAGTTGAAAACTATACAGACTTCATCAGTCGAGGAATATATAAGACTAGCTGGTGGGCCCGACTTCGTCCGGGCTGTTTCCCCTCTGCGTTCATCCGGATCTAACATCGAAATCCGTCGAAAGGCGCGATTTGATCTTGAATTGACCATTTTGAAGGTCAAGGTCAGGTCGGTGTCACTATTTGACCCGTCCGTCGAAAACACTCCCCTGACAAAAGTAAATCCGTCCGTTTTACCCGATTTGACCTTGAATTGACCATTTTGAAGGTCAAGGTCAGGTCGGGGTCACGATTTGACCCGTCGAAAACACTCCCCTGACAAAAGTACCCCTATGTATCAAATTTCGTCGAAATCCGTCCGTTTTACCCGATTTGACCATGAATTGACCATTTTGAAGGTCAATGTCAGGTCGGGGTCACGATTTGACCCGTCCAAAACACTCCCCGGACAAAAGAACCCATATGTATCAAATTTCGTCGAAATCCGTGCGTCGGGTCGGGGTCGGGTCGGGGTCACGATTTGATCCGTCCAAAACACTCCCCGGACAAAAGTAGCCCTAGGTATCAAATTTCGTCGAAATCCATGCGCCATGAGGTCATTCAACCCGATCACACAACTTTGTTTCTCGGTTTATTACATATCACCTTATAATCACACACACTCTGCATTCACACAGTTAGCTTCCTTAAGAATCAGTACAAATGGCGATACTGTTACAAGAATGTTTGCGACGTTCATCAGGCAATAACTGAAGTCGACCACTTCATAAAAAGCGATGGACACCTATGTACGTCACCCCAAGCCGACCGTGTGTATGCGCTCGGTGCGTGGTGTCCACTTCACAAAAAACGATGATCCACCTACGTCACATCAAGCTGCATGAGTGTTGTTATTGGGAGACTGTGTTGGAATTTGAACAATATATGTTACTTGCAATTGTTATGGTACTTTTGAAAATTTCAATTTATTAATGTTCTATTAAAATGTACTGGTATATGATTATTAAATGACTTGCAGATTCACAAACTTTGTTTAATTACTCTGCCGGTCAAAATCCAAGTCCCCAAACGATCTGCGAGTCATTTGGTATGTAAACGTTACTGTGATGACTATGCACATGTCTATGTATTTAATCGACCTCCATCCCATGTAATATATTGGCAACTTCCAACAGTTTGAATGCATGAAATGAGGAAAACCAGTTGGAAAAAAATATCCAACCCAAGAGTTGTAAATGCAATTTCCTGGCTGGAATTGCTTTTTTGGAGTCTGGTTCACGAGTTGCAGTTGAAAATTCTAAGGTGGTCGAAGACTCTTTGTGCTTTGGTCGTGTCCCTGTCCGCGAAACAGAGGAAGCAGCCAAGATGGAGACATCCAGATTCAGATTCAGATTCAGATTCATTTTATTCTGTTCATCGATATGTGGATATATACAGAAACGTTACAGAAAAGGGTATTACAGATATTATTACATCAAGATATTCAAATATGGCATATAATAACAATAAATTTCACATGAGGAATACATGAGTGCATTATTATATATTTGGTAAGTTCATGGAATATCAGTGTTTTAGCCTCAAGTGGACTTGCCGAAAATATCCTGGACTTTCCTTATGAAAGTTGACAGCTTCCTAATAGTCTTTCTATTTCTATAGTATTAAATAGTTCCGAGAGTTTGTGTGCATTCGGTCTTCTATAGAAATATGGTTTCAAATAGGTCGATCTTAGTTCATTTAATTTTGTACACTTCAGGATAACGTGATACTCATCGCCTATAGTTCTTTGGTACAAAGTGTACCTACTCTGGTTGAATAGTCAGTATTTAGCCAAGCACCTTGTTCAATTGGTAGTTTGTGATTTCTTGTCCGAAATCGAATGATATTATTCACAGTTGTATTATCACATATAGAGAGAAATTGTTCACGTTCGAAGTGTGTTTTAATAATTCTATAAAATGCATATTTACTCGATGTGGATATTGTTGACCACCAACTTTGAAGATAACAGTCGCGTAATCTTTGCTCAACGGTCCGGTTAAATCGGTCTATACTCGATACTTTCTGGTTGTGCCAAACATTACTCATACCAATATTATTAAGGGAGTCATGTATTCCTCTTATCCATGGATTATTAAAACATTTTTGCAATACAAAGTATACATAACATAATATATGTACTACCATGATTGATATCAGTGCTGGGGAGTAGAAGACAAATACCAGTTTTCCTAATAATCTTTGTGGCTTCCAGACGCGGTTTGGTGGTGTATATTACGAACATGTCTTAATACCATTATAGATGTGTTTAGACCTGGCGTCAGGAATTCGGAGTATCGTCATAAGTATAGGAATCAAACTACGAACGTCGCGACTGGTCACGCTTAGTTAGGACCATTTCTACTATTGGAAAATACGTTTCTGTTAACAAGCACGCGAGCTACATCAATCAAACCTCATATTAATTATACAAATCTGTGAGAAATTATAATTTGTCTGCCAGGATTTTCTTCTTTCGCGCCCCTGCTGACATTGTTCTGTGTAATCGTGAGATGTTTTTGTGCATGGGTGTAATCATTTATTATATTTAGAAGCTCCTCTGGCGTTTGTTGTAGAGTAGAGGATAGTATACATTCATTACCACATTGAGAACGCAATCGTTCGTTAAATATCCACGGCCAGCGACAATATGGGTGATTTGTGATGCAGATTTTTGGTGAGCGCGAATTTCGCCGACAGAACATAACACTATACTGACTGATAGTGTTTATTATCTGATCAAAAACTGATATTTATGAGTACAAAAAGAAGTTATCTACAAAACAGCATATGTACAATATATAAACGATCTTCCTGGTGAAATATTGTCAACGTCGTCCTTATGAAGCAATGTCATCATTATCGGTTGTGTAAATTAATGTCACACCACACTCGGTATTTCGTTATAGTGATGTGAAACACTCAGGTAGGGTGATCAAATAGAAATGTAGAATAATCTTGCTCAAAGTAGTAATTTTTACGAATATAAATCCAAATTTACAACACACACCGTCATTCTTATATATCAATGATTATCGGTGGCGAAATCGTTTGCGTTCGTTTATCGTCGTTTGTTGCGTCCCGAATCGAGATGTAAATATTTAAAATTGCGCGTTGTTCAGACGATGTTTTCTATGGAGTGGTGTGGTCGATTTCGTTGAGAATTTCGGCGATGTTAGTAGAATTTTACATCCCCCAGTTGGCACAGCGCCTGAGAGCTAACTTGTCAGTTTAATGCACGGGAACAAGTCCATAATATGTCTTTATTGATGTCAATATATAGCAGTTGATATGATAATCTCTTACAGAAGTCAGAGAATATGTATAAGCCCTTTTATTTTCCGCGCAGAATGTCATAGAAATCTATCAGCAGTTTTCAACTTTCCACACATAAGTAATACAAACGCTCTTTATTGTTACCATATCAGGAATAAACTGATAATTAACGCTCTTTGTTGTTTCATTCTGAAGGAAGGGTGGTCATTTCTCTTTTTGTTGCGATATAGAGTGCCGTGGATTGCATGAATAAGTTTTTGCGGCATATACAATCCGAATTAAAGTACTTCGCGTATTAATCGGCATATTTTGATCCGTGGAACCTGGCCGAAATATGACAGAAACTAATATTACTAAGTATAATTTAAAGGTACATATCCGATTCGATTGTCCCCATAACACCACATTCCAACAACAACAAGACGCTTAAGTTGTCCGAATCGATTAAACACAAAACATTGCCAACCATTGTCAACTCTTTAGTATAAAAAATTTCAAAACGTTCAACGCAATTTGGTATCGATAACATGTCGATCGGCTCGTCGAATATTTGCTAGGCCGCCAAATATTCCAGGTGGTGAAAAATAACTGATATCAAAAATCGATATCTGATAACTCTGAGCTTTGATGGGTGGGTTCCTCGGCTATAATCAAATATTTACCCTGAAGCATGTATCTTTACGTCTTCAAAATGTGTTTGAATTTTAAATGATATATTTTCAAACATAATGCCTGATCTTGCGAAGAAATTATTATGCATGCGAAGCTCTCGATGCATGTTAACCCTTTACCCAACAGAAGGGCCCTGTGCCAATGCATTCTCTTATATATGCGAGTCGACCATAGGTCGCCTCGCATATATAAGAGAATGCATCGGCTTAACACATTAAAATAATAAAATTGTTAAAGAATGTAAGAAAAAATGGTAAAAAGTGTTAAAAAAAGGGATTTTTTTTAGGCCAATGCATTCTCTTATATATGCGAGGCGACCTATGGTCGACTCGCATATATAAGAGAATGCATTGGCACAGGGCATAACTGTAACTATCACAATGTGGTCAAGGAGCCGGTTCCAATGATATCCATATTTGTATGGTTCTATTGAGACAGACCGAAGATATTTTAGGCTGTTGAAGCTTTATTTGGCCGGTTTTGGCCGGTTTGTTGGGTAAAGGGTTAACTAAAAAAAAGCCACCCTTCGGTAGCATTTTTCTATTAGTCTGCATCTATTTAGTTTTCTTGTGGCAATAAATATATGTGTTGGTGGCGATTGTCAAGGGGTGGTGCACTCGTCAGCTGGTGACTATTCAATTAGAACTCGCTTTCTTATGGTTAAACTTAATACCCCGAAAACGATCAAGCTAACCACTGACACGACTACCTGGTGTAATAAATAAGCCTTAATCCCTTCCTGGCGTCTTCAGACAAATACTCGAATTCATAATGAGAATGAAAGCGAATAAATTTCAAATATCATTTTGAATGACGAACGGTGAATAGCGCTTTATGTTCGGGGACCCCTCAGGGTTCTCCCCTAAGCCTGGTTTCATTCAATGCGGCCTATTGTCGCTTGGCAAATATATTCGTCCCCTGCAGTTCCCCTTTGTGACTGCGAATGTCTTCCAATTTATTCCATCTTTTTGTGTTTGTGCTATTGAGGATTTTGCTCGCGCTAAATTGATTTTCAATTGCAAACCCATGCTTCTCACAGTATTCTAAGCCGCTGGTAGCGATTTTGTGTGAATTGTTTCGTATTAACCCTTTATTTACAAAGTGGATTCTCCCGGCAGTTATCAAAGTATGCATTATAATGGTCTATTTATATTCATTTGGAGGGATGTTCAGGAAATATAAGCAGACGACCGACAGATGAACATATATACAATTTCAGAAGGATTTATAATAATTGGTGGGAAATTGTCAGATAGTAAGTTCAACAAACGGTTGTTATTGTTATTTTGTTTTAATGTTTTGCAATTGTAAATAAACGCATTGAACCTGGACAGGGTCCGTGTTATTGAAGAAATTTCACCGTTATTAACTTACATATCCTCATATTATGTAAAATGCGTAAGTACTTATTTCTACCCCTATAGACTAACAACAACTATATCTCTATCAAACTCTGAGCGATGTAATGCCAATGGCAACACATGTAGTTTGCGACATGCAAAAACGTTTCAATCACTTTCAGGATTATTCAAATTATAATCTTATCTTTCTCTCCCCCGCTCTATCCCTCCTTAAATTCCCTCGCTAGCACTCACTCTCCCTCTTTCTCTATCACAAACACAATATCGCGTTCTGTCAACATCGCAATAATTACCTATCATCTTACACCGAGGATCGAAGTTCTTGCTGAATTATACGAGTATAGGCCACCAGAGATGAACTTCTCCACAAGGTGATGATTGTTCCAGAAAAGTTTGACTAGTGAATTCACGCTGACTCTGACCCATATGTCTTTGTGTCATGTGGTTGTTTGGGAACCTATGTTTTAATTATTCCTGCCCATATTTCTTAGACAATTACTGCCTGAAGATAAGACCACATCAGCATCTTATTATCAGTAAAGTTATCAGTACATGTATTACATGAGTTGTCGCACCAGTTTCACCGACGTTATCGCAGCGATACCAGCGAAGTTATCGGACCATTATGATCCATTATACCAGTGTTAGTTATCACATTATTATAACAGTAAAGTTATCGGACCATTATACCAGTGAAGTTATCGAATTATTACACCAATGACGTCATCTCACCGGTACCGGTGAAGTTATCGCACCATTATAAAAGTGAATTTATCAGTATCACCCGAGTTCCACAGATGTTATCGAACATTTTTTCTTCTTGATGTTTTAACGAGACCCTATACGAGACATGTATAGAGTACACGTATAATGATTATCGAGCTGTTTTCAATATAACATGACCAAAGCGAAAAATTACTCGGTTTCTCCTTAAATCTGATTATGAATAGCTGTAATTACTAATTCCCAGTATGAAATGAAATTATTTTAGAAGTTTTGGCCACAAGAGAGCCCATCTAGAAACTCTTGAGTCCGCAGACCAAAGCAGCAATTAGATCAATAATTTGTCTTCCCTTCATCGCCAGTCGCCTGCGAAATCCATCGTACCTCCATGCGACTCCAATCAAAATCTTTTGAAACCCGATCGAACGAGCCGCGTATTACACACGCGGAGGAAAGGCGACCCAACAATTATTGTATCACATCGCAACGTTGCCGTCCGCTGCCTGCTCCGAATTTTTAGTGTGGACATTTCTCTCACAGGTGTATGGTTGTGCTGTTTGCTAAAAGCTTCAACTCGAGTGTGTAGAGTAAACACGCGAGTGTCGGCCTTTCTATTAAGAAAAGTTTATATGAGATTAACAATGGAGAGGATCTCGCTCCAATGTTCCTGAAAGAAACACCTTACGAGGCTACCATGAGATTTTTCGCACCTTTCGACCAATGAAACAGAGGCCAGGAGGATTTGGGAATTTGTTTAAGTCGATTTTGACAATGCCTCTTTTGAACAGGCAGTTGCATGTTTGACTTTGAAGTATCGTTATGTGAACGACTTCTTAAGAAATGAGCTTTCAGCAATGATTAGTCTGAATTAGGGTCGTGTCCGCACAGGAGATTTGGATATTTAAAACCCGTAGAAGACGGAACACAGTTTTTTTTAGTTATTCGAATTGGATTATTTTGTGACACATGTGGACCACGAACATTCCTATATGCAATCATTATTGAACAGGTAAGGACAGTTTTAATAATCAAATGTTATTGTCAATCCCGGATGCGTTCGTCCATTGAGTTCTAATATTTCAGGAAACACCTTACATCATGACAGGTATAATAACATCGCCAAAATCGTATGTGAACATTCGCGGATCTTTTGTAATTATTACCAGAATGCGCATATATAAGAGAATGCATTGGCCTAACAATTTTTAACAATTTTAATAATTTTTTCTTGTATTCTTTAACAATTTTATATTTTCACCCATACAGAGCCCCAGACAAACATGAGCAGACGACACTCTTCTATATGCTTCTATATATGTGTGGGGCTCCATGCAGGGTAATGAATGTTTTATATTTTATTTCCTAAAAATTGTAAGAAACATTTATTTAAAAAAAATGATAAAAAATTGTTAGGCCAATGTATTCTCTTATATATGCGAGGCGACCTATGGTCGACTCGCATATATAAGAGAATGCATTGGCACAGGGTAAAAAAAATCCCGACTTACGACTGGATTTGATATGGCGGGTCACATGTAATAGTCGGGCGTTAGAACGAAAACAAAAAAGGCCGTTCGGTATAGTAATGAAAACAAGGGTTGCGTATCGAAGATAATGTGTTTTGCCCATAAGAGTGAATCTGTCCGACCAAGAACTAAGGAACCATAACTCAGAACTAAGGGCCACAACTCAGGTTAAACTAGTGGTTAAAAGAATCGGGCAAACCTGGTTTTGGAACTCGATCGAGATATTTCTGTGAAGGATCCATATATCAAATATGAATGAAATTGTGTGTCGTTTGTTCAAGTTATCGCGCTAATGGACATAACATTGCTATAAATAGAAACAAGCTCCAGAAATCAGATTATACAGTTGGGAAGGGCCCAATTTCCTGTAGCATCATTAACACGTGACACGTGACAATAAACTGAAAATTGTTAGAATCCATCGATAAACGGCTGTGTTTAGGTTTATGCCCACCCAGCCCGATGGCACGCCCACCAACCGTCCCCAATCAAGAACAAAAATCTACTGCCCAGTGAAAAAACTACATGTAAAATTGTCAGAATAGATCAATAAACGGCTATATATTTTTTTTTTATCTAGGGCCACCCGCCCGCCATATCACAAGTCGAGTTATCTTTTTAAAAACTCCGACTAAAAATGAGACAACGCACGATGTGGGCATCTGTACTGTTTCATAATATTCGCTTTGACATTTTTACCGCTATCGAAATAGGTCGATAAATATTTGAATTACCTTTATACGTGCATCATATGTCCCCGAAAGACGCAATGAAGTAATACAAAATACAACTTTAAACGCGATGTTTGGGTCCGAAAAAAAAAACAACAGCCATTTGCACGTGACCGCATGGAACTGAAAATAGCGTTCGATGTAAGTCTATTCCTGATATGTTAGAAATAAAAGCATTCATTTCACTTATGAGCGAAACATTGAAAACAGCTGGGAAATGGCTGTGACGATGGAAGTGTTTTTTCAGAGCATATATATGAAGCCGGTGTATCAATATCTCGTGTATCTGTCAACCAATCGTGCACAATGTACCTTCTTTCAAATTACGTAGACATAATTTGGAAGCTCGAATGAGCCATGCATGTCTGTTTAACACTTTCTATATATACTAAATTGGTTCTCCCACTCAGTTATAAAAGTATATATTGAAGGGGTATGTTATTCATTTGGAGGGATGTTCAGGTAATAAAAGCAGACTGCTTGCAGACAGAAAGACATATAATACAAGATCAGAATGCTTCATTCATTGGTGGGAAATGTTCAGATAATAAGTTTGTTGAACTTATTATCTGAACAATTCATAAGGAACTACTCATCAATGAGTATTTAGTATAGAAAGGTTTAATATCCGATGGATCTTCTAACGGGGTTGACGAGGTAGTAAACCATGCAGCTGTTGACGATGTTCATCTAGAAACTTGAAAGCCTCGATACCAACTTAATTGACATCAAACCACACAATATTATACGATATTCCTGACACCAACAAGAGTGACATGGTCGCAGTATCAGAGAGATAGAGAGAAAGAGAGAGAGAGAGACAGAGAGAGAGAGAGCGCGCGCGAGATGGAGAGACAGAGAGGCAGAGAGAGATATATAGATAGAGGGGGGCGAGGAGAGAGAGAGAGGGGGAGTACCAGAGTGGTGTAGGGGAGCCCTATTTAGTCTTCTCTACAGAGGGGTTGACATTGTTCCTCGGCGTCGTTGACAAAATTACTTCATAATGATGAATGATGATGAATGCAAAGTCCAAATGGATGTCAATGTGTTATATGAATTATTCCTATAATACACACTGAGTATTATAAGGCTTAAAGGTCACAAACCACTTTATATTTTCACGGTGAAGTCAATGAGCCCGAAAAAAAGTTAGAATGTGTGTACTTGCATTATTCTGTTACATTGGCACAATATATATTCTTTGTTGGTCTAATAAATAGACACAATTTGTTAGTCTAATAAATAGTCCCCTCGCATGTATAAGAGAATGCAGTGGCCAAACAAATTTTCAAATTTTATATTATTTGATTATAATTGTTAAAAAATGAAAAAATAATAAAAAATTGTTAAAGAATGTCAGAAATAATGATAAAAAATGATAAAATTGTTAAAGAATGTAAGAAAAAATTATGTAAATGATAAAATTGTTAATAAAAGAAAAAAGTTATAAAAGAAAAAAGTTATAAAAATTGTTAAAGAATGTAAGAAAAAATGATAAAAAGTTTTAAAGAATGTTAGAAAAATGATAAAAATTGTTAAAGAATGTAAGAAAAATTTATAAAAAAATGATAAAAAATTGTTAGGCCAATGCATTCTCTTACATATGCGAGGCGACCTATGGTCGACTCGCACTTATAAGAGAATATATTGGCACAGGGTCTTTAATGTGGCGCCAACGCAGCTCCCGCCATGAAAATGTTAAGCAATGATATAATCTTTGAGACGCAAATATGTTATTTAAAATATTAGATAGAAGACTTAATATAGACAGTTGTTGCCTAATTTTGCACATTAGACTGGCCCTTGCCCCGATCGAACCAGCCGCTCGATTCGTATTGAAACCTAGCTGACCCTTTCTCTCATACTGTCGTGTGGATAAAATATAGCATCTGGCAACGAATTGCCTGAAATTTCATATGTAAAATTGGCTAGTCATTCACGAAAGTCAAGATTCACCGGCATGTATAGATAACTACACTTGAAAACAGGTCAAGAAGCGAGGACCGATCCTAACAAACCTGCCACTAAAAGATACCGGGTGGCTCCAGTGTTTGAATTCCATTGTCCGTTATCTCATTTGACGCAGAAGTTACACAGCAGCCAAAAAATTAAACTATTCCCGTGTCACGTTTTATTGAATGTTTAGCACGGCTTTTATCTGAATGCAAACACCCTGGTCCGGATATTGGAAATAGGAAAGAATTAACAGTCACTGCCAAACACGTGTGTAATGCCTTAAACGCGATAAAGATCGCACACCTTTGCTCCCTTGATAACAGGGACGTGGCGATTGAGGCATTTTGGATTATTTCACTCCCTTCACTGTCAAAATGTCAAAAGTTGGAAAGTTCATATACGGGCCCGAAATAACAGTTTCAAATTGAAAATTAAGTTAAAATTGTTCAGATATATAGTTTTTCTAAATATATAGAAGATCTCATCCCCAGTTTGACCCTTAATGAAGTCTCTCTAGCAACGCCCCTACTTGGGGTACCCGGAAATTCTTCTTTATTACACACATGCTGTTGTACTCTTAAAGGACTCAATCCAATTCGATGGTCCCCATATCACCAAATTCCAACAACAACAACATTTTTTGAAATGCCGCTTCAGTTATCAGAATCGATTTATTGCCCAATAATAATGCTAACCACGGTCAACTATAGTATAAAATTGCCCAAAACTTGTTATTTATCAACATTTTGTTCAAAGAAATTTGGCCGGATCTAACACACATAGACACTTGATTTTAGAGTTATCCATCTTCATCCGCAATTTGGTCCGAGACAGTCGGCTTGACGAATATTTGCCATGTCGCCAAAAATTACATATCTCGGGAAATAAAAAATTTCAAAAATCCATATCTGATCACTCTGAGCTTTGATGGGTGGGTTTCTCGCCTCGAATCATCTATTTTTTACCCCCGAAGCCGAAGAAATAGTAATTTGGGAGCGTTAATTCGGATTATACATCTTGAATTCAAGCCTATGTGGTATTTTCGACAGTACGCTCTAGGGCGATCATGGACCCTGTAAATGCATGATGTAATTACGTTGCTGAAGGCAAGAATTTCAGATTTTTTATATCAAAATCAATGAAAAACAACGAATGTCGATCGGAAACCATCAGAATAATATCACGTTTGTTTGTGTTTTGGGTGTGTAATAAATTTAGAGCCGCGTTCGTTTAGTTTTTGGTTTGAAATATATCGCACTCCGGCACTCGTAGTATCCTTCCGCCAGCCGCTCGAGATCATACAGTAATGCCCAAAGTAATTGACCACTTAACCACAGCAGAATTATGGGTATTTTTCAGGATTTAGTCGGATATATGGCTTGTTGCCATTCATCGGAAAGCTCTCGGTGAGAGCTTTCCGATGAGTGGCAACAAGCCATATTTCCGACTAAATCCTGAAAAATTACCCATAATTATGCTGTGGTTAAGTGGTCAATTACTTTGGGCATTACTGTACGTTAATCACTAACAACACAGTACGGATATGTAGATTTATTGTCTTACCCCATGTTTACAATACATGTGTACTATTTACAATACTATGTGTACAACAATGTCAGCATGGCAAAGAATGTAAAGCAGAAGAGAGTTATATGAATCATAACAGGCTCGTAAATCACAGAGAAATACACTGATCCAAACTACCTAATCGCTGCAAGGATACAACATGTTTTCCAATAATTAAAGTTTTACAGCAGGTAACAAGTAACTTCAGTTACAATTGAATACAAATGAAAACAGTACAACGTGCTAAAAATAAATACAGCTACAAACTGTTACAAATAATTACAGTTACAGCGAGTTACAAATATATACAATTGCAACAGGTTACAAGCAAATGGTCACATTTGATAATTACAAGGAAACTGTTGCAATGTTCTGAACAAATTATCTGTCGTTTCGTTGGTACTAAATGATCTACGCGGAAAACGTCTATCACGGAAGACGTTGCTCACGGTTGCTGTTGTTTCAACGTCACCTTGCAGTACTCAAGCCACGCGACAATATAAAGATTGGATCATTATTTCACAGGGACGTGGCTAGATGGTCTCCGTCGGAGCGGCATCTTGAAATTTCCAACTGCCCCCCCCCCCGACCAGACTTCCACATTCCATATTCACGAAATATCAATTGACACCCCCCTTTGGGAGGTTGGAAAATTTCCAACTGATAGCCACTATTCTCCACTAATTACTTACTGGTTGGAGAATCAAACAATAAAAACAATTTCAACCTACATGTGGTGTAACATTTTAAACTAATGTTGTATCGGGCGTGACATTTCAAACTGTTGTAAATTTTGACCAAAGTTGGGGATGAGACACCCCCAACCCCGCTGACGCAACTCTGTAACATATTGCATAATCCAGAGTGTTTGAATTATCGCACGCCCTCACCACACAACACGTATCAGTCTGGAGTTTCGCTAAGCAGATAACTGCCAGTCAGAAACTGTTCCTTGTGGGTCCGCTAATATGACTGCCAATATGGCTGCTGTAACATTGAGCTATACGTTCAAAATAACCATATAAAATATTAAATCGAATTAGCTTCAGATGAAGTAGACACTCTTAACCTCGTGGTTGAGGTCACGTGAAATTATAGACGTAATGCGGCGAAGCTAGCCATGATCAACAGACGTGCATGCATTTATAATTCAAATTGTGAGTTTCAGTACAACATCTCGCGTGCGCGGTTGAGTTGAGCTACTGACAAAGTCTGGTCGCGTTGACTTGAGAAACTTAACCCTTTATCTGAATTTGCGTTCAAACACAGAAATAGAATGTTATAGACAAAATTCCCTGTATTAATGTTATTGAGATTTCACACTGTTGTTGCAGTTGTTTTTGTTGTTGTTATTATTAGTATTAGTATCAGTATTGTTATAGGACATCATCGGAATAAGTATACTGATAGAATATATTAGATGGATATGAAAATGAAGATAACGATGACTGACGATGGAAAACAGAGAGACTATACTTCCATAGCTATCTAGCTATATTCTTATATCGCCTTCTCCTTCTTGTTTTATGTAAATGCATTTAAGTTAATCCGAGGATTAAATATAAAAACGTTCATTAAAGTAATACAATGAAGAAATTGAAATTGATTATGAAACCAGAGGTTACACTGAAGATTGATAGCAAGTTTGGAACGAATCAGATGAAAAATGATGGCTGTATAGTTTAGGGTGTCCCGAAAGATTTAGTCATGCAAACTGATGCAAAGAGTAAAATCCAAGGTGGCTGCTGGCTGTCATGTTTTGATCGAAAATAGTCAAATTCGATAGCTCTAATATAAAGGTCATCCCGAAGACCCATATAAATTCTGTGATCAAATGTGAAATTCAAAATGGCTGCTGGCGGCCATGTTTTTCAACGAAATTAAAAAAAATTCGATAGCTCCCATCTAGAGGCCACCCCAAAGATCCAAATACAGTTTGGTGATGCATGGTAGGATGAGAAATGTGGCCTGTATATGGTATGTCATGTGGAATTGTTGACGGACGGACATTGATATTCGATATAACCAATGACTGCAGACAGACACAATTCAACATTTTCTGGTGAACAAAGAGCGACAACTCTTGGACGTAAAATAATTTACTTGAATAATCTCTCTAAAGGCATCATCACTCGGGCATCTACCGTCACATGTCATTGAAATCCAGCAAATGGTGGCTGATGTATCTGGTCGGACATTACTGGTTACACAGACAGACGGAAGGACGAAGTCAAGCCAGCGTATTTACTCTATACAACTATTCCATGTATTCTGCTTTTCCAATAGTGTTACGATATAGGTTCACTTATATACTGAACCAATGTGTTCCTAAACGAATATAAACTCTGCATATATGGAATTCTGACAGTCACAATGCAATGATCACCAATGTATAGGAGATACACGAACATTAGCGGCGCTTATATATAGTCGAATAACCAATCACCTTTTGCAGAACACCAGGGATATTCTATCTTCGGGCAATAATGTGTATTGCGAATGTATAAAATGCATGTGTGTTTTTTTTATAGTGCCTTGATATTCGGTCTTAATAACAATATATGCCATAATATATGATTAAAATACTATAATTAATCACCATTTGAAACGTCTGTGTCTCAGATGATGTCCATAGAGAAACAGAAAACAGCTGAAATCATAGGAAGATTGTCATTCAAACTTAGTATCAAGGATGACAAATAATTATTTTTTGCAGAGGTCAATATATTGATAAATAAATAAATATCAAAGTCTATAACGATGAATCACGCACATTCGGTAGTATCGGTACCAAAACTCGGAAGCTGATGGGAAGAGCTATGACATGACACCAGTTGTAGAGTCGTTCGTATAGAGAATCTGAGTGGTTAATGACTTCCAAGGAAAGTGCAGATAAACCTACTACTCTATATATTTCGGATGCAGATAATTTGAAAACCCCTGAAGACAAGATAATGAAGCTATATCATGTTTTTGATGGAACGTAACCCGCGATCGATTTTTGCGTCATCGCTGATATCGCGGCAACATGCGTTGATGCGCAGCGAGGGAGGCCTCATCGTTGAGATGTGAGGGATGTTATAGATGTCAACGTCACCGACCTGTCAATCAAACTCCAGCTTGTTATCCTCCCAGTAATTCTGCAGATATAACGTTGTATCAGTAATGCACATTTTATCGACGAATGGGGATTTCATGACAAGAGTATCAATGCATTTCATAAGAGTTCCTATCTGAATTCCCGATTGCCCCGCGTGAGTAATATCGTGCGCACGCGCAGTTCAGTGTCTTCTCATCTTAGCTTATTACGCCAGTCATTCCTCGTGGAAATAATCTCACCATTTCGATTTAGGTCCACGCGGACGGATTTCAAAGCCAAATAAGTCCAATTGTATGTGGCATTACTCCATTATAGTAAAAGAAAAACAAGTCCTGTGTTATCCTATTTATGTGATAATGTGTGTTATTTCCTGCCCACAATCCATTAAATGCTATAACGGGCATCATATAAGTCCACTATACATAGGGACATTTGAAAATAAAATATTTGTAATCCCCACACGGACCCGTATAAACGTAAATATTTAGGTTGAATAAATTGAATCATATTTCTGTGATGAAGTGCTTAATCGGGTCATGTTCCATTCAACGGAATATCGCGTGGATATATAAGTACACTATATATAGTATATATATGCATGGGTAATTTGATAATGGAACAATTTAATATACCGACCCATATATATGCGTAAATATGTAAGTTCATTGTAGCCCTCTGTTAACCCTTTCTATGCTAAATAGATTCTCCCACTCAGTGATAAAAAGTATATACATCAGGGGGGGGGGGGGTGATAAAATTTCTTCCGGCACGTATGCCGGGGTGGGTGGGTGGTCAAAGCCACCAACAAGCAATTTTTTCCGCAACTAATAAAAAAAATTCCTGCTTGTTTTTAGTGTTTTGGCAATGAGTTGGGCTTCAAAACCACTTTGAATCAGTTTGAATGAGAGAAATAATGTAATTCTAACTGGTAAACTGACTGCAGGCAGTTATCGTGTTGTATTTTGTTGCAAATTTTGAAATCCAAGATGGCCGCTGGCAGCCATGTTTTTTTGGCCGAATGACCTCAAAATTACTCATTCCTATTTACATGTCCATGTTAACATCCATGATAAATAGTATGCACAGAAATTCATATACAGCTGTTTACAGTGAATTTCCCCCCGCAAATCTCTGTTTTAGTGTTAAAAGGGGAGGTGGGTGTAAAACAATGGTCGGAAAAAACTGCCGAAAACGGAAAAAAATTTGGCGGTGGGGGTGGGTGGGTACAAAAAATGATCGAAAGGGAAAAAATGCCATACATGCCTGAATTTTTTTTCCGACCCCCCCCCCCCCTGTATACATTGGAAAGGTCTATTATTCGTCTGCGGGATGTGCAATAAATATGAGAAGAATGCAGACAATAGAAAGTGCAGAAGGAATCCTATTCATTGGAGGGAAAATTTAGATAATAAGTTCAACAAAAGCTCGTTTGTTGAACTTATTATCTGAACATATCCTAAGGGATAGCTACTCGTCAATACGATGTATTCAGAAATGGTAAATGTTCTTTGATTCGATTAATTTGCAATGATAGTTGATTGTTATTGTTCTTCGGCATATTTGTTGCCTGTGTATCGAAATATTAATTTGAAAACTGTAATGTTTACTCAATATGTCTTCAATATTTATAATTCGGTCAATCTGTTTTCTTATATATTATCAAAATATAGAGCGGCATCTGTATATTTCTGCCAACAAATCGTCTTCCCGCTCATGCGTCACCTCCATTTCTCCTTTCTTTGTCTCTTCCTAAGTTATACTGCTGAATGTTTAACCCTTTCTATTCTCCAACTCAGCTATAAAACTATACATTGGAATGGTTCATTATTAATTTTGAGGGATGCTAAGGATATATGAGCAGATGAACTGATAATACAAGTGCAGAAGAAATCACCATCATTGTGGTCGTTTGTTGAACTTATTATCTGAACATTTCCTAAAGGATAACTACTCGTCAATGAGTATTTAGCATAGAAATGGTTAACTCAATCCTTTCGGCATCGTCGTCGGAAAACTCTTTGTTTTATTACTCAATTTATTATACATCTCGACTCCAAAATCATTTCCCCATATCTTCGACGTCATACACCGCACTTTTCTATGGACACGTTAGATCATGCCGTGAAACTCTACTCTGGTTAATACCCGTGGAGATGATATTCAACCAGTACAAAACCTGGAAACTTTTTGAAGTTTTGACAGGGAACTTTATAAAGTCGAAAAAATAACACGGGGAATATATTTCTTAATGGTTATATGTTCCTTAATAGGTCCCAACTCGAAATTGCATTCTTTCTTGTGACTTTTGAAAGCCGATATCGCAATAAACATTCAATTAATTACCCAGGAAAACTTCCATATAATTGAAAGAAATTGCAAAGCAAAATCGCTCACAAAGTAAATTAAATCGTGAAATTTCGAGTTGGGACCTTCACCTACAGTGAAGTACATTATTAAGGAACAGATATAAACTAAGAAATATATTCCCCGCGTTATTTTTCAACTTTATAAGGTTCCCTGTCAAAACTTTAGAAAGTTCCAATGTTTTGTACTGGTGGAATATGATCTATGAGGGCGTTAGCCAGAGTAAAGATTCATGGCATGATCTGCGGACACGTATATTCATTCGTTCACACGATGACACAAATTGAAATGTTAGACGAACACTAAGAGCAACTGGACACCATGATGTTCGGATGACAAGTTATATTTGTTGTTATCGGAGTTTAGTTGTTGACGTGATGTCACAGCTGTCTCAATCTACGACCACCTTTATTCGTAGAGCCCCAGTTGTTTGACAGTTTATATCTGGTGACACTGACCTATGATAGGTAGACATAGCAGATTACACAACATGACAAACACAATGAGTTTCAGTTTTCTCGCGCAACAATACCAGCCATGATACCCGATCTCTATCGAATCTTCCATCTTGTCGTTGGTCAGAAATATTTGCCGGATGTCTTGTTTATATCTTCCTGTCTATACAAATTGGTTTCTCGGATGACGAGACATCGAGAATGTGTAAATCGAGTGATTTTGCGTTCATTGTCATTGAAGTCGTAATCCAGATGGCACTAGAACTACAAAAATGACACGATGATTAAAATAATATTTACCTTATAGTATATGCAGTCTGGAAGAATTACAAATGTTGCACCCGGCCTGTTTCATTTCCATGGGATCTCAGGAGGTTCCAAAACAATAATGACATAATTTACATTTTCTTGTCAAAACTCAGAAACATTCATAATTTGTTCTAATTCTCATAACTGCTCACAACACCAAGAATGTGTACGTTATGGACTGATTTATTATACCCCGCAATGAGTTGTGCACATGGAGGGGGTATACTGGAATCAGCTTGTCCGTCCGTCTGCCCGCAATTTGTCCGAGCTATTATTCCTACATTTTTGGGTCAATTGTTTTTAAACTTGGCACAGATATTTATTACCATGGGAACCTGTGCACTTGCGATTATGAGGTTTGTTTGACTTTTATACGGAGTTATCCCCCTTTGTTCAATACATGGGTATACCTTTGTCCGAGCTTTTATTCATACATTTTTTCGTCAATTGTTTTAAAACTTGGCACATATATTTAGTACCGTGGGAACCTGTGCACCTGCTATTATGAGTTATCTCCCTTTTTTAATACGGGGTATATATTAGTCCCACCAGGGACGGGGGTATATATTAGTCCCACCTGGGACAGGCCCATCTCTATAGTTTTTCTCTGTTGTATCAGTCTATGACCACCTTCATTAGCAGTTTGACAGTTTATAGCTGGTGAGACTGACCTATGATAGGTAGACATAGCAGATTACACAACATGAAAAACACAATGAGTTTCAGTTTTCTCGCGCAACAATACCAGCCATGATACCCGATCTCTATCGAATCTTCCATCTTGTCGTTGGTCAGAGATATTTGCCGGATGTCTTGTTTATATCTTCCTGTCTACAAAAATTGTTTTCTCGGATGATGGGACATCGAGAATGTCTAAATCGTGTAATTTTGCGTTCATTGTCACCGAAGTCGTAATCCACATGGCAATAGATTTCTTATTCGGTTGTACTTTCAATTCTAGATCATGCCACGAAACTCTATTTTGGCTAACGCCCAGGTGTTAGCCCGAGTAGAGATTTATGGTATGGTCTATTTCAATCCATATATCAGATTGGTGAAAACAATAGTTCAAATAGTTCCGGCGCTCCAAAATGACACGATGGTTTAATCGGTATTCTGAGATCACATAATATAGTATAGCATATGCAGTCTGGACGAATTACGAATGTAACATCCGGCTTGGGTTTCATTTCCATGGGATCCCATGAGGTTCCAAAATTGTTATGACATAATTGACTTTTTCTTGTTGGTTTAATATAATACACTCAGAAACATTCATAATTTGTTCTAATTCTCAAAACTGCTCACAACACCAAGAATCTGTACATTTAGATCATGCCATGAATCTATACTCTGGCTAACGCCCGTAGATACCATATTCCACCAGTACAAAACCTTGGAACTTTTTGAAGTTTTGACAGGGAACCTTATAAAGTCGAAAAAATAACACGTGGAATATGTTTCTTAGTTATTATCTGTTCCTTAATATTGTACTTCACTGTAGGAGAAGGTACCAACTCTAAATTGCATGCTTTTCTGTGACTTTGTGAGCCGATATCGCAATAAACATTCAATTAATTACCCAGGAGAAATTCCACAATTTCAAGAAACGTAAAGCAAAATCGCTCACAAAGTCACTTAAATCGTGAAATTTCGAGTTGGTACCTTCACCTACAGGGAATTCCATTATTAAGGAACAGATAATAACATAGAAATATCTTCCCCGTGTTATTTGTTCGATTTTATAAGGTTCCCCGTCAAAAAGTTCCCAGGTTTTGTACTGGTGGAACATGATCTCTACGGGCGTTAGCCAGAGCAGAGATTCATAGCATGATCTACTGTAAATTATGCAATGATCTTCTTTTCTCTGCTTCTCAGTCTATGACCACATTTATTCGCAGTTGTTTGATAGTTTATAACTGATGACACTGACCTATGATAGTTAGACATAGCAGATTACACAACATGACAAACACAATGAGTTTCAGTTTTCTCGAGCAACAATACCCACAGTGATACCCGATCTCTATCGAATCTTCCATCTTGTCGTTGGTCAAGAGATATCTGCCGGATGTCTTGTTCACATCTTCCTGTCTATACAAATTGGTTTCTCGGATGATGAGACATAGAGAATGCTTTGCATTGCTTCTCGTTGAAGTAACACAAATATCCAATTTGCAATCCACTTGAAATCTAGAGCTCGATTACCGTTGTAGGTTGAAGGGCATCCAGTTAATGCTCTGTTATGCAACAGCGCGGTTGTCAGTTTTGTGAAAACAATAGTTTACTCCAAAATTGTTTGACTATTAACCCTGTCTATACTAAATACTCATTGACGGTTAGTTCCCTTATAGGAACTGCTTAGAAATGTTCAGGTTATTGGATTTGAATGAAATTTGGTATAGAGGACTTTAGATGTTCACCGTCATGACTACTTTTGGATGAGGGGCAAATGACGCTATTTGTATTTTCTGTTCTAAATATTCCGTTATCATTCTTTATTTATTTTTAATGTGGGTTTCACTGAAACAATGTAGCCTACGAATATCGACAACACCATTCGTATTTTGATAGCATATGCATATACATGTATACCTGTAATGATCATATATTGTGTTTACGTATATATATATATCTGTATAATGTCTTTTATTGACGACCAGGATAAACTAAATTGAATTGAACTGATGCTCGGGCCACACCCTGTGCCGCATATCGAAATACAGTAGAGCCAAATCGCGGCCAATCTATTTCCCTCAATGAAATCATATGCAGCGACTACAAAACTTGGTGTTTGATATAAACGGGGCTTTTAACCTTATTTCACTTTGACTTTTTACACTGGTGTCAATGTTATCTCGGCGCCATAAACAGAAGTGTATTGGCAACAAACTGGGGAGATTGACACCGATATCATACGTGGACGTGATGTGCCGAAACCGACCAATTATCCCCGCTAGCCATCAGATCTACACTCCCATTACTATCCGAACCTCAGTGCTTTTAAAATTCAATCCAAAGCAGCTCAATTATGTACTATTAATAATCCGTACCTGTATATTCGTCCATTAGTTTCCATTCAATTTGCACAGATTGCATGAATTGTCAAAAGAAACGTGAATACGCGCTATGCCACAATCAAGTAAAATTACAGCTGTAATTTGTTCAAAGAGCGCCATTCACGACAATTTTCCAACTGTTATAGTGCATATATCATTATTACAAACCATTTGATCTGTTTAATTGCTTGCTCTATTCCATTTTGCTTACTGAGTATAATGTTCCCGACCAAAGCAAATGCAGCCGCTTTGTGAAAAGAACTAATGTATATATTACCACGTGTTTGGAAGTGAGGCCTAGTAGTGAGGTTTCGCAAAGTTACGATTACATTTTGGTTTGGTTTATTGTGGTGTTATCGTTTTCCAGTCGTTATGCCGTATCACGACATTGTCGGTTTTATTGGTGGAGGAAGGACCGCGCAAATGGTTAATTTCAATAGGATATCAATCCACAGTATGTACAAACAACCGACCCCCGTATAAGTCGAATTCCACTTTAGGGTGGGTGGGTTTGGGGGAGGTTTGGGGACGCTCTTTAAAATTGGATTTTCCGCACGTTACTTGTGGGGTGCACCCCACAAGTCATGCAAACAAAAGATCGCACCCCACAAGTACCCTGTCGTGCGTACGTCCGTCCGTCCGTCCGGAAATGGTTTCCGGATATTAACTTTAGTTTCGGTTATTAGATCAAAAGCAAATTTCATAGGTGAGTTTATCAGACCAAAATACAGGTCAATATATGGGTTTGCTCCGCCAATTTTTGCGAGAGTTGTGGCCCTTTTTTTACTTAGAAGCTTGTAATTTTCTGGTTTCCGGATGATAACTTCAGTTTGTGTTATCATATCTGAACCAAATTTGGTATGTGAGTTTATCAGCCCTATGTACAGGTCAAGTTCGAATATGGGTATGCTCCGCCCATTTTTGCGAGAGTTGTGGCCCTTTTTCGACTTGTTTTACTTAGAAAATTTCTCACTTTTTCGGTTTCCGGATGATATCTCAAGTTTGGATAGTTTAATTGCAAATACCGTTTTTATGTGGATCAGTCATATCAAGATACAGGTCAAGTTCGAATTTGAGTTTGATCCGATGATTTTTCTCAGAGTTATGGGCTTTTAGACTTAGGAAATTAAATTTTTCTTGTAATTTTCTTCATTTTGTGCCAATTTGAGGTTATATTTTGACTTTAAGAATTTTTTAAAGATTTGGTTATTTGTATGCATGCCAGTAATGAGACAATGCACAAGTGTCTTATCCATATACTATACTTCTACAAAGCCTCCGCTCCAAATGAAGCCGCCGGTTCTGGGGACACTGTGGCCGAGCGGCCTTTTATTTTTGTTTGCGTGTATCGCAATTCCGCATTGATAGGGGACGAATACCATATCATGGTGGAATGCACCAGAGTTAGCTCTTTAATAAACAGATTTCTGCCCCGCCACCTTATTGAGCAAATAAACGTTTATAACTTCTGCTCAATTCTAAACACAACCGATACTGTGCACATGAACAAGTTGTGTGGGTTTTTAAGATTCTCCCAAAATGTTGCATAGTTCACTCCTCGTCGTGGGTATTCCGCAGCACCACCTTACCTTTCCATCTCTCTCTCTCTCTCTCTCTCTCTCTCTCTCTCTCTCTCTCTCTCTCTCTCTCTCTCTCTCTCTCTCTCTCTCTCTCCCCCCTCTCTCTCTCTCTCTCTCTCTCACTCTCACTCTCTCTCTCTCTCTCTCTACATACATGCGACAACGGCAAATGTTTACGATGACTTTATTAAATGTCAATGTTATAGTTACCATTGTATTTGTTTACACCAGTGTGCTATTGATTATGTATTGTTTTGTTCGTATATTACATATGTAATTAGAACAACAATAAAGAATCTTGAATCTTTATCGGGAATCTGATCAGCTTCGTCATCGCTGGGCGACGTATTTGTTGGCAAATGTCCAATTATTATAGTGCATATATCATTATTACAAACCATTTTATCTGTTTAATTGCTTGCCCTATTGTACTTTGCTTAATGAGTATAATGTTCCCGACCAAAGGAAATCTACTCGCTTTCTGAAAAGATCTAATGTATATATTACCACGCGTTTGGAAGTGAGTTCCAGTAGATAGGTTTTGCAGAGACACGGTTACATAACTTTCGTTTGGTGTAGCTATATAATCATGAATTATTGTAAATATTACCACGTGTTTGGAAGTAAGTTCCAGTAGTGAGGTTTTGCAGAGTTACCATTACATTTGGTGTAGGTATATACTTGACATAATTGTGGTGCAGGAGTGTGTATTGTGTTCACAGTTTTTGAGCTTGGAAGTTTTACAAACATATAAGACAAATTAGTGGAACATTTGATATATACTAATTAGGGAAACATTCTTGGTTCCATTTGTTTCTGGAATCTAATCCTGAATACCAGTTTATTGGGAGGAGTGAAACCTGCATTAAATATATAGAATACAAGACACTTATCTAATATGTACATAATAAAGTAATGTTCATATGTACCATGTATTAAGAGATAATCTAACTCCTTAAATAATCAAATTTTGACAATTTGGAATGCCCAGCCTTTTTGTCAGATCTGCAACATGAATCCCGATTACGCTATAGGAATATATTCATCGATCCTGCGTATAGAGCCTATATTTTTATACCTCTGAAAACTACATGAATTTCCAGGAAAGATGATAGCTCGCCGCTCAGTTGTATGGGGGTAGATTAATATGATCTGTGCAGTCTTTTATAAATACCAAAAAAATCATTTTCCAATAGCTAATTAACAGAATCCTCCAAGCACCATCTTATACAGGACAAATTCTCGTCTGCCGATTAAGATGAACTTTTCATTATTATAATTCAATATTTACTGAATCTACCGCCCATAAGATAACTTCTCATCATGTCGTTTTAACAATTAAGATGGAATCATTTTCTCTGTGTAAACATGGAAGTCTGCGAACAATCTCGATCCGGCCTTCCTCATGGTGCCACCAGCACGTCCCCTTCATCGATCTGGGTGAACATACCCCAGCCTTATTATAAATAGTCGCTCCAATGTTTTGTCGAACTCGAAGATATATTTACAAAAGGAAACGATATCTCCCAGAAATCACTTTTTTCAATGTTGTTTTATATTATTGTAACGATTGTTTCTTCTGGGATGTTTTCTCTCCGGTGTCTTTTTGTTAGCACAAGTTGACCTTGTTTGTTTAAGTAATTTGAAATTCCTATTGCTGGCCCGTCAATAAAACTGCCACTCTTGGTTTCTATTATTGACCGGTTGCCAGGTTCATTTGCGTTCATGTTCCATATACAATGGTTGAGACTACTGCATTACTTAAAGCCACTTGGCGGTTTGAAGATCCAAATAATGTTCGCTTTTGTTGCAAACGCTAATATTCTTAACTTCTATACGAACTCTTTATGCCACAGAAAGACCAATTCAAGAGATCTAATTCAGAATGTTTGGGTCCCGATCTTTCTTCGGTATGGAACAATAAAGAGCGTTCCCTGTTTGTTACTCTGTTCCTGATATGGCAGAAATAAAGAGCGTTCGTTTCACATATGTAAACTGTTGGAAAATTTTGTGTTCTTAATTGGCAAGTACTTTTCAGAGCAAATTAAGTCCGAATGTCAATAATTCTTGTATTTATCAAGATATCGTATACCCCCATCCAAATTGCTAAGATCAAATTTGGAAGTTCGAATGATCGTTTAATTCTCAATTCGGTTTCAAATCTGCCCAAAGTGTAAATTGTCCGAATCTTTGACGTGGACCAGATAGTCTAATTATATTATACCTAACTTCTAATTTCTTCTAATTTCCAAGTGCAAACCAGGCCCCCCTGTTGGACAAGACCGAATTTAAATGTCCAACTCTTGGAATATGGGAAATCCATTTGCAAGTTATATACCACCTTGGTTCATAATGTTCCAACTGCTATCTTAAGTTTTCCAGTTGTAACACATTTTCATCCAAACATCACACAATGAGTATAAAATTTTACCAGCGACAGGGAAATATTCAACTTGTGGTCAAAAAACATATTGCACAATGAATATTTGTTGAACAATTAAGATACAAGAAAAGTCTCAGCCTATGTTTATTCTGAAATTTTGTTGATCTGTTGGTTCGGTCATGGAATTTCCAACATGAACATTTTGTCCCCACACCCCGCTACCATCTACGTCGTTGGGTCAAATCTGAGAATGTCTCTGTCGTGCGCAGATTCAAGACTGACAGTAAAATCGCACATGCCCATGCAATGATGCTCCGTTTGTATTGATAAACTTAACCCATACAACCGAGTTAAAAAAAATTTGTGCCTTGGAATGGTCTATTATTGATTTGGAGGGATGTACACGTAATATAACCAAACGACAGACAATAAACAGAATGTGTCCCGTTTATTGGATGGAAATGCTCAGATAATAAGTGTTGAAAATATTATCTGAATATTTCCTAAGATATAATTACTCATCAATTAGTATTTAGCATAGGAAGGGTTAAATATCTTCCTTTACTATACGTTCCGTAGCTCTGTTTTTTTTTCACAAGGAGAAGTACACACATAACGTCAAGGAAATACTAACTATGCACACATATTTTCAAGTGGCTGGCACACTTTCGTTCAGTTCTTGAACAGGAAATACTAAACAGGAAACAGACTGTTTGGTGTTCACTGAATGTCATTAGCCGCAATTTCTCAGAACAAGAATAAAGTGCCAATGTTTCTCCCACATAACTCCATCCAACGTCTTTAATTGCATCGGAACAAAAACCCGCTGTTTGAAAACACGTTTGCGGGAAAATGCCGTCCTTGGCGGGGCAACAAGTTTACGGACAATTAGAGTAGTCACTAATATATATATTTGAATGGGTACTGGCTCAGTATGATATGTTTATTGCTTCGAATATGTGTGCGTGGGAGGGGGGACAAAATGTTTAATTGTCATCTAAGTTCCACATTCATAGAATCATATAGAACTTCGAACCACAACCTCCTTGTCGATGACATATTTTATTGAACGTCCCTGGTATTATTTAAAGATACGGGTGGTGTTGGCGGTGGGTATGCTTTTAAAATATTCACCTCCGTCAGAAACAGCCATAAACAGAAATAATAGTAAAATAAAGACCTTGTTCTTACACCAATCAGAAATATGGCATAAACAGTATGTTATTGTCAATTTTGTTTCCTTTGTTATGTAAACAAAAGCAAAAAATGTTACGTTATCTGGCTTTTGTTTAGATCCGGATATGGTAAACATAAAGAGCATTATTTGTTACCGTTTTCCTGATATGGAAATAATAAAGAGCGTATATATAATTTGTGTGCGCTTAACCAATAGAATTGCGCTGTGTTATGTAAACAGAAGCACAACTTCTGTAACACGAGCAGTCTCTTGTTTACGTACACCATCGTACGTATATATGACAATATACTATTAACGCGCTGATTATGTTTGACATATATGAACAAAACGATATATATTTTAATATTCCTTCTGTTGGCGATTTGAACAAATATGAATATTTCTGCAACGAACGCCGCCCGTGCCTTTAAAGCAGTTATAAAAACCGTAAAGGATACTATACAAAAAAAATAACGGTGACTCGAAAATTAACCCTTTACCCAACAAAACGGCCAAAACCGGCCAAATAAAGCTTCAACAGCCTAAAATATCTTCGGTCTGTCTCAATAGAACCATACAAATATGGATATCATTGGAACCGGCTCCTTGACCACATTGTGATAGTTACAGTTATGCCATGTGCCAATGCATTCTCTTATATATGCGAGTCGACCATAGGTCGCCTCGCATATATAAGAGAATGCATTGGCCTAAACAAATCTTTTTTTAACACTTTTTACCATTTTTTCTTACATTCTTTAACAATTTTATAATTTTTAATGTGTTAAGTCAATGCATTCTCTTATATATGCGAGGCGACCTATGGTCGACTCGCATATATAAGAGAATGCATTGGCACAGGGCCCTTCTGTTGGGTAAAGGGTTAAATGGGCTTCTAATGACTTTTAGTCTGTTCGTGTACCCCTATTTCATCTTACAGTGACAATCCAGGCATAATATTTCTTGGTCTCAATATTCGGTGACGCACATGTGTCATCGGCCATTCTTAGTTTGCTTGAACATTCTGGTTTCAACTTTCTGAAAATTGGATATCAGATAGCGAGGTTGTCGTCGTGAGACGGTACATGTATGTGTAGGATTTCATGCCTATATGATATCACCTTTTATAAAATAAGAAGTGAAGTTACTGGTGAAGTATGTTCTTGGCAGGCTATTCTATATCGACGAAGGCTTAATATATATGAATATTATATCTCGTTTGCTACACAAGGATCTGGCATCCACATTTACCTCGTCATTGACATTGTTTTGCGTGCTTTTGGCCCATCTATTCATATTTTTGTTTTCTTTGGTGTCCGGTGTCGTTTTCGATGTGCCACTTCGACCTGAACATGTTAATCGTCTGCTAAATAAATAACGCCATCTCTTTGTGCCCATGATCAGCGCTTTCAAATGTTACAACTTTTGACAACCTTTTTGATAGGAACATGTTTTCCCGTCAACAATTCACGCAAATGAAAGGGATTTCTGTCACATCATAATTCCAAAACGACAGACAGATCATAAAAAAATATCTCCCAATCATTTTTTTCAAAGGAATAAAGCGTCTGAAACTTAATCAAAATGCAAAGAATGGACATCACTGACCACGGCTGATTGTCAAACACATATATACCGATACCATACCGTTAATGTCAGCTAATGCTGGGAATTTTCGGGATTCATTTCGATGGATAAGATAAGAATAATTTGTGTCTTTGTGTTTTATTGTAGAATTTCTTTACAAAAGGCGAAAATGGCCTGTGTTCTTCTGGCTGTGTCGCTTACAATTACAAGATATCTTGAATGTTGAATTTGGAAACAACAAGCGATTTACATCCAACAGAAAAATTACTATTTGTTTGGACATTTAGTTATTTAGTCTGCAGCTGCTTTATATACATAAAATGTCCATCTCACACAGAATGACACCGGGTAGAAGTGGTAAAATTCATCCATAGTAGAGCTCTGTGGGGTATATATATGCATGCATTTGAGACTTCAGAAATACTATATGCTATATTGCACACGGAATTACACACGGGATGACACCGGGTAGAAGTGGTAAAATTCATCCATAGTAGAGCTGTGTGGTGTGTATTCTTCATGCATTTGAGACTTCCGAAACGCTATATGCTATATTGCGAGGGCCTCCAGTGGTTCAGTCAGTAAGGTGTATAGCTTCCAGCGCTGCCAAAGCTGGTTCTAATCCCAACACTCTTATATGTTGTATATTTAAGTCATCTGTGTATTATGTCAATTATTTGGTTTGGAAATAAAAATATGTTTACACTAACAGTCGCTGAGTTGTAATCCACACAAATGGAATGTAACATGATTCGTGTATCTGGACAATTTTACCAATTGCTTTCCGGGTCGATGGTTTCTACGTACAGTGGAGTGAGTTCCCATGCAGTGAAGTTATCCCTCCCTATGTATTTTTTTTTCTCCGCCTGAAACTGATGTCACGATATGCCCTAGCAGCTGAAACGACGCTATACTCCATATAAATCAAACCCCAAACTTAAAGTGTTGTGAAACACTCCGGTAGGGTGATCAAATAGATATGGAAAATATTGTTGCTCAATGTAGTCATTTTTGCCAATATTGGCTGCGGACACACGTACCATAGTAGCGATGGCATAGTATAGGTGTGACAATTTATTATGGCGCAGTTTGGTGACAATTGGTCGTCATATTTCTGTGCCATAGCTTGCCATGTTGCGCGCTGAGTTTCCGCACAATGAGTCGACTCGACCCATTACATGCCGTACGTTGTGTTGATATGATCTTAATTCATGTTTATCCACTTATATTAATTTCATGCGTATTAAGACAGTTCCCCAATTGCGGTTTTTATTTTGCGACGTTTAGTTCTCCGCATAATTCTGCTAATATTATCATGCGGGCCAATGAAGCTATGTCGGAACTGTTTGAGGAAATATAGCTTCGATAAAGTATGTGGAATAAACAAAGCGAACTATACAAGGACCAAAAACATGAAAAATTCTGATTATAACGAACTTTTGTGTCACCAAACTCCACCATATATAATTGTCACACCTACTATGCCATCGCTACTGTGATATATACATGTGTCCGCAGCCATTATATCCAAATTGACAGCACACATCGTAATTTTTATATATTCGATAAATGCAGCGATTCACGTGGCGAAATCATTTTCGTTAGCTTATCGCCAATAGTTGCGTCCCGAATCGAGAAGTACAATTGATCGTAGTTTGGACGATGTTTTCAATGGAGTGGTACGGTCGATTTGCTTGAGATTTTCGGCGATGTTATTAAAATGATACATTCCGCCAGTTGAAATAATGCCTGAATACTAACTTATCAGTTTCAAGCACCCGAACAAGTCCATAATATGTGTTTAAGCTCTATTGCTGCCGAAGGGGTCATGCACACTCAAAAAACAGTGCTGACGGGTAAACATGTTTTGAAGATCTGCTGAAGGGTACACAGGGTTTGTGATCTGCTGAAGGGTACACATGGTTGGTGATCTGCTGAGGGGTACACAGGGTTGGTACTCTGCTGATGGGTACACGGGGTTGGTAATCTGCTGAGGGGTACACAGGGTTGGTAGTCTGCTGAGGGGTACACAGGGTTGGTAATCTGCTGAGGGTTACACAGGGTTTGGTAATCTGCTGAGGGGTACACAGGGTTGGTAATTTGCTGAGGGGTACACAGGGTTGGTAATATGCTGAGGGGTACACAGGGTTGGTAATCTGCTGAGGGGTACACAGGGTTGGTAATCTGCTGATGGGTACACAGGGTTGGTAATCTGCTGAGGGGTACACAGGGTTGGTAATCTGCTGAGGGGTACACAGGGTTGGTAATCTGCTTAGGGGTACATAGGGTTGGTAATCTGCTGAGGGGTATATATACACAGGGTTGGTGATCGGCACTAACGCAGTTACCTCAACTGTGTTCCTGAAAGTCTGGTGCACATCAGCAGTTTATTTTCAGTTCATTTTAATTTTCATTGGAACGCAAACAATTATTCTCTAACAGAAATCATGGCAGACACGAAAACTTAACGTTATTTAGAACGATATTTCAAAACATGTGTACCCTTCAGCACATTTTCAAAACCTGTGTACCCTTCAGCACATTTTCAAAACCTGTGTACCCTTCAGCACATTATCAAAACCTGTGTACCCTTCAGCGCATTATCAAAACATGTGTACCCTTCAGCGCATTATCAAAACATGTGTACCCTTCAGCGCATTATCAAAACATGTGTACCTTTCAGCGCATTATCAAAACATGTGTACCCTTCAGCGCATTATCAAAACATGTGTACCCTTCAGCACATTTTTTTTTCTTTTGGTGAGAGTGACCCCTTCATCGTGCAGCTCTATATAAAAAAAGGTCTATAACGTTTAGTGAACAACATCGGCAGCTTCGTCGTTAAACGACACACTGCGAGCAAGACTGTTGGGAATTTGAAAACGGGAAGTGTCAATATTAGCTCAAGTCTAACGACCAAATACAATAAACAAACATAATTTTTACACCTCCATAATATAGCCTCGGTCGAAATCCTGGTTAAGACCGGACGCATCACTGGCGCGCATCACCGGTGCGCATGTTTGGGCGGTACGGGAATTCGGTACATGTATATACATGTATATTTGCAAGCTCCATGCAGAGTTCAGTGCCCTGCTATACGAGGCACTTACCGCTGCCAAGCACCTACACATAATGTGAAGAAATCACACATTTATTTATTTGAGACTGTTGTATGTTACAATTCATTCTGCATTACTAAACTGTCCATATTCATTTGGAAAAAAAAAATTGTCCAGATCAAGCCAGAATGAATTGTAACTGACAAAACAATTCAATTAAAAATGTTATATTTAATTGAGAAAATACACATGCCTGCAGTGGTCAGACATAGTGTAGCGATGGGGCTGAACTCTGTTTTGCAGCTTGGTATACTCGATGGAACTATACTCTGAAGTGCCGTGTGTGCGGGGGGGGGGGGTGGAAACAGTTTTCTATTTAATTGGGCCTTCTTCGTCTATATCTAACCAATTTGTTATCGTAAAAAGCATCAACTATTTCTAATATATTACCCTGATCTTAAAGGGGTACTGTACCCAAGATGTTGTTGTTGGTTTCTATAATCCCCGAGTCGGAGAATAAAGTAACAACTTTTCCATTCTTTGAAAGTCTGTTGAGTACGAAGTAGTGTTACGGATGGCAAATTTACCGGAATGCAAAAATACAAATTGTCGTTGTCGAGTAATTTTTGTACAGTTTTCAACCAAATGAATCAAATAAAAATTATATTATATGCATAGTAGTCCCATATACTCATTTAAGTTATTGTATCGTCACTAGTCAATGAGTGGCTTGTGTTTTTCCCCGTATAAGCATAATGTTTCAAACGATCGTGTGTGCAATGGTTTTACTAATCCAGTATCCCTCAATTATAATTTGATTACGTTTTGTAACACGGAAATTCGTATTTTAATTGACGCCATTTTATGGCTCCAGCCATAAATTCAATTTATATTAAATTATTAAATTTTAAGAAAGCCTATTAACCTGAGCGTTTACAGAATACATCTTCGACTCAAATTACTTATGTTTCTATATATTATCGATAATAGATCGTTGTTATCACCGGAAATTTATTGAAAATGGCGTACAGTACCCCTTTAATTGATATAGCGCAGGTTCCAATATAAATAAATCTTATAGAAGTGATGGTAGAGAGTGCATGTGTGCCATTTTATGAAGAGCTTTTTTTTTTTAGATGTTTCCTGATATATATATATATGGTAAAAATAAAGATAGTTTCTGTGGAAAGTTCGTGGCAACTATTACATTTCTATCACGCCAATATGTCTTCTTCCGAATTATACAATAGGTATCTAGCGTATTTGTTAGCCTATATGCCTACCAATCAGTTTATTCTGATAAACATATGCATGCATAGGTATGGAGATGTATATAAATATGTATACAACAAAATATAATATATACAAGACATCAGACATGTATAAAATATTAGTTCTATAATGTGTACGGTCATTTACTGGTACATGCATCACCTTGTTTTGATATATCCTATTTTCCCATAATCAAACAATTGGTGTGGTTAACTTTGATACCTGAGCCGTATACGTCGCTTTACGACATAATATAATGCACCAGGTACGACACGAAGGAGTGCCCATTCAGGAAAGGCAGTGTCAGGGAATCTAGTTCACACAGGCGCGTCTGCAGGATGGCGACAAAGTGTTGGTGTGGACTATAATTGCTTAAAAGTTATAGGTAAATTGTTTAACGAGCAGTCATAAATCTACAGATCGCTCTTTACTACCACGAGCACGCATCAAACTCTACAAAGTTTATTAAAAACCAGAGGTCTTGATTTGAAAGTGCGCCGTAAGTCAATCTGGCAAATGTATACCTCACTCACGAAGTCAAGATAGTTTCACGGTTGACAAGTTTCTTCGTCATTATGTGGGGTTCAAATCACAACTTAAAGATGTATATTCGAGTTGACATCATAAGCGACTAATTGTAAATTCCTTTTTTTCCCGAAAATAGTAAGGTCGAACCTATAAATTGATTTCTCGTGGGAGTCATGAATTTATGTCCAGCTATCAACGTTCAGAAGTAGCAATTTGACATGGTTTGGTCGTTTTTATTAAGGCTTTCTAATAAGTCCAAGACCCCATATTATAAAGAGCGTTTATGCTTCAGTTGCATAATTTAAGCATTAGCCTGTGCGCGTTAAATATTGTATAGGCCAAAAGTCGACAATGTTTTGTTCTCTATCAACATTATGCGTGACGCTGAAAATAGAGTTACCGCTCCTGGAACGCATATATAAGTTCGGCTCTAAAGTTTGTTTTCTAAAAATCATTGTGGGTCATTGGTGATAGGACTATGAGACTCAAACCTTGTTTTCTTGAAGTCACATCCAATTATTACCTGTCGCTAATTAATCATGTTCAGTGGCCCACGTCATTCTGTGGTTGGCACGTGTTTCGCGGGGAGCTCTGCTGTAACGGCACCTTGATTGGGTGTCAGCGTGGGTCAATCATTGGATGTGAACAATGTCACCGCTATACTGACACGTCACTGATTTATTTCTGATCACGGTGACACATCGTTATCAGCAACTTTACACAGCCTAAGTCCGCTTTTAATATTTCTTCAATTAAGTCACGAACAGGAACTTTGTCGATTCCATATCAGAAGGAGAAAACGCAAGGACAATTGTATTCCAAACAACTAATAGAAAACGTATGACATACATTGTCAAACAATGAAATATAGAAAAATATTATACATTTAAGAAACAAATGAGAAACATAGGGTATATAAAGTGTCCACTCGGTCACCATTTCCCAGTGTGTAAAGATAGTCGGCTAACAATAAAGAGTAATATATGTTAATTCTTCCCGATATCGCAATAATAAAGAGCGTTAATCCCACTTCTGTGCAGAATGTTGGAAGCATGTGCAAACATTCCTATGACTTCATAAATAAGACATGTAAAAAGACATGAGCTTGAAGGTAGCTATTCATTTTAAAGTAAAATATAACTTTGAAGCATCAATTAAACCTAACCTTTTTCGTGTACCGGGGGTTAAACTTTTTTGAATCTAACTACTGTCCTTGGTTATCCTTAATCTCCAAATCTCACTCGACTCCACTTCGTATAACTTGTTATTTGTTGATGGGTGCGTTATACTAATTTAAAGCCACATGGCGGTTTTTGATCCAAATATATCGAAATAGGTCCATAAATACTTGAATTACCTTTCTACGAGCATTGTAGGTCATAGACATGAAGTCATAAAAAATTCAACATTGAACACAGAATTTGATTATATGACTATGAGACTCAAACCTTGTGTTCTTGAAGTAACATCCAATCATTACCTGTCGCTAATTAATCAAGTCCAGTTGCGTACGTCATTCTGTGGTTGGCACGTGCTTCACGGGGAGCTGTAACAGCACTTGATTGGGTGTCAGCGTGGGTCAATCATTGGATATGAACAATGTCACCGCTGCACTGACACGTCACTGATTTTTTTCTGATCACGGTGACACATCGCTATCAGCAACTTTACACAGCCTAAGTCCGGTTTTAATATTTCTTCAATTAATTCACGAATGGGGACTTTGTCCATTCCACACCAGAAGGAGAGAACACAAGGACAATTTTATTCCAAACAACTAATAGAACACCTATATGACATGCATTGTTAAATAATGAAATATAGAAAAATATTATACATTTAAGAAACATTTGGGTACATAAAGTGTCCATTCAGTCACCGTTTTCCAGTAGGTAAACATACATGTAGTAACAATAAAGAGTAATATATGTTAATTATTCCCGGTATGGCAATAATAAAGAGCGTTCATCTCAGTTCTGGGCATAACGTTGGAAGCTGTGTAAATATTCCTATCACTTCGTAAATAAGACATGTAAAAGACATGAGCATGAATGTATAGCTATTCATTTTAATGTAAAATATAACTTTGAATCATCAAATTAAACCTAGCCTTTGTCGTGTTCCGGGGGGGGGGGTACAATTTCTTGTATCTATATACTGTCCTGGTTATCCTTAATCCCCAAATCTTACCGACTCCACTTCGTATAACTTGTTATCTGTTGCTGTGTGCGATATAGTGTCCTCCCCTTCAAATACACATAGCAATATTCGCTTTTGAATTTTTTTCCAGGTATATCGAAATAGGTAGATAAATACTTAAATTACGTTTCTGCGAGTCATACAAAATACAACATATAACACATAATTTGGAAGCTCGAAAGAGCCATGTCCGTTTAATATATGTAGTGTCTAAATTTTTAATAATTCCCGCCTGATTCGCCTTCTGTTCGGGACATTTGAGCGATTTGGGAGAGGACTTGCACAAAAATCCTTCTGATATCATCCCATCATCAATCACTAGCATTTTGCTAAACTTTTTTATTTGTTTGTTTGGGAATAAATATATTTACACTAAAATAATAGTTATAATATATAAATTTATAAACTGTTCTTTAAATAAGTGATACGAACGCTCTTTATTTTGACCATATAAGGAATAAACTAACATAAACGCTCTTTATTGTTACGTCGAGAAAACGATAAGGAGGTTGTAGCAGCCAGATGCCCGTATATACTGGTATATATATATATATAAGATAACACGAAAAATAGGCGAGTCGCCAGAGTCTGAGTTGAAGATAAAACGATTTAGGAAATAATAAGCGAACATGACAAAAATTTACGAATTGAGTTATTCACCAAATGCGATGACTATTGGAATTTTGGAAGTGGGAAGTATGAGAATGGACAGACGAGAGAAACAATCAGAATGAGATTTGATTTTCAGAATGCTTGGGTTTAATTACGAGGCGTGCCCACTCCGTTTGGCTCCGCGTGTCTTGACCTTGGTCGACCATTCTGGGTGTGTCGATTATACCAACGCAGTTAATATGCCCAGAGTGCCAAAATCGCTGATGATTTGACTGATTGACTACACATAGCAATCAAATTATGGTTAATGTGGATAACTTATAAATGTCGTTCTTCGGCTAAATAATTTATTATTATTTTGTTGGAGTAAGCTAATAGCAGAGGGTAATCAGTTGTAAATATGAGAATACCTGTTCAATTTATCAAATCCATACACACTGAAAACGGCTCATGTAGAATGGAAAGACTTCATGATAGGTGAGTGACTCCCGATTCCCCGATAATAGGAAGAATAAATTACTTCTTTTTTTTTAAATTTAAAATCATAGCTCTATAGTCTACGATGCATGTCAACTTTATTGGGCAATGGCATTAAAATTCCCCATGCATCTAACTAACATGTCTGACAATGAGAATGTTCTACGTGTCTATCTAATCCTTCACATCAGTGACATCACACACCTGGTGGATTCACATTTTCTATTATATTTATTATTCAGTCGTTGAATATTCGGTTCTTAACTTTTGTAAATTTGTGTTTACATCTATTTGGTCGTTCGCTTACTCGATGGGTTGAACTTATTACATATACGAACAAACAACAGAGGTACTATAATCACTCGTTTACAATATTAACCCAACAAACCGGCCAAAAACGGCCAAATAAAGCTGCAACAGCCTAAATTATCTTGGGTCTGTCTCAATAAAACCATACAAATATGGATATCATTGGAACCGGCTCATTGACCACATTGTGATGGTTACAGTTATGCCCTGTGCCAATGCATTCTCTTATATATGCGAGTCGACCATAGGTCGCCTCGCATATATAAGAGAATGCATTGGCCTAAATTTTTTTAATAATTTTTAATGTGTTAAGCCAATGCATTCTCTTATATATGCGAGGCGACCTATGGTCGACTCGCATATATAAGAGAATGCATTGGCACAGGGCCGTTCTGTTGGGTAAAGGGTTAAGTTATTAAATCTGTAATAGGGAGTTATAGTGTGGTATTTAATGTTTCAAGCGGCCCGGGATAAAGGTAATTAATGTTAAACCATAAATCCGATATATATTATAAGTATTTAGTGGAAGTAATCAATGTTGAAAACAATGCACTATAACGGTGTGACTAATTACCGCCCGGGGACCGCCCGGGACCGCCCGGGGACCGCCCGGGGACCGCCCGGGACCGCCCGGGCGGCCCAACGAGCCCGTGGACACAATATCTCGACGGTATAACGTCGCGACATGCCACCTGAGGGCAACATAGAAAAATTTACTCGCTCGCTCGTCTCCGGCCGGTCATATTAACCCCACAAATGCCGATATTGGCTAAAAGAGCCTGGGTGATTACTGGTGTCTTCGTGTGTGTTCAGACAGATTATTTTGGTGATTCTCGGTTGTGCAATAAGTGCAATACACCTGAGTGTTAATTCCATGTATTGACTCGTTGACGCGTCCACGGCCGATGTTATTAACCCCTCAAATTCCGGTAAAATAGTGTATAAACAAAAGAACCTTGGAACCGCCCGGGACCGCCCGGGCGGCCCCATAGGCCCGTGGACACTATATCTCGACGTTATAACATAGCGACATACCCCACGAGGTCAACCTACAAAATGTTACTCCCTCGCTCGACCCCGGCCGCCGTTATTAACCCCTCAAAATCCGACAAAATGGTATATAGACAAAAAGTACATTGGGACCGCCCGGGACCGCCCGGGACCGCCCGGGTGGCCCCACGTGCACGTGGACACAATATCTCAAAGTTATAACGTAGCGACATACCCCATGATGTCAACCTAGAAAATGTTACTCGCTCGCTCGACCCCGGCCGGTGTTATTAACCCCTCAAAATCCAACAAAATGGTTTATAAACAAAAATAACATTGGGACCGCCTGGGACCGCCCGGGACCGCCCGGGTGGCCCCACGTGCCCGTGGACACAATATCTCGACGTTATAACGTAGCGACATACCCCACGAGGTCAACCTACAAAATGTTACTCGCTCGCTCGACTCCGGCCGGTGTTATTAACCCCTCAAAATCCGATAAAATGGTATATAAACAAAAAGAACATTGGGACCGCCCGAAACCGCCCGGGAGGCACCATGGGCCCGTGGACACTATATCTCGACGTTATAACATAGCGACATACCCCACGAGGTCAACCTACAAAATGTTGCTCGCTCGCTCGACTCCGGCCGGTGTTATTAACCCCTCAAAATCCGACAAAATGGTATATAGACAAAAAGAACATTGGGACCGCCCGGGACCGCCCGGGTGGCCCCACGTGTCCGTGGACACAATATCTCGACGTTATATCGTAGCGAGATACCCCATGAGGTCAACCTAGAAAATTTTACTCGCTCGCTCGACCCCGGCCGTTGTTATTAACCCCTCAAAATCCAACAAAATGGTTTATAAACAAAAATAACATTGGGACCGCCCGGGACCGCCCGGGTGGCCCCACGTGCCCGTGGACACAATATCTCGACGTTATAACGTAGCGACATACCCCACGAGGTCAACCTACAAAATGTTACTCGCTCGCTCGACTCCGGCCGGTGTTATTAACCACTCAAAATCCGATAAAATGGTATATAAACAAAAAGAACATTGGGACCGCCCGAAACCGCCCGGGAGGCACCATGGGCCCGTGGACACTATATCTCGACGTTATAACATAGCGACATACCCCACGAGGTCAACCTACAAAATGTTACTCCCTCGCTCGACCCCGGCCGGCGTTATTAACCCCTCAAAATCCGATAAAATGGTAAATAGACAAAAAGAACATTAGGACGCCCGGGACCGCCCGGGTGGCCCCACGTGCCCGTGGAAACAATATCTCGACGTTATAACGTAGCGACATACCCCATGAGGTCAACCTAGAAAATGTTACTCGCTCGCTCGACCCCGGCCGGTGTTATTAACCCCTCAAAATCCGACAAAATGGTATATAGACAAAAAGAACATTGGGACCGCCCGGGACCGCCCGGGTGGCCCCACGTGCCCGTGGACACAATATCTCGACGTTATAACATAGCGACATACCCCAACTAGAAAATGATACTCGCTCGCTCGACCCCGGCCGGTGTTATTAACCCCTCAAAATCCGACAAAATGGTATATAGACAAAAAGAACATTGGGACCGCCCGGGACCGCCCGGGTGGCCCCACGTGTCCGTGGACACAATATCTCGACGTTATATCGTAGCGAGATACCCCATGAGGTCAACCTAGAAAATTTTACTCGCTCGCTCGACCCCGGCCGTTGTTATTAACCCCTCAAAATCCAACAAAATGGTTTATAAACAAAAATAACATTGGGACCGCCCGGGACCGCCCGGGTGGCCCCACGTGCCCGTGGACACAATATCTCGACGTTATAACGTAGCGACATACCCCACGAGGTCAACCTACAAAATGTTACTCGCTCGCTCGACTCCGGCCGGTGTTATTAACCACTCAAAATCCGATAAAATGGTATATAAACAAAAAGAACATTGGGACCGCCCGAAACCGCCCGGGAGGCACCATGGGCCCGTGGACACTATATCTCGACGTTATAACATAGCGACATACCCCACGAGGTCAACCTACAAAATGTTACTCCCTCGCTCGACCCCGGCCGGCGTTATTAACCCCTCAAAATCCGATAAAATGGTAAATAGACAAAAAGAACATTAGGACGCCCGGGACCGCCCGGGTGGCCCCACGTGCCCGTGGAAACAATATCTCGACGTTATAACGTAGCGACATACCCCATGAGGTCAACCTAGAAAATGTTACTCGCTCGCTCGACCCCGGCCGGTGTTATTAACCCCTCAAAATCCGACAAAATGGTATATAGACAAAAAGAACATTGGGACCGCCCGGGACCGCCCGGGTGGCCCCACGTGCCCGTGGACACAATATCTCGACGTTATAACATAGCGACATACCCCAACTAGAAAATGATACTCGCTCGCTCGACCCCGGCCGGTGTTATTAACCCCTCAAAATCCGACAAAATGGTATATAGACAAAAAGAACATTGGGACCAGCCGGGGTCGAGCGAGCGAGTAACATTTTCTAGGTTGACCTCATGGGGTATGTCGCTACGTTATAACGTCGAGATATAGTGTCCACGGGCCCATGGGGCCTCCCGGGAGGTCCCGGGCGGTCCCGGGCGGTCCCGGGCGGTCCCAATGTTCTTTTTGTTTATATACCATTTTATCGGATGTTGAGGGGTTAATAACACCGGCCGGATTCGAGCGAGCGAGTAACATTTTGTAGGTTGACCTCGTGGGGTATGTCGCTACGTTATAACGTCGAGATATAGTGTCCACGGGCCCATGGGGCCTCCCGGGCGGTCCCGGGCGGTCCCAATGTTCTTATTGTTTATATACCATTTTATCGGATTTTGAGGGGTTAATAACACCGGCCGGGGTCGAGCGAGCGAGTAACATTTTCTAGGTTGACCTCATGGGGTATGTCGCTACGTTATAACGTCGATATATAGTGTCCACGGGCCCATGGGGCCTCCCGGGCGGTCCCGGGCGGTCTCAATGTTCTTTTTGTTTATATACCATTTTATCGGATGTTGAGGGGTTAATAACACCGGCCGGAGTCGAGCGAGCGAGTACCATTTTGTAGGTTGACCTCGTGGAGTATGTCGCTACGTTATAACGTCGAGATATAGTGTCCACGGGCCCATGGGGCCTCCCGGGCGGTTTCGGGCGGTCCCAATGTTCTTTTTGTTTATATACCATTTTATCGGATTTTGAGGGGTTAATAACACCGACCGGAGTCGAGCGAGCGAGTAACATTTTATAGGTTGTCCTCGTGGGGTATGTCGCTACGTTATAACGTCGAGATATTGTGTCCACGGGCACGTGGGGCCACCCGGGCGGTCCCAATGTTCTTTTTGTCTATTTACCATTTTATCGGATTTTGAGGGGTTAATAACACCGGCCGGGGTCGAGCGAGCGAGTACCATTTTCTAGGTTGACCTCATGGGGTATGTCGCTACGTTATAACGTCGAGATATAGTGTCCACGAGCCCATGGGGCCTCCCGGGCGGTCCCGGGCGGTCCCGGGCGGTCCCAATGTTATTTTTGTTTATATACCATTTTATCGGATGTTGAGGGGTTAATAACACCGGCCGGGGTCGAGCGAGCGAGTACCATTTTCTAGGTTGACCTCGTGGGGTATGTCGCCACGTTATAACGTCGAGATATAGTGTCCACGGGCCCATGGGGCCTCCCGGGCGGTCCCGGGCGGTCCCAATGTACTTTTTGTTTATATACCATTTTATCGGATTTTGAGGGGTTAATAACACCGGCCGGAGTCGAGCGAGCGAGTACCATTTTGTAGGTTGACCTCGTGGGGTATGTCGCTACGTTATAACGTCGAGATATAGTGTCCACGGGCCCATGGGGCCTCCGGGCGGTCCCGGGCGGTCCCGGGCGGTCCCAATGTTCTTTTTGTTTATATACCATTTTATCGGATGTTGAGGGGTTAATAACACCGGCCGGAGTCGAGCGAGCGAGTACCATTTTGTAGGTTGACCTCGTGGGGTATGTCGCTACGTTATAACGTCGAGATATAGTGTCCACGGGCCCATGGGGCCTCCCGGGCGGGTCCCAATGTTCTTATTGTTTATATACCATTTTATCGGATTTTGAGGGGTTAATAACACCGGCCGGGGTCGAGCGAGCGAGTAACATTTTCTATTTTGACCTCATGGGGTATGTCGCTACGTTATAACGTCGAGATATAGTGTCCACGGGCCCATGGGGCCTCCCGGGCGGTCCCGGGCGGTCCCAATGTGCTTTTTGTTTATATACCATTTTATCGGATGTTGAGGGGTTAATAACACCGGCCGGAGTCGAGCGAGCGAGTACCATTTTGTAGGTTGACCTCGTGGGGTATGTCGCTACGTTATAACGTCGATATATAGTGTCCGCGGGCCCATGGGGCCTCCCGGGCGGTCCCGGGCGGTCCCAATGTTCTTATTGTTTATATACCATTTTATCGGATTTTGAGGGGTTAATAACACCGGCCGGGGTCGAGCGAGCGAGTAACATTTTCTAGGTTGACCTCATGGGGTATGTCGCTACGTTATAACGTCGATATATAGTGTCCACGGGCCCATGGGGCCTCCCGGGCGGTCCCGGGCGGTCTCAATGTTCTTTTTGTTTATATACCATTTTATCGGATGTTGAGGGGTTAATAACACCGGCCGGAGTCGAGCGAGCGAGTACCATTTTGTAGGTTGACCTCGTGGGGTATGTCGCTACGTTATAACGTCGAGATATAGTGTCCATGGGCCCATGGGGCCTCCCGGGCGTTCCCGGGCGGTCCCAATGGTCTTATTGTTTATATACCATTTTATCGGATTTTGAGGGGTTAATAACACCGGCCGGGGTCGAGCGAGCGAGTAACATTTTATAGGTTTTCCTCGTGGGGTATATAGCTACGTTATAACGTCGATATATTGTGTCCACGGGCACGTTGGGCCACCCGGGCGGTCCCGGGCGGTCCTAATGTTCTTTTTGTCTATTTACCATTTTATCGGATTTTGAGGGGTTAATAACACCGGCCGGGGTCGAGCGAGCGAGTACCATTTTGTAGGTTGACCTCGTGGGGTATGTCGCTACGTTATAACGTCGAGATTTAGTGTCCACGGGCCCATGGGGCCTCCCGGGCGGTCCCAATGTTATTTTTGTTTATAAACCATTTTGTTGGATTTTGGGGGGTTAATAACACAGGCCGGGGTCGAGCGAGCGAGTAACATTTTCTAGGTTGACCTCATGGAGTATTGTGTCCACGGGCACGTGGGGCCACCCGGGCGGTCCCGGGCGGTCCTAATGTTCTTTTTGTCTATTTACCATTTTATCGGATTTTGAGGGGTTAATAACGCCGGCCGGGGTCGAGCGAGGGAGTAACATTTTGTATGTTGACCTCGTGGGGTATGTCGCTATGTTATAACGTCGAGATATAGTGTCCACGGGCCCATGGGGCCGCCCGGGCGGTCCCGGGCGGTTCCAAGGTTCTTTTGTTTATACACTATTTTACCGGAATTTGAGGGGTTAATAACATCGGCCGTGGACGCGTCAACGAGTCAATACATGGAATTAACACTCAGGTGTATTGCACTTATTGCACTACCGAGAATCACCAAAATAATCTGTCTGAACACACACGAAGACACCAGTAATCACCCAGGCTCTTTTAGCCAATATCGGCATTTGTGGGGTTAATATGACCGGCCGGAGACGAGCGAGCGAGTAAATTTTTCTATGTTGCCCTCAGGTGGCATGTCGCTACGTTATACCGTCGAGATATTGTGTCCACGGGCTCGTTGGGCCGCCCGGGCGGCCCCGGGCGGTCCCGGGCGGTCCCCGGGCGGTCCCGGGCGGTCCCCGGGCGGTAATTAGTCACACCCCACTATAATATCAGTAATGGCAGATTATCGCACCATTTTGTTTCTGTGACGAAAACCGCAAATTCCGCTGAGCCTTTGAAAAGAAGAAAAGTCGGAAAGCCAATCGGATTATACAGGATCATATTGCACGTTGCACCCTCTATTCAAAATTGTCCCACCATTAATTAGTCTCCGTTTTGTTCCATGATTTTGCCTTTCATTATAATGACTTTCCTAATTAACACGGTATCGTGTTTGTCTAGTGGCAACCGAATGGGCTCACTTGATTGGTGAACCCATAGGAACAGCACTAACCCAATTAAGCCACGCCCCTAATTAAGAAGACTAAAGGGAACCGATTAAGAAAACATGTTTTGGTAACCATAAACAGGTTCCTGGTGTCCCCCAGTCGCATACGGTCTTCGCATACTTATACAGCTTCTTCAAAAACAGTCTTCGGGTAATTATGCCTTAATTGAAAATTTCTTGATTCCTTTCTCAAATGTCAGGACGTTCATATCACATATAATCTCAATGCACGACTCAATCCTCATCATTCACTTTAGTTGGAACTTCGTGAGCCTTGCTGTATATCGAGTTATCTTTTTGAATCAAATTCCCGTTGTTTTCGACTCATATTTATCATGCATAACAGGTATGTCATATCAACAGTGTACATTGACTCACTTAGATCGACTAGAACTGAAAGAACACCGCGTAACTCGAGACCGACGAACTACAATGAGTCCATATACACAAAAAACATCGTACTTCCAATACATAACCAACCATGCATACGGGTGGACACCTGAATAAGGGCTAGATTTAACACGGGTTCACGCAGGGTACATTTATTGTTTAATTTCGCTTTAACAATGGTAATTGGACTCGTTTGGTGCACGATATTTACAGAATGTGTGGAAGAATATGGTCTTTTTGTCGTTGTTTACTTGAAGACTATGTTCTTCAATACAGCGAGTCGAGCTCTATTTGCTTAGGGATGTCTTGTGAAATCGAACGGGAAATCTTACGGACTAACGCTTGGGGTGATCATGTATCCGTGCCATGTTGACCTATTCACATCCAACGAAAAGATTGATAAATTTAATCTATGAGAAAGTAGCAACTTAGCTGCTGAAAGTTTCTTGTAACCGTTTTCGAGGATGTAAATAATTTATGTAGATAAACAAGTTTTCATAATTAAAACGATTTCAATTAAAATTCAATAGAACTAAAGTTGCTACATATAACAAAAAACTGTGCATAGATATATTCGTTCAAATTAGTTTCCCCCTCTTCAGAGTATAGAGTTGATGTTAATGCTACTTTAACCAAACTCGGCATGTGATTGTATTGTGACCATTTAAGTTTTGTAAATTTGGCAAAATATATAGGTCGAAAATTGGGAGTTAATTTAAGTTGCTTTCTCCAATGACAGTTCTAGCTGAATATAGACTCTTTCTTTAACCAGACGTTATATGGACAATATTCGAGGGGTCAAATGTACGTCTTCATAGGATTACATCTATATCAAACAACTGAAATCAACACCGGCGCCTATATTTATACTATTCAATGTTTCCCGCACGATGAGGGTGCTCATAATACCAGACGTTTCATTCAAACAGTGAAGTCAGTTTCATACGTTGGCACCCATTACATTATTTTAAGCTTTAGCGTGTCAATCATCAAAACCATCTAATTTCTTCACTGTTACCATTTTGCGAAAATGCGTGATTGACATCTGCAGAGAGACGATACAGCTGAGAATATATCTATTTTGAGCAGATAAGAATTGAAATTTAACCCCGCTTAACGTTAGGCTAGAATGTTTCGTAACCAATCGCATACCCGCAGTTTATATCTATAGCTTATGCACTTAGACATCTGCGTATGTTCACTTGATAACACGCCAGATAAGGTGTCTTGTTTTAAGGCGGAGCATACACCTCTGCGTGTTATTGACATCGTCTCTCCGCCCATCGACCGAGTTTGAAAACGCTCTCGGCATTTTGCGAGATCTCAGTAAAGCGAGAATGATAGTTTAGAAGCCGCGTCGAAAACTTTTTTGTCTCGAAAATTAACTGACCAACACAGGATAAGCATTAAAACACAGACTTATTCCGAAACGAACATTACAAAAATGTTCGTACGTGACTGCGGATAGTTAACTGTGTAATTTCCATGTTGCTTATAGAGGATTTTATTCTATTGTTTACAGATTTGGAGGTGATAGGAGGTTACCGTACCGGACCTCACAAGGCCTAGCTGCATGGAAGGTTATGGGGAAAGGGAGTTCCAATAGCCTATCCTGGATTCCCAATTTTACACTGATCGTCATATTTCTCCTTTGCTTTATCCTGCATTACGGTAAGTCACTTATATTATCATTTATAGCTCTTTTTTCGAGCAATTATGGATGAAGCTAAACACCGGGTAGCCATTATTCCTCTTCGTGAAGTTATTTATTGACGATGAGAGGCTCGCGGCGGGTTATTTTCTTCGCTTTTGCTTTCACTTGGCAGGTTGTTTGACTCTCCAAATTCATTGCTGCTGCCCTTTATAAACTTAAGGCTTGACCATTCATCGTGTCACCCAAATAACCATACAACTATCTCTTGAACACGTCACTAAATCGCACAGATCATCGACAATTATCGGTGTGATACCGTGCGAAAGTACTCACTGTATTTACTTATAAACATAAAGTACCATGTTCTACCAAACTTTCCAAAACAATTTTAGCATTGCATCAATATATAAACCAATGCCTCATTCGAGAGTGACCAAAATACACTTGTTATTAACTTCAACAACAGAAAACAGAGTTCTCAATGCAGTGCTAAAGTCGCGGCAAAATAGTCAAAATTCCTGATTTTTTTTAAACCAATCTTCACTATTTCTATGTTCAATGTCTTAATACTCTGAAGCAAAATATATCCAAATTTGTAAACAATAGATTTCTAGTGAGGTATGTGTCCAGTTCTACAGTAAACCACAACCAAACGACACATTTTTGTAATACCCACCAGTAATATTTTGAAGGAATATATATTAAATCACCAATCTACAAATAAATAGCTAATGACCCACATTACCTTTGGTGTCATCATCATTATGATATATATAGCCAGTGTTACTTTACTAGGTGAGAATGGGTGGGGGTTATACATTTACCCTATATATCAGTATCTTGTTGGAATGGGGTTGGGGTTTATATATATAATACACATGTACCCTATATATCAGTATATTGTGGTAATGGGTGGGGTTATACATGCACCCTATATATCATTATCTTGTGAGCATGGGTGGGGGTTATATATATACACACCCTATATCTCAGTATATTTATACATGTACCCTATATCTCAGTATCTTGTGAGAATGAGGTGTGTATTATATATTTACCACAGCTTGTGAGAATGGGGGGTTATACATGTGCCCTACATATCAGTATCTTGTGAGAATGGGGTGTGGATACATTTACCATACCTTGTGAGCATGGGGGTTATACATGTGCCCTATATATCAGTATCTTGAGATAATGTGGTGTGGGTTATACATTTACCACATGTGAGAATGAGGGTTTATACATGCGCCCTATATATCAGTATCTTGTGAGAATGGGGTGTGGGTTATACATTTACCATACCTTGTGGGCATGGGGTGTCGTTATATATATACAGGTTCACTCTTTAGTTTTAAGCAGCGACACGGTAAGGTATGCTATTCAACAGTGGGTTTTACATGTTTCCTATCTTATTTCAGCATCGCCCTGTGGCATCGACCAGTGTTGGGTGGAATACAACAACATCCGTGATAGAATGGGACAACAGATGCTCAATTCAGAACTACCAAAGGATATTTCTGCAAACCAACCACAGTGCGTTACGTTGAGGACATACATGAAGTGCGTCAAGAGCAAACAACGTGGTTGCCATGGCGATATTCGTTACAACAGTGTTAAAATCGGGATTAGAAACCAGATGAAACAATTTAGCTGTAATCACACTGGTAGTGTTCATGTTGTTCCAAAAGGCATTCCAATGAAACCTCCACCAAGTTCTCTCTGTGCCTACCACGGTAGGAAGGTTTACCGACATTGTGGTCTGTTTGGAGACCCTCATTTGCGGACTTTCAACAATGAGTTCCAAACTTGCAGAGTCAAAGGGGCTTGGCCTCTGATCAACAATGAACACTTAACAGTCCAAGTGACAAACGATATGGTGACGTCCACTGGAGGTGCCACCGCTACAAGCAAAGTGAGTATTTAACCCATTATTTATTAAATGGAATCTCCCATCAGTTATCAAAGTATACATTGGAATAGTCTATTATTCATCTGGAGAGATGTTCATGAAATATAAGCAGACGACATATAATACAAGTACAGGATGATTCTTGTTCATATATGGGGAATGTTTAGTTAATACATCCAGCCGTTTGTGTAACTTATTATCTGAACATTTCTTATGGGAATTACTCGTCAATGAGTATTTAGTAAAGACAGAGTTAAACAAAAATCATGTGATATTGAACATGAATCCATTATAGGGATTGAATCATTGAACTGAGGAATCATGTGACATTGAACATGAATCCATTTAAGAATTGAACTGAGTTTGGCTATTCCTCTTTTCGTCACATTCATCCTAACTTTGGCCCAAACAACTCTGTTTCAAAGTGTGAAGGGAAAAGACAAAATGTCAGTTTATTGAGGTGACAGCTACATGCCCAGGTTACATTGTAGTAATTCATGTTAACATAATCTGGTATCATTTTTATCAAAATAACATGTAATATATCTTAAACACTCTTACTAATTTTAGAATAGTGTAACACATATATACCAAGGTCGAATTTCAGGTAGATTTAACACTATATCAGACCTAAATATTGGAATTTTTCTTGTAGCATTTGATCTGCACAGTTTTGTCGTTCAATGTCGTTTTCTGGGGCGAGCTTTGACGTGCTTCAAGGCTCATAATATGTGTAGAATCTATGAAAGTTAGTTAAAAGAACCACTCTGTTCCACTGTGCATGGAATGGGAAATGTCATGTAAATGGAGAGCTTTCAGATGAATAGCAACAAGCGATATTTCCGACTAAATCCTGAAAAGTTACCCATAATTCTGCTGTGGTTATGGAGTCGATTACTTAGGGCATTACCTTACTTGCTGGAAAAAGACGAACCGAAGATGCATTTCATAGGTCTTAAGGTCTTAAATCTTGTTACCAAAACTACAAATTTAACAAGGGTTAACCCTTTCTGTACTAAAGCATCATGCATAGGAAATGTTCAGAAAATAAGTTCAACAAATAGAGCGTTTGTTGAACTTATTATCTGAACATTTCCCTCAATAAATAGGACTCCTTCTGCACTATTTTTCTGTCGTCTGCTTTTATCCCCTTAACACCCCTCCCAATGAATAATAAATCTACCATTCAATATATAAAGGGTTAATTTATATTTGTATCAGCACACATATGCTTCATGCCACACATCAAGTGCCAATTGCATGTAGATTAAATATAAACAAAAGTAGCTATGGTCTTTCCGTAAACAAGATTTCACATGGAGATTCTGGCAGTTCGGACACGTTTTAACAGGAGGCTGCTTCCGCCCACATAACTGGTGTCAAGAAGTGCAGGTGTGGAACAAATTTATTCTGAATGAAAATCGGCCCTACTCTGCTCTCCCAGTCCCGGCTCTCAATCGAACACAGCCAACATTCCTCCGCGCACCTGGGAGCAGTTTACTACATACACAGCTTAGCTTGCTCAAGCCGTCATAATTTGATTTACTGAGGGTAGGAGGTATGCCAGGAAACTTCATCGCCAATATGGTACGATGTTTGTCCAAATATATTAAGCTCTTTAGAATGGCCAGTTAATGGTTGAAACTACAAATCTTATGGTAGCAGTTCGAGGTCTCTGTCCCGCGTTGAACAATATCTTTACTATCGTTTTTATCTTTTGACTTTTGTAAATCAAGGATATACATGCCCCATAACTCTGACGGTGCTGTGAAATGTCCCCTAAATCCATTTCACAACTGATCGGCTATATCTGTTGCTTCATGAGTTCAAAATTATAAGATATATATTACCTACATGTATTTTTGTATTTTATTGACATCTAAATGTGCCATTTAGATAAGAAAAATACGAATTTGTCACGCTCACTGAAGCAAGCACATTTGAAGCAACGAACACTCATACCGATTCCATGCCTCCATACATCTGAATACCAAAAGAAAACCTCGTTTTTAATTTGACAAATAGCAAAGAAGACCCACCATGCATCCCCCCAAGTTCATCTTTATATTCGAACAGACCATTCTGGATTTTTTTCCATGCTGCAACCATTTGACAAATGTATTGTTGTGTTCAGCTTTGTACTCCTGCATTATATGCAGTGTTCATTATCATATACCCTTAATAAATGACCTCGAATTCAGTCACGCAGAAAATCCTGCTTAAATGGTTTAATTAAGAAAAAACGAAGAATGCGGGTTCATCCACTTTATATACTCGATCTTAATATTCGATGTAATGTGTTATAAGCTCACACGTGTCCGGCCTAGTTTTGGGGAGAATGTTACGACATAGCGATCTACATCGTAGCCTGGGGGCAATAGTGGTATCTGATGTGAAGAATGACGGCAAATATGCGCATGTATACTGCACAGACCTATATATCCGCTGTTTCACGCATACAGTAATGCCCAAAGTAATTGACCACTTAACCACAGCAGAATTATGGGTAATTTTTCAGGATTTAGTCGGAAATATGGCTTGTTGCCATTCATCGGAAAGCTGCTCTGGTTAAGTGGTCAATTACTTTGGGCATTACTGTATTTACATGTTAGAAACGGCTAAATGGAGCCTTGATGTATACAGCACGAATTTGTTGTTTAACCCTTTCTATGCTAAATGGATTCAGTTATAAAAGTATACACTGGAACAGTCTATTATTCATATGGAGGTGTGTTCAGGAAATAAAATCATACGGCAGACAAAAACAAAATAATACAAGAGCGGAATGATTCATACCCATTGGTGGGGAATGTTTGGATAATAAGTTCAACAATCGTTTGTTGAACTTATCATCTTATCATTCCCTAAGGGAAGTACTCGTCAATGTGTATTTAGTATAGAAATGGTTAAAGGGATTGTATTTGGATCTCTGTATTTGTGTTTGTGGTTTCGTTTGTTGTCCCGCCTTTCGGTAGCTTTTCTAATTAAAAGGGTCAGGGTTACCTTGAACTGAATATTGTCGTTCCTATTTCGGAAATTCAGAAACGCGCTATACTCATGCTGTTTATTCAGACCAAGCAAACATCAATAGAGAGGGGCGTTGCAAAGTCGTCTTTAGATTTGTGCCCCGAGCCCTTAGCATTGTAAATTGGTACTAATATTAATAATATGTTTTAATTAAACCATTAGATGTAATGACATTTTCAACTGGCATTCAATGCTTTTAATGTTACAACACTGGACGACGCGAGACCATGCACACGAGGCCGAACCTATAGCTATTTCGGGATAATATCAGACGCTCAAATTTAAGCACCGTCTTGTTTCAACCATTAAATTTCACGAGCCCTTAACGACCGAGACTCACGGATAGCGAGCTACACTGGGTTGCGGCAAAGGTGTGGGAACCATTGAAGATAGTGCGAGGCCAGTAATGGTGGATAAATATTATTTGAAACCTAAATTGAAATTGGCAACAGCGTATATCCCGCTGAGGAAGGCAATTTGCTCGCTGCATGGAGAGCGGAAATATATTTCGGCCACAGATGTACTGCTTTTAGTAACATAAAGCCCAGTGCCGTGTGAAGAGGAGCTGTTATTTGGGAAATTGAATACAAACTAGCTCGAACAAAGAAGCGGCGGCGATCAAACCCCGGCTATTTATTTCGCATTCTTGTTAGCTTCGTGTAAATAAAGCACGATCCACTAGGACTCTAGAATGACCCGTTTATGACCCCATTTCGTTTTTCATCTAGAATTTCGTTATTTTAAGTTTAAACAAATCTCGACGATGAAATAATGTCCATGTTTTCGAAGTATTGAAATGATTCTCGTATAATCATGTTGTGAAGAAATTCAGCGCTTGTCAAAATGAATGTATGAGAAAAATACCACACGTCAGCATATTATTTCTGCTTGTTTTAAGGGTCGTGGCTTCTTTGATCATCGTGTCAGTTGCAGCTTTAGATTTTAATATGATCTTTACTGGGCGGTTTTTGCTCTCACATTTAATGCCCAGCCTGTAGAAAGATAGTATACTTCTGATTCTGGGTAGCATGTTGTTATATACTTGATGGTTTGTGCTTTTTCTGTCCAATCGTTTTCGCTTGTTAAAGTATAATTTTCTGAATTAAAAGGTTGCCTGCATGCACTGCACGATTCCTAACAGTATTCTCCGTTTAGGATTTTTCCTTTACTTATCCCTACATTCTTATCTATTTTCAGTTGACAGTTGTGATAAAACAGAACGAGGACTGTGTCAAGAACACTTTCCGTATGTACCAAGCACAGACAGACTACCTACCGGGTTACTTCTACGACGGCCAGACTTGGTACGGTGAACACAAAAGTGTCGAACTTGTGGAGCGGGATCCAGGAAAGCATGTGGAAATCTACATCAAATACATCGACACGACGATTTCTGTGCGCCAAATTGGACGTTATTTTACATTCGCCATAAACATGCCGGAAGATGTTCTGAATAGCACAAAAGAATCAGATCCACTCGAGCTGTGTACCTACGGTTGCCCGGCAACGGAGCGAATAGACCACCAAGAATTCCTTTCCACTCAGAGGACTAAGTACATGAATTTAGACAAGAGTAAGATTTCCATGAGCAAGTTGAAAGCTGAGAAAATCTGCCGCGAAGCGAAAGTTGTGAAGTTCTACTTCGATTCGTGTGTGTTTGATCTCATGACGACTGGAGATAAAAACTTTACGTTAGCTGCAAATAAAGCTCTCCAGGATGTTCTTCGACTCACACCTAATTCTGGTGATATTTTAGACAATGTTCCGTCGTACCACACCACTGGTGTACATGATTCTCAACAGGAGACGGATTATAATTCTGCAAGGACACCATGTGATCATCTTTACGTAGTGTGGTTAATCTCTTTACTGACAGTGCTACTTCGTCGTCAGTTACACGTTTTATAGCGTCAATGAAAACGGGGGATGGCGCCAAAACGTGTGTAGGAACGGAATTCATGGTTTTGTTCTTACGCGCCTTTTTGCTCGATCCTTCGTGGCATGTTTGTTATTATGTGTTATGAGAGGTGTTACTCTGGCTTCCAATATTACACGAGTTCGTTATCCCTTAAATATGGCATTTAAAGTTAATGATATACGAACGTAATGTAGTCACGCTCCGGTGCTGTGCAATTTTACAAAATTGCATCACAATAGAAACTAAATTATCCTTTTGTATAGATAATCGCACAGGGATGACATACATTTTCTTTTTGGATACAAGCGGATAGTATACCGACACTTGGCATTGTTAATATGTCTCGCACCTGCACATCGTGAATAAGTATCTTTGCTACGATCTCCCATGCATGCATCGAGGTCTATTCGAGCCCCCTTACATTTAAAATGAAAGAAAACATAAATATTTATTGACTATTCAATTCAGAATTTTCTGGTCGCAATTCTGGTTATTATAACGTGCTCCCATGCTGATTGCAACAACAATTTTTGACAGATCTGTATAAATTAAGTCAAGCTTGTATCATCCTTAAAAACTCACTTGCCAGAATTATTCACAACCTTCTGGTGATCTGAACACAACTTTTCTGAATGGTAATTGAACAATGGGTGAAGAGAGGTTACTATAACAAAACGTTCTCGTGTAAATTTGCCAAAATAAGTGACAACATAAATCACTAAAATGTTACAAAGCTGACATTGTATAGTACTTTAGGGACAACCACTAACGTGTATTGGAATCCAGACGAAAATCATTTCATCGAATGACTGATTAGTGAATACATTAATGCTCTTAAGTAATCGACTTCTTAACCACAGCAGAATTATGGGTAACTTTTCAGGATTTATTCTGAAATATGGCTTGTTGCCATTCATCGGAAAGCTGAAAAGTTACCCATAATTCTGCTGTGATTAAGAAGTCGATTACTTAGAGCATTACTGTATGTCCTGAATGCATGAGGAACAACTGATGTTTGGGAATAAATGTATATTGTTGGTCAGCTAGCTACGCATCCTTTCTGACGATTCTTAGAAAGGGGATAATCTTGAAGAAACATAAACGTCACAGTTGTTGCCATTCATCGGAAAGTTCTCACGGTGGAGTCTACAGTAATGCCCATAATAATCGACTCCTTAACCATAGCAGAATAATGGGTAACTTTTCAGGATTTAGTCGGAAATATGGCTTGTTGTCATTCATCGGAAAGCTCTCACTGAGAGCTTTCCGATGAATGGCAACAGCCCATATTTCCGACTAAATCCTGAAAAATTACCCATAATTATGTTGTGGTTAAGGAGTCGATTAGTTAGGGCATTACTGTATAACCTTCAACTAACACAACCGCGACCATTGTTCATGCGATGCATATGGGTGGTGGGGGTCTACTCACGTAAACATAAATCTATGAAATTTGCTCCTTTCTGAGCCCAAATGAGAAAGCGTCACCAACACATTCATTATGTTCTAATCCATCCGAGGTTGAGAAAGAAAATAGTATTAATTCTATAAGATTGTATAGCCAACCGCTTTCCGACCGAGGATGAACCAGTTCGTCCACTGTGATGAGTCAGAACTGTCCAACAATATCGTCATCCATATATGCCCTACACACGACACAACCATTGTTTTTTGTTTTGTTTGTGACAATTTATATTTGTTTGTTAATGTTCTCGAATACCAATGACTATTAAACGTACCTCGAATGATATATACACGTGTATTTTATATATGAACCAATATCGAGGTATAAATAGTGAGCGTATATATGGCTGATTATATACCCGTTCTATTTTAAATGGATTCTCCAATTCAGTTAAAAAGTATACATGGAATGGTCTATTATTCAATTGGAGGGGTGTTCGGGAAATAAAGGCAGATGACAGACAGCAAAACATAATACAACAACAGAATGATTCATATGCATAGGTGGGCTCTGAACATTTCCTAAGGGAACTACTCGTCAATGAGTATTTAGTATAGCAAGGGTTAAATATCTTCCTTTAATGAAGATTATATTTACCTAACTGTGTAGGTATACATGTATGGTACCTTATTCTTATTTGAATACTTGCGGTACTGTTTATAGTCACTCCATCTCCATCGTGAAGATTCACAACACAGTAATGTCCGAAGTATATATGACCCTTTAACCACAGCAGAATTATGGGAAATTTTTCAGGATTTAGTCTGAAATATGGCTTGTTGCCATTCATCGGAAAGCTCTCATCGAGAGCTTCCGATGAATGACAGCAAGCCATATTTCAGACTAAATCCTGAAAAGTTACCCATAATTCTGCTGTGGTTAAAGAGTCGATTACTTAGGGCATTACTGTACTCTGTGTGAGTGTTCATTGCTTCGAACAAATTTCCGAGTTGATGTTTTTTCATGGGCTTGTCTTGATCAAAGGTTAGAGTTGTACTTCGCGACACAACCATGCGCCATGAGGTCATACAACCCGACCACACAACCATAATTCTGCTATGGTTAAAGGGTCATATACTTTGGGTACTACTCTATATATGGTCGGGAACCCGTTGGAGAATATATATTTCACTCTCCCTGTAATATATATTGAGGTGTTCATTGCTTCGTATTGTGCGTGATCAAATTGACATACTTTATAGAGATGGCCATGTTATTTTTTCCGTCGCAATGACACTCTGAGACGCCCCTCAACTCAGACCAAGATTGGACATCGGTTCCGATGTTCACCCATCTTATCACAGCTAAAACAGACCATTTGAACCTAAACTTTTCATATACACTACATACCAAAGCTTCCTGAACTCTGAAACTTACCAGACAATGGCAAAGGTCCAGCTGTTTTCAATTTTTCGCAAAAAAAAATTCCGGGCACGTATGCCGGGTTGGGTGGGTGGTCGATGGGACCAACAAACATTTTTTTCCGTAACTCAATTTTTTTCTTCCTGCAAGTCATTTGGACTGTTTTTGCAATGAGTTTGGCTTAAAACACCCTACAATGTCAATATTAACATACATGAAAAATCTAATGATGATCAGACAAACAGTATAGCATGTAGGCCGAATTACCCCAAAATGACTCGTTCCTATTTACATGTCAATGTCAACATCCATGAAAAATAGTATGCACAGAAATTCATATACAGCTGTTTACAGTGAATTTCCCCCCGCAAATCTCTGTTTTAGTGTTAAAAAGGGGGGGGGGGTGTCCAAAAATGGTCGGGGAAAAAACTGCCGATAACGGAAAACATTTTGGACGCGGGGATGGGTGGGTCCCAACAATGGTCGAAAGGAAAAAATCAGCATATGTGCCTGAAAATGTTCCGACCCCCCCCCCCCCCCCGACCTATTTGAAATAAACATTCTTATGACTATTTATATTTACACCCAGCTAGCAGATTAAAACAGCATTTGACGTCCATTTCCAATGATACGATATGGTAGCATGTTGCTTCCAAACTTAATATGGAAACAAGTGTGACTCGCGCGCGACGTCACATGACGTCAGTTCAACCAATCAACGTCCTGTACATACATGTTTGAATGTAAAAAAAAAGTCTTTCCCCAAATTACGTCACATCGCGCTACGTTAATCGTTTCGATTGGACACTTTTATCCTGGTGCTACTAATAGTGAGTTCTGATTGGCGCTACTGAGGCGGAATCCAGATGTTCGGGAAATTGAAAGTCAACGACAAGTAATCAGACCCACTATTTATATGTGGGTCTCTAGTTAACTTTATAGAGTAATGCCCTAAATAATCGACTCCTTAACAATAGAAGAATTATGGGTAACTTTTCAGGATTTAGTCGGAAATATTTTCGACTAAATCCTGAAAAGTTTATACCCATTATTCTGCTGTGGTTAAGGAGTCGATTATTATGGGCATACTGTAGATTCCACCGTGTCCATGCATCCCTACTGTTACACTGTTATACGTAACTCATTCACTCCAATTCATTTGCCCATAAGCAACAATACACATTGGCAAATTTCTACCACTATATTAGTGCAATTAGGTAAACATGAATTTAAATAATAAACGTTTCGTTAAGAGAAACCGGCTCCTGGCTCCAGGTTGATTTATAGCCACCATTTCGAATTCATCAAAGTCCTTCGCCCATATCATTATTCAGGGATAAAACGCAAATTGGTGGTCAAGGATACTAGCTGGAGGTAGAGATTAGACGAGAAGGAAATTTATGGACAATAACGACGGAATGTGAAAACGCACACCTGTGTGACGTCATGGTTCGCTTGTTGGGAACTTGAGACCGCCCTCTGGGGTCAGATCGCTATCCAACGGATTACTGAATTACAAATGCATTAATGTACTACATGATATATATATTCAAAAAGCCGATGTCGATATGCCCCCGAGACTAAAATGATATTGACCGTTTCGATGCCATTGTTCATATAAAGGCTTTGGTTGGTAAACAAGATTTACTACATTTGTGTCATAATTTATTAGGCTCTGCATGTGTGATGACGGCCACCGACGCGTTCAAACCTCCGGGTATATATATGCGGCATAATCGACATGAAATCTAGAACATTAATTATACTAAATTGGAATCAAGTTTATATATGAGCTTTCAAGGCAAACCCCACCATCGGTATCATTTCAATTCAATTCAATTTAATTACTCTTCATCATGTTGAATATTACAGAGTATGTGGATAATTACAATATAATAATACATAGCCTATATAGTATATAGTGTGTGTGCTATATGCATGAGGTTTTTTGAGTGATTATCCTGTGCAGGATAATAGACAATATATGTATATGGTGAAATTATTTAATTCAACAACTCATGGTAGTGTCCTAACGTGTGCGGTTATAGAATGCCTCAGCAGAGCCTACAGAATGGCATAACCCTTTTAATGAACATTGAAAGATTTTGTGTTCTCTTCTCCTTTCCCGAATTGAATAGTTTATTCAGTTTAATAATATTCGGTTTTCGGTAGAAGTAGGGCTTTATATATCTCTCTCGTGGAGTCTGTAGTGCAGGGCATTTTAAAATTACATGGAATTCGTCACCGAGTTCTAAGTTACATAAAGTACACTTTCTGACTGAGTAATCTGAACCTACCCAGGATCCCGATTATCAACATATTAAATAAAAATACATCATGTACGATCTCAGTTCTGATTAAAATCATACCCAGACTCTGAAAGTACTGAGTCTGAAGACAATGGGTAGAGATTCCATTACTCCCAGCAGGAATTACGTATTTGCCAGCCAATCACAATATCCTCATGAACGCGATGTGACCAATCAGGCGATAGTCGCATGGAATCCCCAAAGACAAGGGGAATTCCTTCAGCCGGTGCCGATTACAGTAAACCGCACCCAATAGTTATAAATAAAACAACAACTTTCCGCCACATGGCTAATGTTTACAAATTCAGAGTTTTACGACAGCAAATTTAACATTGAAAAGCGTATTTAAAGAGTACAGAATTTACCAATTTTACTTATTATGTAATATAATTGAATGTTATTAAGAAATTCAACATTTATTTAATTTCCGGCATATGATGTTAACTTCAAAATTAAATACAGAAAATATTATTTTGTTTCGAGTCATAAACGCATTTAAAGTTTGTTAAACGAGATTAATCTCAGTTAAAATTATGTCACAAGGCGCAGAAGATATTCTGAGAGAATGCGTAGCATCAATTCTCCCAGGAACTGGCATAAAGAGTCTGCGGAAACGAAACGAAACCGAAACTACATTATGTCAATCAAAGCTATTTTAAAGACAAATGTGGGCGGTGACGTCATACTGCAGGGGGTTGTCTGTGGAAGTTATTTATAACGACAGTAATGCGACATATAGCGGGTTTCATCAGACTCAGTACTTTTTAGAGTCTGAGTATGGTTTTAATCAGAACTGGTACGATCTGTGCAGATTCTATAGCAAAACTATCAAAAATAAAACTTGGGGCAACTGGGCCTAAGGATAGATATGATATATGTCAGAGTTATGGAGGTACGGACTCAGTATGAGTGTTCATTGCTTCGCATGCGCTTAACCCTTTCAGTGCCAGGGGCCGATCTCATCGGCCCTAATTTACGGTCGGTAAAATCGGCCCTAAAAAAAAACAACTTTTTTTTTGAGTATGCTATAGCGAATTTAAAAACAAACTGGATAAAACCTTAGGGGCATGTTATAACTCAAAACTATCACCAAGTATTCATAGTAATAATTTTGATGCCCATGAATAGCGTAAGATTCCCTGGCACTAAACCTACTAAATAAGTCTGTTAAAGAATATAAGAAAAAATTATTAAAATTGTAAAAAATTGTAAAAAATAATAACAAATGATGAAAATTTGTTAGGCCAATGCATTCTCTTAACCACAGCAGAATTATGGGTAATTGATCAGGATTTAGTCGGAAATATGGCTTGTTGCCATTCATCGGAAAGCTCTCGGCGATAGCTTTCCGATGAATGGCAACAAGCCATATTTCCGACTAAATCCTGAAAAATTACCCATAATTCTGCTGTGGTTAAGGGGTCAATTACTTTGGGCATTACTGTACAATCATTTGTTATTGGATGATCTTTTTTTTCTTTCTCGTTCTATTCCACATGGGCCAATACAGGATATTTATTTTTGGAAACTCTTCATAAACTTATTAAATTGGTAATGTACTCAAATGATGTTGTTAGTTTCTATATTCTCTGCTTCGTAGAATAAGGTACATGAAACAAGATTTCCATTATTTGACTCTCTCCTGAGTACGAAGTAATGTCACAGATGACAGATAAGCCGGAATGCAAAAACAAGATCGAGATATTTTTTGCACAGTTATCAAGAAAATGTATCAAATATATGTAATATCATATGCATAATAGTCACATATATATACTCATTAATTTGATTATATAGTCGGTGAGTGGCTTGAGTTCACGCCCTTTCAACGTAATGTTTAAAACGATGTGAGCCACGCGTTGCACAATCCACTATCCCGTCAATTAATTTTATTACGTCTTGAACATGGAAATGTGTAACTAAGTTTATGGCTGGAGCCATGCATAAAGTAAAATTATTTTCAATTATTAAATTTGATTTTAAGATAACATGTTCACCTGAACGTTTACAGACGACATCTGCGACTCAAATTAATTAATTGTCTTTATATTATCAATATTAGATCGTTGCTATTACCGCGAATTTATTGAAATTGGCGTACCTTCTCCCTTTAATTAACACAAACCGGTCCTTTTCACCATATATATACATATGTGATTTCAGTTTCAAAAAGATATGCTACATCCATCCCCATATTCGTGTATTACGTTCCTTAAATTGTTGTATGTAAGCTATCGCTTCTGGAATGCAAAATGAACTGAGAGATCAGGGACGTGCCTGTTGTGGGGGTTGGGATGGCCACCTTGACATATCCAACACACCCCTTGAACCAGATATAAGTCCAAGGTTTACAAATATCCATTTGCACCGTCCCCTTGCCTTGAATCTATCCATCTTTTGTAAATATCCATCCTGGCACACTCCCCCCCCCCCCCCAATAAGGTTGGAAATTTACAAATGACAGCAATTTTTTTTAAATTCAAAAAGTTTATGATTGCAATATCCAAACTCGGACATACATTCAGAATATAGTTCATAACCATTTAGAAACAATGGCGATATAACACCCGCTTACACTTTTAATTTGGAGCCGGCCTGATCTTATACACTTTAAAGTGTCCCAATTGACACCTTTCAATATATTTGGGCTCGTTTGATACGATTCGGTATCCGATTCCTGTGTGGAGTTTGCAATACCAATTGTACTTTGACAATTATTTGGGCTAACGTTTACCCATAATGGTAAACCGAGACCCATGCGAATTTGGCTGGCACACTAACAGCTAAAGTTCTCTACGCTATTATCACCTTTGGGTGAACAAAAAAATGTCATGGCCAATAGGCAAAGCGCTTCCAGAAAAAAGGCCTGCGCAATTTCTGTTAGTGAGGGATGGGCTGGTGGATCATAAATGGGAGAGACAAAATTGGGCTGCACAAACAGCATCAAGCACATGCAAGAATCAATCAATCAAAGTTTATTGTACGGTTCCACCAATGGATGGTCAAATGTACAGAATGAAATAGTAAATTATATATATTGCTCTATATTGCTAACATTCGACTATACATTAGGTCCATTTCTGCCCTGTGCCTCCCAATTCATGGCAGAAGACACGTGATATATGTATATCTTTCCTTGATTCTTACCTATAACAGACATGTAAATCTTCATAAAGAGTTTTTTTTTATTTTTAAATTTCTTTTGCGTATCATACTCTTCCACATCACCAATCACACCAGACATAATGTCTTAGAATCATCTCGTTTCGTTTCGTCTCCTCTGCGGATCATATTTTTATGGCTTCCCTCCCCGACCACGAGTTTATCGGGGTTTCTTTTGCTGTTTTTGATACCGTTCATCACATCTTCTTTGCCCCAGATTTCCTTGTGGTTTATGGCCGCCCTTACATATATAATCGTATGATATCTGACGTATAACGGATTATTTCCCATCAAACGGCCCCACAAAATCTGCGAAATCAGGCGGGAGATGCACACGATGGTGATTCTTCTATACAATCTCGCCTCTGTGCATTTGCTCCTTCACATCCAGCGGCGAGCTTCCCAGATCTTATATACGAATTTATCAGAGAAGACGGCAGCAAAATGATAAAACCATCCACACCGACTATCGAATCCCGGTAAGCGAAAGCGCACGTGTATCGCGTTCGGCGCTGAGTGCCGGGAAGAGGTATTCAAGTCATGCACCAGAGAAGTTCGCGCTAACTAAATTTTGTTATCAGGTTTTACCATGCGAAACTAATTAATTCTCCACAGCGCTCCACAGTTCGAACCAAAAAACAACGTTGCTACAAACGTTGCATTCTCCGTTGTATCACGTATACGCACATTCGCCGTTCTATAATGGATCATCTGAACATCAACAAGGTTAATGTTCATTCCCGCCTAAGTTCTGTTGACGTTTAGAACTATAGAGACTATAATATTAAAAGGCCCAGTTAATTTTTCGAACCCCAGATCACATATATAACATTATTAACATATATTCCATATTATATACCATTTGAAAGAGGAAGCTCCAAAACATTGTATTATCAACTTATCCGGTGTAATAAACTGTGAAAATGTTGTTTTTGTTGAGTTACCGACGTGTTTTTGTGCTTAAGTTTCATCTGGTTTTGTTGTGGAACGTGTATTATTTTCAATGGAGGGGAATAACTCTATACTTTAAAGATAGAGTTATTCCCCTTCCATTGAAAATACATTTTTAGTTTGAATTCTGTTGCATTCTGGGAGCCATAACGGGGGGGGGGGTATCTTTTTATTATTTCAGCTGTTTTCTATTTCCCTATGGGCATCTTCTGAGACACAGACGTTAATAAATAATAAAACATAATCGGTGACTCGAAAATTAAGTGGGCCTTTAAAATTGTTTGGCACAAAAAATAATCCACACTGACCAACATATTTTGTGGCCTTGATCCCGCAAATGGTGACCTCTCATTGCAATAAACAAGACTCTCAATGCAATTCGACATAGTCAGCAAATCTGTTGATATACTTCCCATCATAATTGTATTGCAAAAAGTAAAATCATGCAATAAATTTATATCATGGCTATATATCCTCAGTTTAAAACCTGGGAAATTTTTGAAAATCTCACGGGGAACTTTATAACATCGAAAAAATAGCAGAAGTAATATATTACTTCCAATATTCCCTTTCGTTGATAATGCAATTCACAGCCGGTGAGGGTCTCAGCTCGAGATTGCATGATTTAGACGACTTTTGTAATCCAATTTTGTGGTAAACATAAACTGATTACCCAGGGTAATGCAAAGCGAAATCGGCTCACAAAAAGCGCTTAATCGTGTAATCTCGAGCTGTACCTTCACTTAATGTGAAAAACATTGTTAAACGAATATATTATGTGTAGTGTCGACATAAGAAATATATCATCCATGAACAAATTTTTCGAAGTTTTTTCAGTTCACAGGTTTTAAACGGGTGGAATATGATCTCTACGGGAATAGCTAGATTGAGATTCACGTCATTATCTAGCAAAATTTAATAACCTATTGATGTTTATATTTCGTCAAAAATTCCAAATTACGCAGGGGGGGGGGGGGGCGGGGTCATCCACTGTTTTCCATACACTAGGCCGTGGTGGGTGGGTGGTTCAGCTGCGAAAAAGTAACTTTTTTCCTGAGTGGTCGCAATTTTTTCCTCTTACAACATTTCTTCAATATAAATGCCTCAAAGTGCTCAGCATCATTGTTAAGGTGTGTATGACACTTAGGGCAGTGCTTAGGGGGGTGCCAACTCTCAGGAATTCGCCTTTTACATCCGATCACATTGCCACGTACCAATGCTACTGGTTCCAGATGAAAATGGACAGTTATGTAGCACATGAATAAACTTTAATATAAATAAAATGAAAAAAGCTATTCATTTATCTCATTAATATTTACTCATTATACCTGATCAGACCAGATGACTCAGTCAAAATTGTATCGGAACTTGGCATGGGACTGTAGACTGCAACAACGCATATCACTGATATAATAATCTTGAGATGGTGGGACCCAGATAAAAGATTGGGCGAGCATACATAGACCTTGAATGTGTAGATATGGAGAAGGCTGCTAAGTGGAATAAACAAAATCAGAACAGATGAGTGAAAAGACGGGAAAGAAAATATAATATAACTTAATATAATATGCAAGTCTAAAAATAATGTGCTGGTCATCAGCAAAATGATCGAAGTCTGCAGAGGGCGAATTTGGCGATACTACCCGGCATAGCATCAACAAATTCAACCTCTAACGACCTCATTCTATTTTGGTCTCGACCAACCATGGAGAACTAGCTACATATGAGGGTCACATATGGTGAATTTGGTAATGCTATAGCCCACTCTGCTGGGTAGCATCACAAAACTCACCCTCCTTGGAGCTTATTCTGCAGACTGCATATGACCGTCTTATTTTCAAGTTTCTATTTACACGCAGTACATGTATTTGTATGAATGCTTGACCTGGGTCTGGCCTTAGCACAGTACCTAGCCCAAGAACTCAGCTCATGGAAATGAAAATTAGTTTTGTGATACATAGTGGATTTCAGCTGAATCCCTGTATTGTTGGAGAGTTGATTGCCAGGTGGTGTTGCCCTAATAATTTTTTCAAAAATCATAATTGACATAAATTCATGTGATACTATGGGACACATCTAAAGTTACACTTTCTGTGATGAAAAGAAGGTACACTAATGGTTTTATATTTGTTTACATGTATAATGAGCACTATGAGCTACCTTAGACAATATTTGGGGAAGAATCAATCAATAATTTACTGATCAGCACATATATTCTGTGTGTTATTTTTGGTTTTTCCAGGTATTTTTTTAGAACCTGTTTCGTGTTGTTACAAAAGTTGGAATGACTTAGAAGAACCAGAAATGGAAATAGGGTAACTGTAATACTGACCATCAAGCTTAAATGGTGTGATATTACATATTTGGAGGTAAAAAGGGGGTGGGTACCCCGCATGAAATTGGAAAAAATATTTTTTCCTTCAAATAGGGGGGTGGTGTGTACCCAAGAGCCGGAAAAAAGTTTTTTCAGCCTAATGTCATGTCACTTTTTTCCGACCCCCCCCTGAATTACGCCCAATTTCAAGCAGCAATGACTGCCCTGTATTAGTATTACACTGGAGACGGACTATAACCACGGTGGGGAATCACGTGACGTGGCTTTTGTTGCGGTATGGACATGTTTTCTGTGCTTAATGTTCATCTGGATTGTACTGTAAAGACTATTATTCTCAACGGAAAGGGGAATAACTCTATCAGTTTGAATTCTGATACATTATGGGTTGACAACAGGGGAAGTCTTGGAAAGAATCTGAGAATCTCTATCACACGATAACAACGCCGACGAAGCTGATGATAATGATGATGAAAGTGACGATGAATGATGATGATGATGATGATGAAGATGATGATGATGGTGATGATGACGATTGATGATGATGATGAGGATGATGGCGATGATGACGATTGATGATGATGGTGAAGATGATGATGATTGTGATGATGATGGTGATGTCGATGATGATGATGACGATTGATGATGACGATGCTGATGACGGTGATGATTATCATGGATATGATTGGATAGGATATTTTATTTCAATATACACATATTAATACATAATATTTTACAGATATTGTATTGTATATTCGAGGGGGTGGCATAGTCAATCATTCTATAACAGGAATAAAACCAGCTTCGACCTTTGCAGACCTTGACTAATTAATGCATTATACACCCTACCGACTGAACCACCGGGTGCCCGCGAAACTGCGTATAATTTTCACACGATCGGCAGCCGCTGCGCCCTCGAGGCTCGGGTATAAGAACCACATCTGTGTATAAATCTCGCCACATATATACGATGCCATTATCACAGCAAGCCCGAAACCCAATATCCAGTTAACGTGCTATATAATAACGCAAAATAAATTCGTCCAAGAGAATATTCTCTAATTTCTCTGGCGTATATGCGTTTTAACTTCCTGCATGTTATATGGTTGCCCGTCTTCCTCTGAGGAGGTCGGTTTATTTACGGCTTGGGTACTTCTCTGGCAGGTGCGGCTGATGAGATAGAGACCATAAACATGACGCTTCTGTTTGCGAACATGTGTAGGTCTACATGCGATGCACTAACCCGAACAGGAGCAACAACACGCAAGATGAGCATAATAACTATAGATCGGAGCACGCCAGCATCTGTCAGTCACTCGAGAGTCGCCATAAAACTCACAATATATACACAATCAACGAGCAGCTCAACACAGTGACGTCATTGAAAGATGCCATATTTCTTCCCAAGCAACATTTTCAACACCATGCATGAGTCATTTAAAAACGCCCAATACTGATCTTCCAGGAAAAAACAACAACAACAATACCATCATCATCGCCACCACCACCACCAACAACAACAACCACAACCAAAATATTTTCTTTTCATGTAAATCCTACAATCAGCAGGTTTATACAACAAACGTGTGAGAACATTTGGTGCTTCATATATAAGATGAGCACAAGAGCTATAGATCGGAGCACGCCAGCATCAGACATTCTGTCAGTCATAAAAATCACGATGTGTATAATCGACATGCAGCTCAACCTCAACACCGTGACGTCATTTGAAGATGATCTATCTCTCTCTCTCTTCCCGACAACAACAACAACAACAACAACAACACCGTGAGTCACTTAAAGATGCTCTATCTCGTCTCGGGAACATTTACAACAACAACAACAACAACAACATTGTTGATGAAACACACCTAATTAACCATGAAAAACACGTGAGAAATAATGGTGCCACATATATTGCATTTGAACACGTTTAAAACAAGAAATTTCCAATTAAGGAACAGACACAATTCTCTATATCTGCACGGAAATACTTCCAATAACAACAACAGCAATCGTTTTCATGAAACTCTTTTCAGAATGACAAAAAGCAAAAGATTTTCACTCTATACTAGGAAAAAACATGTTAACATTATTCTGAGGAGCAGTATAGCCTGGTAACGATACTGGAGTAGCAGACATAAGTCAGCTTCCCTACAACAAAAAAATAGGGAGAACTGACACATTCTTGGAGAAGATGTCTCTCAATTTAGATTGGTATACATGTTTTAAGCTCTACGTCTTGATCACCGATGGACTGATTATAAACTGTGTTTTATTATAACGCCCTGCTAGGGTCGTCGGTAACTGAAACCTACTTTTTAGTTTTACAAAATATCAGTTCATTCTTCTAAAGTTAGTTTCTACTTGACAATTCCAATCGATGATATTGGCCTGAATAGAACAATCGCATTTATATAAAAATGTAATATATTTTGTGTCCAATATGTGTTATTACGGAGGCCACATTAGCCATGATCTCACCGTAGGACGGACTTCGTGTGTATATGGTGGGGGTCCTGCATATTTCATATCATGAGGACAAAACGTCCGAGTTTAATGGGTTGTATGGGTTTGGGACGGGGTAACAATTCTAGGGCATCATTTTGCATATTTCTGCTGCGGGGGTGAATCTTGGGCCTTGCTCTTATGTCATGTTTTGGTAATTTTCTATGAATGATATGCAGACAAATATTTAACAAAAATGAAATAAGCCATCTTTCTTCTGGTGCTCCCCCAATACAGCCCTATACAATTAATAACAATTTAACCCTATGTGTGAGACCTATTTTTAGGAGATTTGGTTGGGGGAGATATCGTTTAAGGGGCACATGCTTCCCACAGCCCAAATACATACAGCCCTGTACATAGCCGCCTTGAGTGGATTGCAGTACAACCCTCCATCATTCTAGATGGTCGTGAATTTTTGCACGTGTGAAGGACTTGTAAAATCGTAACACCCCAGACCTCTGGCAGCCTTGTTATAGTTGAAAGCAGTGCATGGTGTATTCTTCTGCAGTGCGGTTTTTGTTTGCCAATGGTGTGCAACAGGTATAGAGCTATGTGTTCAACGCAAATGGCGAAGTAACACCCATGCAAGGATGTAGCATGTGAGTAACATCAAATATGCCAGCCACTGGCCCCAGGTGCGAATCAATGTTCTAAGTAAACAGGCTTATTTGCACTCTTTTGTCAACTATTCATATTAACCCATCCTATATATACTAAATGGATTCTCCCAATCAGTTATAAAAGTATATATTGGAATCGTTTATTATTCAATTGGAGGGTGTTCGGGAAAAATGGACAGACGACAGGCAGGAAAAATTATAATATACAGTATTGCCCGAAATAATCAACCCCTTAATCAAAGCAGAATTATGGGTAACTTTTCAGGATTTAGTCGGAAATATGGCTTGTTGCCATTCATCGGACAGCTCTTACTATAAGAAATAAAGAGCAATACATGCATTTTTCATTGCGGTATCCATGTCACGAGCGACAAACCGACAATTAACAAAAATGTGTCTTCATACATAATCGACTCCTTAACCAAAGCAGAATTATGGGTAACTTTTCAGGATTTGGTCGGAAATATGGCTTGTTGCCATTCATCGGAAAGCTCTCACTGAGAGCATTACTGTAAGTACAGAACGTTCATTTTCATTGGAGGGACATGGTCAGATGGTAAGTTAAACAATCTTTCGTTAAATTTATTATCTGAACATTTCCTAAGGGGTCTACTCTTCAATGAGCATTTAGCATAGTAATAGTTAACCATTCGAGTGCCAGATAAACAACAATAAGAAAATAACAAGGTACGGGTGTACTACTATGCAATGTCTGTGCTAAGTTAATGATGTTATATGTTACTTGAAATTGGCGCCGCATTTACCGACACTCATTGTGTCTATGACAACGACGGCACCTTACGATATCACACCCTTTGTATTAAGAATTAAAGAGCAATAAATGCATTTTTCATTGCTGTATCCATGTCACGAGCCACAAACCGACAATTTAATAAAAATGTGTCTTCATACACACCAAACATGTGAGGCTTCTACCACTAAAATATGCCCAACCTGCTCTGTGTTCTATATTTATTTCTTTCGGATTGTAAATGGAACTGGTGCATGCAGTATATATAGTTGACGATCTGTATACTGTATATATACGTACAGGCTACACGAGGCATCATGCGAGAAATCATAGGCTGGGTTCGCTCCGAAAAGTTTCTTTATTATCAAATTTCTATAGAAACTTCTTCACATAGATTCTATTTTTTTTTAGTTTAGTTTCTCGATTCCCTAAATTGGCAGACAACACATTGCATAATCGATGTTCCCAATGGGTGTACATCACAATATTCATCATTTGGGAACTTCAATCTGAGTCTATGTCTCCCATGGCAGATGATGCCATGCAGAATGACGTTCCTAGAGGGTGATTTTAGTGACGCTATCCCGCTATGCGGGATAGCGTGACTTAATTCACCGTCTGGGGACCTCATTCTGCAAATGACAGGCACAATTAACTCAGACTTGGTTCGCTCTGCAGTTTGCCAAATCCAAAAATAATTCACATTTGGCAAACAATATTTTCATTTGGCAAAATTTACTTTTAGATTCCTCAAGACATTTGAATATATTGGTCACTCAATACCAAACATTTCAGGAAAGCCTTACAATTAGTGGGGTTTTATAAGGTTAGGAAATGTTGACACATCTATATCAAGATGCAGTAAAAGGCCCATTTAATTTAATTTAGTCACCAATTATTTTTTTTATGGTGCCTTGATATACGGTTTTAATAACAGTCTATGCTATAAAATAAGATTAAAATACTATAATTCATAACCATTTGAAACTTCTGTGTCTCAGAAGATGCCCATATAGAAATAGAAAACAGCTGAAAGCATATACAAATTCCATCGTTATGGCTCCCAGAATGCAACAGAATTCAAATCAAAATTGTATTGTTATTCCCCCGCCATTGAAAATTATACACTTGGCACAACAAAACCAGATGAAACTTAAGCACAGAAACACGTTGGTAACTCAACATTTATTAAGTATAGTGTGAGGAGCTTACGGTTGCTAGGAGACAATGCGTCTGCAGAAATGGTTTAATTAGATCTTGCATACATTCTATAATACACGAGAACATACATTAATTCTTTTCGTATTTAATTTTGAAAAATATGAAGATTGTTCTGAAAAACAGTGTCATGGTCATGAATGAATTTCCAACATCATTGCACACATCTAAATGACAGTGTATTGTGATTCGAAAGTCGTTTTGAAAATAGGCAATTTAACACTGGAAGTATGCGCGGTTAAAGAGGATCTCCAACGAGTTATGTTGGGATATAAGATTTTATGAAACGAGTTTGATAAATTTTATTCACCACGAGTTGAAGATATTGTATATCACATGAAAAAAAACTAGAGATTTTTGCCTTTTTAACAAAATCAAAATCCTTAACAGAAGCTTGCAAATTACATACATGTACAGCGTTGGAGGAGACGCTTCGCACCCGTATACGACAGTATATTTGCATACTCTGGCTGGCGACGAAAAATATAGTCCCCCAGTTTGCCTCTTTGTTATTTTTTTTATGTGTGTCTATTTAACTTTACTGAACAAAGCAATCATTTTGCATTGTCTGGTGTTGGTGTCTTGGGCGGCTATTCGAAATATAATTAATACGACGGAATCAGTGAAAGACGCGCGGCCATTTTGCTGACGCGATGCCAAGTGAATCCAGGAAGCACGTGCCTATCCTTAACTAGTGAGAGATAAGGAAATATATTTAATGGCTTTTTTTAATGATATAATGGGGATTTCATGTGATATATCAATATTAGAATGAACATATCAATTCAATGCTGAAAGCGAACGGCTCAGTCATAATTATTTGATTGACAGTAGCTGTTCTGGAACTTGACTTTCTCGCGTTCTGATTGGCTGCACACTGCTATCCTTTTTTCCCGATAATACCCTAGCAGAACTGCATGCTACTCACCTACTATTCATTTTCTATTTATAGCAAAAGACTCATTTCGCGCATAACTTAGCCTGAAGACATGGCCAATCTTAAACTATACACTGTACTTACTTGTTGTAATATCGGTATAGCATGTGACTTATTGATTAATTTTAATGATATTACAAGTGTCCGACCGTGGCTATCTAATAATGAATTTAAATAGTGTGTCCGTTTTTGAAGATAAACAAATTAGCAGAAATTGAAATGTCTTTGTAACGACAAATTTATATAGAAATAAATACATGAATCACGAAGAGATGATGTTAGTTATCACTAATAACGTAACCCTTGCCATCGCCAATTAATTACCTATTGAAAATCAGAACATCTAATCATAAATTACCAGTAGAAAAAAATAGATGGTCAAAAGAAACCACAAATTCCGCAGACAATTTAAAGTGTGTTTTATGTGAGAACAGTCCTTGCGACGAATATCACTTTATAATCCTATGCCAAAAGTTACAAGATTTACGCGAAATCCACATTCCCAAATATTACTGGGAGAACCCTAACAGGAATAAGTTTCATCGTTTGCTCTCAATTGAATATTTGAGCCTTCTTAAAAAAGTAAGCATATTCATAAAACTATCTTTAAAAAGGATACCACTTTAATGTAAATGGCATCATGGATTACAATATAATTGTGTGTGTATGTATTTTTATTGATATGACTTATATGTTATGTGTGCCTTGTGTATAGTATGTATATATGTTATTGCATGTTCCAACTTAACTGTTGGCTTTTGCTAATAAACAATCAACCAAAAAGATTGCCGTATGTTGTAAAATCTGTGACCGATTTATATGCATATATATTTCCATCAAATAGCGTACCCTTTCGTCGTTATAAGAACATAACCATGCAGGCGTGTCTTGCACCAAATATACATATCGGCAGAGTAAACATTCGTGTGAATACAGAATGGTGTTGGAGTGGAGTTAGGTCAACAAAGCAAACACCGCCATAGAACAAGATTCACAGTGGAATGTATACGTGTGTAAATATTGTGCGGACCAAGGGGCGCACAGAAGCTGTGTTAATTTGTTGTTACCAAAACGAATGAAGCCAAAAACTGGGGCATCCAAACATGCCAGTCACACTCGTATCGAACGTATTGTGTAAAGGTCGCGCTATGGCGAGAGTAATACAGTATATAATCATTATCACAATGTGGATACTTCACCATAACGTCGTCTCAGCCATGTATTCAGGAATTACAACTCATTTATTATATGTTCAACAATATAGCAACCAAATGTATATTCAACTATAATCACCTCACATTACCACGTCTTACCACAGTCGGTATCGATGCCCGCTAAACAACTGAGCACGTTGCCGAAAAGATTTTTTCGTGATAGGCCGCCCGTAACTGAATTTCACAAAGAAATGATTGACAGATTTTGAGAAAATCCATTTTGAAATACCAGGAAATTTGGGCAAAACGTGCGTCTGAGCCTTAAGCTGTATGCCCTCAAGACGGCTGTTCTTACATAAACCTATATGCTACTGAGTATGTTACTCTGTGTATCATGGGGGTGCATCTATCGTGTGTTTGTACTAGTAGCCGTTTAGAACCATTTTCTTCAGCGTCCACGCTATAGGCGATCCAACAATTCACTTCTTTCTTGATTGTTTGGTGGTCCTGTATGCACACGGTGTCTTAAAATGGCAAGCTGCATTTTAACAAACTGGTTATAGATACACATGCAACATACTTATGGGTGTACTAACGCATCAAAGTTATACGCACCGAAAAAACGAAGTAATAATTATAATAATCCGGAACAAGTCATTCGACTTTTATATGCAAATTGAACATACATAATTATAGAATGTTTTCATTACATGTCCGTCACAATTTATGAGTAGAAATGATACTTCAAACCATAGTGGTATGCATCTATTAATGTTTTGAATTCGCCAAGGGTCTCGACTTCGACGATGAAGCCCGGTAATCTGTTGTTCTTCTTCAGACTGCGGCTTGCAGTCAATGTCTGCATGACTATAATAAGCCGTACGGAGGACATGAGTGGTCTAAACAGATGACTCTTTCGGTGTTAATCACAGATGTTAGATATGTTAATGAGTCACATTGATTTAAATTTGGTGCGCCATCAGGATTTGTGTTTTATTTTTGTTTGGGGCTTTTTTTGCTATATAGGATAAATGTAATCACTCTTTATGCAAAGAAGTATTTTCGTACGTCTTTTTCCTACCTCGGCATTTGTAATTTCAGCCTCTGTCCAAGGGTATTTGCCTATAGACCTCTCTCGAAGAATTTGCCAGGGCTGACATTGACATAAAGTTAAGTTTTATAAGTCGGTTTTAATAATCCAACTTTCCCAACTGAGGAATTGGTGTTGTGGCTTTCCTTTGCCCCACATCGAGTCTCACTTACTGATGTGATAGGTGAGGTGCCCATGCTGTAATGCAATACCCAAGAACGGGCCTGACCATCCTAGTGTATATAGTCCTATCTGCTTGGCACATAAACAACACGTTGAACACCGGGCAACAGCACGCTATCGGTAAAATGCTGCATTACCTAAACATCCAATGGTAAACATGGCGGCGCATTTCGACATGTTTCACCGATACTTGGGTACCTGGTCGCACGCGGTGGCTGAGATTGTACAAACTGATATTATCGATAACCGTTACGATGTGCAATGATCATAACTTACCGAAAGTGTGTGTGTTCGGGTCGATGTCACGAAGAAAAACGAGCGCGTGATGGCTATTACGGTAATGCTAAAAGAGTAAATACAGTGCAAATGACACGCGACGAATCATTAAGGTAGAGCGGAGGTTACCAATTTATAGTGCTATACAAACAATTTAATTTTTTAATGAGAATCCTCGACAAAGTATGCTGACTAACATTTCCAACTTACTGCTAAATGACAACTACATCACACTTTCAAGCTCTCAAAGTATCAGTGCAGATAACACACAACAAAGCCTAACTTTTATCTGATTGGACACACTTTTCCAAATGACCGTAATAGAAAATCTACTCGTCGGGAAGTGCTTAACTTTTTCACCAATTCTGAAATGAGCATCTAACTATTCTCAATGTTTCAACACTAACTGTTATGTCACTTTCACAATCCAAAAAGACGCGGAGGAAACGCCGAACCACAGAGAACAGTATCTGGGGATTTCTAACTAAATTGTGTTTGTTCTCATAATATTAACATTTATATATGAATCTCCATACATGGAGGATAATAAAGATATATATATTATATTTATTGCTATAAACTAAATTAAATCGATCTCTGGCCGAATCCTTCTGGAAACTATAGGTGTGACTATCCCAATGGGACTAAGGATACCCCCTTGTTCCCGACGACGGCCACGATAAATCTACAGATTATAGAAGATAATGGACATATATTAGATTAAAACAAAATGTGGTACCAGTTAGTTCAGTAATTTGTTCCAAAATTCGATACACCATTGCATCGTCATTCTCGCAAGGAATTATCGCGTTCTCTCCATTTGACGGCAATTAGTACACCATGAAGTGCATATCTCATTTAGGATTCCAATCTCAGAGCGTCACCGAATGTTCTTCGCCACGGGACAACGGGATGCTAATCATTGTAAGCGCATGTGAATAAATCAGGTTCATTATTATGTAACTGAGCGTACCATATCACCTCGTCGTACGGTCGTATGTCTTTGATTTATCGACTTACAATGGAAAGTTGCAATTTATCTGCTCGAAAATCCAAATGCCATTTGTCCACTATCTACAACACTAATCAAAGGCTATATATCACGGACCAATTTACGTCATTGTTTGCGGTCTTTAGTACACAGGTCACATTCGTAACCAGCCGATTGCAATAAATTAGTGGCAGCACAATGCGCCCGAGGGGACTTTTGGCACGCTCTTTTCATCATAATGAGTAGGAGGGTTCGATTCGCCGCGATGTTCCAACAAACAAATGGACTGATTATCCAATGCGAATTAATATAAGCGAATTTCAGTATCTGCATACAGCAAAAATAAAAGCACCCGAATCTCAGAAGCGTCTGTGAAAGTAATGACTTGTAAAGTAAAATACAAGAACATGTTATAGCTCGGCAAGAGTGAACTGATGTTGGCAGGGACAGCATACCATTTGATTTTCATATCATGCAAAAATTGCCAATAATATTACAGCCTACATCATCGAATAATTCACATGTGCTTCTACGGATGTGGTCGTCCAGAGTTTGTCATTATACTTGGCATATTTATACTGGAATCAGCCAGTCCATCCGTCAACTGTTTCTGAAACTTGGCACAGATAACCACAACGGGAACATGTGATCCTGCGAAAAAGATTGGTTGGAATTGTTTGCAGTCATTGGTCTTTCTGTACTAAGAGATGCTTAAAGCCTTTATAATGGCAATCCCAGCGCTACCCCATTTATAGTCCAAGTGGGCATGATGGGGGCCAGGGGAGTACTATAGGTCATATGCGATGGGACAGCAGTCACACATATATAGCTGGTTGCTAACTTGGTGCACAATCAATCCAATCATGTGCTCGGCCACTGAATGGCCATCGAAGGTTTTGTTTGGGTGCCAATCTATTTATTCACATGTTATTTTAGACATAGTTTTACTCGATTTAGACCTTGAAGTTTACACGCTCCAACGCCTTCATTACCAGGTGCATGCGACCACTGCGTTTTGATTCAGCCATCCTCGGAATTAGATCTGAGGTTTATGAGATGTGCTTTACTCTTTTACAGGCAGTAAATGTCTGAAGCTGTTATCTTGTTCGTTACAGCTTAGCGTGATTAACAGCAGGCTGGCCGCTAGCATTATACAAAGAGTAATGACTATACCAACGCAATGCATGCAGAGGCGTAGTGAGGATTCTGTGTTGGGAGCCTGCATGTTTTCAACTGCGCCCCTTCTCTGAGTACCAGGCAAATTTTCCAACATTGTAAAAATCCATTGCACCCATTGACATCATTGAGAGGAAAGTTTCAAATTGTAACTCCAAATATCCTTTCTTATAAAATACAATTAAATAGCCCATTCGGTTAGTAAAATTCCAAATCGCAGTCCTCAATTGAAGCACTTCGGAAGAAAATATCCATACTTATTATTGACTTGAAACCAGATACTGTCAATGAAAAGGGATCTTTCCAGCAAAGTTCTAGCTTTAGACTATCGTCGGATAGATTCTGAAATAACTGACGTTAGAAATTATGGAGTCGCCCGGCCTGCTACACCCCCCTCAATTATCACGCGACTGAGATTGATTGCATCTTTACTAAACAATCAAGTTATTGTACTTTACACCAATATATACATTAAAAAACCTCAAAAGATCAAATAGTTCACAACATTAGAATAATTAAACAGCATTAAATTATCTGAAAATATATCAAAAATATTAACCAAACACACCGAAACTACAATTTTAAAGAACTAATACCACGTTGCGGCGTCGCTTTGTCGCACCAACGTCATAGCAGGATCAGTTGGGCTGCGCTGGAAGCGTTATCGGTAATAATGTCATATCATTGATCTTGTTAAATACCGAATCTCTTTCTTGTTTTCTGTCTGTTTAACGCACTCTCCACAAACATCGCACCAGCATATATAGCAGGATCGGTTGGTCTGGATTAGAAGCGTTATCAGTGATTTTGTCCTTGGCCTTACTATTTCTCTTTCTTGTTTTCGAGAAGGAACTAAAGTCTGTTGAATGCACTCCTCGCGTTCAGAGGGTATTCTTGGTTCAATGAAAAAATACGGGCGTAGTTCCAGTCGGTTCCGATGCCAATACGTGCATCGTTTCGTTTCTGACAGCCATTCCGGAATTTACTCATACCCCATGTCAGCGGGGATAACTAATTTCTTCACGGGATATCCCGACTAGCTTATTTCTCCATCGGTTTCGTCGGGGCTAAATAGGCTATGGCAAATTGACACCAAGATAATAGTAAACAGATGTATACAACAATTCGCATTCGTGTGAAGAAGTTACAATGACTCGTACGTACAGATGAGTCCGAAACAGGGATGCGAGAACAGTGACTCAGAACACCCAAGGTAGAGGTCAGCCCCCCTGTTACGCTGGCCTGACCACTGCAACCGCGTACACAGGATGCGAGGCAATCACTCATTTTTAAAATTTAAAACGCAACTCCTTTGATCTTCCGCGACCTTCTATTTCTCCTAATGGGCACTTTGTACCATGCTTTATACCACAAGTCGACATTCGTAATCTAGAATGGTCATGTCTCACAATTTTGTACAACGAGCTCCCACGGGAACATCTAACAGAGAAATAGTTCGTTTCTCACATCAGCCCACAATAACACACATCTGCATACTGCTTATGAACCCCACGTAATTAATTTCCTAATCGGTAGAAGCGTGCTGCTCATTTGCATACCAGGGGTATCTATCACTTTGAAGTATTCGCGACTACAGTAATAGAGTTACTGATCTTCTGGAAACAACAATGAGATTGAGTCAAAAATAACCTAAAATGCACACGTGCCCAAAATACAGATTCATGTAATTGCGTCGACGGTATATTTTATGTTTATATACAATGATATGTACAGCACAAAACTAATATTATCATGTTTGCGTACATCGACGTTTAGTTTCGAAAATAATTGCACCTGTATATATGCGGACAATTATGTTCATGGCAAAGTCCACATGTAACAACCACTAACACGAACATACTGATATAGCTACATTGATTACTCTATTTTCGGGAACAGTGGTGATGCGGTTGATCTGTTAAAGGTACTCAATCCGAACAGAGGGTCCCCATCTCAACAGATTCCAACAACAATCCGATCAGAGGGTCCTATGTTACTATTTCTTTGGCTTTGGGGGTAAAACAATATTTGATTCGAGTCGAGGAACCCATCAAACAAAGCTCAGAGTTATTAGATATTGATTTTTGAAATTTGTTAATTTCTCGAGATGAGTACTAATAATTGCCGTCAATTTCGAAACCTGCTCGAGATGTGTACACCAAAACACTATTCAAACAGACAAGGATGGACAACTCTAAAATCAAGTGGTAATAATAACGCAATTTTGACTGCGTTCTGGGCCAGAAAGTATTCCCGATAATGAAAAATAATAGATTTCTATAATCGATATCTAACAAATCTGAGCTTTGATGGGTGACTTCCTCGACTCGAATCAAATATTTTTGACCCCCGAAGCCATTGAAATAGTAATTGAGAGGAGTTTTATCGGATTGAGTGCCTTTAAATGCCTGTCACGGCCAATCAAAAGCTTGATTAAACGAACGAGACCCGAAAAAGGACAAACCAAAGGCCATTCTAGCCATCAAGTACCAAAGTTTGTCATCATCAAATTCGCCTACCAGGCTATATATGTACCAGCATTTTATTTAAATCCCGAGTGTCATTCATTTAAAACGAGTGTATGACTCCTGAATGTACCGGCTAACAGCGGGGTATGAATCCAGCGTACCGCCTGAAATGGCCTGAATCCCGTGCACCAATAAGCGAGATCACTGAGTCGCGGCCATATTGGATTCATCCAACCCCGTTCCGCGGTTTATGTGCTACATGTCAACGTTCAGGAAGTGTTCCATATATGACACTTTTGAATATCCATGATATATACCATATATGAAGCTTTTGAATATTCATGAATCCATATACGGAATCATGAATATTCAAAAGTTCCATATATGGAATGCACCTCCAGAACTTTGACTTAAACCGCGGAACGGGGGCTGGATGAATGCAATATGGCCGCGACTCAGTGATCTCGCTTATATATAGGCGATGATACCCTCCTGTACACATGTACCGCCACGTATAACATGTGAAGATTCTGATATACATTTTATTTACTGGTGATAAATCAATATGTATCTTTCTAAGAAATAAGCTACCCACATTTGCTCGAAAATTGACCAGAAATTTCCATTTTATCGTCGAACAATGTCCAAATATACTGTGCGAACAAATTAAGACGCTGTTGTATCGTGAGCTGATTTGCACGTGTCTGAAAATAGAGAATTGATTTTCAAACTTGCTTCTTGGAACGGATATTCTCTTGTGCTGACTGAGGTTGAGCCATCTAGGATGTAAACCATGCACGAAATCAGGAAATTATCCACGACTTGGCTACCCCCCCCCCCCACCGAAACAATACAAAAAAGAGATGGCCATTATTGGGTGGGTGGTCCGCAATTCCAACTACCCGAAATATAACTATCTTGAATAGGCATAAAATATATAGCCGTGTCCAATTGAAGCATTGGTGTTGATGGCGCCGCATGCTAGTTTGGATTGTGACGGACGTCGCTGAAACCTTATTTCTCTGTATTCAAACTGGTCTTCATATATAGTATAAATGTGCCTTTTACGGCAATGATGATTCCACAATGTTCGAAGGCCGTGTAGTATACATAGAGTAATGCCCTAAGTAATCGACCTCTTAACCAAAGCAGAATTATGGGTAACTTTTCAGGATCTAGTCGGAAATGTGGCTTGTTGCCATTCATCGGAAAGTTCTCGGCGAGAGCTTTCCGATGAATGCAACAAGCCATATTTCCGACTAAATCCTGAAAAGTTACCCATAATTCTGCTTTGGTTAAGAGGTCGATTACTTAGGGCATTACTGTATTTCAGAACAACATTTATTTTTGTAACGCGCAGGTGTCCCGTAACCTTCGTAAATCAAGCTAGAATCACATCCGTTCGTCTGGAGAATATATAACCATTGTCAAGAGCTCAACCGTGCAAAACGGACACCAGGACGCGGTAAGTAACGCGTCTTAAGCTCCCCTCTTGCGTGCACGTTATTTTATTTAATAGCGCCATAAAATACACAAGATACTAGTGCTTGCCTACCACCATAAACCACCAAGATCCCTTATCGTTAGCACGTGGAGGGCTTTCAAACTGCCAAGTGTATCAAATTTACGAGCCCGAATAATGTAAACGCTCAGATTGAATCAAGTTACATACCGTCATAATAGGTATCATAAAAATGAACAAAAATAAAAACTAGCACAGGAATTTTTTCACAATATTTCTTTCGGTTTATATAACCGTTCGTTAATAGGTTTACGATGCTACGTTGTTTACGGCTTACGTTGCATCGTTTCCCTGGCTTTGTTTTCTTGCTGATGAGGTAGCAGTACACGATGTCATGGGTAGTATGCATGAAGTCTTAAAAATAGAGAAATAAATATCTGGATGGGGGTGGTCATAAATTTCATGCAGTAGCCTGTGTTAAATGTTACCTTACTGGTTTGATGGTTTAATTACAAAACTGTTCACAAAAAAAGTGAAAAATTATTTTCGTATTCAGTGCAGGCCAAGTCCGTGTGTTTGGTTATAAGAAAATAGCCCGATTGATCGCCTCTGAATTCTGTCATCTGCTCTTGCAACATATATATATTTTTTAATTGATACGATAACTTTTTTTCTATTTAAACTATTTCTCAACTCGAACATATTGCTCTATCTGGTAGAAGACTCTTATTTACTGACATTCGCTCTGTCATGGTCTGCCTTTGGGTTGAAAATGGTCAATTTTAGTCCAAAAATTGGTAAATTTTGGCGTTTTGTGTGTGCAAACTAAGGGACATAACTCAGTGACAAATTGTACGAACAAGCAACGTACAGACATTTGTTTACACCTACCATTTCTGTCGAAAATAAAAAAAATATGATGGGGCCTATGCCAAAGATAACAAGAAAACCATAATCAGAAATGGTAACGCCCTCAAGATCATATTATTAGCCATAAATATAAATTATAATATAAAATATATTGGTTACATGAATGCACCGCCTAAATCCGTTAAAACAACTAATCCTTCAAATTATTACAAAAAACTACGGCTTATTACTGCAGATTTCTGATTCACCTTCTAAATGCGGATCAAAAATCGGAGGCATTGTGTTCCCGCCAAGAGTGCATGGCCCAGCCATTGTTCATAAATAAACATCGACAGCAATTAACGCGGTCATAATAGTTACATACTGCAACTATAAGACATCCAACGAATACACACCCCACGAAAACCCGAAATGTGTTGTCCTGCGAGAAATCCCATCGCTATAGCTCAATTTGACACGGCCAGATTAGCCTTCCTACAATATCCTAAAACAATAAAGTTTCTCAAATCATCGGCATAGTCAACAGAACTTTCACGAACTTGGACATCGACATTTTCTAATCACTCTACATTAACATGGTCAGACCTATCATATAGTACTGTAACTCTGCATGGAGCCCACATCACGAAACTAGTTCGTCAGATCAAAACTCTATGCTACCGAGACCGATGATAAGACTCAATCTGATGTCTTTAAAATATCGAATATTTAGAGGAGATCTAATACAATATCAACGCCTGTGACCTATCAGAAAGACATTCATCATGAAGAACAAGAGGACATAATAAAAAGCTACAGATGCCCATTGTTAATTATAAAATTGCACAAAACGTGTTATTTATCAATATGTTGTTCGACGAAATTTGGCCTTATTATCAACACAAAGCCTCTTGAGTTTAGAGTTATCCATCTTCATCCGCAGTTTGGTCCGAGACCGTCGGCTCGTCTACTTTTTACTGTGCCACTAATAAGTGACGATGCTGAAAAATAATAGATTTACAAAATCGATATCTAATAATTCTGAGCTTTGATAAGTGGGTTCCTCGACAGGGTCTTCGCAAAATTTCAGGAAGCTCCAGTCATGGAAGGGTTGAATACTAATGTTAATATCGAAAAGAAGAAAAAAACATGTGTACTTGCTCATTTCGGTTGAGAGTAAAATGCCATGCACTGACTTTATATTTCGTCCTTGTGTCAGAGCGCCCATGTTCTGACTCTATTCTTTCATAATTTATTTCATTTGTTCAGATGAATCATATGGAGCCCGGGAGGTGACATGGCAGATTTATTTTGTAATCCTTGCACACGGATTACTAATCGGTTCATAAATATCTTTGATCACAATGACCTATAACAAGAACACGGACTAATTTGTCCTAGTGAAGTGACAGTGTGAATTAAATGTAAACAAACTGAGGTTACTCCTAATTACGCGGCATATAATATATGCCCAAATGAACATGCAAGTAAGATTATTATACATCAATATGACGGTAAGATGTACTCTTTCTGCTATATGTAGCATCATGTATTGATTTGTAGGGTAAAATCGATTCAAATTGACGAAAATCCCTCCACTGGATCTGGACGTAAAAGTATGTTATAGAAAGATATATACCCGGGGCTTCGAACTAAACAGCATTATCTCAACATATTTGACTAGCTGGTTTACTTCGACGGAAACATGTGTCTAGGTCAAGTCCAGAAGTGTGTGTTTTTGCTTTCTTCGCCATGACAGTGTGAATGGTAATGATGTAAATTATTCAAACATTATGTGTTGCTTTAAACATTCTCTGACAGGTATTAGTCGGACTCCGTGAACACATTGCACCCATTGTGATTATTCAAATACACCGGTGCAGTTAGCGGTTTGAAACTCGAACTGGGAACACGTGTGCGCTATCGGACTATCTATGTGCCAAATTTCGCACTCTCATGACCCATGTTTGTCACCTCCACAAATTATATAAAATCTGCGTAGTTTATTAGCATGAGTTATAGAAGAAACATAGAACTCCACAGATCTACGACATTGATATACGGTTAACCTTTATACCACTGCCTGTGTGTACTATTCATGCAGCTGGGCGAAATGTTTTACTACTTTCGGATATTAGACATGTTCAGATAAACACACGTGTGGCGTTGGAAAACTCGCGAATTTATGACATATGTGCCTCAAAGCCATATTGTTCATAGGGGCGGTGGATATAGGTCAAGAGGTGCTCCGTTACACTTGCCCTCGACTGGCACCAGTACAAATTAATAATTTACATAGGGAACAGTGCTCTTTTGATTGATGTGCCCCTCTTATCCTCCGTTACATCCGCCACCCGATTGTTAATGGATAGATATTTGCCATGGAACCAGGCATGGAGGCACACTATCACCTTTTCTCTATAATTTATTCATTGACGAATTATTAAACATACTAGATGAGTCCGGATTTGGTCTACGCGTGCACGACATTAACTGCTCTTTTGTAACACATGCTGATGATATGGCATTATTCTCCTTAACGAAGCTTGGTCTTCAATCGATGTGTAATTTATGTGTACAATACAGTAATAAGTGGAGATATCGCTTTAACCCAATGAAAACACACGTTATCGTCTTTAATGAAACAGACAATGAAGCATCTAAAGCGAAAAGATGTTGGCACCTTGGAAAAAGCCAAATAATGGAAACAGATGAAGTAACACATTTGGGGATACCTCTCAATAAGTCCCGCTTGATGAGCTCTTTCGTAGAAACCATTGTTGATAAAATCAGATCAGTTTACTTTATGTTGTCCAATTGTGGCGTGTACTCAGGTGGTTTGACACCTATTAGCTCTAAGAAAATTTATGAATCAATAGTTTTACCTAAAGGGTTGTACGGTTCAGAAATACTCGCCGGTCTAAATTCAACAGACTATAATCGCGTCACCGAATTGCACATAGTGTTAGCTGGCCGATATTACCGAGAACATACAAAACTAGAACGCAAATACAGAGTACGTTTTAATCACATTTACTCCATCACTCCCCTACGCCACGGGCAAATACGCTTGCCAGTGTATAGAGGGCGTAATAACGTGTAACTTTGTGTTAATTGCACCAACTAGATTTGAAGGTACATAAAACCACACATATATAATGTTTAGTACGTTTAGCAAAGCCGAATGCTTTACATGCAATATGAAGCATTTAAAGCACCGACGAGAGCGCAGCAACAACATCAGCACAACCACCAGCCGCCACTGTTAACCATTTCTTTACAAGTGACCCAACAAATAGCAACACAACACAACACAACACTCTAAATGTTTTCTCAAATTCCATGTCCGTTTCAACTGAGAGTGTTGTGTTGTTATTATCAAATTTGTTAAACATAACACACTGAAAGTAATAGTAATGATAATGTATCACATTACTTTTGAAATTATAATGGTAATGGTAAAGCATTCTATACTTCTCTTTTTTTTTAAAGTAACATTAACGGTAATAGTAATGCATTATTACTTTGCATCTCAGTTTATTATATATGCAAAGCAGTGACATCTGATGTAGTCTTTCAAAGATTAAGCTCTAAATAATTGACTGATATCTCTGTGAAGTTGAAAAAATATCATGTGAGCGCCACCCACACAACAAATCTAAATCAAAACCTCATACAAACGTCATCCTATACGGAGGGTGTCCCCCTCCCCAAAATACCAGTTAACACAGAGCATGAATACTAAATGCCAGTTACGAGAGATGGTGAATGCTGAGTACTGGTTAAAGGCGCACTTAATTTTCGAGTCACCGATTTTTTTTTTGTAATGCCTTGATATATGGTTTTAATAACAATCTATGCCATAAAATATGGTTGAAACACTATAATTCATCACCATTTGAAACAACTGTGTCTGATAAGATGCCCATAGAGAAATAAAAAACAGCTGAAATCATAGAAAGATTTCCCCCGTTATGGCTCCCAGAATGCAACAGAATTCAAACTAAAAATGCATTTCAATGGTAGGGGAATAACTGTTAAGATATAGAGTTATTCCCCTTCCATGTTGAAAATAATAGACTGTGTAATAAACTGCGAACATGTTGTTTTTATTGAAATACCGACTTGTTTTATGTACAAGTCGGTATCTCAATAAAAACAACATGGTCACCGTTTATTACACCGAATAAGTTGCTAGTACAATGTTCTGGAGCTTCCTCTTTCAAATGGTATATAATGTGGCATATATTTTATATATGTGATCTGGGTTCGAAAATTAAGTGGACCTTTAATAGAAAAAGTCATGATAGCTACATATTACTTTATTTTCCGACACAGTGATGATCGGATGCGATGCGGCTGATCTGTGAATGCAAACTAGCGCCACAAAAGATAAAACAAATGGCTAAAATGGTTAAATGGTTTATTCTGGCCATACAATACAAGAATGTGTCACCATAAAAGTCACGTATCAGCTATATTTCAATCCCGAATACCACATATACATGTATGGCCAATATAAATCAATTACTAGATTTACATCCAACTTTTTCAGAGAAAGTGGGCGGGAGGACGAATTTTTTTATTTTTTTTATTTTATTCTTCCAAACATAAATAGTCATGGACTGTAGAACAGACCTAGAAGTCTTCTAGACCTAGAAGTCTTCTAGGTATCGAAGCAGTATCCTAACTTACATGATACAAGGTAATTTAGATTGTCCAATTTTATCAAAATAGACTGATTGGTGGGTCATTGAAATCTAATTAGACGGTTAAGGCAAGAATAAAATTTACCTATACATGTAAAAAGATAATCCAAATAAAAACAAATTGAGGAGGGGATTAAAATAGGGTCGGGAGGGGATGTAAATCTAGCAATGGTCGAAATATGTTTATTTTAATGAGGGAACGGGTGCGTATATGTCAATTGATAGGTATTTTAAACAAATAACGACACGATCATCATAATAATGGTTTTTTCTATCAATCATATCATAATCACCATCATCATCATCATCATCATCATATCATCATCATCATTATCATCATCACCATCATCATAATACGGAACAAGTCTTGCGACTTTTCGACCCAATAACACTATTTGCAATGCTTGTTTACAAATATATGTATCGTCATTCCATATTTACTTGTGAGTCACTTGAACATATTACTTGTCGTTGAACTCGTATTTTATATAACAGAAGAATGAGTCTATGTATATTTTGAATTGATCGAGTGTTGGGGCCTGAACATCGAAGTCTGGTAGAGAGTTCCGGCTATTTACCACCCTCTGGCACTGCGTGAAGAAATATTTTCCTGTGGCCTTGTTAATATGTAGTCATAAAGATCGACATATCTTACGGTTTGGTACACACAACACCGTCTGCAAACGTACTAATGGCATCCCCATAAATGCATACACGTACCGCTGCTATGGTTTGATTGTCTACTGCAAGCCAACTGTAATGTTGTCAAAAGGTTTTATATATACTTAGAGTTTGATGGCTTGTGTTAACGCAGCAATACTCTAATGAATATATATGTATATATGTGCAGCAGTATCTACGTTGGTGCAGCTTTTAAGATCCTGTGCCAGTGCATTCTATTATATATATGAGTCTCCCATAGGGAGCCTCGCATCTATAAGAGAATGCACTGGCTTACAAGGTCAAGGTCAATATTGTTAGGCCAATGTATTATCTTATATATGCGAGGCGCCCAATGGCAGACTCGCATATATAAGAGATTGCATTGGCACAGGGTTTTCGCAAACATTGAGGAAGCTCCAGTCACGAAAGGCTTAAACATTTTCTGATCATGTTGGATGAAATTGATGTGGAATGTAGAGCGACGCATGCATTTGTGATTTCTATGCATGCATTCGGTTACCATGCTCGACGAAATCGCAGATGTATTTAAAGCCGAATTTACATTTTAAAACACACAGGGTAATTGTTTCATTTTGTGTTGCCGATACAAACAACTCCTTGAGATTGATACAGTTAGGCCCAAAGTAATTGACCACTTAACCACAGCAGTATTATTGGTAATTTTTCAGGATTTAGTCGGAAAATGGCTTGTTGCCATTCATTCATCGGAAAGCTCTCGGCAACAAGCCATATTTCCGACTAAATCCTGAAAAATTACCCATAATTCTGCTGTGGTTAAGTGGTCAATTACTTTGGGCATTACTGTAAGTGTGCATGACGTTTCTATCTTTAAGTGGATGACGTTATATATTTCGGTGTTATTTACCAGCTCGGTTGAATATGTTTCTACCATTGTAAAATTTTATTAGCTCCGGTCATTTTGATAGCCATTTTGGCAGCCATTTAGGAGATGGCTAGCTGTTGTTTGGTTTTACACCCAGCATATTATTTCAACTTTTCATGTTGCATACACCGCGAACGTAAATGCGCCATTTCCATACACATATGTTCATGTTATGTTAATACGTAAAACAACATGTGGTTTCCAGAACCATGCTGGTCGCCATCTTGAATATAAAAGTTCCCCAATGCGGAGTTTGGATATGTTGTTACGTGGACATTTGCTAATGTTTTATACCAAACATCGCCCTGTTACCAATTTGTTCTTTTGCATTTTGGCTTTAACGACCAGACTCTCTCTCTTTCTCTCTCTCTCTCTCTCTCTCTCTCTCTCTCTCTCTCTCTCTCTCTCTCTCTCTCTCTCTCTCTCTCTCTCTCTCTCTCTCTCTCTCCCCCCCCCTCTCTCTCTCTCTCTCTCCCCCCCCTCTCTCTCTCTCTCTCTCTCTTCCATCACTCTCTCTCTCTCTCTCTCTCTCTCTCTCTTCCATCACTCTCTCTCTCTCTTTCTCCCACTCGCTCCCTATGTCTCCCTCTAACTATCCCTTTCTCCCTCTCTCACGCACACACTCTATCTCTCTCGCTCGCATTCTCTCCTTCCATCTCTCTTTCCCCCCCCCCTCTCTCTCTCTCTCTCTCTCTCTCTCTCTCTCTCTCTCTCTCTCTCTCTCTCGCTCTGTGTCTCACACTCTATATCTCTCTCATTCTCTCTCTCGCTCGTTCTCTCCCTCCCTGTCTGTGTCTGTCTCATACGATCATACTACCACTGTATCTCCATCACCAGACCTTCTCTTTTTCTGCCTCTCTGGTTCTCTTGGGTGCATGCAATCGGGATTCTAACGTATTAAGCTGCAATGCAGAGTTCAGTCCCCTCGCTATATACGCTACTCTGACCGCTGCCAAATGTATATTTTCGTAATTAAATCTAACGTTTTATATAAGTTTTGTCAGTTATAATTCATTCTGGCTTGATCTAGCCAATTTTCAAATGAATATGGACAGTTCGATTTCTCTGGATAGTACAGAATGAGACAAAAAAAGTCTTAAATAAAAAAAAAGAGCGATTTCCTCACATGCTGTGTATACGCGGTGGCATCGATCAGACCAACATAACAGGGGACTGAACTCTGCCTTGCAGTTTGCGCATATATTTCAGCAATGTTTTAAACATATATAAACATGTATATATTCGTGCATATTACGCTACAATCATCCCAGTCATCTGACAAAAAACCTGATTGTAATGTTTGGTGTCCATAGACGTCACGACCGTCACTGGAAATGCACCTATTGCCTCCATGCAAACATGCAATTTTCCTTTATTGCAAATGCAAGCATTTTTACTGGTGCCTGTCGAGATCAAAGAGGTCGGGCCGTGACATACCCCGCCACTGGTCGGTTGTTATAATTTGGTCTGCATGGGGTGCTTCAGTCAAACTGTCTCTTGCAAAGCATTTGCCCTCTGACCATCTTTTTGAGAGAGTTAAATTTAGAATATATAGTTCCACACACATTGAGCACCTTTGCCATCGTTAGGGTGACATATTTAACAACATATTTAACCCTTTATTTACTAAATGGATTCTCAAACTCAGCTTTAAAAGCTTACGTTGGAATGTTCTACTGTACACCTCGAGGAATGTTGGAAAGTAGTCTACAGACAGACAAACATATAATATAAGTGCTAGAGGTTACATATTCATATGTGGGAAATGTTGAAATGAACTACTCCTTACTCCTATTTAATAAAGAAATGGTTAATATGAGCCCGCATACGCGATGTATTTGGTTGCTTAATGTTGCAGGTTTGGGGCAAACTGTCTCTTGCAAAGCATTTGCCCTATGACCATCTTTTTGAGAGAGTTATAATTCGAATATATTTCCACCCACATAGAGCACCTTTACCAACATCTATATATTTGTTCGCTGCATTTCTCCCAGACCCCTGGGCCGATTGCAACCAAATTTGGTGCGGTGACTCTGGATACCCCGGCGGGTGTTATAACCGCGTTATTTGTTTCACAGTTTTGATTGAAGAAAACATTATCTAATTTTAGAAGAAAAAAACATTTTAAAGGCACGGGCGGTGTTCGTTGCAGAAATATTTATATTTGTTCAAATCGCGATCAACAGAAGGAACACCAAAATATATACAGTTCTGCTCATATGCCAAACATAATCAGCGCGTAAATAGTATATTGTCGTCAAGACGTGCGATGGTGTACGTAAACAAGAGACTGCTCGTGTTACAGAAGTTGTGCTTCTATTTTCATAATATAACACAACGCAATTATATTGGTTAATCACACAAAAATGATATAAACGCTCTTTATTATTTCCATATCAGGAAAACAGTTACAGATAACGCTCTTTATGTTTACCATATTCTGATCTAAACAAAAGCCAGGAAATTTAACGTTTTTTGCTTTTGTTTACATAACAAAGGGAAAAAATTGACAATAGCATACTGTTTATGCCATATTTCTGATTGGTATAAGAAAAAAGTCTGTCTATATTTTACTATGCTTTCTGTTTATGGCGGTTTTTGACGGAGATGAATATATTAACAGTATACCCACCACCAACGCCGCCCGTATATTTAATAAATTGAGCAAGGAGTTCAATCTAAAAACAAACTAAAAAATTTGGAAAAAAATGATAATTTTAAATTAAGATAAAAAATAAAAATGTTTAAATTAAAATGACAAAACGATCAAAATTTTCGCGAAGACCAAAAAGCCTCCGCCATTAGATAAAGGCTCCTATGATAAAACAAATATGCGCGAAGGGTACAAAGGAGCGGCAGGCTCCTAACGCACAAAGGGCCCGCTGCAGGCTTTGTGCAGGGGCCACATGCCCATCCAACGCTGAATAAAGGCCCCGAAGGGAGACCGTTTCAGCTAGTACAATATATATTAATTACAACGCCTGTTCATGAAAAACACACCGTTCCGTGGTATTGGATCATCTTCAATATGTTCAGATAATAAATCCTTACGGCCGATACTAGATTGAACTTATTATCTGAATATTTCACCAGGGAACTAATCGAACAACTCGTCAATGGATGTTTAGTAGTTTTCAATATCATGATTGCACCAGGAAGTGAGCTTTCATGGCCCTCTTGACAAGTCGGCTTATCTTATGTTAATTGATGTGGATTCTTCCTCTTTAATTGTAAGAAGTTCAAGAGCATTGCTCTCATTGTCTGTACTTAGATGTGAATTTGTAGTTTCTTAACCAAGGTGCGATTTGACATAAAATAATTCGGAATTATTTTAACATTTCCCAAGGGAACTACACTCACCAATGAGTATATAGTAACTAAATGGTTAACACCCGAGTTAACCCTTTCCTGCCATGAGCTGCGTTGCAATTGTGCAACATTAAATAACCTGTGCCAGTACATTCTCTTATATATGCGAGTCCATTGGGAAGCCTCACATATATAAGATAATTCACTGGCTTACAAGGACAAGGTAAATATTGTTAGGCCAATGCATTCTTTTATATATGCGAGGCTCTCTATGAGAGACTCGCATATATTAAAGAACGCATTAATTGGCACAGGGTTTTCGAAAAATTTCAGCAAGCTCCAGTCATGGAAGGGTTAATATGAGGCTTTATCAGCCCCCATACGTGATGAGTTTGGTGGTTTAATATTGCACGTTTGATGCACGTATCGGCATACACTTCTGTCGGCACCGACAGCCATGCCTGTGAAGATAACCTACAGTTATTTCAACGCACAGTGTGTATCCCTTACATGTTGTGCGAAAACATATTCCCGCAAACTGACTGACAGTGACAGAAATTGGAATAATGATTTTTTTTTCTTCGCAAGGGACATTCTCTTACCAACATGCATTCCAGATACATGTTTTATTTTTGTTCTGAAATTGCTCAAGTTTAAAATTTTCTCAAGTCGTATCTATAATTTATCCCTCGTGATGAAATCAGCCTTATAACTCACTCCTGAATAATTGTTGTAGAAGCTAATTCTCGGTCTGACTCGCACCGGGCGTCAATCCTATACAAGAAAACCATAGTCAGAAATGGTAACGCCACCAAGATCATATTATTAGCCACAAATATAAATTATAATATAAAATATATTGGTTACATGAATGCACCGCCTCAGAATTCCGTTAAAACAACTAATCCTTCAAATTATTACAAAAAACTACGGCTTATTACGGCAGGTTTCTCATTCATCAAACCAGAAAGCTTCTAAATGCGGATAAAAAATCGGAGGTATTGTGTTCCCGCCAAGAGTGCATGGCCCAGCCATTGTTCATACCTAAACATCGAAAGCAATTAACGTGGTCATAATGGTTACATACTGCAACTATAAGACATCCAGCGAATACACACCCCACGAAAACGCGAAATGTGTTGTCCTGCGAGATATCCCATCACTATAGCTTAATTTGACACGGCCAGATTAGACTTTCTACAATATCCTAAATCAAAAAAACTTCTCAAATCATCGGCATAGTCAATAGAACTTTCACGAACTTGGACATTCCAACTACAGCTTTTACCGGAGTCGGGGTCGCAGTACAACTTTAACGCGTCCCAAAATAACCGCATTCGGGGTAGCACTACAGCTTTTATAGCAACCCATTTATAAAACCTACATAGGACCATGAATTTTTATAATTTGGCCCACAGTATATACCGGTGGCGTCAATAACTCCGTGCACTTCCGCTAGCTCTCATTGCGACGATGGTGTCCACGACATTGACCACACGGCTATGGAACAACCCAAACAATTTAGATGTCAATATGTCGTGGACACCATCACCGCGATGAGAGCTGACCGAAGTGGGCGTAGATTCTACTCCTGGTACGGGTCAGCCCGACAATTCACTTTTACAACCACTATCCGGGAGTGAGTTTTAACCCTTTCAGTGCCAAGTCCGATTTTTGTATCAACCAATATTTCCTTGATCATTTTTCAAATTTATTGATTATAATAATGTGATACCTTGATGGAAAGAGCTCTAATGCTGTACCATCTCGTTGATAATTGCATTAAACAGGCTAATACAGCTCAATACATAGTATCATTATTCTGACATTTTCCCCAACGTCAGCTTTCAAATACCTGGCAAGAATCGCATAGTTCGTATCGACAAAGACGTTTTTCGGAAGTCTCTCTTTGTCTTTGTCGGTTTGACATGCGTGCTGAGAATTGTTTTGCGGTTGGGATAGCTATAGGAGAATTGTTTTTAATTATAAGACTATTTGAACCTGAATGTGTGCTGAGAATTGTTTTGCGGTTGGGATAGCTATAGGAGAATTGTTTTTAATTATAAGACTATTTGAACCTGAATAAATGATGAAATCATGGGATGATTATAGACCGCATACTGTTTTCGGTAAGATGGACAGGTCCTGATTTTTTGTTAATCTGAAATATTGACATAATAGAGATGGATAAATTATTCGTCGATACTAATACCGCCGGCAAGAATAGAACATGCAATCAATTGTGAATCACATGCATGTATATGGACGTAGCCTTGGCGTGGTAACTAAATCGTAATAGCGTCTACTTCCCGAACATTCACCCACAAGCATTTCACTTGTTCCCTTCAGAATTTAGTGCAATGCAATCTTTTCTATACAGTGTCAACTAAACACAAACTAATTGAGCGAACAAAGAACTCGAATTCGACATCGAGTGAAGTCCTCGTGTGAAACTAAATTACCATCAACAAGGGCTAGTTATAAAACCTATCTCATACCCCGTCGAGATGAGGGCCGAATATGTTTCACAATTATTTTCTTCTTTACGCCGTAAGTATGTTGTTGCCAAGAAACGCACTGGGCGCCCCGCCGACCTTTCGATGCTTGAGGTACAATTAACCTGTTTGAACTAGAACACGTGATAGGCCGCAGCAAACTAAAAGCTTCAATGACAATGTGAATTTGGTCATAATTCCTTTCTAATCTCCACATTTGAAGTTTAAGAACTTCCTGGCGGGGGCCTGATTCATACTTTCACGCTGAACTATCGAGGTTTCCTACGCATAAACGGAGCGTTGTGGAAACTATAATGCGCTCCTCTTTATCCAGCGATGAATAGCACAGAGGGTCCGTATTGACCCTTCGCGTGATGCATGTTTGCGAATTACCACTTTGCACCTGTAAAATGGGTGAGAGATATACAGTACAATAGGACAAAACAACTAAGACTGATTTATTAAGATCGATCCTTCATATCGCAATATTGCAATATTCTTGCGAGTGACCACGTACTGTTTCGGCGTCGGAATTGCTTAACATAAGACTACACTGGGCGAAAGATATCCCAAAACCGGGATATATAGTGTCGGTCGGAACCCTGGAAGAACACAGGAGCCCCGAGCCCGGACTGTGTGGTAGTTTATATAAATTAACGTTTTTGAACAAGCCCATGTGATAGGCCGCCACGAACTAAAAGCTTCAATGATAATGTGAATTTGTTCATAATTCCTTTCTAATCTCCACATTTTAAGTTCAAGAACATCATGGCGGGGGGGGGGGGGGCTGAACCCCTCTTGAGGTTTTCTAGTTGTAAATTCCACGAGAGTTTGTTGTTTTTATACCAACAGTGATATATTTTCCTGCTTATGGTCGACATCTTGACAGACTGAAATGGCCATCAGTTGGAAATTTTCCAACCTTAAGGAGGTTTCAGCTCGGAAATTTCCAACCTTTGGAGAGCTTGGTGCCAGTCTAGATGCTACGAATGTGCAGTTTTCAGGTTCAGATTTCAAATTTTTCTCCCACTTGTTAATGGTTAAGAGGGGTCCTGATTTCTCCTCAGTGGCCCAGGTGGCCAGTCAAAAACTATTAATAAAGTTTTTAAAAATCTAGGCCTGAATTTATTTGGAGGTAAACCTATAAATGCTAGGATTTTGCAGTTTTCAGGTTTATATTTCAAACGTTTCCCTAGTCCCTCTCCCGTTGCCAGTTTTAAACTGATAATCTATTTTTTTTTTAATTGACGCCTGAATTTGTCTGGAGTTAGACCTCTAGATGCTATGATTTTACAGTTTTCATGTGCAGATTTCAATTTTTCTCCCACTGTGGCCGAGGGGTCCTGGTCCCTCCCCGGTTGCCAGTTAAAAACTGCTAATCAATTGAAATATCGAAGGCTGAATTTGCTGAGGTTAGACGTCTAGATGCAAGGATTTTGCAGTTTTAGGTTCAGATTTCAACGTTTTTCCTCTCCCCTCCTTGGTAGTCAGTCAAAGACTAATATTCATTGAAATCAAGGCTGTGAGATGACCGGTAATTTCAAGCCAAGGGGGGGGGGTGCAATCGGTATTACATGCACTTGGGAGTTTAACCTGGTCCGGGTTCCAAGGTGGACATCCACCCCAATGAAAACCCTCTAACCACATCCCTGACACCACGATACATGTATAGTATCGTGCTAAATTTAGCACACTAATATATACACCAAACTAGAATGCAAAAACAATGAACAAGAGGCAACAATCTCGAAAACAGATATACATAAATGTGTCCACCAATTTACTACGGCGTGACCAAATCAAATTAAAACATTACTGTCAGGATATTCGGCTAATAAGCTCAACATATATAGATCATCGTGTTAATACCAAATCAAGCATAATTACCCCGTATTTTATCCCTAAAATCGTCTTTCGGTATGTGTTAAAAAAAACTGTGACCTGAATCATGTGCGAAATCGTCGGAAATTTATATATTCGGCCCTGCGTTACGGCTTACATATATATAGGGTTTCGTCTGAATTACTCATTTTACCTGAGAGAAAATCTCCTCCCCACGTGCATAAACATGATTATCACACTTACTACCAAATTACCAATATCAAAGCCTTCCCCTGTATAAATACCTCGACCGAGTTGCTTCGGATTTATGGTAATTCTTAGTAATATCAATTGAAACTTATTAAAATGAGTCGCAATTTCCATGCACATAATTAGGCAAGGTAATCACCCCTGGTCAAGTGATCCTGCTAATCGGCTATGATGTTGATGAGTCATGCTGAATGTCTATGATGCTGGTAGGACAAACTGATACTGTTGAAAAAGTACCGTTATTTTTTTCTAAAGTTGTCATTCCCGCGGTGTTTGGCTTATCGGATCGATTTGAGGAAAACACATGTGGTGTCTGCATGAAACATTCAAGAACATATATAGTACTAGCCGATGAGCCCGACGTGGTCCGGGCTATTTAAAAACCAAATTTCAAGTCGATAGCTCTACCCATTTTCGAGATCTGGTCTGCGCATGCGCGAAGCTGGCGTCGCACGGGCTCGGCGACCCGATAAAATTCGTATCCGGGGCAAGATACATTCACATAGCAAATTTCAAGTCGATAGCTCCACCAGTTTCGGATATCTCGTCTGCGCATGCGCGAAGCTGGCGTCGCACGGGCTCGGCGACCCGATAAAATTCGTATCCGGGACAAGTTACATTCACATAGCAAATTTCAAGTCGATAGCTCCACCCGTTTCCTAGATCTCGTCTGCGCATGCGCGAAGCGGGCGCCGCACGGGCTCGCCAATACGACAACGTCGACCGCCTGGTCAAACTAAACACACGTACCAAGTTTCGTCCCGATCGGTCGTGAATCGTATATTTGTATAAATGACAGACAGACAGACCGACAAACAGACAGAGGTCTTCAAAATATATATGAGATTGAAAATTGTAATAATGGCTGCGCTGTTGTTTGCAAAACGACGTTAAAGACATATTATGCACTTGTTCGGGTACATACAACTGGTAAGTTAGTATTCAGGCACCATGTCATAAGGGGGGAATGTAGCAATCTACTAACATAACCGAAAATCAGAAGCAAATCGACCGTATCATTCCAAAGAAAACATCGTCTGAATTACACTCAAATGTAAATATTTACTTCCAAATTCGGGACGCAACTATCGGCGATAAACTTACGAAAATGATTTCGCCATCGAGAGTCACTGCATTTCATTAATATATAAGAAAGGCGGTGTGTTGTCAATTTGGATATAATATTTGTAAAATATAACTACTTTGAGGAAGGTTATTCACCACTTCTATTTGATCACCCCACTGGAGTGTTTAACATCACTTTAATAGCTATTTTGATCATAGTCGATTTGCAACAACTAATATATACAACCAGTATTAAAATAGTTTTGACTGTTTGATGCACAAAATGGATTTTCCTGGATATGTTCACATTATCAGAACACAGCGAAAATGACAACTTTATTAAAATAACGGCACTTTTTTCTTTTAACAGCATCAGTTTGCCATAACAGCAACATAGCAATTCAGCGAGACCCACCAGTATCATAGCACATTAGCAGGACCACTTGACCGGGGTGGTAATTTCTCTTTAAAATTGTCAATCCCCAATGATCACAATAGGTGGATAAATACAGTACAAGAGTGCAGACTCTACATACTCGTAAATGGGTACTGTACACTAAATCCGGCCATTTATGGGACCAACTCCTTTTATACTCAACAGAATATATACAACAAATGTATTAATTTGAGCACATGAGTGTATTTTGCACTAATCCATGGCTCAAATTCATTTATTTTTTGCATATATTCTGTTGAGTATAAACGGAGATGGTCCCATAAAAGGCCGGTCCCCCTTTAAACGGACATGGCTCATTCGAACTTCAAAATTCAGTCTACGTAATTTTAAAGGTGTAAGATAGGTTTATACACACACGACATATTAATATACAACTTCATATGCTCTGAAATATACTTGCCATGCATGTTTACAGACATTTTCCACGTGTTCAGTTTTTCGCACAAAAGTCAAATAAACGCTCTTTATTTCTACCATATCAGGAATAGACTACACGGAACGCTCTTTTCTATTCCATGTCGTTAAAATGGCTGTATTGGTGTTTGATATCAAAATATCGTGTTCAAAGTTGTATGTTTTATGACTGCAAAACAACTATCGTCAATAAGTACATGAAAAAATAGACTGACTTTGCGCGTTCTTATTTCCATTATCAATATTTAAAGATGCATAATCCGAATTAACGCTCGCAAATTACTATTTCCTTTGTTTCGGGGGTAAACAAATATTTGATTCGAGTCGAGGAACCTAGGTTACCCACCAAAGCTCAGAGTGATCAGATATCGATGTTTGCAATATATTATTTTGTAAGTGGCCCTATAAACAGTCGTCGAGAAAACTTTCTCTGACCAAATTGCGGATGAAGATGGATGGCTTTTTGGGTCAGATATTTGTTGGAATCTGATGATATGGGGACCATCGAATCGGACTGGGTACCTTTAATTCTCCATGTAAACATTACTGTTACAGTAACATGGCCGATAATCGTCCAATAAGATCTACAAAAGTTTAACAATTTTTTTACAAACATTGGATAAGGTCAAGGCGTTGAACAATATTCTTAAAATCATATTCAGACAAAAATAGTTGAACTTGCATAACAAATATACCAGTGCCTTATATAGGTCCCTTTACTTGGTAAAGATTTCGAAATTTGTCAGCTGTTTTCAACTTTCCGCAAAAATATTGATATACCTGCTTCATATATACTCTAAAAAAAATACTTGTTATGGTCACAGCCACTTTCCAGCGGTTTTAAACTTTTCGCAAATAAGTGACATAAACGCTCTTTATTTTTACCATATAAGGAATAGTCTAACACGGAACGCTCTTTTCTGTGTCGTGCAAATGGCTGGGTTTTTTTTGTCTGGGACACACACAGCTTGTTCAAAGTTGTATTATATTATGACTTCAAAGCGTCTCTGTGTGACAAATACTGCCTGGTAAAAAGGTAGTTCAATAAAACATTCGAAATACAATCAATATTAATTGATAGTAGCGTTTCCGGACAGGGGACTTAAATTCATATTTATTATTGTATACCCTCGCAATCAGGGGGTGGGGGGGGTCGAAAAAAAAATTCCAGGCACGTATGATGGGGTGGGTGTGTGTCTCTCGGGTCCGAAAGGCAGTTTTTTCCATGTGCCAATTTTTTTTCTCCATTTCTGCTATTGAGTTTTATTTTGATGTGTTTTGAACAGAAACAGGTCATATATAGTTAATAGCAATGCTATACTATATATAGAGGTTATCAGAAGTTGGATCAGTTACACAATGGCCAACAATAACCCAAATTCAACTTGATAGAACAAGAAACTGCGCTATTGGAAAAATAAAATTTAATCAGGATTCCATCTACTGATACAACAAAATAAGAATAACTATGCAGAACTCAGCTGAAAATAAGCAATAAAATGAAAGCACACTTGACCATATGTGACATGGAAATAAAGATATAATAAATAATGGAATAAAATAGACTTTTGACAACGTAAAACATAAAATCTTAACATATAAATTGAAGGCCAGCCTATAAGTTAGAGTAGCCGCATGGCACGGTCCCCTTTGTGCCTACACACAGTTCTATCCATTTCCATCCAAAAACCAATATCAATATTCGTCAAAATTCGATACCGCATCCTATAAAATTATTTGGTCATGGCCTTCCAAAAGAGAATATTCAGATGTCAGCGGATTAACTAACCTGTTTATTAACCAATCTTTTCTCAAATAATTCACATACCACACCCAGAAAGTGCTGTCTGAGTAAATAGAACAAATTATAATGAATTTTGGTATCTTATCGCCATCTTGACCACCCTGTACCAAGTTGATAAATTTTGATGCTAATGGGCCAGAATAGCCACATGTTATGGTCCCTCTCAGTTCCGTTTAAGAAAAAAACATCAGAATCACAACAGACGTTTTCGGCAAAATTCCATACTGCTTCTTTAGATTGAAATTGGTACTGGAACAACAAGAATAAAATATTTAGTTTGTCTGTTGACTAAATAACATTTGTAAAACCAATTGAGTCACAAATTGCTACATTTTCGGAACAGCAGAGAATATTGTTCGGGATATATGTGAAAAAATCTACTGTTCACCAAATTTGGTTGCCATTTTGCAAGCCATCTTGAGTAATTTGGTCTATAAATACCCATTTAGGACATTTCAATACAATAAACACCTTCTTATACATATATTTAGTTTGTGTCTTTCATGTTGCCGTCTATGTGATGGAATGCTTTAATAATTCAATCATGAATTAACATGAAATAAGAGATGTACTGATTCAAAGTTTACAGTGATGATGGGTCCCCCGGTGGCTCAGTAGGTAAGGTGCAAGACGCATTATCCACATATAGATGCCCGCAGGCCGTCCACCGATGGCGTATATATAGTTGGTATTAGTCTCGTTCCCAACTCTATAGTATAGGGTTGGTCAACCTTTCCATGACTGGAGCTTCCTGATTTGTTTTGTTTTGTTTTTTGCGAAAACCATGTGACAATGCATTCTCTTATATATATACGAGTTTGTCATATGGATTCCCGCATATACAAGAGACTACATTGGCCTAACACTATTTACGTTGACCTAGGAAACCAATGAATATGATCTCTGTGTGCCTATAGTTGGCGTAGAGATGCATGACATGATATATCTCATATAGATAGAGCCTCGCATATCATCATCATCATTATCATGGAACAAGTCTCTAGACTTTTCGTTCCAGTACTAATGTAAATCATAGTAATACATATTGTCACAAATAAGAGTCATCCGCGGCGTTATACGCGGATATAGTTATGCCACATTAGCTTCATCGAAATCACAACGCTTATTATGGGAAAACGAATCTATCAGTTTTAAAATCTGCATGTGACGGTTGGTGTATTGACGATAAAGTATGACAAAACATTCCAGTCTTCTACTATCCTCTCGGTGAAGAAATATTTCCAATGAACCGTTCGTTTCTGTACTTTCCACCGGTGACCTCTAGTTTTATCTGATAATGTGTTCTGGAATAGTTCACGTTGTGTCCATGCACGTTATAATGACCATATAATAATTTATAGACTTTTCGCTAATTTCAGGAAGCTCCAGTCATGAAAGGGTTAACTTTCGTAATCTGATATAGTTATATGTATGTTGCAAGATTCGTGATTTGTGGGCACATTTGAACTCGATACTTTCTGAATTCGTAATAAAGAAGCCTACCCCATTCGTCGATACCACGAAATACACTAAATAATTCCGTTATATATATATATGGGCGTATATTTATAGTAATACTTTTACTATATTATAGCAACATAGATAAAACAAATCTTAATAAGAAACGACAACATGTGTATTGTGCATCTAATATACATCTGCGATTTATCGACATGAAATCGTTTTCATCATTTACTTTGAATGAGCTAACTCGCGAGTCTTAGAAGAAATACACGTGTTCACAACAGATAATTTGTGTTACGCAGAAATTAAATGAAGAGCTCTTTGAGGCTATGCCGCGATAATTACGATCCACATCTGTCGACCAACAGGCTACCTATTATCCATACTATTCCTGTGCTAATCAGAGAATCATCTATGATCACTATGTGTCGTTGTATGAATGAAACACGCGTTTTTTCCGAAATATCACACATCTATGATCATAAAACATCAGGCCAATTGTGCTTGTTTTTCCAAGATCTTTCTCATCAGGTAATGTACATTACACTTCCACCGTGAACACTTGAGGAACTATGGAGCCCCGGAGGTGACATCCGAATTTTTTTTTTAAGTCGTGGCCACGAGAATAAAGTCGTGGCCACGAGAACACGAAGTCGTGGCCACGAGCATATGAAGTCGTGGCCACGAGAATATGAGGTCGTGGCCACGAGATTACGAAGTCGTGGGCACGAGAATAAAGTCGTGGCCACGAGAATAAAGTCGTGGGCACGAGAATAATGTCGTGGCCACGAGAATAAAGTCGTGGCCACGAGCATAAAGTCGTGGCCACGAGAATAATGTCGTGGCCACGAGAATATAGTCGTGGCCACGAGACTATGAAGTCGTGGCCACGAGAATAAAGTCGTGGCCACGAGAATATGGTCGTGGCCACGAGAATAAAGTCGTGGCCACGAGAATATGAAGTCGTGGCCACGAGAATTTGTATGAAATCGTGGCCACGAGTATAAAGTCGTGGCCACGACCATATTCTCGTGGCCACGACCATATTCTCGTGGCCACGACTTTATTCTCGTGGCCACGACTTTATTCTCGTGGCCACGACTTCATATTCTCGTGGCCACGACTTCATATTCTCGTGGCCACGACTTTATTCTCGTGGCCACGACCATATCCTCGTGGCCACGACTTTATTCTCGTGGCCACGACTTCATATTCTCGTGGCCACGACTTCATAGTTTCGTGGCCACGACTTCACATTCTCGTGGCCACGACTTTATTCTCGTGGCCACGACCATATTCTCGTGGCCACGACCATATTCTCGTGGCCACGACTTCATATTCTCGTGGCCACGACTATATTCTCGTGGCCACGACTCCATATTCTCGTGGCCACGACATTATTCTCGTGGCCACGACTTTATGCTCGTGGCCACGACTTTATTCTCGTGGCCACGACATTATTCTCGTGCCCACGACTCTATTCTCGTGGCCACGACTTTATTCTCGTGGCCACGACCTTATTCTCGTGGCCACGACTTCATAGTCTCGTGGCCACGACTTCATATTCTCGTGGCCACGACTTCATATTCTCGTGGCCACGACTATATTCTCGTGGCCACGACATTATTCTCGTGGCCACGACTTTATGCTCGTGGCCACGACTTTATTCTCGTGGCCACGACATTATTCTCGTGCCCACGACTTTATTCTCGTGGCCACGACTTTATTCTCGTGCCCACGACTTCGTAGTCTCGTGGCCACGACCTCATATTCTCGTGGCCACGACTTCATATGCTCGTGGCCACGACTTCATATTCTCGTGGCCACGACTTTATTCTCGTGGCCACGACTTAAAATAAAAAATTCGGATGTCACCTCCGGGGCTCCATAAGGAACAGACTACATCATGTGTTCATTTTGACGAGTTATTTGGGAGAAGGAAAACGTGCATCTAGCTGTATCTCTCGAAAATGATGCGGTATCTGGACTATACGTGTATAGAGATCGCACACGGGAAAGTGATGTGATATAATATGCGTCAACACTCGCGTTTTACATTTTTTTTTTTTTTTTTTTTTTTTGGCATTCAGATATTTCGTATCTCTTTTGTTCCATAAAATTTATCCTGCATGGACTCTAACTTTTAAGTCAACGAGGCGTGTAGTCCGGGGGCTGATATAAAACCGATATAACCCTACACCAATGGCCCCCCCCCCAAGACTTCACTTCACTCAACTCGTTTTCTTCCTTATTATGTCCCTCAACTTTTAAGCAATTTAATGTTAACATGAAAAAAGTGGCCGTGTATACACCAGACAAGTTGGCGTCAGATATGGCCGCCGTTTTTCAGACGAAAATGAAAAACTACGGCCATGTTTGACGCCATCTTGTCTGATGTTACACGGTCATTTAACCCTATAGACGGGCGCCTTCCCTCGTCCTATCATCACAAAACTTCATATGTATATTCGGGGTGACCTCTAGATGAGAGCCATCGATTTTTTACGTAATTAGTTTTTTTTAAATAACATGGCCGCCATCAGCCATCTTGTATATAAAATTTGAATCCATCGGCACACCCTGCAGTCCGCATTTATGGGAGAAAAGTTACAGGCACGATCACCTCTAGTTGAGAGCTCTCGAAATTCGATTTTTGATGAAAAACATGGCCGCTGGCAGCCATCTTGTATTTTATTCATCGATCATAACCAAAATTGACTTCTAAATAGATTATTTCCGAAATTCGTCGAAAAATATGGCTGCCAGCGGCCATCTCGATGAAAAGCATAGCCGCCGGCAGCCATCTTGTATTTTACTCGATGTATAACTAAATCCTTTGGCACACCCTACATATCACATCCCTCATCCGATCATCACCAAACTTTAAATCGATCTTCAGGGTGACTTCTAGATGGGACTCATCGAGTATTTACGAAATTCGAGGAAAACAGGCTACCAGCGGCCATCTTGGATTTTTCTCTTTGCATGGCTAAATCCTTCGGTACACCCTACAGGCCACATCCCTCATCCGATCGTCACCAAACTTTATATGGATCTTCGGGTGCCTCTAAATAGGAGCCATCGACTATTTCCGAAATTTTTTGAAAACTATGGCTGCCAGCCGCGCTCTTGGATTTTACTTTTTGCATGACTAAATCCTTCGGCACACCCTAACGACAACAGCCCTCATCCAATCGCCATCAAACTTCACATGGATCTTTGTTGTGACTTCTAGATGGGAGCCATCGATTATTTTGGAAATTAACTCGTTAAGAAACATGGCCGCCAGTAGCCATATTGAATTTCAAATTTGAATCCATCGGCAGATCCTAGCTGCAGCCCACATTTGTTGGTGAAATGAAAATAATTTCATATACAAGATACAAGCCCTTTACTGTAATGATTTGACTTTCCTTCTTCTTTATCATTTTATTCATTACTCAGCAAAAAACTAACTCCGTCCGAAGTTGAGGTGCAGTGTCATTGATACTTTCATTATCATCAGAGTTACGGGCTTTACGGAGTTATTTTCAAAAACTCGACTTATGCTTTGGCGAGGTTGCTAAGAGGGCGGACGTCTGGACGGGCATGAGACCGTTAGCGCGATAACAAATGTCAACCGATTTAATTGATATTTGGTACATGGGTAAATTGCAACAATATCTAGCTCGAGTTAAAAAAAACAATTTCATTCATAATTGATAAATGGATCTTTTACAACAATATATCGAACGAGTTCGAAAACCAGATTTGTCCAATTATTTTTACCTCAGTTACAGCCCTTAGTTCGTCTATTTTTAGCAATTTGTGGAAAATTTAAGTCTGTTGGCGCGATAACTTGAACAAACGTCAACCAATTTCATTCATACTTGGTATATGGATCTTTCACAACAATATCTCGATCGAGTTGGAAAAACAGATTTGTCCGATCCTTTTTACATGAGTTACGACTCTTATTTCGTCCATTATTAGCAATTTTATGACCGTCAGCGCAATTTTTTTTTAACAAATGTCAACCGATGACATTCATATTTGATATGTGAACCTATCTCAACAATATCACGATCGAATTCGAATAACAGCCCTGAGTTTGTCTATTTTTGTAATTTTATTACCGTTATTGCGAAACATGAACAAATGTCGGGTTAGCATCACTAAATTCACCCTCCGGGGACCTCATTCTACATGGTCTAATCTTCTATGGGAGACATATATAGACTCAGACTGAACTTCCCAAATGGTGAATATTGTGGTGTACACCCAATGGGAACCTCCAATAAGAAATGTGTCGTCTGCCAATTTGGGGATATAGAGGAAATGAGGCATAAGCAGAATGAGGTCCCCATAGGGTTAGTTTAGTGATGCTAGCCCGCTATGCGGGATAGCGTCACTAAATTCACCCTCTGTGGACCTCATTCTGCAAAAGACAGGTACACTAAACTCAGGCCTGATTGTATGGTATAAAATCGGACAAGACACCATTAAGAATATTACATTTAGAACGTTCTTTTGGTAAAATCTAAAATATATTTGTGGATGTTGGAATTCTGCGGGTTGGAGCACTATAGATACATTTCAATGGTAACACGATATCATGATATTCACACTCTTACTTCACGCAACGATGTGACTATATACTTTGACGAACATCCTGTGAAACACGTGGAATAAATAACGTATGGAATAAACACGTGCTTGCTTCTCGGTTTTCTGTGGCACTAATGTTTTGGCCATATGTGGAGAAATGTGTGTTTCATTACTCAATGATCGCTAAACTCACATACGATTTATGACTTCTGCGTGGGCACACCTGCATGACATGGAAACGCTCTCTGGGAATGTTCTATTTTTTCTTAAATCAAACATGTGGAATGCGAGTTCGTGAGAAATTCTTCACTTTTAGTTTATAACTTTGCCATATTGTAAAGGAACAAGCAGCTGTTATTATCGACCGTCCATAATCCACTTATTAAAAGGCAATATAGTTTTCGAGATTAAATTTAGACTTCAATTTTTTTTGTTTCGCTTTATTGTGTTCATGGGCCTGACGTCAATAAATATAAATGATACTCCAGGCTATGCTTCATATAGTATGATCTGAACAAAAGATTAAATGAAGATATAACTGTATTTTAAAGATACTCAATCCGATCAGACGGTTCCCATATCATCAACAAAATTTCTTCAAAATACGCCTTAGTTATCAGAATCGATTAATTGTAACAAAATACTTCTAATATAACCACTGTCAACTATGATCAAATTTCCCATAAGTGTTACTTATCAAAATTTTGTTCAACGACATATGGCCGTATTATCACTTGAGTATCACGAAATTTGGCCGTATTACCACTTGATTTTATAGTTATCCATCTTCATCCGCAATGTTGCCCGATACTGTCGGTTTGACGACTGTTTTCTGGGCCTCAAATAATTGCACATCTGGAGAAATAACAAACTTCAAAAACGATATCTGATCACTCTGAGCTTTGGTGGGTGGGTTCCTCGACTCGAATCAGATATGTTTAACCCCCGGAGCCAAAGAAATAGTAATTTGCGAGAGTTAATTCGGATCATGCATCTTTAACTGCTTGTAATATTCTACACAACAATGGGTAGAACGCTCTGTGTTTATTACAGCTACATATATTTATTACACCAGAGATCAAAGTAGCAATAAAGTGGAATGAACGTTCTTTGTTGTTGCACACTGCGACGGAGTTATGCCCCTTTGTTCCAATTGCACTGCACAGCATACATCACGCCAAAATATGGACCAGCCGACGTCTTTGTTACTATTCGTATTAATAGCGCAAATTATTTGTAATTAAACTAATCATTAAATACTAAGAAATTAAGTAGAAGGGTAGAAAGAGTTTCAGTCTGCTCTAAACAATCTTGATGGTTATTTCATCAAAGTGGGTGCGCCACATATAATTACCCATTCCGCCATACTGCAGTAAAAAGGGACTTGTTTAGACCCAAACTACGAGACAGAGTTCAGTTCCCTCGATATGCTGGTCTGGCCACTGACACCACGTATACAAAATGAAAAGAAATATTAAAGGTCCACTTAATTTTCGAACCCCCAGATCACATTATATAATATATATGCCATAGTATATACCATTTGTAAGAGGAAGCTCCAAAACATTGTATTTTCAACTATTCGATGTAATTTTTCAATGGAAAGGGAATAACTCTATATATTTAGATATAGAGTTATACCCCTTCCATTGAAAATAAACAAAAGTTTGAATTATGTTGCATTCTGGGAGCCAAAACGGGGGAAATGATTTTAAGATTTCAGCTATTTTCTATTATTCCATGGCACCTTTTGAGACACAGGCGTTCCAAATGGTGATGAATCATAGTATTTTAATCATATTTTATGGCATATATCGTTATTAAAACCGTATATCAAAGCACTATCAAAAAGTAATTGGTTACTCGAAAATTATGTGGGCCTTTAAGCTCTTTAAAAACACTTCTTCAAACATCCCCTATATTTAGTCAATAATCCTAACCTCATTCCTTACCTCGTGTTACTGCGATTGAATATCTATATATATCTAATCGTTAAACTCGATTAAGCTTCTTTCGCTATCTAATCGTGCACGTATTTGGCTGGTTTGTCGTTATCACGTGGTCTTGAGTACTAGATACCCATGTTACTGGGCAAATCTAAAACAGATCATACATACCTCTGCATTTGTCCGGAATCTTTGGTTCAGTGTGGAGTTCCAAATTCCTGTCTCCAAAAATCACTCAAAAACTCGGAGTGCCTCGTTGGCTTTTGGAGCGGCCTCCGATCGATTCTCCCGTGTGTGAGAGACAGACGGACAGATGGGTGAACGACGGAGTGGTCAATCCAGACGTCGACACTATATATGGCTGAATGGGTCATTCTCACCAAAAAAAGTGCTGAAGGGTACACATGATTTTCAAAATGTGCTGAAGGGTAGACAGGGTTTGACATGACATTCAGTTTTCGTATCTGCCATGCTTTCTGTTAGAGAATAATTGTTTACGTTCCAATGAATATTAAAATGTACTGAAAACAAACTGCTAAAGGGCGCCAGACTTTCATAAACACAATTTAAGTAATGGTGTTCGTGCCGATCACAACCGCTGTGTACACTTCAGCACATTTTCAAACCCTGTGTACCCTTCAGCACTTTTTGGTGAGAGTGACCCCTTCAGCGACACTATGGGTTCACATAAAAATGTTACATTTAATTACGTTATATACGTGGTGGCAGTGCTCACTTTCAACGCAGCGAGGGACCGAACTCTATACCTTGCAGCTTGGGAATAGATGCTAATGTCTGAATGAATTGTTACTGAATTAATTCGCCCGGTGACCTTTGGAATGTTATATTCACCCGGTTTAGACTCGGGTGCCTGACTGACTCGAAACATTGTTTATGTTACAGTGCTATTTATGTATGCGCTTGTAGCCCGATGTTGCAAAACCGGGCACTTGGTCCTGCTTATCGCGCAGAATTTAAACCTCCCGGACTAACAGTATGACCTGGTAAATACGGCTGATGGTGGGTTATAAAAGGTGGACAGTTAAAGCCACACAAAAGACCCAACCTCAAATAAATATGACCCCATCTCCTTTTTCAATTGCAGGCAGGTTGACAAGCCGTATTTCTATTCTCGCACCACTCCCCATCTTTTCGGCACGTGAGAATTTGACGTTTATTTAGAAATCGCGCGAATCAGGAATTCTTCTCTGTGTTGTGTTTATTCAGTTGGTTAGAAGGAAGTGTGTCGTCTCACATTACTTTGTGTTTCACAGAAGTAGAATTGAGAATATCTGCAGCCACCCTGGTCTGATCCAGAACAAGCAAACAACCAAACAGCTATATGCGCCGCATGTTTAACACCAACACAAAGATACACATCTTCATGCTTGTTTTATCAATGGTAATAATGCACCCAAATAATGTGGAACATGAGCATCGCCAGACGTAACATAATGAAATAGGATTTTTTTTTCAAAGAAAATTATACACTGGAAACATCCAGTGAATGTAAAGAATTTTGAAAATATAGGAAAGCGTTTAGCAAACTCAGAGTGAGTAATCATTGTCTTGAAGTTGAAAAAGGGCAGACATAGACAAACCAAAATAGCATACGGGAAGAGACTATAATTGCATGGATAATGTGGTGATAAACATATTGAGACAGAAAAACACTTTGTTATGCATTGTATGAAGGATATAGAGTGAAATGCGCGAAAGAGTTTTCCTTGACATTTTACACATGCACATACCCGAATTTCAATACATATACAGTAATGCTCTAAATAATCGACTCCTTAACCACAGCAGAATTATGGGTAACTTTTCAGGATTTAGTCGGAAATATGGCTTGTTGCCATTCATCGGAAAGCTCTCGTGGTGAGCTTTCCGATGAATGCCAACAAGCCATATTTCCGACTAAATCCTGAAAAGTTACCCATAATTCTGTTGTGGTTAAGGAGTCGATTATGTAGAAACTTACTGTATATCTATGAGGACGATAAATTCATATTTCTTATGAAAAACGAAAACAAAGATGTTTGAACTATTATACTGTTTGTAACATGGTCTGGAAATTCTTTGATGAGAGAGCATAAAACAATTACTTGTATTACTTATTATATGTCTACCAATTTCATACATAATTTGATATGCACTGATGTTGATTGTTACATGTTATTATGTATGGCATATGTCCCTTTGTGGGTGTAAAATGTCAATACATTATCTATCTCTAATGCGCCCGTTTCCGTGTTTCAAACTCCATTTCATAAAGATACCGTAACACTTGGAGTTGTCATCGGAAAACAAATAAATCTAAAATGTCTAAGTCAATAAGGCCCCTAACTGTGACAAAACTGACAGGATAAATCCCCGATTCGAAAAAAAAGGTTGCATCCTGAGTCACTCTTGACCCACCACAACAGGGGCCAGGGAACATTTTTAATCGAGTTTTCGAAAAAAACTTATGCTTTGGTGGGCGTCCGGTCGGGTGCGAGACCATTAGCGTGATAACTCAAACAAACTTTGACCGATTACATACATATTTGGTATATGTGTCTGTTGCAACAATATATCGAAAGAGTTCGAATACCACGTTTGTTCATTCTAAAATACGTGAGTTATGGGACTTAGTTTGTCTATTTTTGATAGTGATTTTGATCCTTCGCGACCGTTAATTCAAACAAACTTTGACCGACTCCAACGATACTCGGTGTATCAATCTAGGATTACCTCTAGATAGGAGCTATTGGATTTGAATGATTTTCGATGAAAAACGTGGCCGCCGGCAGCCATCTTTGATTTTACTCTTTTACTCACTAAATCCTTTAGCACACGTTACAGGTCACATTTCTCATCCAATCATCACCAAACTTCATACGGATCTTCCGGATGACCTCTAGAATGGAGCCTCCCTTTTTTTCCAGAAATATATTTTTTTAAATATGGCCGCCAGCAGCCATCTTGGGTTTCAAATGTGAATCCATCAGCACACCCTGCAACCATTTATTGGATAATTGTTATGAATCTTTACATGCTTGTTTAGGATAAACTCTAGATGGGAGCTATCAAATTTGAAAATTGTTTTCGATGAAAAAACATGGCAGCCGGCAGCCATATTGTTATGACCCTATGTCTGAGTTATGGTTTTTTAGTCGTCCATTTCTAATGACAGATGCACTCTTATACTCGTATGGGCAAACAAAATCGACCAAGCCATCTTTGATACACAACACGTGTTTATTTTGATTTTATATTACAAAAAGGGTGCCAGGTCCCATTTTTCAGAAAAAATATTTTTTCAAAATATAAAATTTATTTACAGCACTACCTATTCCTTATGTTATCGTCTTAAAACCTAACATCAATAAAATTTTGCCAAGAGAAAATGTTGGTCCTTTCAGTTCCAATCAGGCTGTTAAAAAGACATAAGTGTCCAGTGACTTTGGTTCACCATTATTTCGATATTGTGAAATATGAACACCAAAATCCCAATTAATACAACAACTATGTTCGATATCGGTTTTTTTTTGTAAGATAAGTTCCAGATTATCCGAGATGAGTTGTCGGGATAGCTCATTCGTCTAATAGCTTTCTGATATCTTTGGAAAATATAGAGAAAAAAAACGAATGTTGAAATTGCCAGATGTGATATCCTGCCGCCATTTTCGAACCAATTTTGATGTAGGTTCCCGACCTTTAATTCTCAATAAACTTGTTGGTTTCCGGAAGATATCCCAACATTAAAGGCCCACTTAATTTTCGAGTCACCGATTATTTTTCATAGTGCCTTGATATACAGTTTTAATAGCAAAATATGCCATAAAATATGACTAAAGTACTATAATTCATCACCATTTTAAACGTCTGTGTCTCAGAAGATGCCCATAGAGAAATATAAAAAAACAGCTGATATCATAGAAAGATTTCTCCCGTTATGGCTCCCAGAATGCAACATTCAAACTAAAAATGTATTTTCAATGGAAGGGGAATAACTTTATCCTTATGATATAGAGTTATTCCCCCTCCATTGAAAATAAAACACTTTGTACACTACAATTCAGATGAAACATAAGCACAAAAACACGTCGGTAACGCAACAAAAACAACATTTTCAGAGTTTATTACACCGGATAAGTTGATAATACAATGTTTTGGAGCGTCCGTGTAATATGGCATATATTTTATATATGTGATCTGGGTGTTCGAAAATTAAGTGGGCCTTTAATGTAACCCGAAACAAATCACGACTGGTGAGTTCTGGTGATCATGTTAAAGGTGTGGATATTGTGATTGAAGTCAACCATAGCGAATTTATTCGTGTATCGTCCAGTATAATGTATGCTATTTCTAGTAAGATAGAATTACCTCGCCTGTCACGTTCGCTCTCTTTGTGTGTATTAGAATCCGCATTCGGTGGATTCCAAGAGAGACTTCGGCAATGCCATAAATAGTCTGCGTAAAAGATTCTCTGAACCCCCTTCAACGTGACACAATGCAAAGTATGCGTATATATATAGCAGGTCGATGGCTGAAGGCATCATATACGGCAGTGACATTGTCACCAGACATTGATCAAACTGCAAAAGGGCTGAGTTCAGTCCCCTCGCTACGCTGGTTTGGCCGCTGCCATCATGTATATAGAGTTCAGGAATCAGGGAGCTAAATGTGTTCCGGAGTCGGGGAGCGAGTACACCGTGGAATACTAAAGGTGGAGGTAATTGAAGAATGACCTTCACCTAATACATATGAAACGTTATTAAAGGATGACATCGCGTTTAGTTGATTTGTACATCATATCTAAATAATTTAAACTGGTGAATTAATGGGGGAATGGATTTTTGTGAGTGGGAAATTGATTTTACTAGCTACTGTAGTTCTTGTTTTTTTCCAGACCAAATTTGGCTGTGTGATAGCCCTGTCGTACAATTGGGGATTTATTTAAAAATTAAACACATGACCTATGATTTTTCTTGTATTTTCGTGATCAACTGGTGTCAATCTAGCTGGGTAAACACCACTGGAATAGCCTGTAGGCTTAAATTCAGATAATTCGGTCGAAACGTTAACACTGTCGCCTATGGGAAACCATTTAGTTCAGTGATTCCTTCAGTCCCCTCGCTACGCTGGTCTGACCACTGTCATCCATTCGGCAAACCTCGTCATATTCCGTCACCGTTACAGCTTGGCCCCAGAGGTCACAGGTCGAGGATTTCAGAATGCACTGCCATCATGTATACAGAGTTCAGTCCCCTCGCTACGCTGGTTTGACAACTGCCATCATGTATATAGAGTTCAGTCCCCTCGCTACGCTGGTTTGACCGCTGCCATCATGTATATATAGTTCAGTCCCCTCGCTACGAAGGTCTGACCACTGCCATCACGTATATATACGTAATTAAATCTAACGTTTTTTTTATGTAACCCTTTACCCAACAGAACGACCCTGTGCCAATGCATTCTCTTATATATATGCGAGTCGACCATAGGTCGCCTCGCATATATAAGAGAATGCATTGGCTTAACACATTAAAAATTATAAAATTGTTAAAGAATGTAAGAAAAAATGGTAAAAAGTGTTAAAAAAAGATTTTGTTTAGGCCAATGCATTCTCTTATATATGCGAGGCGACCTATGGTCGACTCGCATATATAAGAGAATGCATTGGCACAGGGCATAACTGTAACTATCACAATGTGGTCAAGGAGCTGGTTCCAATGATATCCATATTTGTATGGTTCTATTGAGACAGACCGAAGATATTTTAGGCTGTTGAAGCTTTATTTGGCCGGTTTTGGCCGTTTTGTTGGGTAAAGGGTTAAGAGTCTTGTCGTTTACAATTAATTGTGATTTGATCTACATGTGGCCAAATTCCAAATGAATATGGACAGTTCGGTTTCTCAGAACAATTCAAAGCTAAAATATATTATCGAGAGAATTCCTCACATTCTGTGGTAAGACCCGTGTGGCAGGGGACCAAATTCCATGCAGGGTTTACATCCCTTGATGACTGGGTAAGACCAGAAAGGAAGCATGACAGGTGCGCTCTGGTATATAGAGGCTGGCAGGGGACTGAACTCTGCCTCGCAGTTTTGACATCGATCTCATTCGTACGGTATTCCCAGCTGTTCAAATATCATTGTTTGATCACGTGGTGTAAAATGTGTTTAGATTTACGATAGCGGACGTTCCCGTATCTAACAAGAATACTTAGGTCCTAGAACATATTATACCGAGCAATGTTGCCGAAAAATTAGGCAAATATACCCTTGGACAAAATTAGTGAAGGAATTATATGGTAAGGACAACGTAATAAAGTAAACCGCATTCCGTAATTATATCAACTGCATTGGAATCATATTTAGCGTAAGAGAACTGACACAATTTGGAGTCCAGATCTCAGTGTGCGCATATTAAAGGCACGATCAGACGCTCCTAAATTACTATTTCTTTGGCTTCGGGGGTAAAAACTATTTGATTCGAGTCGAGGAACCCACCCATCAAAGCTATCAGATATAGATTTTTGAAGTTTGTTATTTCTCGAGATGTGTAATAATAAATGGCCCAGAAACACGTGGTCAAACGGAGGACCTCGGACAAAATTGTGGATGAAGATGGATAACTCTAAAATCAAGTGGTATATAATACGGTCAAATTTCGTGATACTTTAGTGATACTATACGGCCATATTTTGTTGAACAAAATGTTGATAAATAACAATTTAAGTTTTGGGAAATTTGATACCATAGTTGACAGTGGTTAGCATTATTTTGTTGCAATAAATCGATTCTGATAACTAAAGCGTATGTTGAAGAAATGTTGTTGTTGTTGTATCTTGATGTATGGGGACCGTCTGATCGGATTGAGTACCTTTAATTCGCTGTCACGGATTCGAGCATGCCGCTGCCTTATCTGGGTCGAGCTGAAATTTCATTGGCCTTGAGATCCTGTCCGATAACCAAACCGCGACTACCTACTTATTTGACTTAACCCTTTCTATACTAAACACTCATTGATGAGTAGTTACCTTAGGAAATGTTCATACAATAAGTTCAATAAACGAATCTGGAATTTATTATACTTTTATAAGTGAGATGGTAGAATCCATTTAGTATAGAAAGGGATACTGTAGTTTTTAGAATTTGTTTTCCTGTTCACAAACATTATAGAAACTTCCAACGGCATTTCCTGGTTTTCAAAAGAAAATCCACTTTCTCCACCAAAATGAATCTATTCAAACCTTTTCTTTATATACTAAACAGGTTCTCCCATTCAGTTATCAAGGTACACAATGGAATGATATATTATTCATTTGGAGGGTTGTTAATGTAATAAACGCAGACAGAATAGACAAAAACAGATACAACAGCAGAATGATTCTTATTAATTGGTGGGAAATGTTCATATAATACGTTCAACAAACGACCTATAGGATCGTGTCATGTATATATACCTACTGTAGCTAAATCATACTACCTCAGTTCAATTATTCATATTCATTGGTGGGAAATGTTCGGATATTAAGTTCATAATGGTCGTTTGTTGAACTTATTATCTGAACATTTCCTGAGGAACTACTCGCCAATTATGAGTCTTTAGTATATAGAAAGTGTTAATCAATAAACCAGCGCGTGTACTTTGTCACAATGTTAGCTTTCAGTTTTATGAGACTTATAAGGATTCAAATACATTTTTATTTTATAAATATTTTTTTCAGTTCAAAAATATGCCGACTAATTGTGAGGTATGGATTATATATATCTCTCTCCCCTTTGAAATCGAACAATATAGCTACAGTTCAGAAATGGTGACCAGTTTTCTACACATGCAAATCAGTGGGCACATGCATGCCTTTCAAGTTGCAGCTGTGGGGTCCACAGCGGGGAGTTGATATTTATGTGAGGTTGTTCTCATTTACCAAAACTAATACGATTGTTGTATTGTTTTAAACTTCTACTTGTAAGAGAACCAGTATTATTCCTGAGAGACATTCAAGTATGGGAAGCCAAATTGACGTTTAATAAATAATTAATCTTAAGTGCAATAAGGAATGGCTAAATGCGCAATAAGGGAATATCTAATTATTCTTAAGCGCAATAAGGGAAGATCTTATTGTGCTTATGTGCAATAAGGAATATCTAATTGCGCTTAAGCACAATAAGGAATGTCTAAGGAAAATTTAATTATGCTAAAGTGCAATAAGGAATATTCTTATTGCGATTAAGCGGAATTAGAGATTCCTAATTGTGCTTACGCTCAATTATTTATTAAATATTTAATTGTGCTTACGCGCAATAAGGAATCCCTAATTACGCTTAAGCACAATAAGGGAAGATCTTATTGTATTTAAGTGCAATAAGGAATATCTAATTGTGCTAAATTGCAATACGGAAAATTTAATTATGCTTAAACGTAATAAAGAATATGCTTATTCCACTTATACAAATGTGCAATTAGAGATTCCTTATTGCGCGCTCAATTATTTATTATATGTCAATTTGGCTTCCCATACTCAAGACATACTTGATAAAGAGGTTAAAAAAGTAATGAACAAAAGTGATTGAATTACATGATATATTTTTTTAAGCAATGCAGAAAGGATTCATTACAAATAAATCTTCATTACTTGAGAAAAAGTAACGCATTATAATGCTTTACCATCCATTTACCATTACCCCATCCCCACTTGGGATAATAGGTCACCTCGATCAGTGTCATCTTAACTGAGGTAAGTGGCAACCCCATTATTATCGCCACCAATTGCAAACATGTATGCGCCGAATCGGACATGATTGTTTGTGTGGTACAAATAATGAGAGCCGCTGTATATTTTGAACTCAACACTTGCAACCAGACCGCCCGTGCCGCAAATAATCTTATACGACCAACTCTGATAGGCATCAACATTCCCTTCATCAATCCGCAGTCCGAACATCTCAGAATGGTCAATAATAATGGTTATGTATGTAGTATACCGCCTCCCAGACCAATCAGCAGTCGAGAAAACGTATGAATTCCTGAAGTGTGATTTATCCCTGATGAGAACAGACGACGCGTCCCCAAAACCAGCGATTTTCCCCACGGTGTACATCATCACCATGATTGGTTTTGTCGCCGTGATGTTGTGGTGGTCGTTAGTTTCAAACGACGTTCGGAAACTTTCGCCTCGTTTCGTGCTAACCCACGTGACCGTCCCGTCAATCATGACAGTTGTATCCGGTTCGTTCACCATGATGTGGTAGTGGTCTGGGTAATCCCCGGACGGGATGTGCGGAGTAAGATATTCGAATCCCCACTCAGTTACCGGAAGTAGCTGTTCTGTCATGGCGTCGCACTTCGTCGAAATGATCTGGGCGCACGTGTTCCCGCTGATGACTGCGATTGGTTTATCTGAGATGATGCGCGTGCCTGTTAGGTCTTCCTTAACCTTAGTTCTGAGTGTCAGTGTGTCCAGCTCGTCCATATAAAGCTTGACAGCGTCTTTTGCTTGCCAGGTAAAACTTTGAAAGACTATTGTACCAGAAAAATCATCAGAAATGAATATTATTATTCTAGTTTTGTCCTCTGTGGATATAATAGTGAACTGTGAGGTATCGTCCATTGTGCTATTAAGGACGAAATTTCCCATTACCAGCCAATATTCGAGGCCGAGTTTTTCTGTCGGCAGTGCTGCATAAAAAGACGAGCATCTCTCTTCGTGGGAACCAACGTAAACGGATATCATTTCTGACGAATTAATCATCATACCTTTTCCTTCGACTATCGACATTATTGGAGCAAGCTCTGCGTCAATAGTGATATGTTGTCCGGGTGTTAACAAATACGATGTTTGGGAATAAGTTTGACTGTGCTTTACCGTGAGAGATATCGACGTTTCATTTGTGAAACTCGTAGGTATTACCAGCTCGTGGTGACCATTTTTCTCGTTGCTTTGGAATATTCCGACGAAATATAATCTCTCATTCGTGTGGTTCGTTTCTCCAATGTGCCCGATGCCGGTGTGAACAATGCCCCTGTTCGCAATTTGCGAGATATCTATAAAAGACGAAAAAAGGAGTTGTATATGTTTAAGTTTCCTCGCCTATATTATAGCTTATGAATATATAGGAGACATGTGCAGTTGGTTCTACAATCGATTTTCAATTGGAAGTCAAGTTCTGTGATTGTTGTTAATTTCACTATATACGGTTAGGTGTCTCCCCCTCCCAACTTTGGCCAACATGTTTCAAGTTGGAAATTTACCGTACCACGCAGTTGCAAAACAAAGCAACTCAATCGATTAAATAAATCGTTGAACTATGTTGGTGTCGAAACAATGCCGCGATACATTTTCAGAAAGTTGTCGTTTGCCGCCCGAACGTTCAATGGGTATAGGGAAAATTGAATTCCCGGAATTGGAAAATGAAGGCTGGAAATTATGTTATATAAATTATATTGTTATGCATGGCGTCAATGAAATTTGCCATGCACATTCTATGAGATACGGGAGACTAAGATATATAGGGGTAAGCGAAATCAAAAGAAAATTGTTGCTGTCTTTAAACTGAAATATGTGAAGTGTTGAACAGGGTATATAGAACGATGTAGGCTATAGATCCCATATGCAGTCATCTTATCATCATCACCATCTTTATCAATCTGATGTAAAAGTATCGCAACTTTTTGTCCCGGTAACAATTACAGAGAGTAGGCGACACACCACAATGCATTGAAAATGGTACAGTCAGAAAATCACAGTTCCGATTCTTCAAATTGTATTTCTTGCTATAGAAGAACGAGCACAAGTAGGTTTTGAACCGACTCAGATCTTCTGCCTCAGCTATGAAGTCGAGAAGAGAGTTCCAACCCAGTCGAGGGGAAAATAGCTCTCACGGTACTCCACCAGAAGCAGTCAATCTCTTGGTGTTGTATATTATATACTAGCAGGGGTACCCCGCGTTGTTCGGGTGAAGAATGCGTACTTTATTAGCACTTGGCCCTTCGAGTTGTTTAAACTAATTATTAGTCATCTGACATAAACATCACCTATTGCATGCTCCGGATAAAGTTGCATGTATCGTTGAAGTTGATAATAAACGCTCTTTATTGCTAATCTAGTTATTAGTGCCTCTTTAAGTCATTTGATATCAACAACATTCCCGAGTCATTTTACTTGTGCGCACCAATTTTCGCACATAGAGTTTGGGCTAATCATAAACGCTCTTTATTGATCATATAATTTAATAGTCCCCCTTTAAGTCATCTGAGGCCAAAGGTGCTTATTCCATGACAATCCCCTGGTGACCCATCTTTACCAATGTTCCTAAATATCTTCTAATCTGATCAGAAACGCCATTTATTTCTCATATTTTCCCCTTTGGGTCCTCTGAGGTCAACGGCATATATCTCACGACATCTACGGGTCAATTTATCCCCGTGTTTAAATTTTCACCGACCAGATTGCAACCATTTTGGGTATATAGCTAATTATTTAGTTAAATTAATTAGTAGTGCCATTTAAAGACATCTGAGGTCAACAGTACCAATCTAGTAATATTCACTGGGTCAAATTGCCCATATGTACACATTTTCAGCTCCGTTGGTCCAATTATTTGGTTGCCTCTAGCCAAAATATATATAACTAGCCGATGAGTCCGACGTTGTCCGGGCTATTCAAAAACCAAATTTCAAGTCGATAGCTCTACCCGTTTCCGAGATCTGGTCTGCGCATGCGCGAAGCTGGCGTCGCACGGGCTCGGCGACCCGATAAAATTCGTATCCGGGGCAAGATACATTCACATACCAAATTTCAAGTCGATAGCTCCACCAGTTTCCGAGATATGGTCTGCGCATGCGCGAAGCTGGCGTCGCACGGGCTCGGCGATCCGATAAAATTCGTATCCGGGGCAAGGTACATTCACATAGCAAATTTCAAGTCGATAGCTCCACCAGTTTCCGAGATCTCGTCTGCGCATGCGCGAAGCGGGTGCCGCATGGGCTCGCCAATACGACAACGTCGACCGCCTGGTCAAACTACACACACGTACCAAGTTTCGTCCCGATCGGTCGAGAATCGTAGATTTGTATAAATGACAAACAGACAAACAGACAGACAGAGGTCTTCAAAATATATATGAGATATAATTATTACTGCCCTTTTAAGACATATGAGGTGAACGGGACATATCTAATAACGCTCTCCTGTTCAGATTACTCCTATATGCAAATTTTCAACATCCGATGGTCCAGCCGTTTGGTCGCATATAAGCGGACAAACGACCAAACAAACAAAATTGAGTTTTATTAGAATAGATGATACATTTCTCGCCTCGCGCCAATATGGTGTCACGTGGTATATGGTGTCACGTGGTATATGGTGTCACGTTGAGTGTAAAGTGTCAGTATATGATATAATGTCCAATATGGGCTGCATAATGAAAATACTTTTCAGATTGTATTGATAATTAGAGCTCACCATTTGAATGCACACACGTTCGTCTTTTATCTTTGGTCAAGTCCATCATAGTGATTTCTCCATCGCTGCAACTCGGAAAGTTTCGGTAACGTGTGATATTCTGAAAGGGTATAAGAAACATTCATGCTAATCTGCCGGACGCTTACGAACAAGAGTTTCTGAAATATATAGTAAATAAAATGTGATTACTTAATTCTGAACGAAACAGCCAGGACACATAATATCAACACACGTTAATAGTTGGTGTTCCTTCAGAAGCATGTGTGTACTCTTGCCAAGAACTACATCAATATGTATGTTAATAATCGTGGAGGTATATAACATACACATCATGACTGTCTTGGGTGGAATAGCGAGAAAAAAATTCCGATGTGGTGTCCTTTGAACAGCAATGAGGATTATTGTCCTCGGCCACAGTCCATGCAAGGTTAATAGTCCTGCGTCTGTTCAGAAAACGTCATCGAGGCTCCATTCCATCCCGAAGCAGTTCGCTTGCCGCGTAATGGCCAAAAACTACAGTCTATATAACACGTGACGGCGCTTCATCCAATCAAAAGACAGTATGACCCTCTGTGAACTTTACGTATATAATAAATGTAGATAACATCACTTGTGTGTATATATGCGGGTGGTGCTTCTAAAAAAAACCCTGCAGGGTGATACTTAACTGACATAATTGCCGAGTCACATTGTACAGATGTCCAAATTTCAAAGTCAAATCCGGGATACAATAGATATTATTATACCTCATATTAAATGCCTATGTTAATTTCCCATATAGGGAGTGATTTTATACAATTTGCAATGTTTCCCGTACATGAAACATTGCCGGTCACCATTTTTTTGCAATGTTTACCGCTCCGACCGAAAGAGCCCGAACATGTTCACGGAAGCACCCGAACGAAATTTTATGACGTATTTTGACCGTGACATTCAAACCGGAAACCCCAAATCGTCACGATTCAGACGACTTCCGCATTTTTCAAAGTAAACATCATGGATGCATTTTATAGAATTTCCTCTTTATTTTTAAATTTTCAGAACTGCTGACATGGTTATTCGGTATAATAAAAACAATGGTGACCTGGCTCGAAGGCAACATTGCGGATAGTCTCCCCGAGGAGACAATCCGCAATGTTGCCCTCGAGTCAGGTCACCATTTTTATAATGTTTACATCGACACTATGCCTTTAATATATATCTCACCTGGGTGAACTGAAAGAAAGCTGTCGGAGCTGTCCCCGCTTCTGTCCCCGCGCATGCAATTGGTGTCAGTTCTCGGAGCAACAAACACCGTCGCTGGCGAGCGTCAAACGCCGTGGAGATACAACCTTTATAGCGACCACAAAATGTATCGCACTGTAACATATTGGCCGTTCTAGCTTCCAAAATGATTTGGGTTCTTGGCGGCGAAGAACTCAATGCAATGATGCTCCATGCAAGTTGTTGGTTGCAACGAACTCGGTTAAGCAACGACAATGCAACAACAATAATTATGGCCACTTTCAGAATTGTAATATTCAGCCCCATGACAGTAACTGCTTTCAACAACTCTGCGTGAACACGAGTCACGATGCAAGTGATCTACCCGATCTCGTCGAGCTTATAGCCTATATATGTGAGTATAATACTCGAAGCTGGTGCTTTGATGCTATATATACAAGCGACATCCGGCAAATAGAACCTTCCTATAACTGAACATAGAGCGAATCCATAACCATTTCCGCATCTACCTTAGTTTTCAAAATTATACTAAGCAAACTTGTCTTGGCATTGAATATAAACTTGATTCGCCGTTGATATCGATATAACTATATATGTCAACGGGCACGTTGATTAAGTTGCAGAATCCACTCCTGACCCATTTTGGTAAACGTGTACCCAAGCCTGAGTTTAGTGTGCTTGTCATTTGAAGAATGAGGTCCCCAGAGTGCGAATTTAGTGGCGATATCCCGCATCGCATGGCCTCATCTGCTATGGGAGACATAGACTCAGATTGAAGTTCCCAAATGGTGAATATTGTGATGTACACCCATTGGGAACCTCGATTATGCAATGTGTCGTATGTCAATTGGGGGATATATAGAGAAACTAAACTAAAACAGAAATAGAATATATGTGAAGAAGTTGCTATAGAAATTTGATAATAAAGAAACTTTTCCAGAGAAGATGAGGCCTGAGCAGAATGAGGTACCCAGAGTGTGAATTTATGTGGGATAGCGTCACTAAATTCACCCTCTGGGGACCTCATTCTGCAAATGATAGGCAAACTAAACTCAGGCTTTGGTGTACCGGGTAACAGTAAACAATAAGAACAAAACAAGAGGTCGAAGACAATATATTAACTATATATATATTCGCGACACGTTCGATTTTCCATAGAGTTTGAAACGCGCCGTTTCTGACGTTTTCCGGTGTTTTGGCTTTGTGTCAAATGTTTGTGTTGACGACATGCACGCGATGTGTACATTTTTAGAAGGAAGGGCAAGATGTATAATCTATATAGATGAATTGCATCGGCACTGAGATCTCACACTATATATAGTGACAATACTGACCGACCAGTGACATCGCACAAAGAATTTATTTCCTGTGTGACTCATGGCGACGAAGGCCAGGAACTATATTATTGAGCACGTGAGCATCGAGTTGAGTCGGTCGTTAATTACCACATGGCTCCGAAAATAAGGTTATCCATGCAGGGTCCCCAAAAGTTAAATTAAACATGTTCTATATATATACTAAATACTCAGTCACAAGTATAGTCCAAGTCTGCTCGTATACGAAAACCAGCAAAGATATTGGGATAGCGAAATGCTGTTTTTCGTCTGAGACAGCCCTATTGTCATTCCTATGGTATGAGTTACGTCCAGGGTTGGTAGCGAATTTCTAGTCTATTTTACTCGATTTTCAATATATTGTCTGAACACCCCTCCAGATGGACCATTCCAATATATACGTGTATTACAGAGTGGGGGGGAATCGATTTATTGCACAGAAAGTGTTCAGTTACTCGATCGCTCCACTAGCATCTCCGAAATGGAGATCAGGTTTACCCCCGGTTAAGTAGTCCTGCTAATTTGCTATGATGCTGATGGGTCATGCCGAATTGATATGATGTTTGTAAGAAAAATGATGCTGTTAAGAAAATTTAGCATTATTTTTTTCTAAGTTGTCATTTTAACGGACTTTGACTATCTGAATGAATATTTTAATAATGTCACTTTTGGTTATTGCAAACCGGCCATAATCAAAATATCTATTCCTGTCGTTTGGAAAACACCTGAGCAGCCATGATGCATGCAAGCACAAGCTTTTTGTTGAAATGCTCGTCATAGTCCAACGCCGCAAGTTAAACAACTTTAAAAAAAAAGTTACATATTATTAACAGCATCAGTTTGCCATAACAGCATCATAACAATTCAGCAGGAACCACCAGCATATTAGCAGGGGCGATGTTACCCATGATTTACCTAAGTAATCCAACATGGCGTGTCCAGGTGAGCGCGTTTCACACGTTGAGTCAGAACTTTGCGTTGTCCATGTTGAGTCAACGACTGCGTGCATGCGTGGTGCCTTCAGATGAGTACGTCCCTTGCGTTACAATAAGCCTTGTCACGGAGTCGCAGACATATTAGTCCATCCAGTCCCGTTCAGTTGTTTTAGTGTTACATGTCAAAGCTCTGGGGTTACATTCCATATATGGAGCTTTTAAATATTCATGAGTTCCATAATTGATATGGAATGCTACTCCAGAACTTCTATCTGTATAGCACTATAACAACGGAACGGGCGGGATGGAATGGATCCAATATGGCCGCGACTCAGTGACAAGGCTTATATATATTCAACATCAGAGGTGAATCTATCAGTTAGGTGAATTGTTCTCCAGTTTCCAAAGCATGTCAAATTATATTATTATAATCGGAATCGATAACAACAATTAAGATCTTATGTTCATATAAATAGAGATGAGATCAACATTGATATGATAATCGCATATTTATTTCACATTTCCATATATATAGCGCAGACGGACGTTCGACACAATGGAAGCGATTGAGTTCAAAATCGATTGCATATATGAGATATAAATACACCAGGGGGTGTTTTAGCGTGAGATCGACGGCCATATTAGCGGTCATTTCAATTTATCTGATCGGCCAGTGAAAGCTGAGAAATGTCATTTATATCGTTGCCTCTATTATCTGAGCTTCTTCTGTATAAGACATCGAAGCGATGCATGAATTCGCGAAACACATGGCTATGAAAAGAGTGGTATAAATGAACTGGTGTAAACATTTGCATGGGGCGACGGCCATATTGGCAGCCATTTTAATTTCCCTGATCGGCGAATATGACAGTTTTGGGAATTGGGAAATATAATTTATATCGATATTTCCATTATTCGAGCATTTTCTGTGACAAAATAATGTTCGAAATCACAAAAAAACATCGGTTATATAAACAGCAGCATAAATTAAAGGCACTCAATGCGACCAGACGCTCCTAAATTACTATTTCTTTAGCTTCGGGGGTAAAAAAAATTTTGATTCCAGTCGAGGAACCCACCCATCAAAGCTCGGAGTGATCAGATATCGATTTTTGAAGTTTGTTATTTCTCGAGATGTGTAATAATATGTGGCCCAGAAACACGTGGTCAAATGGAGGATCTCGGACAAAATTGCGGATGAAGATGGATACCTCTAAAATCAATTGGTAATATGGTCAAATTTCGTGATACTTTAGTGATAATACGGCCATATTTTGTTGAACAAAATGTTGATAAATAACAAGTTTGGGGAATTTGATACCATATTTGACAGTGGTTAGCATTATTTTGTTGCAATAAATAGATTCTGATAACTAACGCGTATTTTGAAGAAATGTTGTTGTTGTTGTTGTTGTTGTTGTTGATGATGTTGTTGTTGTTGTTGTTGTTGTTGTTGTTGTTGTATCTTGATGGTATGGGGACCGTCTGATGAGTACCTTTAAATGCTATAAACTTGATATGCATATCCAATTTGGCTGTACGGGCTGTCAGGCTCAACTTATTCATGTGCTTAATTAGCTGGTTTCTTGGTGCTCACTGAACTCACTGTTGAATTAACTTATCAAGTCAGCACATGCCCGTTGTTTATTGGACGAATAATGGGAGCTTCCTAAATTAATTCGCAGAGTGACGCGATAACACATTTGTTTTATGATTATTCAGATAGATGAGACTTATTTATATAAGAACACGTGCTTTTCTGAGGATTCCGTTCCCAATTAAACTCCGCGCCAGACTGATAATTAAAATATTCCATCCTTTAAACTAGCAAGTAAAATATATATCCAACTAAATTTAATTTAATTGCCTCTTAAAGCGACACACCTCGTATGGGGTGTCGGATAAAACGTACCTAAGCCAGACAAAACGAACCAAACTGGACAAAAGGTACCATTATCATTGGACAAAACGTACCATTGACTTTGGACAAAACGTGCATTTATCATTAGGTAAGTTTAGTATAAACTTATTGGTCAGAACGTACTTGCTTTTATTATCACAAAGAGAGATAACTCTACTCTGATATGCACCTCCGCAAAATTGATGCATAGCATTGGATTTTCCTTCTGTTCTTACCAAGTTTTGAACTATTTGACTGTGAGAATAACTCTTGTGTGTCGATATTCAGATGGAACTTGGTTTAAATAATGAATAAATATCCAACAAAAAAATTGTTTAGTCATTATAGTAATATAATATGGTACGTTTTGACCATATCTGGCCGGGTACGTTCTGTTCAAAGTGGGACGTTTGTGTAGTGGGTACATTGTGTCTATACCCCCCCCCCCCTTGTTTGACCATCGATTTATACTAAATGGATATGAAAATAACGTTAGCCCTGTACAATATACGTCGATGGTTTGACAATATCAAATGGACATGCCATTATGTGCATATATGTGGCGACAGGGTGTTTATGCGTGCCCCCCCCCCCCCCACTCCCCGCCCAACTTTTGTCAATATTTTCAACAGTTGAAAATGTCATGCCCGAAAGCCTGAAAGCCTGAAATCATACCAAAACATATATATAGGTTTAATTTGTTATGATATAGTTAGTTAGATTTTCCAACCAGGATTTAATGTGAAATTTGTTGTTTTATATCACAATTTTAAAATGTTCCTACTTTCGGTCAATTGGGGTGCCATACAGGTTGAACATTTTCCCTACAGTTGGAGATGTTCAGATATCTTTGGACAAATTCGAACGGAAGGCGGTGCAAATGGAATTTACCGTACTTGGGAATTTGGGTCTGTTTGAAGGGAGTGCGGTTGGAATTTATGTGCGGTTGGAATTTATAAGTTGGGATATATACCCTCCCGAAGTATATGGAAACCCCTTAGATACGTTCCTGACTATGTCTCGTTTGACAGCTATTTGAAATAAGTTCCTAAGCCAGTACACCATTCATACTAGTATAAGTGTGATGCATAAAGAATATATCAATTCTGTTCTCGATCCGCTCTCGCCTTGTTGTATATAAGGTTCCCTCCCCTCAGTAGTTAATTCAGTGAGCATGAACAAATTCTCATTCTTATCGACATGGCATCGGAATGACACATTCAGGCGTCCCTCAACTTAGATCAAGCTTGGAAACTGTACACAGTCACGTGACTATCCTTATAAAAACATTCTCTGCATGGTAAATCATGGCGAATACACCATGGTGTTTACTGTGGTGGCTGGAACAGGTAAAATAAAGTAATTTTACCAGGATAGTACTCTGGTAAAATCCATCAACTAAATCGTCACCATATTATACGCACACATAATTATAGACACATCCACTCACTTCAGTGAAATGGACCCATCCATGTATTTACTTTAGTGAAATGGACCCATCCATGTATTTACTTTAGTGAAATGGACCCATCCATGTAATTACTTTAGTGAACTGGACCCATCCATGTATTTACTTTAGTGAAATGGACCCATCCATGTATTTACTTTAGTGAACTGGACCCACCCATGTATTTACTTTAGTGAAATGGACCCATCCATGTATTTACTTTAGTGAAATGGACACATCCATGTATTTACTTTAGTGAAATGGACCCATCCATGTATTTACTTTAGTGAAATGGACCCATCCATGTATTTACTTTAGTGAAATGGACCCATCCATGTATTTACTTTTAGTGAAATGGACCCATCCATGTATTTACTTTAGTGAAATGGACCCATCCATGTAATTACTTTAGTGAACTGGACCCATCCATGTATTTACTTTAGTGAAATGGACCCATCCATGTATTTACTTTAGTGAACTGGACCCACCCATGTATTTACTTTAGTGAAATGGACCCATCCATGTATTTACTTTAGTGAAATGGACACATCCATGTATTTACTTTAGTGAAATGGACCCATCCATGTATTTACTTTAGTGAAATGGACCCATCCATGTATTTACTTTAGTGAACTGGACCCATCCATGTATTTACTTTAGTGAAATGGACCCACCCATGTATTTACTTTAGTGAAATGGACCCACCCTTGTATTTACTTTAGTGAAATGGACCCATCCATGTATTTCACCGAGGTATTTTACCGGGATGTGGTGTTCTACTAGAGTTATTCTACCAGGGTAATTTACCTTGATAGTATAGGGTAATTCACCAGAGTAGTACCGGGGTACGGTTTTAGAAATCTTACTATTTGAGACAACAGATTGGAGGTCATATGAATTGCACATTTAAACTCTTCTGGACTTCGCTGACTTATTTATAAGAATATTCTTGTCCCATTTTGGTAAATGTTGAGTATGAATCCGGGTACAATTGTTTTCCATTGATTGGCGAGCAAAATGATTTTATTTTCTCCAGAGACAGAAATCACATCAGCTGCGTAATGTGCTATTGTGAAATAGAGTTATTGATCATGCCTTTACGAGAGTAAAGTGGGGTGCACCATGCCTTTACTTGGAATTTACAACGGTGTGTCCTTTTACATGGACGTTACGTGGCTTTTACCAGAGTATATCATCGTTTACCTGACTTTACCATATTTTACCATGGTTTACCTGGCTTTTACCTGTGTGTTTTATAAGGGTGTGTGTACGGGTCAGATACTTCCGCTTTCATGTGACATTATTCGAAAGCATATCTATGTCTATTTATTATGCTCCTATACTTCGCTCTTATTGTGTATTTTGAAGGTTTCATTATTTCCCATTATCATAATTGTGGCGATCTGTCTCTGGCACCCTGAATATGCGATCTGCGTATAGCTACAAATTCCCGAAAACCGCTTCAAATTTGAAGAACAAAATCGATAATGTTTATCACTTCAATTTACCATTATTGCATTTTTCATAACACATCTGATCACGTAATTGTAGGATTTGGGAAAATAAAACATCCACATGTCCACTTGTGCATCGGACAAAAAGTGACATAAATATACACGATCATTTGAAGACATTGATCTGCTAAATGTGTTCGGGTGGATGAATTACTGTCTACTAAATTTTCGAAACCCCATATCACATTATATCAAATTAAAATATTTGCCATATTGTTTCCGTTTGAAATAGGAAGCTCCAATACATTGTATTTTCAACTTATTCGATGTAATAAACTTGAACATGTTGTTTTTGTTGATATATCGACGTCTGTTCATTGCTAAAGTTTCTGGGAAAAAAGTCGATTATTTTCAATGTAAGGGGAATAACTCTATATATTTAGATATAGAGTTATATACCTTTCCATTGAAAAAAAACTATAGTTTGAATTCTGTTGCATTCTGGGAGCCATAACGGGGGGAATGATGTTATGATTTCAGCTATGTTCTATTACTCTATGAGCACCTTCTGAGACACAGACGTTCCAAAGGTGATGAATTATAGTATTTTAATCATATTTTATGGCATAGATTATTATTAAAACCGTATCTATAACAAAAATAATCGGCGGATGGCTCCCATCTAGAGTAGTAGTAGAGTGAGTGGTTTGGGTGGCTAGCCCGGGATTCTCGAAAGGGCCGAGAGGCATCTTTCCTTAATCCCTAAAAGGTCTGCCCGAAGTCCCATATGAAGTTTGGTGATGATCGGATGAGGGAGGTGGCCTGTATATAGGGTGTGCCGAAGAATTTAGTCATACAAAGAGTCAAATCCAAGATGACTGCTGGCGGCCATGTTGTTCAACGAAATTCAGAAAACTTTGATGGCTCTCATCTAGAGGTCACCCCGATGATTCATATGAAGTTTGGTAATGATCCGACGAGGGATGTGGTTTGTATAGGTTGTGCCCAAGGATTTAGTCATGCAAAGAGTAAAATTCAAGATGGCTGCCGGCAGCCATATTTATGGCCAATGACCCCAAAATGACACGTCCCTATCTACACGTCAATGTTAACATCCATGACAAATTTCATGATGATCAGACTAACGGCCCGTGAGTCCAGACTGTTGTCCGTACATCAACATGTCAATTTCAACAGCCATGACAAATTTCACAATGATCTGATGCAAAAAGTAAATCCAAGGTGGCTGCCGGCGGCCATGTTTTATGGCCGAATAACCACAAAATGACTCGTTCCCATCTATATGTCAATGTCAACAGCCATGACAAATTCCATAATGATCCAATCAAAGGTACGTGCCCAATGATTTAGTCATGCAAATAGTAAAATCCAAGATAGCTGCCAGCGGTCATGTTGTTTTTGCCGAATGACCCCAAGATTGCTCTTTCCCATCTACATGTCAATGTCAATGTCAATAGCCATGACAAATTTCATGATGAACAGACTAACAGTCCGGCCTGTAGCCCGTGCTAATGTATTGAATTTTGAAATCCAAGATTCCGTCAGCAGCCATATTTTTTTGGCGAATGACCCCAAAATGACTCGTTCCCATCCATATATCAATGTCAACAGCCATGACAAATTGGGATTAGCTTCAACCCGGATTCAGGATCCGGATCCCGATTTGGCCGAAAAAGCGCTTTTCCCCGGATTCAGGATCCGGTTCCGACCCACTTGCTTTAAGTCACTATTATGAGGCATTTTCGCATTTTATCATCGCTATAAGCCAAAGGTCCTAGCCACGAACCTCTCTCCAACCCCCTCACACATCCCCTCCCTCCCCGCCCCCCCCCATCCCACCCTCTCTCGTTCTTCCATTAGCACCTGAAAGATGGGTGTTTACATATTATAGACACACGCATACTCACGGACGACGGATACCAAGCCATGGCAACAGCTCAAAGTTTAGCTACAAATAGATAGCTCTTTTGAAACCATTGTTATGTAAACAAAACTGTTACAGTGATTTTGTCAACAAATATCGGTATTTAATATTTTAGTTTAAATATGATTTTCAGAATATTTTCCCAATACATTGACATTTTCCAGTGTTTAACCGTCAAGAGTTGATTAAACTTTGCATGGTATCGTATTGAACTAATTGGATTTTTATCGGAATAATGCCACTGTAACAGTAATATTTACATAACAATGGTTTCGATATGATTATTGGATAGTTATTAATAATGAAAATAAGAACAAAGTCCATCGATATCCACATGTATATACATGTACACTAATTCTTGTTGGTGACAGTTGAAACATTTTACCGACTTTGTCTTTCATATATCGCATGAACCCACATCGACGCCTTGAGTCCATGTATTGCTTTTTATTGTTACGCGCGCCGCGTGCGTGTATACTAATGTACAAATTCTTGATTCGCCTGGGCGCTGCCATAGCGCTGGGGGTTCTATTTATATAATGTTAATTATTGGGACAAATTAAAAGTTGTAGTGCAACCCCGATGTCGAGCTGTGGTGCGACCCCGAAAGTGCCCTTTCCCAAGAAACCCTATATATATAATACTCGTCCTTGTGTGCTTCCGGTGCCACTGGCAAACAGTCAGCGGCGAATTACCAGCGGAAACTCCCTATACATGTGTATATAAATATATAATACTTCCCGTTGACTCATGTTACTGGTGTTGCTCATACGTATATGATGTATACTCGTGTGTGTGTATATAGGTGTGATGGGCCACTCTCATCCATTGTTAGCACTTATACTCCGGTCGCTCTCTGACATACTGTGCTTTGTTCAAATTTAATGGAGGGCATTATATTGGGTTAGATATGAGCTGCATTTGCATATCGGCCCATGGATGTGTACGCGTGTTTATATACCAAGAATGTACAACCATTAGAGTAATTATCATACAACTATTATATGACGCATTCGTGGAATTTGAATCAATTTGAGATAGCGTGAATGTCACTGAAATCTCATAATCAGTTGGGTGGACACCCAGGTGCAAAAAAAGCCGATAAAATAATAAAGTCAATAAAGGCAATGATCGTGCAGTATACCCAGCAATTTACAACGCAGTTGTCACATCTCTGGTAAACTGTGTCGCATGGGTCCACTAAGTTAATTATTTCCAAACCTGCATGGGCGTGTGGATACTGAATAGCCCACATAAGTATGGTTCACATCATCACATGAGAACAATCTATGTGAACTCATATAGAACATGGTATAGACAAGACACACCGCGCAAATACACAAAATAAGACGGGAAGCGACATTCTAACATATAATTCAGCGTTTAAAGGATCACTTAATTTCGAAACCTCCAGATCACATATATAAAATATATGCCATATTATATACCATTTGAGAGAGGAAGCTCCAAAGGATTGTATTCTTAACTTATTCGATGTAATAAACTTTGAACAGATTGTATTTGTTGAGATATCGACAGTCGATTATTTTGAATGGATGGGGAATAACTGTATATATTTAGATATACAGTTATTCCTCTTCCATTGAAAATAAACTAGTTTGAATTCTGTTACATTCTGGGGGCCATAATGAGGGAAATGATTTTATGATTTCAGCTATTTTCTATCACTCAATTTTACAACTATTTTTACAATTTTACAACAATAGGGGTGCAAATTAATTTTGGTTTTAAAGAGAATGCACTTTTACATTCAAAGACCATCTAGCTACGTCAAAGTAGTTATTTTTTATGAATATTATTCCAAATTTACAATGTTCACACACCGTCAGTCTTATATATTTATTAAATGCAATGACTATCGATGGCGAAATATCATTTGCGTTAGTTTATCGGCGATTGTTGCGTCCCGAATCGAGATGTAAATATTTACAAATGAGCGTAGTTTAGACGGTGTTTTCTATGGAGTTGTATGGTCGATTTCTTTGAGATTTTGGGCGATGTTAATAGAATGCTACATTCTCCCAGTTTCACGCACCCGAAAAAGTCCATAATATGTTTTTAATAACACACCAATATCGAGATTTGGCATATCGAAAACATTGCAATGCAAACATTACTGCTTGTCACATTGAAATTACCGATCAAAGTCCAATAAGATCCAAAGATTTAATCAAAATGTGATGTAAACGTTGGAAAAATAGCATTGAAAAATATACTGAAAATCACATTAAGACTATAATATTTCAACTAACTAAGCGATTATATAGCGATGTTTGTTGTCGTTATGATCTGAAAATCATATGTATAGACTATAATATTTCAACTATAACTATAACAGTTTTGTTTACATAGCAATGGATTTAACACGCGAAATTTCGTTATTGGAGAGTTATCACTAATTAATATAACAACATTTTGATCTATTTTACCATGTTCATGGTGGTGATGTTTTTTACAGACTTATATACTGTTTTTCACATTTAGGGTACGCGTTCACACACTGGCAAGTTTGCACTGCATGTTTTGCAGGCATTTTCTAATAGAAAACAATGTGGTGCCAGAATATGAACGGCAACATGCATATAACATGAATATAACATCCACATAACATCCATATAACATGCATATAACATGAATATAACATGAATATAACATGCATATAACATGAATATAACATGCATATAACATGAATATAACATGAATATAACATGCATATAACATGCATATAACATGCACATAACATGCACATAACATGCATATAACATGAATATAACATGCATATAACATGCTTATAACATGCACATAACATGCACATAACATGCACATAACATGCATATAACATGCATATAACATGCATATAACATGCATATAACATGCATATAACATCCATATAACATGCATATAACATGCATACAACATGCATATAACATGCATATAACATGCATACAACATGCATACAACATGCATACAACATGGATATAACATGCATATAACATGCATATTTACAAAAGTTATACGACGAGAGGAGTAAATTTTCAGTTGTTCCACATGTAACGGTGCTACTAACACTTTGCCTTAAAATACCTGTATGATTGATTCTTGCGAGATAAGTGCATGATATTTACATGTAAATATGGATAGTATCGTTACTAGTATAGAACTACATATAGTTTTTGCTTTTCATGTAGTTATATAGCTGTGGTACAGATGAATTTATATGCATGTTTCCGTTCACATTCTGACAACATAGGGTTTTGTATGAGAAAATGCCTGCAAAACATGCCGAGCAAGTTTGCCAGTGTATGAACGTACCCTTACCAACTGCGAACGTCATGGGTCCCTTTATAGTGTTATCTTGTCGACCAAACATTTCTGGGTGCAGTCTTGTTTCGGTTTTATATCCTGCGCTTGATAACAAACCCTTCTTACTTTCATTGTTGAGATTGATTTACACCTAACATTATCTAACTCATTCCATACCAGGATGCTGGTACATGATAGATCAAAGAATAACATAGAACGCTAATCATTTTGGTCCTTTGAATGTCCGTCTTTATTACCAGGTGTGAATTAACTTTCTTTTCACATATCGCCTCTCGCCGTTTGTTTGAACAAAAAGGTAAACTTCTGGTCGGTCATTTATCTTACTAAACGACCAACGGCTGTCATTTAACTAACGATATCTATATTGATGATGCGCCTATTATCTCATTGCAAGAGAAAACCTGAGTCGAAATTCCGGTATTCCCGAGATCTTCAACTGTGGGTTGAGGGTTACAATACACCAAATGATTTGCATAGGCCTCAGTTTTAACAAATCCCGCTGGCCTGTATTCGCAGGAAAGGGTTGACCCTGCACGAGTATTACAAATTAAAGAACGTCCTTTTAGACACACGAAAATGTGCCCAAAGGTACTTGTCAACGTATTGCGTCACACTGCAGCTTGACAAACGTCACACTACCCTTAAAATGGAGAAAAAAATGACATCGAAAAAAACACCAACCCCTCCCATAAATTATTCGCCAATTGGACAGCTCTAACTGTTCACCGTGTGGCTATATTTGATGTTTCTCGTCGAGAAACACTTTGGTGCATTTTTTCGTGGACTTTTCATCCATGTATCATTGACCATTCAGCTGCCAGGATTGTTTTTATGCTGATCCTAGCTTGGGGGTCCCAGGGGAAACCACTCTACTTATTTGTATTTGGTGTATTATAACCTGAGCCGGGAATGCTAAACGAACATCATTTGAATGTTTTGAGAGTCCCATGTAAATCTTCTGGATTCATCGCTGTCAGAATCGTTTCTCGGCTTACCGGCAACGAAGTCAGCGACAGGAAGGCGACGCTGTGTGTGAGCTTAATTGGGGACCGTTCGATCAGTTTCAAGAGAGATAACTCTAAAATCAGATATACTTTCATGAGTAAAATATAAGAATCAATATCGTAATTTTTAATGTCCAGTTGGTTTTAAACAGATCGACAACCCCGACGACCATCTGAGCGACGTCTTCGGGATGACAACGTACTAGCCTGGCTCTCATACCTCCAGCTATTACTATTCGTGTTAGACTGGCTCTCATACCTCTGCATGCTTTTCTCTGACTTTTGTGAGCGATATCGCAATAAACATCAAATTATTTACCCAGGAAAAATGTCATAATTGAATGCGACGCGAAGCAAAATCGCTCACAAATTCACTTAAATCGTGAAATTTCGAGTTGGGGCCTTCACCCACAGTATATTGATCTATATTCTCCGCGTTATTTGTTCGACTTCATAAGGTTCCCTGTAAAAACTTCAAAAAGTTACAAGGTTTTGTACTGGTGGAATATGATCTCTACAGACGTTAGCCAGAGTATAGATTCATGGCATGATCTATAAGCTCTGCAGGCTCTGCTACTGGTCGTGATAATTCTGTTACCTGTCAATAGAAGCTTGTCACCAGCAATTCTTTATTTTGTTCACACAACAACTCATTCTCAACTACTCGGCCTTCGCCAGGAAATAACGCAGCGGAAATGGTCGAGTCATTGAGAATGACACCACTGAGACAAAATATGGGACAACACATTTTCTTATTTTTGGAATACTAAGTTGTGACCCGATCTTAAGAGAGAAGTTAAGAGACCAAGTTTGAATGGAGATTTCCATGCAAAACTCCGGAGCAAAAGAGGCGAACGACATTAAACGAAACAACAGAAACACAACAACCCATAATATTGAAATTCACGCTGCTTAATATTGTTCAAATTCTTAGTTGAAAATCTCTTGCAATATTTGCCTGGATTTTATGCCAAACGTGCCTCTGCCCCTTAATTCGCACAGATAGGTGGGCTCTCTGCTTATGTTTGTAGAGGGCTTCTGAAACAAAACAGAACCCATAGACACCCCCGGTGTGGTTGCATCTCTTAATTTGCAATAATGTATGCACAACATCTCTTACACTTTCATTCATCAAAAATCTTAGTGCCTATTTTTATGAATATATCATACTTAAATGATCTTAAAGATTTCAAACAGTTTCACTATCAAACCAAGTTCGGTACCGGTAACCCTGAAATTGATACTTTAATAAGGAAATATATCTCTTGAAGTTGATTATAAACTATATTTATTCCTTTGGTCATTTGAAATTTAGAACTTGTTTGCAGATAAAATCTATTAACCTGAGGACCATTGTGCAAATAAGTCTGCCCATTTATGGATCAGACTTTTCAATGTTATCCTCGGTGCGATGGGTGAGTCTTATTACATCTTAAAGATCACTTCTTTAACAAATCAATATATTTTATTAAATAAATTCTAATGAACGAAACTGAAATTAAAAATTCAAATTAACGTTTGACACTGTTTAGATATTTTCTCTTATGTTTTAAAATCTGCTGTATAAAATCTATAGTGTAACATCTTATGGTCCATTCAAACTGTAGGACCTTTTTGTAATATGTTTTTACATCGCACCAAATAAATATATCTACCTTACTCGTATTTAAATCTTTAAAACTGAGCGAAAAATAGTACGACTCCCAAGTTTAATCTAAACCGCAATCCATATGAAATACAAGAGTGCTATGTTGCTGAATTTACATATATTATGAACGGTTGGTCGCCACAAAATTATAATGTATCGTTACTAGTTTATTGTCAACACGATGTAAATCCGCCGCGATTGTGTTTACAGGTAATATACACATATACTAGTACTATTACCAGCAATGACTAAGAACTGAAACTTTCATCAGCTTCAAGATACATGTATATTAAACTATCACGAAAATATTTTTGTCAGTTTTGAATTCCCGCAGCTAGATGCGCGAATTTAAAGTGCGCGAATTCAAAACTGAGCGAAAAATAGTACTGCGCGAATTTAAATACGAGTAAGGTATCTATCTATAATTGTTATAGTCTACCTTGTCTTGTGATTTTATCTTTATCATTAATAAAGTTTATATACATTATAGAGACTATCATGAATTTATCACGTCATATAATCTCATTAAAGGCCCACTTAATTTTCGAACCCCCAGATCACATATATAAAATATATGCCATATTATATACCATTTGAAAGAGGAAGCCCAAAACCATTATATTATATCAACTTATACAGTGAACTAAACTGTGAACATGTTTTTGTTGAGTTACTGACGTGTTTTTCTCATCTGGATTGTAGTTCAAATTGTATTATTTTCAATGGAGGGAGGAATAACTCTAAATCTTAAAGATAGAGTTATTCCCCATTCCATTGAAAATATATTTTTAGTTTGAATTCTGTTGCATTCTGGGAGTCAAAACGTGGGTAATCTTTGTATGATTTAAGCTGTTATCTATTTCTCTGTGGGCATCTTCTGAGACACAGACGTTTCAAATGGTGATGTATTATAGTATTATAACATATTTTATGTCATAGATTGTTATCACAACCGTATATCAAGTCACTATATCAAAATAATTGGTAACTCGAAAATTAATTGGGTCTTTAAACCCTTTAATTGTCCAACACAATTCAAAGTATTCCCAAATTTAACTCACACAATTACCACCTCTGATTATAGACAATCACTCTATAGGCCGATATGTGTAGCTTGATGTACCCCCCCCCCCCCCCCACCATAGAACCAGTCATACTCACAGAGATATTTTATAATATATATTATAGGTTGTACCACAAGCCAGGGTAGCTGTGACCAGGCATTTAGCAAACAAGTGGTAGCTTAAAGATGCATAATTTGGATTAACGCAAAGCTCAGTGATCAGATATAATTTTTTAAATCTATTGTTATTCACCACCAATAATTTTAAAAGTACGCAATCCAATTCGATGGTACCCATCAGATTCCAAAAACAACATTTAAAAAAATGCCGCTTCAATTATCAGAATCGATTAGTTATCCAAAAATAAAGCTAACCAGTCAACTATAGTATAAAATTGCACAAAACCGCTTCGTAAATCAACGGTTTCTCAAATATCTGAACAAAAAAGCCACTTGATTTTAGTGTTATCCATCTTCATCCGCAATTTGGTCTGATACCGTCTTCTCGTCGGACTGTTACTGGGCCACTTAAAATTATCGGTGGTGAATAATAATAGATTTAAAAAAATGATACCTGATCACTCTGAACTTTGATGGGTGGTTCCTCGACTCGAACCAAATAGTTTTACCACCTCACCCCCAAGCCAAGGAAATAGTAATTTGCGAACGTTTATTCGGTTTATGCATAAACAACAGATTTTGCAGGATTTTGGGCAATTTTATACTGCAGTTGACTGTTTTTTTTGCAATTAATCGATTCTGATAACTGAAGTGGCATTTAAAAAATTGTTGTTGTTGTTGTTGGAATCTGATATTGGTACCTCAAAATGCATATTTGCAAAATGTTGTTGTTGGAATCTGATATGGGGACCATCGAATCGGATTGAGTACCTTTAATTTATCTGTTCAGGGCGAGTGCCGGCGATCATGTGTTGCTTCGCAGACCAGATAGCATGCCGCTATATACCTCTATGAAACAAGTCACCTGCTTTACGGTTGATGATAAATTTGGGAACAAATGTTAAAGGCCCACTTAATTTTCGAATCACCAGATCACATTACATACAACACATTCCATGTTATATACCAGTAGAAAGAGGAAGCTCCAAACATTTTACTATTAACCCTTTACCCGACAAAACGGCCAAAACCGGCCAAAACAAGCTTCAACAGCCTAAAATATCTTCGGTCTGTCTCAATAGAACCATACAAATATGGATATCATTGGAACCGGCTCCTTGACCACATTGTGCTAGTTACAGTTATGCCCTGTGCCAATGCATTCTCTTATATATGCGAGTCGACCATAGGTCGCCTCGCATATATAAGAGAATGCATTGGCCTAAAATTTTTTTTTTTTTTACCATTTTTTCTTACATTCTTTAACAATTTTATAATTTTTAATGTGTTAAGCCAATGCATTCTCTTATATATGCGAGGCGACCTATGGTCGACTCGCATATATAAGAGAATGCATTGGCACAGGGCCCTTCTGTTGGGTAAAGGGTTAACTGATTAAACAGGGAACATGTTTTTTGTCGAGGTACCAAGGTGTGTCCTGTAATTAATTTTGATCCGGACTTTACTATAAAGTCTATTATACTCAATGGAAGGGGAATAACTCTATCTCTTAGTTTGAATTCTGATGCTTTCTGGGTTGACAAAGGGGGGGGGGGAGTCTTGGAATGAATCTCTATCACTTGGTGGACAGGTCTAGGCCACAACTGCTTCGTATTCTGGTGAAATATATATTTTTTTGGTTCCTCTTTCAAATGGAATATAATATGGAATAATGTTATATGGGCATTCGAAAATTAAGTGGGCCTTTAAAATAATCGGGTTTCATGTCTTCTTCTTCCACATAAAGGCAAATCTCTTTTGTTTTGAGCCAGCGCATGCATACTAAAACAGTTCAAATATCTATTTACAGGTTAAAACAGATCCGAAGTTACTTATTCTTGTCGGTGGCGACAGCTGACCAGCAGCTTGACCAACTCTGAAACACTTTGTGTCCATTTCTCGTGTGCAGGTTTCTTGTTGAAGTACAGACTACAGTAATGCCCTAAGTAATCGACTCCTTAACTCACTGAGATCTTTCCGATGAATGGCAACAAGCCATATTTCCCGACTAAATCCTGAAAAGTTACCCACAATTATGCTGTGGTTAAGGAGTCGATTACTTAGAGCATTACGGCATGTTCTGCTGTCCGATAGTATGGGGGAAGAACGACGTGTATACGTCAATCCCGGTCGTGTTTTATACGTAGAGCATGTGTTTCACACCTCTTCTTCTTTCGTCGCCTTGTCTGATGTAGGACTACATATTGATGTCAACCATATCCTTAATTTTACGGAGCATCACAAGATGATCTTTTGCTCTCCTGCACTGGAGAGATTCACAATGCAGGTCACCCAGCATATCGGTCATTGCTCCTGCTGTTCTGGACCAGTATACAGTAATGCCCTAAGTAATTGACTCCTTCAACACAGCCGAATTAAGGGTACTTTTTCAGGATTTAGTCGGAAATATGGCTTGTTGCCATTCATCGGAAAGCTCTCCCCGAGAGCTTTCCGATGAATGGCAACAAGCCATATTTCCGACTAAATGCTGGTGGCATATTTTTATCAACTGCGTTTCGTAAGACCGTCTGGACCTAAAGCCATGCTGTTCGTCCGCTAAGATCTTGTTCTTGTCCAGGTGCTCCATTGTTTGGCTGTGCATTATCACATGGTTTCGGGGGTTGGCGAGTAACCCATTCAAAATGTGCAAACGCAGACAAATATAATGAGGAACTGTTACCAGCATATGCTCTTTTATTTTTAAAACAAGTTGATACCTTATTTGTTTGGAAATACTTAGTTTTCTATAACATTCTGACCGTAGTTGCCAGTCGGAGGTCCGTGTAATGCAAAAGTCCATACATCTTGGAGAATCCTTCGACTTTGTTCAGTATGTCAGAGCAACTAAGTTTGGACACAAATGAGCAAGTATCAGCTTGTTGAAAAATTGTATAGCATATGCTCGCAACTGCCAAAATACTATGTAATATATCATTATCCTTGTTTATTACCTTTCCCCTCGTTTCTGGTCGTGTTTTCGATACCCTCGGTCATTTTGAATGCATGATACTCATCAACTCAAAACCACGTGATTCTTCACCATGATTATATGCTCCGTGATCTTACAGGGAATGATGTAACTGACACAGGTCGGTAGTTGGATGCTTGGTGTCGGTCTCCTTAAATATTGGTGGGACAAGTGCCTTTCTCCAGTCATCAGTATTATAAATGGCGCTAGTGTCTAAAGATAATTGGTGGATGTGTTGGTTCTTGCATTCTTCTGGGTGTCGTGTTCTGTGTTATATCTTTCGTCCGATGTGAAGTGCAATTCCCGACATATGCTTCATATATAATTTTGCATGGAAACTCCCATTCAAAACTAGTCACTTGACCTTTAAATCAACATTGATTCCAATGTATTGGAGACAGTCCTATTCACCAGATTAGACTTGAAAACAGGTGGTTTATACTGGGCTAGGCTCTATAGCAGGGTACTTGTGGTTGTCTATTGGATAGATATCACCATGGTATGCCACAACTTGTATTACACCTGTTCATTTCTTTTCGAAACATGACTAGAATCCCCAATTGTGATTTTTTTTGAGAAATTTTATACCTCGTTCTGCAATATCAAATTTGAGGGACCGGAAGGAGCTAGGACCCCAATTGCATGTTTCATTGCTCCAATGATTAGTTAAAGACATATTATGGACTTATTCGGGTGCCTGAAACTGATTAGTTAGTACTCGGGCATTATGCCAACCTCGAGAATGTAGCATTCTACTAACATCGCGAAAATTTCAAAGAAATTGACCATATCACTCCATAGAAAACATCGTCTGAAGTATGCTCAATTGTAAATATTTCCATCTTCATTCGGGATGCAACTATCGACGATAAACACACACAAATGATTTCGCCATCGAGAGTCGTTGCATTTAATTAATACATCATAATGACAGTGAGTGTTGGATTAATATTCGTAAAAATAACTACTTTGAGCCATAATATTCTCCAATTCTATTTGATCACATTTTCACATCACTAACATGAAAAATACAAAATAAAGCCAGTTTTCAACAATTTTCCCCCCAACAGCATAAACTGATCTAAAAGATATTAGCGAAAAGTTGTCATATTTTCTTGCTATAATTTGCATCAAACCGACTAGTGCCTCGTCTGAACAAGACAGTCAAAGACTGTGGGGTCGCTCACCAGACTGCAAAGACTGGGACTCTGGAGACCACAACAGTCAGAACTTTTCATAATCATTTTAAAAGAAGTAGATCTAAACAGGATATGTGGCTAGAGAGGCTTCATGTACAGTAATGCTCTAAGTAAGCGACTTCTTAACCACAGCAGAATTATGGGTAACTTTTCAGGATTTAGTCGGAAATATGGCTTGTTGCCATTCATCGGAAAGCTCTCGGGGAGAGCTTTCCGATGAAAGCTTTCCGATGAATGGCAACAAGCCATATTTCCGACTAAATCCTGAAAAGTTACCCATAATTCTGCTGTGGTTAAGAAGTCGCTTACTTAGAGCATTACTGTATGTAGATCGGTGAATATCTACCTTGAAATTACCAACTGTACACTACTGTTCCAACCGATTTTTGGTGTAAACATCTAATCTACAACTAATGTTGTATCAGGCATGAAATTTTCAACTGTTTTTATTTTGATCAAGGTAGGGGGTCAAAACTCCACCCCCTCTACACTCCCTCCCCATTGCCAAATGTGAATCCCCAACTATGAGATCCATTCATCGAGTAATATCAATATACCCCCCCCCCCCCAATTTTCTTTGAAAAATAAGGGCATGATTTCATCTGGTAAGTGGTGGTTAAGAAAATAATATTGTATCAGGCATGAAATTTTCAACTGTTTAAATTTTTGATTAAAGTAGGGGGTCAAAACTCCACCCCCTCTACAGTCACTACCCATTGCCCTCACCCAGGCTGCCTTACTAAGAAATCAATATTATTATACCAGTACCAAACAGTGTAGAGGAGAGTTAAATCTCTTATCTCTGCCCCTATTAGAACAAATGTGAATCTCCATCTACGAGATCCATTTATCTAGTAATATCAATATCAATATACCACCCCCCCCCCCCCCATTTTTCTTTAAAAAATCAGGGTATGATTTCACCTGGATAAGTGGTGGTTAAGAAAATAATGTTGGAACAGCCAAGCCTGTATTTAGTGTGTCTGACCTTTGCAGAATGAGGTCCCCAAACGGCAGATTTAATGACACTATTCCGCAAGGTGGGCTAGCATCACTAAATTCACCTCGCCCTCTGGGGGCCTCTTTTCCTAAAAATGACCCCATTTGAACAAATCTGAACCCCGGTCACCTCCATACCAAATATAAGCTATATAGGCCCAATGGTTCTTGAGAAGAAATTGTTTTAAGAATGACTATGGAGGGAAACAGTTATGGTCCTGGCTTTGCACCTATTTGATCTGATGAACTTATTTGAACAAATCTGATTGTGAGTCACCTAGGGAACATGCACACCAAAAAGCAGAATGAGGTCCCTGGAGGGTGTATTTGGTGATTCTAGCCTGCTGTACAGGGTAGCAACACTAAATTCACCCTCTGGGGACCTCATTCTGCAAATGTCAGACACACTAAATTCAGGCTTGAGAAAATAATTATGTTTGAATTTGATAATAACAACAAGCACCATTGCTAGCACAGTGTTTACACAAACCTGTCCAATAACATTCTAATCTCTAATCTGTCATTCTGATCTCAATTAATGACCTGGCTGTCTCTGAAGCCCAGTCCTCTGGTATATATAATATTGGCAGTTATAATAAGTGCTTCTGGAGAGATATGATATGGGTGAAGGGGCTGTTGGCAGGGTGGGGGCCTGGGTCATGCGAGGGTGGGGGGGGGTGTGTGATGGAAAGTTTCTGTGATTTCATTAAAGACTGAAGTTTCATAACTCAGAGGATGTTATAATTATGTGTTTTTCAAATTTTATAACATGTTATAAAAAAAAATTAAAACAAATTTTGTGTGTTACATTGAGCAATGAGTTCAATCTGAATTTTTGGTTGTTTTTTTTTAGTTATGTCACTGGCTCCGCCCACATTCGACACAGTGACCTCATTTGAACAAATCTGAACCACAGTCCCCCAAGGACCCTCAGTACCAAATATAAGCTAAATCGGCCCAATATTTTTTTAGAAGAAGTCATTGTAAGAATTACTATGAGTTATGGCCCTGGTTTCTCAACTAATTGACCGGGTGACCTCATTTGAACAAATCTGAACACCAGTCACCCAAGGACCCTCCATACCAAATATTAGCTAAATCGGCACAATGGTTATGGACAAGAAGTTGTTGTAAGAATTACTATGGAGGAATAGAGTTATGGCCCTGGTTTCGCAACTATTTGACCCAGTGACCTCATTTTAACAAATCTGAATGAGAGTCACCTAGGGAACATCCACACCAAATATGAACCAATTCGGTATGATGGTTTCAGAGGAGAAGATGTTTTTAAAAAAAGTTGATGGACGGACGGACGGACAGACGGACGAGGAGTGATACTATAGCTCCACCAGAGACTTCGTCTCAGGTGAGCTAAAAACTGTGGCCATGATGGACGCCATCTTGTCTGGTGACTGCATGGCCACTTTTTTTTGGTGTTGACATCGCTTAAAAGTTGAGGGACATAATACGGAAGAAAATGAGTTGGGTGAAGTTAAGTCCTGGGGTGGGGGTGGGGTGGAGCACCCTATCAGCTCCCAGACTATTTGGAAATGTTCAGATAATAACTTCAACAAACATCATTTGTTGAACTTATTATCTGAACATTTCCCCAATGCATAGGATTCCTTCTGTACTTTCTATTGTCGGTCTCAGATTTCCTGAACATCCCTCCAGATGAATAATAGACACATCCAATGTATACTTTTATGACTGAGTGGGAAGGTTAAATATCCCAAATAGATAATGGATAGGAGTCCATAAACACTGTATCTGTGGTTTGTAAATCTTCATTAATTTTAAATATACACCAATTCACAATTTTCGTAACAATTTCAGACTGTACAATAGTGTCAATGCATGTACAACATGAACATAAAAATATAATCTGATTTCTCGACACATCACCAACAATGACTTATGGGCATGACGCTTGATTCCCTGTGACAATCACCCAATATATGTGGCAGTCCAAGTTTCCTTTGACGTAAACCAGAGAGTGAAATGAGTGGGGATGATACAGGTTTACATCAAAGTATGGTTGACTTACTTTTCTGAAGCGGACTAAACATAAAGTACCACTCATCTAAAATTACCAAAACGACGGTAATAAAATGTCACAATTGTGAAAAGTAACCTGGTTTATATTCCATAGAAAACATATTTGTTCTGAACGTCGCAAAAATTGTCAACTGAAAGTAGTAATATAATGTGAAAAATATATTTTATCATAATGTTCACATTAATTTAGAAATAAAACAAACTCATTTGAACTCGCGACTTCACAACAGTTTTGGTCTTCTCTGAATGTAAACGAACAGATTAAACACGAGTTGTTCCAAATTACATAGTATATTCTGTACATTATTTAATATAAATATTAGTTTATGATACATCATTATGACCGTAAGATGTCACTCTTTATGATACATCATTATGACCGTAAGATGTCACTCTTTCAAATATATCACATTTTATATAGATTTATATGGTAAAGTCGATTAAAATTGAAGAAACATCCTGCTACTGGATATGAGCACAAACACTATAGAAGGGTAAGGCAATCTTACATTGACGTATACCTGAATTATCCCAACCGATTTCACTAGATGGTTTAAATTGAAAGAAAGTTGATACAGCAACATTGCCGTGAATTCCCACAGGTGAATTTTAAATCCGGGTTTGCAAACGGTAAACCACCGAGACGTGATCCACGATTGATATTTCAAACACCAAGAATAGGTCAACAACATGTTCGTGGGTTAGGATTTTCACTCCCCAGTTTTTGGTAGTGAAATCCAAACCCGCGAATATGACGTCACATTCCCATGCGAGCTCTCGGTGTTAGATCTTGATATTTTGCTGTCCCACACAAGCAACTCGTTAATTGTCAGAATAACAAGCCTTGTACCATGGGACCATTAGATCGAGAAATCTAAAGAGTCAAGTCACTCAGTGACACAATTCCCTGTCTAATATTCCACAAAAAACAGTGATTGTCAAAGGAAATCTAGCCATATGAAATGAAATTTAGGCATTTATCACTCACCGACTCATCTTTCTGAAACGTAAAATGAATACATGCACACCAAGTCTGGAAATATGGTGTCTGTCATTTGCAGAATGAGGTCCCCAGAGGGTGAATTTAGTGACGCTATCCTGCACCGCGGGCTAGCATCACCAAATTATTCATCCTCTGGGGACCTCATTCTGCTTTGGCCTCATCTTCTGGAAATATTCTGTATCCCCTAATTTGCAGAAGATAATGCATAATCGAGGTGACTAATAGGTGAACATCACCAACTTCAACAGGGGAACTTCAATCTTATCCAAGGTCTCCCAGATACTAAGTTGAGGCCTAAACAGAATGAGGTTCACAGAGGGTGAATTTGGGGATTCTAGCCCACCATCACTAAATTCACCCTGTGGGGACCTCATTCTACAAATGACAGGCACCATATTTCTGGGCTTGATGCACACATCTTATTGATCACAAACACACACTTTCTGTGTAGAATAATCTTCTCCCCATACAGTCTCATACGTGCATAAGATATAAATAAAAGTTTAGTCTTTTTTGGGCAGAATCACCATTCAAACTTCCAAGCAGTATGGAGCAAGCTTGACACTGCTGTTGTATCCATGTAATCTGTGGAATGTTTTTGAAGCAATAATTTCCATCACTTCAAAGCCACGAAAGGCATTCGTGGTACAGTGGTGCTCTAAAGAATCGACTCCTTAACCACAGCAGAATTATGGGTTATTTTTCAGGATTTAGTCGGAAATATGGCTTTTTGCCATTCATCGGAAAGCTCTCCGATGAATGGCAACAAGCCATATTTCCGACTAAATCCTGAAAAATTACCAATAATTCTGATGTGGTTAACGAGTCGATTATATAGAGCATTACTATAGGTACAGCTGCAAAATCATACCAAGTTATGTTCTTAAATTCATTATCAATAACCCTCCAGTAATGAGATTCTGCATGTTGAAAGCATTGTTGGTAAATACGCAGCTGTAACTATAGGTTATGTTTACATTTTCAGCAATGAACAATAACTCTAAAATACAGATAACGCTGACTACGATCTGTTACTGTGTCCTGTGCGTTTCCTCATTAAATTATTTGCAACAGCAAAGGGGTTACTCATGTCACCTTACGTTATATGTTTACATTCTTTGTATTACAAAGATAACAATGCTTGTCTTGAATAATGACAACAGATTCAATAAATGTATTCGAAAACTTTAACCAGTCAGTTTGATATTGCATTACTTTTAACTCAAGTAATAATTGAGAGGATGACAAGGATGGTTGAGCCACAACAGCAGGTATTGACCAGGGCCCCACTACACTGCATGGGGCAAATAAGGCCATTAATATAAATATCTAGGTTCTCAGGCAATTACATATGGAAAACTGGATGAGGGAGGATTTATATTTAATCCCCAAACCCACCCAAAAAAATTGAGAAATTTATGATTTTATCAATTATTTTATAGAATATAGACATTTGCCCCAGAAAAAAAATGAGAAATTTTTGATTTTATAGATTATTTTATAGAATATAGACATTTGCATGGAACTTTTTGCCAAGTAATCCTGAGTAATCAATTAAATCTCTCTGCAAGAGTCTTTTAGCCATTGTCTTAAAAAAAACAAACTCTTTGATACTCTGATAATTGAGTTTTTATCCCTTGGAAAATTCCTGTGTGAATATAGAAATATAAATATTTGATGAGGCCCTCTTCAAGCAATGAAGGGAGAGCCTGAGAACATAATATATTTATTTATATGGCCGCCTGATGCAAAGAGCAATGTATGAACACATTATATTATGAAATTCAAGCAAATGAGTATCGGGGATCTCCACAACTTTGAGCTGAGATATTCTATATGCATGATTTGTGTATGGTTCAGATGATGAAGATGTCAACAGCTTACATGCTCGCACCACATATAATAAGATGAGTGAAAACTGCCAAACTGAAAGAGGGGGGGGGGGGGTGGGTGGGTGTAGAAATGATGTGATGGTAATACATGAAAACAAACCGTGCATTCCCAATTTGTGTAGATGAATGAAGTTTTTGGTTTAAATGATAGTGAAATGAATTTGGCCATTGAAAACTCGCCAGTGAGCACAATGAATGAACCATTAAAGTGACCCCATGAAGCTTGATTCAAATTTGAAAGTTGTTGAAATCAAGCTCGCAGCATATCATTGTATATTGTATTTACCCTTTGACTGGAGCTGCGCTGGTGCAGCATTAAAGATACTGTGCCAGTGCTTTCTCTTATATATGCGAGTCTCCTAAGGCAGCCTCATATATACGAGAATGCACTGGCTTACAAGATCAAGGTAAATATTAACATAAACATGTCAGCGACAAGTCGCAATGACTTAGCCCAAATTTGTTAGGCCAATGTATTCTATATATGCAAGGCTCCCTATGGGAGACTCACATGTATAAGAAAATGCATTGGAACAGGGTTTTAGTAAAATTTCAGGAATTTCCAGTCATGGAAGAGTTAATTAACATCATAAGATTGAGCTTGGATCCAAAATAAATCAGGTCAGAATTATTACTATCCACGTGAATATAGGAGTCTGTTATGAAGGACTTTCATCGGCCGTGATACTGTAATGTCAAGGATTTAAGATCTTCTCAGGTGAGAAGTTAACAACTTCTTAACAACTTTCAAATTAGCGGTAATTTGTTACAATTTTCTCACATGCACATGGTTTTAGCACTACACAATAATATCCAAATTGTACAAATATCAATGAATATTCTGTGGCAGTTTAACAATTAAGAATCTGGGATATCCTAAGAGATTCATAATAAATGTGTAATTCATAGAAAACGTGTATCCAATACTAAAAATAAATAAGAACTATCCGTCCCATAACATGTAACGGGAAAATTAATCCCGGCATTATCATGCAGTCTCATCTACTTTAAAAAACCAATAAGAATTTTCAAACATGAATCCAAATGAAAACAATTTTGTTGATGAAATGAAAGATAAATTCATTCAGTTTTGAGAAGATAATTCAACTAAAAAGACCAATATCATCCAATATCTCGAATGAATTTGAAAAGCCTAAAATCTATCACAGGCTCTAAACAAATCAAGCATGATAATGTAGGGTCCGCGCTGCCGTTGGCCAAATGCAAAAATAAGGCATCATGCGAGAAATCATAGGCTAGGTTCGCCCCAAGCCTGATTATAGCGTGTCATTTGCAGAATGAGGTCCCCAGAGGGCGAATTTAGTGACGCTATCCCACATTGTAGGATAGCATCACTAAATTCGCACTCTGGGGATCTTACTCTGGAGGCCCCATCTTCTCTGAAAAGTTTCTTTTCTTTATCATCAAATTTCTATAGAAACTTCTTCACATAGATTCTATTTAGTTTTTTGTTTTTAAGTTTAGTTTCTCTATATCCCCAAATTGGCAGACGACGCATTGCAAAATCGAGGTTCTCCCATAGCGGATGAGGACATGCAGTATGAGGTTCCCAGAGGGTGAATTTAGTGATGCTAGCCAGCCCTTATAAATTATATTGCCAATGATTTATTGTTCTATGATTAAATTGGCAGACAATAATTACTAATAGTTGACTGCTTCCAGATCGCTATCACTACATGCATCAAAATCAGAATGAAAGAAAAATCCAGTAGATTGACAAAGATAGCAAAGTTGAAACCGGGCTAGCATCAGCAAATTCATCCTCCGGGGACCTCATTCTGCTTAGACCTCATCTTCTGGGAATAATCTATAGCCTCAAATTAACATTGTTTTTAGTAACTTTTTTTTCCATCTGGGAAGTTTCTATATCTCCTAATTTGAAGATAAAATACATAATCGAGGTGACTAATGGGTGAACATCACCAACTTTAACTGGGAACTTTAATCTGATCCTAGGTCTCCCATAGCAGTTGAGGCCTAAGCAGAATGAGGTCGCCAGAGGGTGAATTTGATGACGCTAGCCCAGTGTGGGATAGCATCACTAAATTCACATTCTGCAATGACAAGACACTATCTGCAGGCTTGGCAACTTCTAACATAATTTTCATTTTGGCTTTAAAATACGGCAAAAGGCAATTTTAGGCCAGAGCGGACCCCGATACTAAAATTATCGAACAAACCAAGCAGTGATATGTATGATTTACCAATACTAAAATGATTGAATGGATCATTCAAACAATGATTAATTGAGACAGTCAGGGAAACCTCATCCTATGCAATTATGAAAGGCTGAGATGATATTAGATTATCTGATTCGATGGTACAGTAATGCCCTAAGTAATCGACTCCTTAACCACAGCAGAATTATGGGTAACTTTTCAGGATTTAGTTGGAAATATGGCTTGTTGCCATTCCGATGAATGGCAACAAGCCATATTTCCGACTAAATCCTGAAAAGTTACCCATAATTCTGCTATGGTTAAGGAGTCGATTACTTAGGGCATTACTGTATATTAGTGTTGTCAAAATGTTGATCAAAGAAGCTCCAAGTGATCATCAACTGATAGCCACATCACGATTATTCAGTTGTTTTGAAATGTTGATATGCTTTCGATAAACTTTATGGCAAGAAACAAGATGTTCTTGACACCATGCAGAATTCATATAGTTTCACATTTTGAATTTCACATAATAAAATTTTGAAACAAGAGGCAGTTCATTTATGAAAGCTCGGATTATGATCATTACTGATCAATAACCATTTGAAACTGCAAAGGAACAAAGCATCCAATTCTGAATGTACGTATCAATAAAACAGAGATGTTTTTGCACATCAACAAGCCTTGATATGGTGTCTGACATTTGCAGAATGAGGTTCCCCGGAGTGTGAATTTGGTGATACTTGCACCCCGCACGGGGTAGCATCACTAAATTCACCCTCTGGGGACCTGACCTCATTCTGCAAATGTCAGACTCATAAATTCAAGCTTGTTTTCCCTTTGACCATAATAAATTTCATGATCTGAGAAACAATTATCTAGCAGCTATCTTGACAAAACTATGGCTGTATTTGAATCCACATTCTTATGTCTTCACTAACATTCTTACAAAAGTTTTCAATCAAAAATTTGTTTGCTTCAAAACTTTTACAAAAAATATCAAGAGAAAGCTACTGAGTAGTGCGGCACATGTGGGGTATCAACATATTCGGAATGTAATTGTCAGATGCTCATTGACATAAACATAAAATTACTGTGCCATGTGCTTTTATATGAAATTGCCTCGTTTTTTTTTCTGCAGGTATATATTTCACAATCCGCCATTTTAATATCAACTCGAGACGAAATGTTTCCGATCTTTAAAGCCTGAAATTAAAGTCTCTCTCTTTCATTTAGAAAACATTTAATTTTAATGAGAATAAATGAATATTTTAACGATGAGTATGACGCTAATGAGATGGCTGTGTTTCTGATGAGTATGATGCATTCCTGGGATCATGAGCTAGACGGGGATCTAATCTTGGATCAAGTCGTCGCTCTTTTGAAGACAATTTGTCTCTATTGTAATAATCTTCTGGTTTTCTTTTACGTTCACTATGAGACTGGAAACTGGAAAAGAATAAAACAAAAGAATCTCAGTATTGTAAATAACTCCAAAATCTACAGGCATTTCTCTACCAGTTTTGGGATTGGGGAAATTTGCTCCACATATAATGAGGAATATGAAGGAGCAAGCATTTTCATTATGAAACTCAGTGTAAATCTTTTTTGTTTGTTGCGCGGTCAAACATTTGGTGACAGCTAAATATGTCGAGACCAACTAGCAGCCTTTTTCCATGGAACACAACAATTAAAAATTCAATTGATCAATATATCTACACTTTGGCAGATCAAAAGATTATCTGGCACCGTATTTCAATGATATTCTGCTCACTTCAATCACGTATTGTAAGTTGCTTCCTTAAATTACAATATGGAAGCAAATTGAGGTCTGGCTAAGATGTCATGTGACTTAATTTCAACTATTCAAAGTCCTGCATCAACATTTCACCATGTGAACATAGGTATAGGTAATTATAGTTTGGAGTGGTGAACATACAAGTGTAAATATATGTTAATGGAACACTCAATATATTTTAATTTACAGCAAGATTAAAATACATGGAGTTTTCTAGCTATTTTTGGAATGGGTCATGTGCCCACACCATTGGGAAAATTTGACCCATAGAAGCTTATAATAGAAAATATGTAGACAATATAGGAACAAGCATTTTCATTGCAAAATTAAACTCAGTGTAATCAAACCATATAATGTATTTTTAATTATTATTAAATATTTAATGCAAATAGAATGAGAGGATTATCATAAATGTCCTATCTTTTGTTCTTGGGAATTTTGGGGTCCGAAATTGGGAATAAACCCAGACTATTTCCCATTGGAAAAGGGCCCACTTTTCTCATTGCCTAAAAAAATCCCTTGAATATGTACGTTATCCCTTTCATGATGGGAGCTCTGTGCTGGTGCAGCATTAAAAATCTTGTGCCAGTGCATTCTCTTGTATTTGTATATATATATATATATATGAGTCTCCCACGGGAGCCTTGCATATATAAGAGAATGCACTGGCTTACAGTCAAGGTAAATATTGTTAGGCCAATGTTTTCTCTTATATATGCAAGGCTCGCTATTGGAGACTCGCATATATAAGAGAATGCATTGGCACAGGGTTTTTGAAAAATTTCAGGAAGCTTCGTCATGGAAGTGTTAAAGAACTTACTTATCAGATCTATGATCATCATGTGGCGTTGCATGATCCCTGTAGTGATCTCTGTATTCTGGACGATAGTGCTCATTTCCGTGCTGATCTGTCCTGACCTTTGGTCGGTAATCACCACGATTGTCTGGCCTTGCTTGCCGATAACTCTGGTAGTTATTGTAATCACGGTAGTTATAGTTTGGAGTGTGTTCACTCCGCCGGTCGTGATTGAACCTAGAAGAAAATGAATGTTTTATTCTTTTCATGAAATTATTTTATTATTGGACCAGATTGCTATTAAGCCTTTTTATACTAAATACTCATTGACGAATGGTTCCCTTAGCAAATGTTCCGATAATAAATACGACATTTCCCACCAATAAATAGGAATCATTTTGCACTTGTATCATTCTTTGGTTTGTAGTCTGATGAATTTTCCTGAACACCCCTGGATATATATAAGACCCTTCCAATGTATACATTTACAACTGAATGGGAGAATCCATTCAGTAAAGGGTTAAAGTAATTGATTTATAGTGGTCAAGTTTCAGAATCCACAAAAACCTGGAACATCAGAATTTCAAGTCATAAATTATTTTTTTTCTATTGCCTTATTATATGGTTTTAGTAACAATATATGCCATAAAATATGATTAAAATACTAAAATTCATCACCATTTGAAATGTCTGTCTCAGAAGATGCCCATAGAGAAATAGAAAACAGCTGAAATCATAGAAAGATTTCCCCCATTATGGTTCCGAGAATTGCAACATAATACAAACTAAGATGTAGACTTCCATTGAAAATAATAAAACTTTAGAACAGAACACAAGTTTGGAATTTCAACAAAAACAACATGTTAACAGTTTATTACATCAAATAAGTTGTTAATACAATGTTTTGGAGCTTAATATGGTATATATTGTAAAGAAAATTATCTGGGGGGTTCGAAAATTAAGCGGGCCTTTAACAATACTGATCAATAGCATTTTTAATTTCCATAAACCCAACAGCAGCACTGCCAGGCATGGAATAGTACACCCATCGGCTTCAAATTGATTGAGAAAGGTATCATCCAGAAACCAAACTATTCATGGAGAAATGGAAACAAAAGGCCCATAATTTTGGCCAAAATCTTTTCATCTTTCTTGATGAATTAATAAGTGACTTGCCAAAAACTTTGCCAAATGAAAATATTTTTTGCCATTTTCAAAACAGGCAGCACGAACCCTGGATACAGGTGATTTCTCCATCTAAGAGAGTCCACCGGAAATTGTTTCTTGGGGGACAAAAATACATGTTATGGTAACTAACCTTTGGTGATCACCACTGTGAGGCCTCTCACTACCATGGAAGCTACGCTGCTCGGGATGTGTACGAGTATATGAATTGGCACTTTCATACCTACAATAAAATTAATCTGATTCAACATACAATTAATGCAATGGTTTCACGAGAAAATAAAAAATATTTTGTATTTCACCTTACCTCAGGTGTTGTCCCAATGCTAGATGGTTGCCGTCATAAGGGAACTAAGCATGTAAATTTTGTACAATACAATAAAAAAAAAAAAAAAAGCCCGAGTATTGGGTGAAATTCCATGAGCAAAATGTACAAAGCTTGTGTATTGTACACATGTGTATCCAGGGTTATAAACAAGAAAAACGTGGCATTTTAAGGCAATTGGTCAACCAACCGTATCAGTTGATAACACAATCACCATCTTATAGGCCTGCACGCCGTGACTGCAATTAGAATTCAGGGGCGTTTTCACTGATTGTATACAAGGTCTATGTAACTGTACCAGAAATAACTATTCAAAATAATAAAAGTTAAAAGAACTTTTAATGACTAGCTTACCCTTTATGAGGAACATCTGGCCTTGCCAGTGGACTACTGTGCATCCCACGTGATGCTTCATTCGTTGGATTGTGCTGATTAAGCACGTTCCTGAATGTGTTGCTGTGCCCAGCAGAATGAGAGGTGCTCGACGCTACTGGACGACTGCCCGTACTGCCGTTACTGAAAGGTAATCAAACATGGCCTTATGTTGTACACTACAATAGATTTATCATGCAGTAACAGAAGCCTTCTTCATCAAGAAAATAACTGTCTCAAATGATAAAAGATCGTGTTAGTCCACATAGTGGTAATACAATATATTAATAACTGTGAAGAGCACAAAAAATGCCTATTTCCAACCAGTCTGGAAATATTTATGTCATAAAGCAAACCTACTATTTAAATACTAGTACCCAAAATGTAAAACAAATATTTCTTGAAGTTCATATATAGCAAAAATTATGTAAATTACATTTGTGAATGTTTCAACAAGAACCAAGCAAAAAGGGTTAAAAATAAATTTCATCTTTCATATCATTTAGGTTTGTTATGTAAAGTCTTAACAAGGACAGATTGATTTTTTTTTTTTTTATGTCAAGGCTATATATAATGAAATCAGGACTCAGCTTGAAATTGTAAAGAGACACAAACCTATCACGACTTTCCCCTTGTTCCTGCTCTGGAGGTTTCCTAGCAGGCTTATCTTTTTTGGAATGATGATGCTCTTTCTTGTGTTTCGATTTCTCATGTTTTTCATTCTTGGACTAAAAAGAGAAAAAGTTAGACAATTTCACGTACAAATTTGACACAAGAATAGTTTGATGTTTTAAAATATGTAAATAAGGCCAAAAAAAAAAGGGTTTTGATTCTCGGGCAATTTTTTTTGAGAATCGATGAGGGAGCGAGGGTTTTATTTTTATTTGTTATTTTCGTTATGGGGATAATGCCCATAGTTTAAAGCATGGGTTATAATTTCCAAGGTTAAGAAAATGTAAGGAGAACATTGTTTTGATATAATTTTATAAACTAATGTATTCCACTATAAAGAATGACCATAATAAGATCGTTCTCAACGTTGTAATGGACCAGTCTACTAACGTTCTATCACCTGCTGTCACATTTAACGGTAAGATAATATTTGCGTTTCTAATATTGTTTCGAAACAAGCATGTTTAATAACAACAAACAGAGCTAAATATCCCGTTCAATTACTCAAATAAATATATGGAAATTGAATACAATCGAAACGAAAGATATATATAGTGATCTTCATAGAAAGTCTAGAATGACTTATTCTGCCGTATCTGAATAAGTATTATGTACCTCAATACATGCCAGCCATAACAACTTCAAATATTAAACCATCGACGTATATTGTGTAGATCTATGATTAAACCAGCATACACATCGCCAATACGCACCATATTTCTTTCCGGTTTGCGTTCCCGAAATGGTAAATCACAGAATTGTTTCCCGTTTACCGTTTACCTTTTCGAATTGATAAAATACCGAAATATTTGAACACATTTGACTCAATAAACTTGGGGTTTGGGCACCTTGTGGTGACAATATACCTGGTAGTTATCGTTGCCTAGTGTCTGTTTTTGAATACCAACACATACACCATTGTATGTCTATCATATTCGGTGTTTGAAACATAACTAATTTCTGTTTTCTAGTTTCCTATTTTCGTGTCATCATTTGACAGCGTGGTCAAATTTGAAAATTGTAATAAAATGATTCAACGCGGGCCTTTTTTCGAGACGCGGCTATGCCCGAGAATCAAAAACCTAAAGCCAAATACTAGAATGAGTACAATGTTTTGGCAATCAACAGTTCAATCAGAACTTGTTGAGATGCAGGTTTTAGTCGGCAGTGGGCTATATGACTCACAGAAGTTGATTTTACATATCTGCATATCCACTATAGACAGACATTGCTCAATATTCACATGTGGATATATAGCGTAACTTATATAGCGTAACATTTTGCGAATAAAATATTGTAGTACAGCTAAACATTTTAATGCATTGTATAGCATGTTGCTACCCACTCTATATTGATAATGAACTAGCTCAAGTTGCTCTTAGCATGTATTACAAACCATGTGCCAATAGCCCTTTATGGGTAAAACTGTAAATGTAAAACCATTTCTAGCCAATTTTGGGGGGGGGGGGGGGGGTATAATAATTCACATTAGAATTTTTACTCATATTTTTGCTATATTACTATGCAATTAGGGGGGGATATAATAATTCAAATTACAATTTTAGACATATTTTTGCTGTATTACTATGCAGGAGATTTGGAAATCAGGGAAAGCTCACCACTACAGTACAGCTTCATTTTTGTTATCTTGTTTGTTGTTAAAAGTTGATTCATTGATTGGATTTCGAATCAGTTGCTATTAAATTTTTCACCAAAGCTGTCATGCCTGGAATTCCAGAATGTCACAATTAAGACTTCATGTTCTATACAGGAAAGTTAAACAACATGAGTATGAATATTTACCTTAGATTTGTCCTTCCCTCCAGCCTCACGTTTTTTGGCTACTTTCTTGTAAGCCTTGTATAGTTTGGGGGCATCTAGACTAGTGAACCTTGACACAAAAGACCACAGGTTGTTCCTCCATGTTCGAATACTGTCCAAGTCATTATATAGCGCCAAACATTTATTTATCCGATCACCGATTTCCAACATGCAGCTTCGGAAGTGAGCAATCTGCTGTTGCTCAGTGAGACCTTCTTCAGAACTACTCAGTTGCTTAAGATATTTTTTTACAGCCCTCATCTTTTCTTTACACTGCAATAGATATCAATTTTTAATAAGCTAAACATATTATAAACCAGGCCTCAAAATACGCTACCATCTCCAAATTCACCCTCTGGGGACCTCATTCTGCATGGCCTCATCTATGGGAGACCTACGACTCAGATTTAAGTTACCAGATGTAGAAGATGGTGATATGCAGCCATTGGGCACCTTGATTATGCATTGTGTCATCTGCCAATTTAGGGATATAGATTTATATATATAGAAAATAAACTAAACTAAAAAACTTTGTCAATTATTGCACACTCTTGAAGATTGTAGCATGCTGAATTTTAGGTCGATATTGCTTTATTTAGTGGAACATACTTGTAATTTATATAGACTACACCTCATAATAATAATGTTCTGTTAGTTGATGTCCTCAATGACGTCATTGGTTTGTATTGTCAAAGGACAATTGACTATTTTGAAACCTGTATTTTCGCAACATAAACCAATGGGTGTGTGATAAAGTCTCTAGCTACACACCTCAGCGAACACTTCTGGAGATAGATTGTTGTCGGCAGCATCTTCATCTGCAATCGATATTGGTTCTGAGGTAGTGAAATGCTTTGGTCCATCCTTGTCTTTCTTTTTCTTTGATTTATCTTTGCCTTTTCTATCTTTTTTCTTTTTCTTTTCTTCTTTGATTTCGCCTTCTGACAAGTCGTCATCCGATTCTTCAGTCACCTTTTTCTTCCTCCTAACGGATTCAAGTTTATCACTAGGTTCGATCTTTACTGACAACTCAGGACCAGAGTCTGAGTCACTATCGTCCTTGTCGATGATGTCTTTGGATATTGGTTTCTTCTTTTTTGATCGAGAGGAAGCCTAAAAATAAAACAGCAATTGCAACCATTATCACTAAGGTGAACCATTAAATCACCAAAGGATTTGTCACTAAGTGGAATTCGTATTTAGCATTTAACCTTTTCCATACTAAATTCTCATTGATAAGTAGTTCTCTTTGAAAATGTTCAGATGATTAGTTCAACCATAGGCCGTTTGTTGAACTTATCATCTGAACATTTCCAGCCAATAAATATGAATCATTCTGCTCTTGTATTATCTGATTTTTCTGTCTGTCGTCTGCACATTATTCCTGAACACCCCTCCAAATGAAGAATAGACCATTCTGATGTATACTTTGCTAACTGAATGGGAGAATCCATTCAGTATAGAACAGATTAACAAACAACTGGCATGCCAAAAAATTATATCACAATTTATAGTTATAAAGCCGGACAAAAATAGATAAGAGAAAATTGACAAACAAGGATAACTCTAGAATGAAAGTCATTTGTCCCTTTTTTGAAAGCAGTGATGCTGAACATAAGCTCCTGCTGAGATATATACCCGGCCAAATGGATGGACAAACAGAGGTCAATCCAGTATACCCCTAATTTTTGTTTATCTCAGTGGGCTAGCATCACTATAGGCCTCATCTTCTCTAGATAGTACCTTTATTATCAAATTAACTAGTTTTTTTAGTTTCTTTAGAAAGTTTCCTTTTCTTTTTTAGTTAGTTTCTCTATATCCCCCAAATTAACAGAGGGCACGATGAAGTATTTGGGAAGTTAAATCTGTGTCTTGGTCTCACATAGCAGATGAGGCCCCCAGAGGATGAATTTCCGGGCACAACACCCGCTGTGCTGGATAGCGTCAATAAATTCACCCTCTGGGGACCTCATTCTGCAAATGTCCGGCACCATATTTTGAGGCCTGACCATGTTGAAGCTTGTTTGATGCTACTTACACTAGTAGTAGTTTGTCTGGGAGCTGTAGGATCTTTTCGAAGAACCTTTAGCAGATACTCCACTCTTGTGACAAGATTCTTGGCCTGTGGTTTGATATTGCCATCTGGAAGAATCTGGAAAATGCACAATTCTAAGACATTAGTGAAACGTCACATATTCTGGGCATCTTGGAATGATTTAACAAGACATACAATTCCCAAAGGGCATGCTTAAATATTGCATGAGCTGGTTGTAGAACGAAAATAAGAGGTTTCCGGGCACAACACCTAAGCTCTTTCAATAATGCGCCTACAGTGCACCAATTGAAAAATCACTATTAATGATTATTAACAGTAATCACCAACAAAATATTATCACAACAACTGCATCAAGGTAATTTCTTCAAAGGATCCATATGCCAAATTTGAAAACAAAACAGATAACTAAAGCAGTCACCCGGATACCAAAATAATAGTAAAATTATAAGTCAACAAGGACCATAACTCTGGCTAAAATAGGCCGACTGAACCCAAATTTAAACATGACCTGTATTTTCAAATGAGTAATCCATATACCAAATTTTATTGAATTCAATTGAGACTTACTAAAGTTATCATTTGGAAACAAAAATTTAGTGCAAATTCCAACAAAAAGGGCGGAATAGCCATTACAAATTGGCGGCCAAAACCCGAATTTGAACTTGGAACTATTTTGTGCCAGTAAACCCACATACCAAATATCATTCCATTCAGTTCCGACTTACTAAAGTTTTCATTCGGAAACGAAAAAAGCGAATGGATGGACAGATGGACAAATGGACCAATAACATAATATGTTCCGATTTTTCAACCAATGTTTTGATATGATCTTCAATTGCCAACAGTTGGAAACAAATTAAAAAAACAAAACAAAACTAAGGAAATTCTGATAAAATATTTTCGATGGATTTGTGAAATAAATACCTACAAAAATTTTTTTCAGCTCGAGGTTTGAAACTAATAAATACCTTTTGCATGAGGCATATATCTGTATCCATTTTAATAGATTCCCAGTTGCCCATGCCATATTCATAGATACCCTTGAGTAAATTAGAGTCATCCTCTATTTCCCAAGGGCAGTCCCAATGAGCTGCCTTCACCTTACCATCAATGACGTACCTACAATATTCAAATAGAGCTATGAAATTGATATACAAGCTAATTCCTATGTGCTGAGCAATTATACCTTTGTTTAGCTGTTTTATCCCTTTCCATACTAAATGGATTCTCCCAGTTATAAAAGTATATATTGGAACAGGTTATTATTTATTTGGAGGGGTGTTCAGGAAATATGAGCAGATGACAGATTAAAAGATAGTAAAAGTGCAGAAGGATTGCTATACATTGGTGTTCAGAATGATTCATATTCATAGGAGGGAAATGTTCAGATAATAATTAGTCCAACAAACGAGCTAAGGGAACTACTCATCAACAAGTATTTAGTATAGAAAGGGTTAACACAACTCTAGTTGCGCGTGCAGAGCTGGATTCCCCCCTTATAGGACACCCATGTGTATATGTTAGTACCATCAATCAGAATTTGCGTTAAATAAAACATGACCACATATAGGTATCATTGACTTAAGATATATCTAGATACGCAGGCCTGGCAATATGGCGCGAGCGATTTTATTTCAATTTGGCGTGGGCGATATATCGCTTGCGCAACTTTCACTACCCAACATACTTTTGCAGTCGTAATTTTGATGAGTTATCCGTTTGAAAACATATAAGGCAACGCGACATCACATCTTTGAAGCAGGAGACACATGCTATGTTAACAGTCGGCTGCCACCGGTATATCTAATTAGGTCAAACCATGCTACACACCCGTCACCAGTGACAGACTGACGATTACATGACCTAACTGAACGTGCAGTGCTACCCACAAATCATACCTTACCTGCAAGGTAGTTTGATGAGCGCTGTTGACAGCGATGGGTGGGGCTACGAAGGAATCCACCAATCGCGCAACAGTGCTCGCTGGCATGTAAACAAATGAGGTGAATGAAGTGACGAAAACAAAGAATAAATATCGCGATATCGTGCTATTAATTACATGAAATGAGTGATTTATACATAGCACGGATGGGTTATGAGATGATACAAACAAAGAAGTGATTTAATTTATGATATCTACGGAATAATGTATGTTTTGACGCGATAGAAGTGGACGAAATTTCACAAATGTACGGAAGCCACAAATGTACCGATGGATTATATAGATAAAAGTATGTAACAAATAAATGCATGATATAATGATTGATTCTGGTTAGGTAACTTGGTCACTCAGGTATAAAGGAACAAACACAAACATATCATGTACATACAATATATGCATGGCATAATGATTGATTCTGGTTAACTTATACAATAATATCTTACCATGATGTCACCTCATACATGTATTATACAGTATAACAGCATGTAATATATGATATAAATATATTATAATGATTGATTGATTCTGGTTAACCATTAGGTCACTTGGATCAGGCATAAAGGAACAAACACAACAATACCATATATGCAAGACATGGTATAACATTTATAAAAGTACTTTATTAAACATTAATAAGTTATACAACATTCATTGATAATTTCACAATTAATATATGATTATAAATTAATTAAATTTAAATATTATCACTTACCACATAATAAGTTATATGCAATATGACATATGTCAGTTTACTTGTATTTCATATGCTACAACATAAATACCCCATAAAACATAAATTGCCCCTGCAAAGTATTTTGGCGAGGGCGAATTTTAGCCCCTGCAAATTTTTCTTAAGGCCAGCACTGGATACGTATCGTGGCATGTGTATTGCGATATGTATCGTACTGCGACACAAATGTATCTTGACACCACTACTTATCTTAAAATTTTCTACAAATTATCTGCAATTTAAATTGATCAAATAAAGCTTACTTTTTCCTTTTTTCTTTATCAAATGGAATGTATTGATCTAATGGCTCCAAGTCTTCTATACTCTTCATTACTGACTGTGCATTCACCATCACATTTGCAATCTTAACTGTCGGCCCTCTGTGTGTCTTTTTACCTGAAAATGATTGAATTACAATTAAAATAGGTAGTAAAGCTATGTGATCAAGACAATATGTACAGTAATGCCCTAAATAAAGGGTGTGTCTTTTTACCGGATTCCGGTGTCTTTTTACCGGATTTCGACCCGGATTCGGGTATGAATTTCATGCTGGTTTTATCACACATTTAACCCATTAACAGCCGTTTCTGACACGCGGAAACTGGTTAGGAGGTGAGATTAAACCAATATAGGGCTGTCGTGCTCATTCAACCCGATTAATCGTATTTAAAGGTACATATCGTGCCCGGATCAGCATACTTCTTATTTTTTTCATATAGACACGGCGGTTGGATTGATTTTACGTGATTATTGATCATATTTAAAGGTAGATATCATGTCCGGATCCGGTTTTTTTCTCTCTCTTTTTTTCCATATAAATTATCGTCTTTTTGATATATTAAATGTCACGTGGAACAAAGTTATAAGTTGATTTTGAGACGTTATACTAGGCTGTTGGATTGATTTCACGGAATGATTGTCGCATTTAAAGGTACACACCATGTGCAGAACCGAATTAATTTCCACGTATTTACTGATAATATTTAAAGGTACAGATTATGCCCGTACATCTATCTCACTTAAACCGGCTTAAATATCGAATTTACAATAGTAATACTACTAGTATCACAAATATAATCGTTTATAATCGAACTAAAACAATAAACCATTTAAACTGCACCAGGTTTTTTTGTGGGCTGGAGAACAAAAAAATTTCACAAAAACAAGTCAATTTATTTCAATCCCAATGATATTACTGTTAAACGCAAACTGTGCCATGTTTTCGCGGGTCTGAAATGTCTTTTAATGTGTTAAACGTGGGTTATAATAAACATAAAATTGAGATCAGGGTTCGGGTCGAAATTAGAAAAAAGACACATAAAATCCGGATCCAGATACGGGCATAAAGTTTGTCTGTAAATGGGCTCATTCTCGCGTGAAATCAATCCAAGCGCCATTTTCACCGTTTCCAAATAAACTGAGTTCCGCGTGGCTCAGCTGCCATTTAATGTATTAAATACTTGACTATTTATATGAAATAGAAAAGAACTATTCGAATCCGAATCCGGGAATGATCTTATCTAAACATCAACATCTATAACCTAGTTCCACGCGACTCAGTTTACATTTATTGTATTAAATAAGCATTACTTTATAAGAAGAAAATCCGGATCCGGGCATAATCTGTACCTTTAAATATTATCAGTAAATACGTGGAAATTAATTCGGTTCCGCACATGGTGTGTACCTTTAAATGCGACAATCATTCCGTGAAATCAATCCAACAGCCTAGTATAACGTCTCAAAATCAACTTATAATTTTGTTCCACGTGACATTTAATATATCAAAAAGACTATAATTTATATGGAAAAAAAGAGAGAAAAAAACCGGATCCGGACATGATATCTACCTTTAAATATGATCAATAATTACGAGATAATTAATTCGGATCCGGACATGGTGTGTTCCCTTAAATGCCATCATGATCACGTAAAATCAATCCAACCGCCGTGTCTATATGAAAAAATAAGAAGTATGCTGATCCGGGCACGATATGTACCTTTAAATACGATTAATCGGGTTGAATGAGCACGACAGCCCTATATTGGTTTAATCTCACCTCCTAACCAGTTTCCGCGTGTCAGAAACGGCTTTTAATGGGTTAAATGTGTGATAAAACAAGCATGAAATTCATACCCGAATCCGGGTCGAAATCCGGTAAAAAGACACCTAAATCCGGGATCCGGTAAAAAGACACACCCCTAAATAAACGACCCCTCAGTGAGAGCTTTCCGATGAATGGCAACAAGCCATATTTCCGACTAAATCCTGAAAAATTACCCATAATTCTGCTGTGGTTAAGGAGCCGATTATTTAAGGCATTACTGTATGTTTATAAGGATCACCTGGCTAATGAGTACCACAAAATGCGTCTTTGACATTAACATTATAGTGCAGCGAGTAATAATCGGTACATCTAGAATTTAATTATTTTCTGCCTATGACATTTATTGCACACCCATTGCTTTATTTTTGCAAAATACATAAAAAGTTGTCTTGTCCTTAGGCAATACAAACCGATCACATTAACCCTTTGAGTGCCACAGGCCGATCTCATCGGCCCTAATTTACAGTGTGTAAAATCGGCCCTAAAAAATAAAAAAATAAATGTTTGTTTTTTTTAGATTTTTTTTTTTTTTGGGTTGAATTTTTTTCGGGTATGCTTAAGCATGCTATAGCGAATTTAAAAACAAACTGGATAAAACCTTAAGGGCATGTTATAACTCAAAACTATCACCAAGTATTCATAGTAATAATTTTGATGCCCATGAAAAACGTAAGATTCCCTGGCACTAAAACTACAAAAATAAGTCGGTTAAAGAATATAAGAAAAAATTATTAAAATTGTAAAAAATAATAACAAATGATGAAAAATTGTTAGGCCAATGCATTCTCTTATATATGCGAGGTGACCTATGGTCGACTCGCATATATAAGAGAATGCATTGGCACAGGGTATATGGGTTGATACAAAAATAGGACCTGGCACTCAAAGGGTTAACAATGTCATCAATGTTAAATTGTGAGGTATAGATCATAAATCACAAGCTTGTTTGATTAAATCCAAAAATATCAACCTGAATTTCAGTATGCTACAATCATTAGTGTGCAATAAATATTAGAACAACACAGTTGTGTGAATATGTTAATGTCATTGCACGAATTTGTTGTGATGTAAGGTAAACTGGAACCTATGGTTCTAGTATTACAATCGCGCAACAACAAACTCATGCAATGATGTTATCCAGTTCACACACTTGTGTCATTCTATTGCTCAACTCTCAGAATGCAATCATTCAGCCATTTGTTGTATTTCAGGAGATGCAGGGAGGCACTGAGAAATGAGTTTTTACTTTGGGTTGTGACTCGCTAGGTCCAATATTACCCTTTCGCAATAGAATTTACCTTCAGTAGATGGCTCATCTTTTAGTTTCTGACTGTATTCAGCCATTGCCTGTTCACAGCCTTTTATCAGAAGATCGGCCATTTTACGCAAGTCTGCCTCCGGTTTCTCAAGAAGTTCAGCATCACCAGCAATGGCATCCAAACTATTATAGAAAGCACAAAAAGTTTTAATCATAATTGAAATGTTTTGACAGGTAGCAATAATCTTTATCAACAAGAGCATACTAGGGCATGACAAATTATGCATGTGGTAATTTCAACAATGGGCTATAACTCGGGTGCAAATTCGAGGGTGGAACCCAAATTCGAACTTGACCTGTATTTTGGCCTAGTAAACTAATTTGAAAATGAATTCTTCTACACTTGTATTGTATTGTCTGCCCATATATCCTTAACTTCCCTCCTAAGGAATAATAGACTAATCCAATGTACTAATGCAATGTATACTTTTAAAACTGAATGGGAGATTCCATTTAGTATAGAAAGAGTTAATTCACTCACCGAGCAGTCGGATGAGGAAATCTCTTAAAGCTTCGGATAAATCTCTTCACTTCTGCCATTGTGAATCCCTTGACTCCATCTTTGCCAGCCTTTGCACGTCCTCGGCGTTTTGGTCTGTCTTCATCATCGTCATCTTCATCCAGACTTGGTTCAGAATCATCTTCATCTTCATATTTTTTCTTCTTTTTCCTCCGAGTGTCATCGGAATCATATTCCATTTGTAGCTATAGAAAAAGAAAGAAAAAATTAATATAAGGTCGCAGACATCCCACCTTTTCTCAAATGTGAACCATGTACCAAATATCAAGAAAATCTGTTGAATATTGCTGAAATTATCATCCGGACAATGCAAAAACTGCAATTTCTAAGTAAAATAAGAGAATAGCTAGGGGTTGGCAAAATACGCCTGTGATAATTTCAACAAAGGGCCATAACTCAGGTGAAAATTGGCAGGTGGAACCCAAATTCGAACTTGACCTGTATTTTGTGCTAGTAAACCCACAAACAAAATTTAATTCCATTCAATTCAGATTAAATAAAGTTATCATCCGGAAATGAAAATAAGTGCAAATTCCAACAAAAAGGGGCGCAACTCTGGTGAAAACAAAAAGGGCCGCAACTCTGGTGAAAATTGGCGGGCGGAACCCAAATTCAAACTTGATCTGTATTTAGTGCTAGTAAACCCACAAATTTCAGTCCATTCAGTTCAGACTTACTAAAGTTATCATCGGGAAATGAAAAAAGTGAACAAACAGATGGACAAACCAATAACATAATACATCCCATTTTTTCAACAATCTCAATAATGCAATGGTTATTACTCATACCAAGATTTATTTCGATCGGATAATTTGAACTGGAGTTAACGTCCATAGGAACCATAGGGAATCGTGGCTCCACGGACGCCCCTCCCAAAATTTTGGGGGAGTTATGTTCAAATTTTGACTGAGATCCAGATACATTAAAGCAAGGTCGAATGATAAAAAAAGTGGCAAAGCTATAAACGACGAGATAGAACATGTAGTCTTAAAATGATATTAAGTACTTACTGAACTTCATAATATTATGACATACGCTATTAACAGAGCATAGAATGGATGAAATAAACACTAAATTTTTTGCCACTAAGAATAAAGTGATTTAGAAAAAACAAACAAACTTGGCACAAAGTGAACACTTGATTCACATTGCAGCCACACCCATAAAGTGACTGCGGTGCAATGGGGTCACTTCCACACTCTAGGTTGGTCATTGATCCAGGTGAGTGACATCAGTTTGATTTAAGAATTGTCTTCATGCTCGGGAACAGGAAAAATGGCTCAAAATTCGGAGTAAGAGTTGTTTATCCAAATCTTATTTTTGAGTTTAATGCACAGATAATCGATCAATAGTGTTTCACATATTGCTTGAACTTTCATTTTACTGAAGATCTATAATATACAAACTAAACAAGATTTAATATATCAAACTATTTGATGAACGGGAGAGTTAATAACCAGTTTGAAGGTACTCAATCTGATCAGACGGTCCCCATATCATCTAGATAAAACAACATTTCTTCAAAATACGCTTTAGTTATCAGATTCGATTAATTGCAATTATTATTCACATCTGTAGAGCGCATATTTCAAGAAATTAGTAATCAAAGGGGTAGTAAAACTTGTTTTGAATTGAACAATTTAACCCTTTGAGTGTCAGGTCCGATTTTTGTATCAACCCATATACCCTGTGCCAATGCATTCTCTTATAAATGCGAGTCGACCATAGGTCGCCTCGCATATATAAGATAATGCATTGGCCTAACAATTTTTCATCATTTGTTATTATTTTTTACAATTTTAATAATTTTTTCTTATATTCTTTAAAGGATTACAATGCTCATGAAACAACAAAACTCTATCGGAAAGCCACCCCTATTGTGATCACAATAATCCAAGTCCCATAAAAATCGAGTAATAATTAAGCCGAGAAATAAATAAATCTCCGTCGCAAAACCTCGCATGATGTCAAGCGAGGTAAACTAATTAAAAACACGGAATCGGAGTTAATTGTGTCTACCTATATGACGACGGAATAGACCTCAGCGCGTGAGCGTGATGGAATTACTGCGGGGCATATCAATAGCATTGTATACACATGGTTAATTGTCATCGCGCGGTGGGTTATATTCACTTGTGATTTGTCTTAAGCGCTGTTTGGAAAGTTATTGTTTTGACAAAAAAACTATAGAAGGCCGATTGAGCGGGGTAGGTAACACTTTCGTGTCAAAAATAAAGCTTATAAAAACACGGGCAGGCATGTGAACTCTATTAGGGCGCGTGTTCACGATGTTGTTTTAATTTTCCGTATATATGCCCTGAGTGTCCCGTATTTACAATCATTCATTCGTAACAATGCCATATAAATGCAATGTTTTCGGCTGTGGCCGGTCTAGTGACTCTCAGTTAGGTATAATGCTGTATTCATTTCCAAATGATATTCGTTTACGTGCCATTTGGCGGGATTTCTGTGGGAAACTCGTTGCGCAAAATCAGAAACCGATTACATGTACCAAATAAAGAGTGTTGGATTTGACAAGTCAGTCATGGTTACGAATACATACAATTGCAGTTAAAGTCGAGAGTATGTTGAATAAATCACGATAACAACTATTCTAAGTCGATTCCCCATTTCCTTCACCATGGCTCAATAAAGAGCGTTCCATGTTAAGAGTTTTCCTAATATGGTACGAATAAAAAAGAGTTTAATTAAGCGGAAATTGCTATGACTTGGAAGGATATATAAAGCATGCATATCGGAAGATCGTGTACATGTATTGACCTGTATTGGTGTAATCAGTAAAAAAAATCACGATGACAACTGTTCTAAGTCCAGTCCCTTTACCTTGACGCAATAAAGAGCGTTCACTATTACAATATATTGCGAATAAAGAACGCTTGTATATGTGCTTACATATTAAACCGGATTATTATCCCTCCTTCAAAAAGTGTTATATATGATTGGATGTTTAAACGAACCACGGCGAACGTTTATATATTTCATAATCCTATTGTTATGCGTACTTGACACATAGAGGTCGAGTTATGACCTGCATTTCAATAGACCGCATCGCTAGAATGTTAATTTTATAGGCCAATAACCACGCATAAACGCAGTGATTTCATCAGTGACAGTCGGCAAGATAGTTTGGGGTAGGGGAAGCAATATTCCGAAATATATATAAACACCTTATTGCCCTAATATATACATGATTCATAACCAAGAAAAATGAACTTATCATATCATATTGGTAATGAATGACTTGATTATAATTGATTAAATCCGACAGCAATAAACCGAGATTTGTTTTTACCGCGTTACGATAAATTAAAACGAAACGCTCTTTATTGACACAAGACAAAGGTCGTCTGGAAATTGGAATGTTTACGAGATGATAATTGCCTAATAACTGTGCAAGTCTTCGCATATATATGCAATCTTTATACGAATATATAATATAACTCGTGTTTATATAGATAAATGCGCGCAAAACTGAATAATATACGGGCATGGCTTTATAGTAACAACACATCGCCATACATATAATAATAACAACACGATAAAGACATTTAATTACGAGAACGGCGATGTTTTAGGCAAAGTTTTGCATTCGTAGTGTGATAACGCGACAATCTTCAAAAGCCGCGATCGACTACATGCAAACTTAAAATACTGCCATACCGTATCTATGCGTTGTCGATTGGTTACCACGTGATCAATCACGTGCTATGCTTCTGTTTACATGTGACAATCACGTGAACGGGCCGATGATCACGTGACTTCGTCTACAACAAAATTTTCGGCTAACTTCGGAATTTTTTATAATCGTTATAAAAATAACGAATGGCGGCCGAATATTAGATTATATGCGCCCAATGGACATTATATATATATATTATCGGTATATTGAAAGAAAATATTGTTTTTTCAGCACCCTATTCCTTTAACAGACTTATTTTGTAGGTTTAGTGCTAGGGAATCTTACGTTTTTCATGGGCATCATAATTATTACTATGAATACTTGGTTACAGTTTTGAGTTATAACATGCCCCTAAGGTTTTATCCAGTTTGTTTTTAAATTCGCTATAGCATGCTTAAGCATACCCAAAAAAAATTCAACCAAAAAAATCTAAAAATCTAAAAAATAAAATAAAATATTTGTATAATATTTTATTTTTTTTAGGGCCGATTTTACAGACCGTAATTTAGGGCCGATGACATCGGCCCCTGGCACTCAAAGGGTTAAACCAACAAAAATGTTGATCAGATAATGATAACATTACCTGCTGAATAGTTTTTCTCTGCCTCGGTGGGAGATGTAACTCGAGTAGCTGCTGTTGGCGGATCTCCTCATCCATTCTCCGTCTATCGTCCTCTGGAATGATGCAACCCCACTCTCTTCTTGCATCGTTTTCAGTTCCATCCATGGTGTTCTCATTGGAATCCATCTGTTCCTCCTCTAGGTTATCTATGCTAACAACTTTGAACTGAGACAGTAATTCATCACCCATGTTATTCGTATCAGTTTCATGAGTTTCGGCAAACTTCAGGATCTCATCAATGTCAACCTGAGGATCCTCCTCGTCGTCGTTACTTTCTTTGAACAATTCTTCAGCACCAAACTTGAGAATCTGAGTCAGCTCTTCCTTGTTGAATGGAGTTGATCCACTACTACAAATATGAAAATATTATAAACAAATAAGTACTGAAGCAGAATACAAATATAAATATTCCAACAAGCCAAAATTTCACTTAAAATTTTCAATCCAATTGATAACAAAACCTTATTGTGTCGTAGCTTGACATGACAATGGTAAGATGCTGGTCAAAGTGAATAGTTATGCAACAGAGCTACTTTGTTATGGGATTGATATGTTACAATGTCACAAAATTGATCTTGTTGATAGACTACAAAAACATGCATGCTAAAATTTTCATAAAACAAATTCTCAGTCCAGACCTAGTTGATATATATAAAGTCAAATTTGAATGTCTATAACCTTCAAATTGAATTTCTTGAGTTTTTTCAGAGGAACTGCCAACAGAAGCAGAGGTGGTGTTTCACTTTGAAGTTATTTTTTTGTTTTTACTATATTTCCCATGATTTTGAAATCCATAATTTGAGAATCTTTTGGACACAGAGCCTACACAACTATATGCACACTAATCAGAACATAATTATTGACTGGTTGAATTATGCTGACAACTTATTTAAAGAGAATGAATCTTTAAGTACCTTGATGGAACATTGCCTTTGTTGAGCACTGTTCTACCCGTCGTGTCCATTCGCTGAATTACAAGATGATCTAGCACCATTTTCTTCTTAGCCCTCTCAACAATGTCTTCCTCAACACTCTTTTTGGTGACTAGTCTATAGACACATACCTAAATTAGGAAACAATAGTAACTAGAGGTGTGACTGTCCCAATGGGACTACGGATACCCCCCTGTTTTTAAAATACTAAGATGTTTCACATGTCAGTAAACATTTAGTTAAAATAACAGTTTCCATTGCAGGTGTACAACCTTAACCCTAATCTTAAAATTATAAGTCGAAAAAGGGGAATAACTCCACACAAAAAATGTCGGACAGACATCATAATCGTAGGTGCACAGGTTCCCATGGTACTAAATATCAGTGCCAAGATTAAAAAACATTTGACTGAAAAATGTAGGAATAAAAGCTCGGACAAAATTATGCATGTTGCAAAAAAAAAATCTAAGTCGAAAAAGGGGGATAACTCCACCAAAAAATGTCGGACAGATGTCATAATCACAGGTGCACAAGTTCCCATGGTACTAAATATCTGTGCCACGTTTTAAAAAAATTGACTTAAAAATGTAGGAATAAAACCTCGGACAAAAGTATACATGTTGCGAAAAAGGGGGGATAACTCCACCAAAAAAAGTCTTGACAGACGTCATAATCGCAGGTGCACAGATTCCCATGGTGGTTGATGTCTGTGCCAAGTTTCACGGAAATTGATTAAAAAACGACTGAGAAAAACTCCGGACAAATTTGTGTCCACGGACGGACAAGCTGACTCTGGTATACCCCCCCCCCCCATACTTCGTTGCGGGGGGTATAACTAGAACACATGTATGTAATCGGTGAATTCATAAATATAACCAATGCCATATATATAGGGCTGAACTCTACTTGTAATTATTATAGTCAAATAGAAGATGGCTTACAAATATTAAATTTTACCAACGAATCAAAACAAAGTAAGAACGTTTCAAGATACAAATGAATACATTTTGGTATAAATGAGGTGGAAAGTTAAAGTTGGCAGGATAACAAAGTAAATGAAGCAAAAGAATTTTGTAAGGACATTAGTGTACTCCCAGTCATTATTATTGGAAATTTAGGAAAATCTTGAATTGTTGCACAGAAATTTGGCAAATATTTGTTTTCAAGTAAATAACATTCCAGCCTAATAGTTCAACTTCGGAAATATTCATACAAACCTGATTTTTTTGACCGATCCGATGAGCTCTAGCCTGAGCTTGGAGATCATTTTGTGGATTCCAGTCACTATCAAAGATTATCACAGTATCAGCTGTAGCTAAATTAACCCCGAGACCACCGGCACGTGTTGACAACAGGAAACAGAAATCCTACAAATAATTAATGAAAAAATTAACTTTGACCACAACCCACTTGATTCTCTTTTATGATTTAACTCTTTGGGTTTTCAATGCCTCAACACTTCAAATGAAATATTACGGCCAAATAAATAAAAATGCCATGTTATCAAATTTGTTTACAATATTTCCTGTTGGGAGGTGTTAAACTTATGCTGAGCAGTCAATAGAAGATAAAGATTAAGGAAAGTAAAAAAGATTCAGCAAAGGGATTGTATTATGTACAAGCCTTGAAATAGGGTGTCTGTCATTTGCAGAACGAGGTCCCCATTCTGCTTACACCTCAGCAGAATGAGGTTCCCAGAGGGTAGCATCACTAAATTCACCCTCTGGGGACCTCAATCTGCAAATGACAGACACCCTATTTCAAGGCTTGATTCTGAAGATGAAATTGTTTTCATTTCTCCAATAAATGTAGACTACATGGAGTGCCAATGAATTCACATGTGAAATCAGAGATTGCTGCTGGCAGCTATGTTTTTTAATGAATTTTGAAGAAAAAAAAAATGATGGCTCCCATCTGGAGGTCACCCGAAGATCCATACGACGTTTGGTGATGATAGGATGAGGGATATGGGCTGATTGGTGTTCCAAAGGAAAGGAGACATATGGCAACCCATGGCAATAGCAAACTTTTAGCTAATAAATGGTAAAGCTGTTAATGTATGTATGACAATTGAGGATTCAAGATGCAAAACGAAAATTTTGCGAATGTCAGACACTGTAACGCATCAAGTCACTTGAAATTATAATTAAATTAGGCCCAAAAGATAGGTTACTAGAACTTGTAACTAATATAATATACTTTATTTCTATAGCGCTTTATCCCAGAAGGCCCAAGGTGCTTGCACTCTCTCAAACGTCATATATAAACAAACAAAATAATCACAACAAACAGCTGACTGATTGTACAATAAGGGTAACATTAACCAAATTCGCCATAATGCATTCTGAGGAGCTCAGTCTTTAACCCTTTCAGTGCCAGGGGCCGATCTCATCGGCCCTAATTTACAGTCTGTAAAATCGGCCCTAATTTTTTTTTTTTTTTATATAGATTTTTTAAAAATTATTAAAATTGTAAAAAAATAATAACAAATGATGAAAAATTGTTAGGCCAATGCATTCTCTTATATATGCGAGGCGACCTATGGTCGACTCGCATATATAAGAGAATGCATTGGCACAGGGTATATGGGTTGATACAAAAATCGGACCTGGCACTCAAAGGGTTAAAATAGTCTTAAATTCTTCTAAGGAGTTGGCAAAACCTAGTGTCTTTATTCAGGGATTTCCAGATAGTCGGAGCATAAAAATTGAAGGTTCTGTTGCCGTATGTGTTAAGCTCCTTCAAAGGAATATCCATCAGTGCAATTGTCTTTGATCGGAGGTTTATGGGCGGAATGCACATGATTAGAATGGATTCAAATAATCTGATAATGGAGGAGTGAGACTAGAATAGCAGAATGACCCTCATTTGTAGCCAATGCGTGCACGTATGGGAAGGTACTGGAGGTAATATCCCAAGCATTCAGTTAACCCTTTCTGTACTCAATGGATTCTCCCATTCAATTTTTTTAAAGTATACATTGGAATGGTCTATTATTCAACTGGTGGGGGGTTCAGGAAAAAATAAGCAGATGACAATACTAAAAGTGCAGAAGGAGTCCTATTTATCGGAGGGAAATTTTCAGATAATAAGTTCAACAAACTACCTATGACCATTTGTTGAACTTATTATCTGAACATTACAGTGATAACTACTCCTCAATGAATATTTAGAAAACAAAGGGTTAATGACAAGTTGCAGCCGCATCAACCACTATTATAGGTTATTTTTTATTGTTTACCTGGGATCCCTCAGCATTGAAGTGATCCATAGCCTGTCTCCTGATGTCGCCTCTCATTGACCCGTCCAATCGCTGTGAAAGGCAAAATATACATTATGTACCCAAAAATAATTTAATTATTGTTATCTATGTACTTGAAATTCACATATTGGCTGCAAAGGTAGTCATCATATAATTCAAGATGATTTAAAATAAACAGTCATTTCCCTTTTCACATTACATTGACCTTTGAGATCAGTCTGGGTATTTGGGAAATTAGTCGTTATTAAATACTGTGAATGGCTTTGATTTCGTCGGCCTCAATTTTGTTGGTTTCTTATATAAAGGCTATTTCGTGGGGACATGAAATCGTGGATCAGATATCCCCATCAACATGTCCTACAATAGCAGTTTTATGACATCTTTGAGTAAACATTACTGAGAAATTTCACCCAAGGAATTCAGTGCCGAAAGGGCATCACACAATCAGTGTTCACGCTGTTGGTGGCCAAATTTTTTTTGAAAATGTTCAACAAAAATTTCACGTGTTTCGTACTTCAGAAACATTGTACGATGAAAACCCAAATTGAAGTTAAACTTTAACATTTAATCAGCCTCTTCATTTAATACTGGCTTTAAAACACTTCGTCAAAAAAGATTTAATCTGTGCACTGGTTATGTCATTTTTTGTTGATTGGGCGGTCTGTATGATATAATACGTTAATGCATTGTCCCATAATTGGATGTACCAGCGAACAGCACTATACTCAATGGCATGCAAAGTTACGTAATGTGTTATAAATTGCCTCCCGTCTAGCTAGGGATCAACAATAACCTGACTTCACATCATAAAGGTTTTTATCTATCACATAAATATTGACAGTTAACACCTCACAATCATAAGCAACATGTTTTTTATCTAGGCAAAAATAGCGGTAACACGGCTAATTAGTTGGCAAATACTGTGACCAGTGACAAAGAGCTAAATTTCACTTGGTTAAGAGGATTTATAACATAACGCACATCTATGTTCGTATAATATTAGGTTCTTAAAGTTGTTTTCGTGTTGTTTAAATTATGGTTTTATCCAGAGTAACAAATAAATTAAAACAAATTTGTCTTTAATTGAGATCCCAGAAAATGAGGATTTGGTCCAAGCTTTTTTTAATTTGGCCAACAAAATTATCAAACTATTATCAAAGGGATCAAGCGATGTAGTGTACAAACAATTATGAATAAGCCACTGACAAATTAATTACGTTTCATCTCATCTTCTGTGTTTTTGTCAATCCATTTAATGACATGTGAAAACAAGACTTTATGCCCATTCTCTTTTCCATCTAGTATATTGATATTTACTTTACCAACTCTGAGTCAATTATTTCGTTGGATGTTGATTTCGTGGTTAGATCAAACCACAAAATCAACGAATAATAGAAACCCACAAATTAAAAGGATTTTACAGTATATCAACCATACATGGCTCATTACACCCTGTTGAAGCCTGTTCACATGTCTTGTTGCTACTTCCCAAGTTTACATTTCAGAATATAATATTACTATCTTACAAATGACTGACTTGTAAGCACAAATGTAAGTGAAATAAGTATGGAATATTATGTTTAAAATGCCCCCAAATTGGTACATTATTTGTTAAAAACAGAACACATTCTTTCACCTCAAATTTATTAGAAAATATTAATTAACAAGTCAATGACAATTTGATTAATTTCCATGTTCTTGAAAACATCAATAATAGAATGAACGTAGTTGACATTTGCCTGCTGAGTAATTTACTAATTACCTGGTAGTTGAAGTGCTGTAACTCTAAATACTCTGCCAGTATATCGAGCATCCGCACCATTTGAGAGAATATTAGCACTCGGTGACCAGTGTCCTTCAACCTTCTTAATAACTTATCCAGCAACATAACTTTACCACTGCCTCTCAACAATTGCTGAAAAATAAGAACAACATGATAACAAGAGATTGCACTTCGGGTGCTGGCATATGCCCACAGTGGCAAATTGAAACATAGGCAGGAGGGAGCCCAAATATAAAAAGATATGGACAAAGAACCAATTCCAAATAAACAGAGATGAATAACGCTTAGAACGGAAAACCGTAAAAAAAAAACGATTGAACACTCAATTCATTGCCCTCATAGTGGTGAACATCCATACCAAATTTCATTCACATCTGACAACAGGTGTTTGAAGTATCTGCCTGGATGGACGGACGAACAGAAAAATGTCCGGACAGATGGACGAGGTTAATCCAGTATACACCCAATTCTCTTCAGAGCGTGGGGGTATAATTATGTAGAACTTTCATCGTGAGTAGATTCTTCACTATGGATAGTGATGTCCCATGACAGCTTTAACCCTTCTATACTAAATGGATTCTCCCATTCAATTATAAATTTATACATTGGAATGGTATATTATTAATTTGGAGGGGTGTTCATGTAATAAAAGCAGACAACAGAAATAAAAACATAATTCAAGAGCAGAATGATTTATATTCGTTGGTGGGAAACGTTTAGATAATAAGTTGAAGAAGGTCGTTTGTAACTTATTATCTGAACATTTCCTAAGGGAAGTACTTGTCAATGAGTATTTAGTATACAAAGGGTTAATATAGATTTTCATGGTTTTATTATAAACGTAATAAGAAATTTATAATCTTCAAAATTAAACAGGACACTCAATAGTATTTTCAGACACATAACAGTTTCCAATTATATGATGAACAAGTAAAGTTTAACTAGAGGTGTGACTGTCCCAATGGGACTACGGATACCCCCCTGTTTTTAAAATACTAAGATGTTTCACATGTCAGTAAACATTTAGTTAAAATAATAAATTAACAGTTCCCATTGCAGGTGTACAACCATAACCCTAATCTTAAACCTATTGACCGAAAAATGTAGGAATAAAAGCTTGGACAAAATTATGTATGTTGCGAAAAAATTTCTAAGTCCAAAAAGGGGAATAACTCCACACAAAAAATGTCGGACAGACGTCATAATCGCAGGTGCACAGGTTCCCATGGTACTAAATAACAGTGCCAAGATTAAAAAACACTGACCGAAAAATGTAGGAATAAAAGCTCGGACAAAATTATGCATGTTGCAAAAAAAGTTTCCAAGTCGAAAAAGGGGGATAACTCCACCAAAAAATGTTGGACAGACGTCATAATCGCAGGTGCACAAGTTCCCATGGTACTAAATATCTGTGCCACGTTTAAAAAATTATTGACCAAAAAATGTAGGAATAAAAGCTCGGACAAAAGTATACATATTGCGAAAAATTTCTAAGTCGAAAAAGGGGGGATAATTCCACCAAAAAAAGTCTGACAGACGTCATAATCGCAGGTGCACAGGTTCCCATGGTGGTTGATGACTGTGCCAAGTTTCATGGAAATTGATCAAAAAACGACTGAGAAAAACTCCGGACAAATTTGTGTCCACGGACGGACGGACAAGCTGACTCCAGTATACCCCCCCCTAACTTCGTTGCGGGGGGTATAATAAAAATTGAAATACCTGCAAGTGATCCATGTTTGGAGCATCAATAGGCCTTGTGAGAGAGGCATGGTTACAGCACTTTTTCAGTTCCATAATAATATTTACAAAGCTACATGTTCTTCCTTTCACACCTTTCAACAGTTCCTGGTAGTTTTTCGTCAAGACCCACCTGCAATGATAAGACAGATATTAGCAGGAATAACAAATGGGGGTGGGGAAAGGGGGGGTTGGGGAGGTCATAAAATAATTCCAGACACCTGGGCTATATTTTCATATTGGTCACTTTCAGGACAAACCACCCCAGTTTTCTACTATATTATAAGTTTTTTACTACATGTTTTCAGTTTCCACACCTTTATTAATAAGTTTTTCAACTCATTATTTTTAGACACCCACACCTATTTAAAAGAAATATATAGCATAGTCTTCAATATATTACAGAAGTTTGTTTCCATTTATTTATATAAATATGTTTAGGCTAAATATTCAGGGTTCTGACAAGCAGGACCACAATAGTCGCACAATTTTATACTCATACCCCTTATAAAGGTGAAGTTTGAGATGATTTAGGCGATCTGAAACTGATAGCTCAAACAACAAAATATGTATTTAATAGAGATATTCTGCTTCTAGTGATTGTAAGGAGTGAAGGGATTGTAATTTCTAATGCCAGACCATGTGACTCAACACTTATTGTTTATTATAAGCGACTGACTTGTGCGAGTGTGGCTATATGTATACTTGTAGACTTGGGGTGTAAACAACAGTTATTTATTTATGCGACTGAGTGAAAGGCATGTTTTCCAAAGCCTCTTTTGATAACAACTGGGAGCTGTTTTGAGACCCGAGCATTTATAAATGTTAAAAATTGGGGGCGTCTTGAGAAAGCTGTGATATAATGAAATTTCGAACACATCTATAAGATCATAATAAAAGGCCGTCCGGCCAGTGTCCCCCAAAAAAGTGGCTTCATTGGGGACATCAGCTTTTCTGAAAAAAAATAACAAGGACCCTAAATCCGAAGCAACCAGACAAAAATGGGTGGATCATACCCATATTTGAACTTGATCTGTATTTCGAGCTGATAAACTCATATACCAAATTTGATTCAGATATGATCACACAAACTAAAGTTATCATCCGGAAAGCAGAAATTGACAGGATTCTAAGTCGTAAAAGGGCCACAACTCTCACAAAAATGGGCAGAGCAAACCCATATTCGAACTTGACCTCTATATAGGGCTGATAAACTCACATACCAAATATGGTTCAGATATGATCACACAAACTGAAGTTATCATCCGGAAACCAGAAAATTACAAGATTCCAAGTCGAAAAAGGGCCATAACTCTCGCAAAAATGGGCGGAGCAAACCCATATTCGAACTTGACCGGTATTTCGGTCTGATAAACTCACCTATGAAATTTGCTTTTGATCTAATAACCGAAACTAAAGTTATCATCCGGAAACCATTTCCGGACGGACAGACGGACACCGGCTATTTTAATAGTCCCCCTAATTTTTTTTTTCGGGGGACAAAAACTGGAAAATACCATAGTGGATTAAAGTAATATCAGATCTGCCTATAACAATTGGAAGAGGTATAAAAAACGGTTTTGTAAATAATAACATTTGTATTGCTTTCACTCTTGTTTATTGAAACTTGTGTTTCGTCTTTAAAGAAACATTAACAGCATCTAGCCTCATCCACATGAATATATACGTAGTACCCCATTGCTAAGGATACTAACAATTTTGACTTGTGGCAATCACAAATAGTGTTGTGTTCTCCATTTGAAGTGTCCAACATTGGATTTTGAGGCCAAACCAAGCTATTATTACATGACCCTACATGCTTTATGCATAGTTTTTAATCCTTTATTTTGCTTTATGGGTCAAATTGGGTCAAAATGCTGGATTAGAAAATATAAAGAAAGTAAAGTTGACTTTGGTATATATGACATCAAATATTATACACAAGAATTGACAACTTACTTATAATATTGCTTCTGTAGTGAAGTCATCTCAACCCTGAGAATTTGTTCAACCTGAGAACGAAAAATATAAGAATGAGAAACAGATATTTTTAATGGCATTTTGTTTGTACATGTAAGTATCAAAACCATCAACAAATAAAACTTTATTTGAATTGAAATCAGTACCATTTTTAGCCATGAAAAAAATGTTAGAAACCACGTACTATCAGGCTTCAAAATAAGGTGCTGGACATTTGCAGAATGAGGTCCCCAAAGATTTTACTTAGTGACGCTGGTGTCGCCAAATTAATCCTCTGGGGACCTCCTTCTGCTATCAGACCTAGACTCAGATTTAAGTTCCCAAATGGTGAGGTGCACCTCGATTATGCATTGTGTCATCTGCCAATTAGGGGATATAGAGAAAAAAAACTAAAAAAGAAAAAAAAACAACGTTCTAAAGAAGTTTCTAAAGAAACTAAAAAACTTGGTTAATTTGATAATGAAGACACTGTTCACAAACGAAAAATTGAAGTGTGATTTCGGGGAGATAAATTCTGTTGTTACGTCGATAAAGTGGCAAGCGACAGGCGGTTATTGAGCAAAATTTTTATTATCGACCCATCACTGGAGGGCGTACCAATAAAACTGTTCATATTCTCGTCAAATGATAATAATAATCAATATTAGGTTTCAATGAGTTGAGAGTTTAATTTCTGATTACCTTAGCAGGTAGAGACTTTTCCACATCCTTTTTCACCCTTCGAATCAGGTAAGGCTCCAACAGTTTATGTAAGGCGGTAAACCCTGTCTTAGCAGCTTCAGAATGGCTGCTCTCAAACTCCGCCCAAGTACCTATCCTAGAAAGAAAACCACCAAGGTGTAACATAAGGAATAATATATGAGAGCAAATATACAATTTGCCTTGTAATAAATAATGATGATTATATGTCCTTATGAAAGTCATTATGAATGCTTCTCTTTGGAAATGCCAATGCCAAATAACCTGTTTAACTCATTCAGTGCCAAGTCTCCATGGGTTTCCGCATGTCAAGTTTTATTAAAAGAGCTCTTTCCATCAATGTATCACATTATTATAATCAATAAATTTGAAAAAATGATCAAGGAAATATGGGTTGATACAAAAATCGGACTTGGCACTGAAAGGGTAAAATACGCTTTCCATATATTATGTGACCAGTTGTCAACATAGGAACAACCTGTTGTTGGAGCTCTTTATATTTGTAAAGGTTGTTCAGCAGGGTGTGTCAATGTGTTGCCATGGTAAAAAGATTCATGTATCATAGATGACATCAATTTGAATGACAAAATTTTCCCAGCAGGAATTTTTTTTATGCGTTTACTCCCAAATTAAATTTTTTTGGGTGTGAATGCAATTTTAATGTAAAAGTTGGCTGTATGTACAATGCAAAATAAACATTTAAATAAAATAAAAATTTAATATTACCATATTTACCAAGGGAAATATCAAATACAAGTTTAAAGTGATATGAAACATGGTGATCAAATAGAAATGGAGAATAATCATTTTCAAAGAAGTAATTTTGACAAATAGTATATCCAAATTGAAAACACACTGTCATTCTTTAAATATGAATTAAATGCAGTGACTCTCGATGGCGAAATCATTTTGGTTAGTTTATCGCCGATAGATGCATCCCGAATCGAGTAGTAAATATTTACAATTGAGCGTAGTTCTGACGATGTTTTCTATGGAGTGGTACGCTCGATTTGCTTCAAATTTTCGGCGATGTTAGTAGAATGTTACATTCCTCCAGTTGTCGTAGCACCTGAATACTAACTTGTCATTTCACGCACCTCAACAAGTGTACATAATGTCTTTAATTGTGTATTGTCAAGCGGCAATATGATATATATATTTATTTCAGTGGATCTGGGCCATAAAAAGCACCCAGTGGGCCATATCTTTATATAGGAGATAGGTGTCTGAGAAATGGAACATTAATTTGGATTGGCCGTATTTATAATTTAACCCTTCAATGACTGGAGCTTCCTGAAAATTTGCAAAAACCCAGTGCCAATGCATTCTCGTATATATATGCTCGTCTCCCATAGGGGGCCTAACATATGCAAGAGAATGCATAGGTCTTACATTATTTACCTTGCCATTGTATTCTCTTATTTCTGCGAGGCTCCTTACAGTGCATCGGAATAACTATCTTGAAGTTTCAAACAGTGTATGATGTTGCACGATTCTGAACGATAATAGCCTTTCAACTATGTCAGTTATACAGTTCTTGTGATATTCTCGTTATATTTTTTCACTGGAAAATAGCATCAACAGCCCAGCACATGACATCATAGCGTCATTTAGCAGCGAAGAGGTTAATGGGCTGCTCCCGTCATGAAAGGGTAAAATGTTAAGACTTACTTCTCAGGCATGATGAAGTAGAGCAGAGACCACAATTCTTTGAGAGAATTTTGTAGTGGAGTACCCGTTATGAGCAGCCGATGGTTTGTGCTGAAATCATTCAGTGTTCTATAGAGTAACGAGTCGTCATTCTTCAACCGGTGAGCTTCATCGACACACAACATTGCCCAATCCACATGATTGAGAAAAGACTGAAAGTAGATCAAACATTTCTTTAGGTTACAGTGAAGTACTTATTTCAAGTAGGCCTCAGTGTTAACATATAATGGCCTGCCGCCCTGAGTATCCACAAATTGTGGTAAGTGAGTACATGATAACCCGGTTTGGCATTCGCGCAAAGTTTCTATATGAACAAAATCATATCGTCGGGCATGGAATAGTTTAAATATCAGATTTATAATCTAGGATCCACGTGCTTTACAATGTGCTAATATTTTGTTTTTGGCGTCTGAAATTGCAAGGATTGCACAGGCCTTAACATTTTCAGTGCTTTATGACTAACTTGATTCGGCATTTGATTCTTGCATAATGAAATGTATTTTGAGCACTTTTGCATGTATTTTATGTTTTAACCATCAAAACTACTACTAGTATTAACCAACCAGGGCTAAGATTTTATTAATTCTCTCCTGCATCTTTAACCAAAATTCGTTGGGAGGGCACTATTTAATTAAATTTCTTCACTGAAACCTATACTAAATACTGATTAACAAGTAGTTCCCTCAGGAAATGCCAATGAATTAAATATGAAAATGGGAAACATTGATGGCTCCCGTCTAGAGGTCATCCCAAAGATCCATATAAAGTATGGTGGGGATCAGATGAGGGATGCGGCCTGTAGGGCGTGCAGAAGGATTTAGTCATGCAAAATAGTAAATTCCAAGATGGCTGACATGGACCATGTTCTCATTTGAGCTACACCAGGGATTAAGTGCTATATAAATGCTATATATTATTATGTTTTTCATTGAAAAACGTTCAAATTTGATAGCTCCCATCTAGGTGGCCCTTATTCATGCCTGTAAATTTTGAAAACAATTCTCGATATATATATATATGTGATCTGCAGAGCGTGACTAAGAATTTAAATGCGAAATCCAAGATCAGTGCTGGTGGCCATGTTTTCTGCAAATTCCAGAAAAAAATTGATAGTTCCCATCTAAAGGTCACACTGAAAATCCATATGAAACTTGGTGATAGCGGGTGAGAAATGCGGGCTGTAGGGTGTGCTGAAGAAAATTGTTGATGGATGGATGGATGTGACGCGAACCCATGGCAATAGCTCAAATTTGACAACTGAATATTTCACATTGAATTCCAGGTTATATCATGGGTCTATCAAGGCATATGCACAAATAAATTTCATAGGGGAAAAGAGGTCCCCAGAGGGTGAATTTAGTGACACTATCCTGCATAGGGGCTAACATCACTAAATTCACCCACTGGGGACGTCATTCTGCTTAGGCCTCATCGTCTCTATAAAATTTCTTTTGATTATCAAATTTCTATAGAAACTTCTTCACATAGATTCTATTTATTTTTTAGTATTTCTCTATATCCCCAAATTGGCAGACAACACATATTGCATCAGAATAAATTCACCCTCTGGAGACCTCATTCTGCAAATAATAGGCGCACTAAACTCAGACTTGACACCATGAAATTTAACCCTTTATATACTCCAATACGAGGAGTTCCCTTCGGAAATGTTCAGATAATAAGTCGTTTGTTGAACTTATTATCTAAACATTTCCCATCAATAAATAGGACTCCTTCTGCACTTTTATTAAATGTCGTCTGCTTAATTTTCTTGAACACCCCTCCAGATGAATAATAGACCATTGCAATGTGTACTTTTATGATCATTTAAATGAAATTTGGTGATGTACCTTGTCTTTCAGCAGAATCTCGTATGTCGTGATGATCACATTAAACTTCAATCTTTTGTTCCCTGGATGGCACCATTCATATTCTCGAAGCTGGTGAAAAAAAGATGAATAATGTTGTTTTATTTTAGATTGTTAAAATTAAAATGCAGTTCTGAAAGACTGATCCTGAATTATTACTCAGAATCAGACGACTGCTGCAAGCCTTGAAATAGTGTGTCTGTCATTAACAGAATGAAGTCCCCAGAGGGTGAATTTAGTGATGCTACCCCGCATAGTGGGCTAGCATCACCAAATTCACCCTCTGGTGACCTCATTCTGCTTACACCTCATTATTCTAATGCAGTACATATTCAGCTATATTTAGTACATATTTAGAGTCGCTGTATTACAAGTGCATGTAGATGCAAGCCTTGAAATAGCGCGTCTGTCATTTGCAGAATGAGGTCCCCAGAGGGTGAATTTAGTGATGCTACCCTGCTTACACCTCAGCAGAATCAGGTTCCCAGAGGGTGAATTTGGTGATGCTAGCCTGCTATGCGGGGTAGCATCACTAAATTCACCCTCTGGGAACCTCATTCTGCAAATGACAGACACTATTTCAAGGCTTGAAGACAGCGTTATATCTTTGTATTCAAAAGTGTCCCAAGATATACAAAGAACAAAACGAGTGTGTGAACTGGTTTGTCGGTCGAGAAGTTACATGTGCCAAGTGTGGGAAAGATAGATTTAATGTTTTTATTTTGTAGTTCTGGTTTCATTGACATCGGCGAACGTCATTTACATCGTGATACGTCAAAGGCTTCTTGTACAATACATGGGGTGTCGAATCGCTTAAAAAACAATACTGTAAAGACTGAGAAGACTGGGACTCGGAAGACCATAAGAGTTAGTACTTGTCAAATTCAATTAAAAACAAGTAGTCCTAAAGAGGGACGTAGCAAAGAGGGTCTCCTTTGAGCAGTGGGGTGTCCACCTTAAAATGTGGTCTAGATCCCCCACCCCACTTAGTCCATAGTCTGCTCCCTCCCAACTGAAGCAAACACACTCCCAAGTTCGTAAAACTGATACCTCAAGCTTTCCTAACTGTGGCAAAGTTACAACCTGACATGCCCCCCTTTTTTAATGGTGGACCCCATTCAAACAAATTTTGATCCCAACTCTCCATAGGCCATATACACCAAATGCCATTTCTTGATTGGTCGAACCCATTTTAACAAATCTGTAACCCATTCCCAATTAACACAAGGACCCTCCATACTAGTTAATACATATAAGCTAAATAGGACTAATGGCTCTTGAGGAGCCATTTTAAGAATTACTATGGCGGAAGAGTTATGTCCCTGGTCGCACCCCTATTTGACCCGGTGAACCCATTTCAACAAATCTAAGTCCCAGTCACCCAAGGACTCTCTATACCAAAATGTATGCTAAATATGCCAAATGGTTCTTGAGATGTTTTAAAAATAACTAATGAGGGAAAGAATTATGTCCATGGCTCTGACCCTATTTGACCCAGTGATCCAATTCTGAATCAAATCTGAATCCTAGTCACCCATACCAAATATAAGCTGAATAGGCCCGATGGTTCTTGATAGGAAGACATTTTAAGAATTACAATGGATGGATAAGTTATGTCCCTGGCTCCGCCGTTATTTGACCAGGTGACCTCATTTTAACACATCTGTATCCCTGTCACCCAAGGACCTTCCATACCAATTATAAGCTAAATAGCCCCGATGATTCTTGAGAAGATGTTTTAAGAATTACTATGGATGGAAAGAGTTAGGTCCCTAGCTATGCCACTTTTTTGACCATGTGACCCCCCATTTGAACAGAACTGAATCCCAGCCACATAGGGACCATCCACACAAAATATGTCTCAATTCTTCATCTCACGTCAGCTAAGAAAAATGCCTCCTTCTTTCTCATCCAGTTTCCCATATGTAATTGCCTGAGAAAACAGGTATTTAGTTTTACTGGCCTAACTGTCAGATTCATCATTCACACTTGGACTTGGGAGTTTGTTATCATAAGCCATAGGTCATTTATATACAAACTCTCTAACAGGCAGATAATTTTAGGGTATTAATCAAAGGAGCTGTCATTCCAATCAGATTTGTTAACACTGCCATTTCATTTATTACTTTATAATCAATGTGACTTCTATATGGAGTGAAGTAAACATTCTGTGATTGCAGGCACTTCCTCATGTCTCATAGAGCTCCGAGTATCTGATGTTTGCATGTTCTTGATTTTAGACTGATTTAAACCAAATTTGGTTGAGTCACCCTGGTGGATGTTATAATGGTGTTAATTTTTTATTTTTTTTTGAGTTGTGTCCATAGTTCTGCCCGTATTTGACACAGTGACCCCATTTGAACAAATCTGAACCCCAGACACCCAAGGACCCTACATTCCAATATAAGCTAAATCGGCCCAATGGTTCTTAAGAAGAAGTCATTCTAAGAATTACTATGGAGAAATAGTTATGGCCCTGCTTTCGCAACTATTTGACCCAGTGACCTCATTTGAACAAATCTGAATGTTAGTCATCAAGGGAACATCCACACCAAATATGAACCCATTCGGTCTAATGGTTCCGAAGAAGATGTTTAAAGAATTGTTGACGGACGGACGACGAGTGATGACTATAGCTCCACTGGAGACTTCGTCTCAGGTGAGCTAAAAAGATGACAGTCCAAGACATTGTGACTGTGTGTTTATCAGGAACATGTGTGTAATAAATAAAATTCCACCCCCACCATTGCTCTAATTGAAAATCTGACAATATTTAGATGAACAATTGGGACATAAGGAATTTCTCTTAGAGGCTCACCTTAGTACGACTAGCAACATCACCAATATAGATGACGACATTCATTTGTGGAGCCCACAACTTGAATTCCCGTTGCCAAGCAGCTAATGTTGATAGTGGCACGACAACAAGATATGGCCCGTACAGCTGATAAGTTTCATGCAAGAAGCACAAAAAGGAGATCACTTCAATGGTCTTTCCCAGTCCCATCTCATCTGCAAGAATTGCAGAATTATTTCTGAAATTATATGCCAAAGTTCTTAGTCAAATTGGGCAAAGAAAACATTGACATATACAATTTAGAACCTTTGGCAACATGATAAACAACTAGCCAGTGTTTCCGATTGATGGGCGGTGGGTCCCTTTTAGGATTCCTTTCCCCTCTGACACACTCGTCTCCCCAACCCATAGTGAGTTTATTCGAACCCATACATACAGTAATGCTCTAAATAATTGACTCCTTAACCACAGCATAATTATGGGTAATTTTCAGGATTTAGTCGGAAATATGGCTTGTTGCCATTCATCGGTCACTGAGAGCTTTCCGATGAATGGCAACAAGCCATGTTTCCGACAAAATCCTGAAAAGTACCCATAATTCTGCTATGGTTAAGAAGTCTATTATTTAGGGCATTACTGTACAACACCTGTGTATCTGCCACGAAATAACACAAACAGAGAATGATAAACGAAGATATCTTTATGTGCCTGCCAATTAGTCCAGTGCATTTATGATTTCACCTCAAACTAATTGCAACACAAAGTTTCTTAGTGGGAATAAGTACTATAACCCATCACAAACAACATACTAAAAATCAAAAAGAATCAAGGCGAAATTGATGAATTTTGTGAAATAAATTTGTCAAAATTTGGTAAAATACACCTTTTATGGCTTTTCAAGAATGTTTATAAATTTTTTTTATTTCACAAGGCCATTTATGTATCCATTTTGTAGAGTACACAACCCTGATTACAGAACAGAAAACCTTTCCCAGATACGTTGTGTATTTTTTGAGTTATGTGCCTTCAAAATTTGGAGTTTATCTAATTTTGGAGCCTCAATTTCTCAAAATTAGTTAAAATCCATTTTTTATGGTCTTGTATTTTAAAAACTAAAGCAAAATGAAGGGATTTCTTGTTGTTTTAGTCATTTCCTCTCTAGGTTGTGCACAAAATATGATTTCTGTATGCATCTACTATTGGGAGGACAAAAATATTCTTAAACAAATTGTGTGTTCCACCATTGTATGGACTTAGCCAAATTTGCCTGTGGTCCGGAACCGGCGTGATGAAATAGCATATTTGAGGTCAAACAACTCAATAAATATATATCCATTTTCCCTGTATTTATTTTGATCACTTAAGTATACATGGTTAAACACACTGTGAAGGAATTCCAAAATCATGGTGTACAAAATCAATTTATGACCCTATGAATCCTGAGAATTGACTCTTTTATAAAACTGCCATTTTGGGCGTTTTTTTGTCCATTTTTAAAGTTTTTTTTTTACGTATAAATAGTAAATGTGCGTTTTAATGTATAAACTCATTTGAACTTTCCTCCTAAAACACTTTAGTGTTGAAATAATAGCCTTATATTGGATATGTCAATGAATGTCATTTAATTTCACTCATTTTTCTGGAAACTGACGCTTAATTTGAATATCTGAAAAATGGGGTAGGGGAAACCATATTGACAAAATCTCAGAAAACATGGAGCTTGATTCATAAAACTTTACTATCACCAGCTCCTACGATCATTATTCTTTGATACGGAGTATACTGCTTCCTGTTTTGATGTTCAAATTTAGCGCTATGATCCTTGTTGTTGCAACTCGATAGCGAAATGGTGAATCATTATTTCGGGGTTGTTCTATACAACATGCTCATAAAGATCTAAATAAACCTCCACTAAAGTAGGAAGCTTTTTATTATGCAAGAATAATCCACAAAAACTGGATAAAACAACCCTTTGTCTCCAATGACTAGAATATGGTGACAAGATCATAGCCTTCTGTGATTTCACCTACCCATTATAAATGTTCAAATTTGATGTCAGTTTCTTGAAAAATATGTGAAATCCAGCGACTTGATTGGCATACCGTAACCAATGTAATCCTATTTTTCCAACACTAAGTGTTTTAGGAGGAACGTCAAATGATTTTACACATTAAACACTAATTGTATTCATTGTTGTTTACAATTTGTGCCAAAAAAACATTTAAAAATGGACAAAAACACCCCGAAACAGTCCAAAATGCAATTTTTCGGAAAAGAGTCAATACTAAGGATTCATAGGGCCATAATTTAATTTTGGCACATGTGTTTAGCAACTCCAGCACAGTACGTTTAACCTAGTACACTTAAAGGGTTATGAGAAATACAGGGCATATGGATATTAATTTATTGAGTTGTATGACCTCAAATACAGTTCTGTGTCACAAGGCAAATTTGGAAAAGTCCATACCATGGGACACACATTTTGTTTAAGAATATTTTTGTCTTCTCAATCATAGATGCATGAAATAATCATTTTTTGTGCACAATATAGTGAGGAAACTAATACAACAGCAGGATATCCCTTCATTTTTCTCTAGTTTTTAAAATACTAGACCATAAAATATGGATTTTAGCTAATTCTTGGAAATTGAGGCTCCGAAATTAGACAAACTCCCAATTTTGGTGGCACATAACTAAAAAAATACTCCAGGTATCTGAAAAATGTTTTCTGTTCTGTAATCATGATTGTATACTCAACAAAATGGATATATAAAAGGAAGGACATGTGAAATGAAGTTTTTTATAAACATCCTTGAAAAGCTATAAATTGAGTCTTTTACCAAATTTTAACAAATTTATTTCACAAAATTACCAATTTCGCCTTTCTTGATCCTTTTTTATTTTTAGTATGTTGTTTATAATTGGTTAGTAGACATAATCCTGCTAAGAAACATTGTGATGCAATTAGTTTGAAGTTTGGCACTCTTTTCTCATAAATGCACTGGACTAAATGCTGATCACAAGTGAACCATTTTGCGTGAAAAGAATGCGTCAACAAATATTGCCTTATTCTGAAAGATATCGAGCCGGACATCGCTAAAAGCCATATGGTTGATTCTGCTTGGTCATGTCGCGATTATGTTGTCAAAGAACACTGTTCTGACTGGTTCTTATTTATGATTAAGTAGAAGAGGTCCACATGTTACCCACTGAATGGTGATCAGGAATATTTCATGGTATAACATGTTTTCATGAATGTTAGCGAAGTCAGACACAGAAATAAATTGCGAATTTAAATTTTAACAATTTCCTCTACCGTTGTTGATGGCGGTATGAAAAATTGTCAGTAGAATTATTTTACTTGCCAATTTAACTTGATATTTTGCAGTAAAATTTATGGTATCAATGTTTATGTGCAGTGCTAACTGACAACACACTTACCTTACTTACCCTTCAAATTGTTAAAAAAATAAAACACAACTACGATTCCTTAACTTTATAAACTTATATTTATACGGTAGAAGTTCAGAACTTGGATTTAAAATATCGACTGATTTACTATTGGTAAATACTGTTAGATCATATGCAGTTTGTAGGAAGGACTGAGAATTCCTCCAGAGGCTATAGGGGCATCATTCTTCCAAGCCCTAGTGGAAACCCTGACTCAGCCTAATTAATAGTTGTAAAAGAATGACAATCAAAGGGCCGTAACTCTGGCGAACATGTATGGCCGGGCCTAGTTTGCGAACTTGTTTAAGAATTCCTCTTGTGAACTAAGATACCAAAATTAACTGAAATCCATTGACATTTGTTTGAAATAACCCCTGGAAAACTTTTCCGGACAGACAGACGGAACAATCTCTTGACGGATAAAAAACTAACATTTCCAGATAAACAAAGACGAATATTAAACTCGAGAAAGGAAATCCCGAATAAAACGATTGAACAATCCATTGATTGGCCTGGCCTCATAGTAGTGAACATCCATACCAACTTTCATTGTGATCTGACCACTGGTGGTTGAGATATCTGCCTGGACGGACGGACGGACAGAGGATCAGATGAATGTAATCCAATATACCTACCATTTCATTCAGTCATGGGGGTATAATAAATATTACTCACTTGATCCAAGCATGAACAAGCCAATTCACAGCGTCGAGCTGGTAATCTCTAAGCTGCAGATTGTCCGGTCCACCAATAAACAAAGGCTGGTCTTTAACCTTGGAGAACTTAGGACGGTACTTTAAGACCTGCAGACAAAAATAATTTCAAATAGATTCAAAACAATGCTCTACTGATCATAGGTTGAAGTTTTAACCCTTTCTATACTAAAGCATCATTTATTATCCCAGATAACAAGTTCAACAAATGACCATGTTTGTTGAATTTATTATCTAAACATTTCCCTCAATAAATAGCACTCTTTGGTTTCGTTGGGTTTGTTTTGATTTCTCACGCAACACACGAGACAATATAACCACAAGTTAGCAGATTAAAGTTTTGCTCGGTGAGTAATATTCAGCTCTGTGCCAAGTTTAAAATAAATTAACAAATGTAGGAATAAAAGTTCTGACAAAATTTTACACAGACGGCAAAGACAAGCCGATATACCCACCCCCCCCCCCATTACTCATTACAGGGGGTATAACAACGAAGGATAACGCTAGAATGGAAAATGCAGTCATGAAGGCAAACCTTCAGATCCGATAAAACATGGCTGAGATAAATGAGCGCACGGACAAAATAAAACTTTCAAAGCAGTCAGTATGGAAAACCTCCATGACAAATTTCATTCAGATCTGGTTAACCCATGGCGGAGATATATGACAGGATGGACACAAAATCTTTATTTCCAGATTAACAAAGAAGGATAACAATAGAAAGGAAAATTCAAAAACGTCATTTGCTCCTCTATGAAAGCAGTCATGGTGGTACTCCATATCAAATCAGATAAACCATGAATGAGATATGGTATAATAACAATACATAGAAGAAAACAGAAGTACAGGATGCTTCAAATATGCAACTTCTTTCAAAATTATTTACCTTGCACAGTTTTGAAGGAATTCTCTGACTTTTATTCCTGGCATAGTATTCATCAATGGCACTTTGGTATTTTTTTGAAATAAGCTCTCCATCTTCCCACGTACAATCAGCATATGGTAGACCTTGCCACTTAACCAGGTAATCAGGGTAACCATTAGTATTGACCTGTTTCTGGTTATCATGTACTGAAAATATTCATGACATGCAACTAATTAAAAGAATTTAGGGGATGACATTTGACATAATAATTATTGTACAAGTGATTATGTGCAACTAAAGTTATCATCCGGAAACCAATTTCAGCCTAAAAGTTTTTTATTTTGAGCCAATTCAAATGAAATGAAGAAGTAAATTTGTGACAAAGACCCACAGTGCTCAGCACAAATCATTGGACAGAACTCTTTGAATGCAGTCAAACATTTCATAACAATAATTTATTTAAATGCCCTAATACAATCTTGAAGAATATGCATGAAACATATATAAAGATGAAATAGAGAGTAATCAATTGGTTCCGAGAATTATGTTAAATAATTCACGAGAGCCGAGAGACGTCCCTTGCCTCGAGTGAATTATTGAACGAAATTCTCGGAACTAATTGATTACTCTATTACACTTCTGCATCAATTTGGTTCGCCAAATATGATTAAAACAAACAGAATTAATGCATGAAATTCCAGATGTGGAGAAAGATCAACCATCGAAAATTCAGTCTTGATCAGTAAGCGACGTAACGTCAATGACGTCATGGGAAATGACATAATTCACTAGTGACATTACCATTTTTAATTAACCGCGTTTTCAATGGAAATCGCGCATAGGAGTGTATTAAACAGAATTAATTTGAGACTTACTGATTATCCTCTCCGCAAGCTTATATTGATCATTTAACTCAAGCATCATCTCTTGCTGCAGATCGAAGTACTCTATGTCTTCTGGAGTGGAAAGTGATCTCCTGTAAAGGGCAAATTTTATGTCTAAATTACAGTAAATGACATCACCTCAGCTATACCCCTACTGTGTGGCAGTTTGAAGCCTCAAATTATCTTTTCTCCAATTATTGGGTCCATGAATACACAAACAGATTTATATAGACTTTATGTGACTTTTAATGACTCATTGAAGAAAAAGGATTAGCACTTTGGAAAACACTGATGTGCAGTTTACTGTGCACCTGATTTTGGATCCAGGTGCACAATTTTGCTTTGGTGCACCTAACGTGAAATATAAGTTATAACTGATGCATGTACATATAAACATGTATATAATAGTTTAATACACTCAAATAATATTGCTTTGTGCTATTTTAAAAGATCTTCAAACAAAATGTTTATTTTTTGTTTACTTCAACAAAAAGTGCCTTCCTGGGATCGTTTTGTTCACAGCGGACTCAAGGGAATATATTCCCTGGCTGATGGCGAATTGGTAATCCGTACCATTTACTCTTTCCTGTTTCGTAAGGAGTAGGACTGGTGACCGCTCAATTGTAACTCGTAACTTTTACCAAGTGCTTACCAGTATTGAGCGATGATGTAATATATTTGATTGTTTAGAAAACATTTGTCTCTTTGATTATATTGATCTCTTTGATTGCCTGCGACACACACGCATTGAACAGTACGCACAGACCAATACTGGTTAACCCTTTACCCAACAGAACGGCCCTGTGCCAATGCATTCTCTTATATATGTGAGTCGACCATAGGTCGCCTCGCATATATAAGAGAATGCATTGGCTTAACACATTAAAAATTATAAAATTGTTAAAGAATTGAAGAAAAAATGGTAAAAAGTGTTAAAAAATGATTTTTTTTTAGGCCAATGCATTCTCTTATATATGCGAGGCAACCTATGGTCGACTCGCATATATAAGAGAATGCATTGGTACAGGGCATAACTGTAACCATCACAATGTGGTCAATGAGCCGGTTCCAATGATATCCATATTTGTATGGTTTTATTGAGACAGACCCAAGATAATTTAGGCTGTTGTAGCTTTATTTGGCCGTTTTTGGCCGGTGTTTTGGGTAAAGGGTTAAAAAACACTCCAGTGTATAACCTATGATATTATGACTTCTAGTACGATCATTGTTATCCCAACCATTACTGTTTTGCATTTTATTAAATCATTGAGTAAACTTAACCAAGATCGTGGGGCGAACAACTTTTTGCGCGATACTTTCCAGGTGCGCAGAGTAATTATACACCTCAAAATCGAAGGACTGTTTTGTGAGACAAAAAAGGCATCCTTTTTTTTCCTCTTTTAATTTTTGCATGAATATCACATGGTAAATTAAATGAAAGAAACCATTTTGTCAGCGCTACATCAACTATTTTGTCAGTTTGGTGAGAAATATTTTGAACAGGTTATGTTTTGTTATCCCTCCTCCAAAATTACGCACACATAATTTGGAGATTCACAAACAAGCCATATGAGTATAAATTTCAACTAGTGACATTGGTCAAGAAAGGAATTCTGCAAGACGAAAATTTCAATCCAAGCCACTCTTAGTACACATTTCAATCCCACATAAGATGCAAAAGATTACAACTAAATGGTGAGTGTCAAACATTGGACAAATTCTTAACCCTTTCATGATGGGAGCTGCGCTAGTTCAGCTTAAAGATCCTGTACCAGTGCATTCTCTTATATATGCGAGTCTCCCATATGGAAAATCACATATATAAGAGAATGCACTGGCTTACAAGGTCAAGGTAAATATTAAGGCCAACGTATTCTCTTATATATCCGAGGCTCCCTACGGGAGACTCGCATATATAAGAGAATGCATTGGCACAGGGTTTTCACAAAATTACAGGAAGCTCCAGTCATGGAGGGGTTAATTGTGGATAAAGTTTCAGTCATCTTCAGCAACTTGTGACATTGGTCAAGAATGGAATTCAAACCAGCATCAAGCATTGGACCAATCCTTAACCCTTTCAGTGCCAAGCCCGATTTTTGTATCAACCCATATTTCCTTGATCATTTTTCAAATTTATTGATTATAATAATGTATCACATTATTATAATCAATAAATTTGAAAAATGATCAAGGAAATATGGGTCGATACAAAAATCGGACTTGGCACAGAAAGGGTTTTAAATAACACTGACATAAATAGCAATGATCCCCATCAGTACTCACCATTCATCTATCTCTTCTTCACGCTTCTTAAAATTCTCCAGTCTCTTCAAACCATTGACTTTCTGTTCTCTTAAGTACATCTCTAGCTCAAATGTATTATGAATATGAGCCCAGCCTTTCCATTTGATTAAATATTGCTGTTCTGTCTCCTCATTTTTAGGATCAAGACCTGCATTTGGGTCATTTTCCTCACAATTATAGGATGTTGTTTTGCTTCCAGTAGCTGAAATAAATAGGATTTTATAATTAAAGATACATTACCGATTAAACACCCTTAAATTACTATTTCTTTGGCTTCGGAACCCACTCATCAAAGCAGAGTGATCAGATATTGATTTTTAAAATCTGGTATGTACATTTTTCCACCTGGCAAATATTCGTCAAGCTGACCAAATTGTGCATGAAGATGAGTAACTCGAAAATCAAGTGGAAATATGGCCAAATTTTGTGATAAATGATAATACAGCCATATTTCGTTGAACAACATGTTGATAAATAACAAGTTTTGGGAAATTTTATACCATTGTTGACAGTGGTTAGTATTATATTGATACCGGTAACTAAAGTGTATTTTGAAAAAATGTTGGTGTTGTAACTTTATGATATGGGTCCGTCTGATCGGAGTGAGTACTTTTAAGCTGATGTAGCTGTAAAATATAAATTATTTTACTGACTGCAAACCTTGAAATAATGTGTGTCATTTGCAGAATGAGGCTCCCAGAGGGTGAATTAAGTGACGCTACCACGCACATCGGTGTAGCATCACTAAATTCACCCTCTCGGGACCTCATTCTGATTAGGCCTCATCTTCTGGGAAGTATCTATAGTCTCAAATTAATATTGTTTTAGTTACCTTTCTGTTCAGTTTCTATATCCCCTAATTTGCAGAAGATAAAATGCATAATCGAGGCGACTGATACGTGAACATCACCAACTTCAACTGGGGAACTTCAATCTGATTGTAGGTCTCCCATAGCAGTTGAGGCCTCAGCAGAATGAAGTTCCCAGAGGGTGAATTTGGTGATGCTAGCCCACTGTGCGGGATAGCATCACTAAATTCACCCTCTGTGGACCTATTTCTGCAAATGACAGACTCTTTCAAGACTTTCACTTCCTATTTTTTATATAAACCAAATATGTAGATACGCAAAAACAGCTGTCCTTCGTGAATGCCTTCTGATCTGCTGGGTAAAACTTGAAATTTTACAAACATTCAGCCTTTCTATACTAAATGTATTCTCCCATTCAGCCATAAAAACCATACATTGGAACCGTTGATTTTCATTTGGAGGGATGTTCAGGTAATAAAAGCAGATGACAAGACGGAAAAACAGATAATACAAGAGCAGAATGATTCATATTCATTGGTTATGGGAAATGTTCAGATAATACGTTCAACAAACGACATATTTGTTGAACTTATTATATGAACATTTCCTAAGGGAACTACTCATGGATGTTTAGTAGGGAAAGGGATAATGATATAAATATACATTTGGCTTTTGTGAAACATAACTCCGCCCAAAATACGCAGAACTGGTCGATTTTTAAAACTTGTTCAAGATACTGTTGAGCAAGATTCATATACCAAATATTAACAAAATCAGTTGATATTTGTTAAAAATTATTGGGTTAACACCATTTGTATTCGCGCATGAGCAAACAGACAAATAAATCACAAACAAATATTTCTTTGATAAGAGGAGTTTCTAGAGATCGAGATATGCTGCACATGCATACGAGAATAAAAGTATCATTTAATTATATAGAACTAACCTCCTTTTCTTCCCATCCTCCCAGCTAGAACCTTTTCAATGGTTTCTTTGGATTCGGTTTCTTCTGGAACATCAGCCATTTCTATAAGATCGTCAGACTCTGTTACAGCATCACTCTCTTCTTTATAACTACAACGATAAAGACAAAACATTCCTATAAATAAAATCCTGTGCAGATATCTGGGATAAAACAAAACAATCAGACAATCCGATTTGATGGTCCCCCATATAATCAGATTCCAACAACAACATTTTTAGAAATGCTGCTTCAGTTATGAGAATTAATTGCCCAAAAATAATGCTAACCACTGTCAAATATAATATAAAATTGCCCGAAATGGGTTATTTATCAACATGTTGTCCACCAAAATTTGGCCTTATTACCGACAGAAAGCCTCTTGATTTTAGAGTTATCCATCTTCATTCGCAATTGGTCCGAGACTGTCGGCTCTCAACTGTTTACTGGGCCACTAATAATTCTTGAGGTGAAAAATAAGACTTCAAAAATTTATATCTAATAACTCTGAGCCTTGTCATTGCCAGATACAAAATCAAGTCCCCTAACTGGGAAAAAGCTCTATTCTCTGCCATTTCCGTCACATACCTCGATTTATGGAGGTACTTATATCCAAGGTATAATTTGAAGTTTTAGGACAAACCCAAATGGATAGCTAGAAGACAGCTTTATAGTAAATCAATATATACCTGACTTTCTTGGTACCAGGTCTTCTTACAAATCGACCATCATCACTGTCCGAGTCATCTGATGACCACTGTTTTCTCGATCGACCTTTCTTTTTTCCCCTGCTCTTGGTCTGTTTGATAGATTTCCTGGCTTGTCTCCTTCAAGAATGAAAAGTTAAATTTCAATTGGACAAAGTTAAATAATAAGAACACAACAAGCCTGGTCAATATTAGGGATAGAATGATTAATATGATAATTGCCATAATTTGCCAACAAGACAAACGACCATCATCGTTGCCACATTTTTTTTTAACCCAACTTGACCATTGCAGTGGCTTGAAAAAGATTTTTTTTTAAATCACAGGAGGCATAGATATTTTCAATAGTAGGATCTTAGGCTAATTTTCTCAGCGATACAACTTGGATAAAAATTTATGTAGAATGAAATCACAAAGGTCAAGATTAAGAAGTAAATAACGGCATCCAAACTCAGACACGATAAAACAAGACATTGAATCCTTCTACTAGTATGATCTTTCTCCAGATCACACAGTAGTTTTTGGTATAGAAACACATAAAAAGAAGTTAATTCTGAACATTATCACAGCAGAGTTATGAATGGTAAGTGGGTACATACCTAACTGGGCCTTTGCGTTGTGCTGGGCTGTAACCATCTGATGAACTGCCATCATCACTATCTTTATTATCCCAGTTGTCAGAACTGTAATGGCGAAACGAATATGATTTCTCTAGATGAGGTTACTGTGCAATAATAATTTAAACATATATTGATAACCTCAAATATCTAAATGTTCTATGTCGATAGAACGAGCATTATGATGATATACAATATTTGAACCAAGGTTGGCTTTTTCAGAACCCAAAAAATTAAACTTCGTTAAAAATCATTGAAGAAAATTTTATTTCAACTATCGCTCAATTTATCATTCCAACCCCAAAACAATCATTTTCAAGTTAAATATGAGTCAATGACACTGTAGCTCAACATGGGAAGGCATCAATAATTTTATGCTGAGCAGTCAATAGAATGATAAAGAAATAAACAAGACAGTCAATGACTGGAGACGCTCACCTACTGTAAAGACTGAGAAGAAAGGGACTTTGAAGACTTAACAGTCAGTACTTGTCAAAATAAGTTAAGACAAGTAGTTCTAAACAGGGACATACATGTAGCTCGGGATTTGCTGATGAGCCGGGCTCTTCACCTTGAAATTTGAAAGGGCACACTATGTCAAATCTCCAACCCCCTTTTAAGGTTGGATGCGGGTGAAAAATTACCAATTTTCCGATAAATTTTTGATTTTGAGATGGTCAAGTTTTTCGTTTGTACAGGATCTAACAAAAATAATAAATTGTGTTAATAAAAATAAAATTGTGTTTTAATTCTGTTTTAGCCCTTTTAATAACCCACCCAAATTTTATTTATTACATAATCGCAACTAGAACAATGAAAAATTGATCAGATGTCCCGTTTTCGTGCGGTATAACAATTCCGTTTCCATGCACGAAAGTTCGGCTAAATGGTCTCGTTTTGAAGGGAATTTCTAGAAGTTTCCGGTCAAATCGGTACCTTTCCCAGAAATAGATATATGATGACATCTTCCTCCCTAATAATAGATGGAATTCCGAGAAATTACAGGGGAAATCTGATCAAAACAAGAAAGGATGAATCTGATTGGCTGATCGCATTAATAACAAGGTATGCGCATGCGCAGAGGTCACTTCCTGTAAAAAATATATATTGATATTTCCGCCAAATCTTTCGTAAATTTATGAGAAAATGGTTGCTATTAAAGCGAAAACGATGCACCAATTCGGTAAAAAGAGAAAAGGTGTTAAACCTAGAGGTATGGGTGGTGGAAGAAAGCCAAAATCGACAAATGAGCAGTGTGGAAGTGCGGAGACAGTGACGTCTGCGACCGGCAGCGATGGTGAGAAATCGAAAAATTCTGAGAATTGTGCACAGGAATCCAAGAACGCTGAAACGTCCGCATCTGAGACAAAGTTTGAATATTTCCGAAATATAGGTATGGACACCGACACTGTGTATGATCGTGATGGTGGGAGGCCTAGTGGTGTTATTGTTGAAGCCGAGTCTGATGTTGGGAGTGGATGTCGGCTGATCGATCTATCATGTCTCCAAGATCTAATTCTGTTTTTGTCTTGTCCGGAGTGTTACGGGACGAAACTAAGCTTGGTGGAGGGAACAAGACAGGGACTCCAGTGTTCTTTGACCGTGAAATGTAACTGGTTTTTTTATAAAAATAAATATGTCAAAAACATTAAATAAAAAGTCGAAATTCAATTCACTGAATGTGAGAGCAGTACTGTCGGCAAAAAACTGTGGAATGGGTCATGCCAAAGTTTGTAAATTTTTAACAGGACTAAACATTCCACGCCCACTTCATCATAAATCGTTCCAGAATATTTCCAAAAAGTTGAATCCAGTGATAAATAAATACTGCGACACCAGTCTGACGAAAGCGTCAAATATAGTGAGAGCTGCATATAGAGAAGTTACTACTAGCAATGAAAATGATCCGATTGAGGCACGTGTGTCATTTGATGGGACATGGCACAGACGTGGACATTCAAGTCATTTTGGAGTAGCCAGTGTCATTGATTTAAAAACTGGAATTTTGTTGGATTACGATGTGCTATCAAACTACTGCCATGGTTGTGAGACAGGACCTAAAGTAGAGGACGTTGCCTATACGGAATGGAGTAAAGAACATAAACTACATTGCCAAAAAAATCACGAAGGTTCCTCCAATTCAATGGAAATGGAAATTGCGAAACTTTTATTTTCACGTTCAATAAAAAAACATATCATCTACTCAACTGTGTTAACAGACGGTGACTCAAAGGCATTTGATGCTATTAAGGATGTTTATCAAGCATATGGTGTGATTGTTAAAAAAGAAGATTGTGTAAACCATGTTGCGAAACGAATGTGGACATCAATCGACACAATGAAAAAAAACAGTAAGTCACAGGGATTTTCGCTGGATGGTAAAGGGAAACTTACAAAAGGTGTCGTTGATAAACTTTCTGGAACTTATGCATCTGCATTGAAAAAAAAATGCTCCAGATGTTGTTCAAATGAAAAATGCTGTGTATGCCAGTCTGTTTCATATGTGCTCTACCGATGAGGATCCTCGCCACTCATACTGCCCAAAGGGACCAGATTCATGGTGTCACTACAACCGTAGTTTAAGTGATGGCACTACGCCAAGAAGTCATACCAAAACATTGGACCGTACATATGCATATAAGCTACTGCCAATTTATGAGAGACTAACAAACCCATCATTGATGGAACGTTGTTCACGACTGAAGACTCAGAATAATAATGAATGCTTTAATGGCCAGATTTGGAGGCGGTACCCAAAAACTGAATTTGCGTCATTGGGAACGGTACAGACAGCAACTGCTTTGGCCACTCTGGAGTTTAATGAGGGACCGTTAGTAATTGGTGGTATTCTTGAAGAGCTGGGTATATCTCCAGGTGTGCATCAGCTGTCATATGCTAATAAAGCTAAAGTGAAACGTTTAAAGCGGGCTGCACAATCTGTTAAATTGTCCATAAAGAGACTTCGGCGAGCCAGAAAATCAAAGAAAGCTGTCCTTTCAGACAAGCGAGATGAGGCAGAAGGGGTGTGTTACAAAGGTGGAGGGTTCAATGTCTGACCTGGCAAGGCTTTTGATATTTTGGTAAATAACCATGTCCTTTGAAAAAATAAAATAAAATATATTAATTGTATTCATGTACATCAATTTATATTTAGTAATGGCAATACATACCGTAATGCCCAAAGTAATTGACCACTTAACCACAGCAGAATTATGGGTAATTTTTTAGGATTTAGTCGGAAATATGGCTTGTTGCCATTCATCGGAAAGCTCTCGCTGAGCTTTCCGATGAATGGCAACAAGCCATATTTCCGACTAAATCCTGAAAAATTACCCATAATTCTGCTGTGGTTAAGTGGTCAATTACTTTAGGCATTACTGTATATGTCGTTCATCATGAAAGTAGAATGTCATTCAATCTTCAGTTCTGCACCATACATCCATGGATCATGGGAAAAAAATTAAAACCTCAAACATGTTGAAATTAAATGTACATGTAACTTAATGCTTATTCTGTATCTTCACATTGTAAATATAGCCATCACTTAGATCTATGTTGTAAATTTATACCGTAATGCCCAAAGTAATTGACCACTTAACCACATCAGAATTATGGGTAATTTTTCAGGCCTTTTAATAACCCTTTAATTAGCCCTTTTAATAACCCACCCAAATTTTATTTATTACATAATCGCAACTAGAACAATGAAAAATTGATCAGATGTCCCGTTTTCGTGCGGTATAACAATTCCGTTTCCATGCACGAAAGTTCGGCTAAATGGTCTCGTTTTGAAGGGAATTTCTAGAAGTTTCCGGTCAAATCGGTACCTTTCCCAGAAATAGATATATGATGACATCTTCCTCCCTAATAATAGATGGAATTCCGAGAAATTACAGGGGAAATCTGATCAAAACAAGAAAGGATGAATCTGATTGGCTGATCGCATTAATAACAAGGTATGCGCATGCGCAGAGGTCACTTCCTGTAAAAAATATATATTGATATTTCCGCCAAATCTTTCGTAAATTTATGAGAAAATGGTTGCTATTAAAGCGAAAACGATGCACCAATTCGGTAAAAAGAGAAAAGGTGTTAAACCTAGAGGTATGGGTGGTGGAAGAAAGCCAAAATCGACAAATGAGCAGTGTGGAAGTGCGGAGACAGTGACGTCTGCGACCGGCAGCGATGGTGAGAAATCGAAAAATTCTGAGAATTGTGCACAGGAATCCAAGAACGCTGAAACGTCCGCATCTGAGACAAAGTTTGAATATTTCCGAAATATAGGTATGGACACCGACACTGTGTATGATCGTGATGGTGGGAGGCCTAGTGGTGTTATTGTTGAAGCCGAGTCTGATGTTGGGAGTGGATGTCGGCTGATCGATCTATCATGTCTCCAAGATCTAATTCTGTTTTTGTCTTGTCCGGAGTGTTACGGGACGAAACTAAGCTTGGTGGAGGGAACAAGACAGGGACTCCAGTGTTCTTTGACCGTGAAATGTAACTGGTTTTTTTATAAAAATAAATATGTCAAAAACATTAAATAAAAAGTCGAAATTCAATTCACTGAATGTGAGAGCAGTACTGTCGGCAAAAAACTGTGGAATGGGTCATGCCAAAGTTTGTAAATTTTTAACAGGACTAAACATTCCACGCCCACTTCATCATAAATCGTTCCAGAATATTTCCAAAAAGTTGAATCCAGTGATAAATAAATACTGCGACACCAGTCTGACGAAAGCGTCAAATATAGTGAGAGCTGCATATAGAGAAGTTACTACTAGCAATGAAAATGATCCGATTGAGGCACGTGTGTCATTTGATGGGACATGGCACAGACGTGGACATTCAAGTCATTTTGGAGTAGCCAGTGTCATTGATTTAAAAACTGGAATTTTGTTGGATTACGATGTGCTATCAAACTACTGCCATGGTTGTGAGACAGGACCTAAAGTAGAGGACGTTGCCTATACGGAATGGAGTAAAGAACATAAACTACATTGCCAAAAAAATCACGAAGGTTCCTCCAATTCAATGGAAATGGAAATTGCGAAACTTTTATTTTCACGTTCAATAAAAAAACATATCATCTACTCAACTGTGTTAACAGACGGTGACTCAAAGGCATTTGATGCTATTAAGGATGTTTATCAAGCATATGGTGTGATTGTTAAAAAAGAAGATTGTGTAAACCATGTTGCGAAACGAATGTGGACATCAATCGACACAATGAAAAAAAACAGTAAGTCACAGGGATTTTCGCTGGATGGTAAAGGGAAACTTACAAAAGGTGTCGTTGATAAACTTTCTGGAACTTATGCATCTGCATTGAAAAAAAAATGCTCCAGATGTTGTTCAAATGAAAAATGCTGTGTATGCCAGTCTGTTTCATATGTGCTCTACCGATGAGGATCCTCGCCACTCATACTGCCCAAAGGGACCAGATTCATGGTGTCACTACAACCGTAGTTTAAGTGATGGCACTACGCCAAGAAGTCATACCAAAACATTGGACCGTACATATGCATATAAGCTACTGCCAATTTATGAGAGACTAACAAACCCATCATTGATGGAACGTTGTTCACGACTGAAGACTCAGAATAATAATGAATGCTTTAATGGCCAGATTTGGAGGCGGTACCCAAAAACTGAATTTGCGTCATTGGGAACGGTACAGACAGCAACTGCTTTGGCCACTCTGGAGTTTAATGAGGGACCGTTAGTAATTGGTGGTATTCTTGAAGAGCTGGGTATATCTCCAGGTGTGCATCAGCTGTCATATGCTAATAAAGCTAAAGTGAAACGTTTAAAGCGGGCTGCACAATCTGTTAAATTGTCCATAAAGAGACTTCGGCGAGCCAGAAAATCAAAGAAAGCTGTCCTTTCAGACAAGCGAGATGAGGCAGAAGGGGTGTGTTACAAAGGTGGAGGGTTCAATGTCTGACCTGGCAAGGCTTTTGATATTTTGGTAAATAACCATGTCCTTTGAAAAAATAAAATAAAATATATTAATTGTATTCATGTACATCAATTTATATTTAGTAATGGCAATACATACCGTAATGCCCAAAGTAATTGACCACTTAACCACAGCAGAATTATGGGTAATTTTTTAGGATTTAGTCGGAAATATGGCTTGTTGCCATTCATCGGAAAGCTCTCGCTGAGCTTTCCGATGAATGGCAACAAGCCATATTTCCGACTAAATCCTGAAAAATTACCCATAATTCTGCTGTGGTTAAGTGGTCAATTACTTTAGGCATTACTGTATATGTCGTTCATCATGAAAGTAGAATGTCATTCAATCTTCAGTTCTGCACCATACATCCATGGATCATGGGAAAAAAATTAAAACCTCAAACATGTTGAAATTAAATGTACATGTAACTTAATGCTTATTCTGTATCTTCACATTGTAAATATAGCCATCACTTAGATCTATGTTGTAAATTTATACCGTAATGCCCAAAGTAATTGACCACTTAACCACATCAGAATTATGGGTAATTTTTCAGGATTTAGTTGGAAATATGGCTTGTTGCCATTAATCGGAAAGCTCCCATGAAAACTTTCTGATGAATGGCAACAAGCCATATTTCCGACTAAATCCTGAAAAATTAACAATAATTCTGCTGTGGTTAAGTGGTCAATTATGTTGGGCATTACTGTATATACTAGTACTAGTATTATAGTACGGTTTATACATGTACAATACATTGGTTCTAAAAGAAAGTTCAAACATGCATGCAGTAATGCATATACATATTAGATATATGAATAAAAAGACAACATAGAACTCATTAGTACTAACTACTAGTATATCAGCACCTAGAATACTCATGTTAGAAAATGTTTGCAAAAGATTTGACGCATTTTGGTCAATTGATAACTGTGATAAACATTTTCCCGTGATTTTGATTTGGTGCAAAACTCCCAAGATTATCGTCTGCCATTTCCATAGTAACCATACTAATATTCTCAACATAAAAGGGCAAGCAGAATAGAATGACAAGAGCTCATTATTTCATACTGATTTTTTCAACACATACAGATATAATATACTCCTGTAAGAAAATCTTGCAAAATAATTGGTCCAGTTTCGACAATTGATAACTGAGATTCACATTTTCCTGTGATATCATGGTTTGGTGAAAAATTACAAGGTGACCGCCGTTCCCATAGTAACCATACTATTATTAACTACAAAAAGAGGCACTCAGAAAATGAAATTACAACATAGCACTCATTATTATTATTAACTGATGATTTCACCACAAGGAATACTCCTACTACAGTGGGAAAAGCTTGCATGAGATTTGGTGTATTTTCGTCAATTGATGACTGAGATTCTGTTTTTGTTTATCACGGTTTGGTGCCGCTGTTTCCATGGTAACCATACTGTTAATCTGCTTGGCCTTTTTGGTTGGGAATTACACTCTCTGGGGATGGAGAGCACTATGGCATAGCAGTTGTTATCTATCCATCTGGCACTGTTTTATAAACATGTGTCCATCAGAGCACATGGGTGGCTTGCTGTAGTGAGAATACAAGGATATTAAATTAATTTACTGAACATTTCTGTACATCTGTCTGTTCCTGATTTCACCCAAACCCCTGATTTCAACCAAATATAGTGGAGTGACTAGAGGTACCTCCCCTCCCCCTCCCAAAGATGTAATGTCATAGGTTCTTCAAAATTTTAATGAGTTTTTTTTATTAAAAATAAACTATATATATATAAAAAAAATTTGGGTTAAATTGAGCAATAAGTTAAATCGAAAAAAAATATGAAAAAATTCAGATATATGTTCATAGCCCCACCCACATTTGACCCAGTGACCTCATTTGAACAAATCTGAACCACAGTCACCCAAGGTACCCTCATACCAAATATGAACCCATTCGGCCCGACAACTTCAGAAAAGAAGTCATTTTAAGAATTACTATGTGGAAAAATAGTTATGGTCCTGACATCAAAACTATTTGACTTGGTGACCTCATTTGAACAAATCTGAATAAGAGTCACATAGGGAACATCCACACCAAATATAAACCCAATCGGTCTGATGGTTTCAGAGGAGAAGATGTTTAAAGAATTGTTGACAGACGGACGGACGGCTAGACGGACGGACGGACGAGTAGTGATGACTATAGCTCCACCGGAGACTTCGTCTCAGGGGAGCTAAAAAGTTTCAGTAAAGAAAATGCATGTGTAGACGAAATTATTATCATTTCAAACATTTCTCCAATAAATGTGCACTGCAGGGTGTGCCAATGAATTCAAATGTGAAATCCAAGACGGCTGCTGACGTCCATTTTTTAAAAAACTAATTCCAAATTGGACAGCACCCATCTAGAGGTCACGCCAAAGAACCAAATGAAGTTTGGTGACAATCGGTTGAGGGATGTGGCATGTAGGTTGTGCGGAAGGATTTAGTCATGCAAAGAGTAAAATCCAAGATGGCCACTGGCAGCCAATATGTTTCATCGTCCGTATTCATGTTGCTCTTCAATAATATATTGGGAACAATATCCTAAAGGTTCAATTCTCTACAATCAAAACTGAGGAGTTAAATACACAAATGAAGTTACCCATAATGTTCGACGAACACACAAACAGCGGGACAGATAGACAAACGGAGCTGATTGTTATAGTCCCTGGAGAATTAATTTTTCTGGAGACAAATCAGGTACTCACTCTTTCCTATTTCTTCCACGTCGCTTTCCGGGATGTTCATCACTATCACTATTCTCATTCTGCAGGGGAAAAAGTCAATGTTATAAACTAAGAAAGAGGAAGAAGGGTTTAATATCAACAAGTATACAAAGTGGTTGGAATGTTTGTTAAATGATGAACCATCATATGACTTCTGAGTTAACAAAATACTTTCTACAACTGCAATATCACTCTGCAGAAACTCAGAAAAAAATATTATTAAAAATAATATTCTTATTAAGAATATTTCATTAGGTGCATACCTGAGCAGCAACATATCTAGCTGGTTCTTTTCTTTCGCGAGTGGATCGCCTTATACCATAAAGATCAGGCTCCTCTATCCATGCCTGCAACATGTAATTTACTAGATGTTAGAAAACTAGTAGAGCAAACAAGCCTTGAAATAGTGAGCCTGTCATTTGCAGAATGAGGTCCCCAGAGGGTTAGCATCACTAAATTCACCCTCTGGGAACCTCATTCTGCAAATGACCGGCTCACTATTTCAAGGCTTGAGAGCAAATATCAAAGTTTGAGTTCCTTGATATTATATAGGTTCAACAAGATATTAAAAATGTTATTCTACTTCAAACCACCATTGATCTCAATGCATTAAAGATGCCCTGTCTGATTAACACCCCTAAAATGATATTTCTTCGGCTTTGATCAGGGGGTGGGGGAAAGAAATATTTGACGTTATTAAAGTTATTAGATTTCAATTTTTGAAATAAAATTTATTTTGTGAATTTCGAATTTCATCTTTGCCAGGTTCAAAGTGGAATTACCCTGACTTTAGGCAAAAAAAAGAAAAGAAAGTGTTTCCAGACCGATCTGCCAAAATTGGGCCGACCTGGATTTCCCCCACAAAAATATACTCTTGGGCTCTAAATAAACATGCATGCACGTTTATTATTTTCTTGGGTAATTTTCCACCTGCAAAATGCCTATTTGGGTCTGCACGTTTATTAATATGAGGCTATGAAAATTGAAATTAGCATATATATACTAGTATATGATTCTGATATCAAAATGATGAGCTTACAGGTATAACTTTATGCTTGTACATATTCAAGTATATAGCTTACATGTGGACATTTAAATATTGTATAAAACACCACATGTCACATACTATGTTGATTCCTATACTTGACCTACTATAAAAATAATTTGTTTAACCAGTTAATATGTTGATGTTAGTGTAAACATATTTTATTGCATAATAAAGCAACGGGATTGAGACACAAGTTTTGCAACTTACAAAGGGTCTCTGTCCCCACATAATTGTATGACACAAATGTTGATGTTTTGCTCAAGAGTCCCCCCTGCACTATTATTTGGGTCTGCACGTTTATTAACTTTCAATGGAATCCCCCCCCCCTGCACTATTATTTGGGCCTGCATTTTTATTTGGAGCCAAAGTAAATAATAAACGAGAGGCCGATCACGATCGGCAGATGTTTAACCCATACCTTGGCGATAGTGACTAGCCATAACTGATAATTTGTCAAAGATATGATCACAGGAATTAATCCATATATCAGTACCCAACTTGAAATCAAAAGCTCAAATAATTTGTCTTAAGAAAGGGTTAAAGTATTTGGGTTGGGGAGGAGTAGTTTTAAATCTCATAACTCTGTCCCTATTCACACAAGGACCTCTCACTGTGAGATCCAATGGTTTAGTGATTTCGGAGGACATGTTTAGGAGTTTAAGTTAACTCATTGGAAGCAAAAGTGATAAATCCCTATCTTTGCCACTTTTGACATGCCAGATATTCAAAATTTATTATTCACTTCTAAAGAGAAATTATAATTGTTGACAAGCCAGACTGCTTAGAACGACATATGTAGGGGATTCCATCTCGTATTTAAATGGTACTTTAATTACCCCCCCCCCTTCCCCCCCAGTTATTTGTTTATCAAACATGGACAGATATAAGATCAGATCTGACCTGTGTATTAAATAAGATTAAGTGTTTCATAACAGGGGTGTATGGTTTTCAAAAATATATGTAGTTTATACAATTCAAAAGTATTATCTATATAATGTTATACAGACATAATATGATGGGGATGCTGGCCCCTATGACCACTAAATCGTTCATATAAAAGAAAGTAAGTTATCCCTCATTTGAATGTTTTACAAGTAGCTTGGGCACTAAAAGCCACAACCTTCAATGTTAATCTTCTAAGTGCTCTGTGGCCCCTAAAATTCAATCAACCATGAAAATGTGAACAAATGGGAAAATAAGGTTCCTGGAAATACTAACAACTACCGTATTGATTTTCAAAACAAGTCATCACTTACAATAGTCATGTATATTTATCTGCCTGTTTCCCCATTGCATAGATAAATCATATTGGCTATCAGCTGTTGTTTTAATTTTGAAAGCACGTGTCTGAAGGATTAATATATTTTTCAAAAATCAATCAATACCAAAATTGATAGAAGTGAATAGTGTGCAAAGATATCCAATATATATTAAGAGATATGAGGAAGAGTCCATGTACATTATAGCATGTGTCTATGGAAACCTTGGAAAGGGTTAATTATTTTTGAAGCAAATTAATGGAATTTAGAAGACACTTATATAGGTGAGGGGGCCCTTATCTCACCCTGTAATGAAATTTCAAGAATAGTAAAAACACCAGTCTTGTGCTGCCATTAATCAATTTGACAGTTAGAATAAACAAACAGCCAGCCACCAGTGTTGTTTATCTTGCTTGACCCACCAGAGCTCTGTATCATATGTCATCACTCATTTCATAACAGATTTCACTTGGAATGACAACATCTATAAAAATCCTCTCATATACACTGGATGTTGGATGATCACATGGTAATTTATTGATATCATTATATTACATGAAACTATTGCAATAAAATCTTCATATTTTCAAAACAGGATATCACACCTAATTAATCGTATAAAACTAAAATAATTGAAAGTGTCAATTTTTTATATATATGTAATTGACGTGAAAAACAAATCGATATCGCTAAAAATATTGTTGATGTTTTGCTCAAGAGTCCCCCCTGCACTATTATTTGGGTCTGCACGTTTATTAACTTTCAATGGAATTCCCCCCCCTGCACTATTATTTGGGCCTGCACTTTTATTTGGAGCCCAAGTAAATAATAAAAAAACATATTTTTTTTATATATATAATTGACGTGAAAAACAAAATCGATATCACTAAAAATATATTACATACTATGTTTACATTACGCAGCAACATTTTTAGATGGAATTTTCAAAACGCTGATAGTTGTCATGTACAGTAATGCGCAACATTGTGTCATGAGCCACGGGAAATAGCATTTTCATGTCCCTTCTTTGAACTCAGCAACTGGATACAAAGGTATTGAGAATACCAAATGTTATCTTGTTTTTAGAATATGATGCATTATAGATGGATTTGAATAAAAAAAAACATTGCCAAAAAGAAATTTTGTTCCTGCCGGCCTATCTGGATTTACTCAAGAAATCGGAAGTTTTTTTTGTTTTGGCCTTACAATAAATTACATCAATGAGTGTTGCATGAGTAATATTGTCACAGTGAAGCATGAAAAAAAAAAAAAATTATCATAGGAAAAATATTCTACTTCAATATACTGATATTCACAAATGTTATAAAGACTAATTACCCTATCCTTCTTCTTGCTTTTGGAAGTTTTTCTAGATCTGGATATGGAATTCTCATCGTCAGAAGAGTCGGACGAAGAATTGCTGGAAGATTCGTCTTCATAATTAGAGTCGGAGCCTTTCTGAATATCTTGCTCTCCATTCTCCACTCTACTCACACCATTCTCTTCATCCTCATTTTCTGAATTTGAATCTGCTTGGTTTGAGTCTGATTTCTCAGAATGGCTAGCAGCTGACCCTGAGTCTGACTCTGATCCTGAATTGACCCCATCCCTGCAAGAAATGTAAGAAGACTTAAAATATATGCACAAGGCTTTGTTTCAACTTTCAATAATGCAATTTAATTAACTGCGGGGGTCTTGAAAAAATTTGCAGACACAGAATTGAAACAAAATTATTTTCCGCTACCTGATCACCCACACCCCACCGTCCGCAATTTTTAAAAAATTATTTCCTAATGGATTTCATTAGGGTTGCCACGACTGAGTTTTCATAATCGACAATTAGTTGATTAATCGTTCATATATGCGGCCCATATTACACCCAGGTAAACACGTGATAACTGTAAAATTACAATGGCTACTTTACATCCAGACTGAACACAGTTACAAACAGTCAGTCAGCAGGCTTGTCATTCCGAGGCCCCGCCCGTCATCGGCAACTTAAACTCAAATTTGCGCGGCAGGTAAACGTCCTCATCACTGTTCCTGCGGATGAGAAGTTTTTAAAATATCTGTCCAGTCAATCAATGTTCCCCGTAAACATGCATCGCGGTGCCATTGAATGCGTGTGGAATTGTTGCATACTTTTTGAAAATGGACTATATTTAGTTTTGAAGAGAATCCCATTGTGTATCGATTGCGTCACCTGATATATAGCACTTAATTTGATTTCGGGGGCTTAGGTGTCTGCTGTACTTCTAGTTTTGTTATTCAAAGTGCATGCAACGCGGTTACCACTTTAGAGATTGTAATGCAGGTAGCACTAATAAGTGATGACACACGCTTGTTACTAATAACTGTCCAGTAACTTTGAACTGTCAATAATGGTGAAGTTTTACAGTATGAAATTTGAATAAAGACATATAGATGCAGTCCGATGCACGTCGTTCATTTTGGATATAATGATCGCTAATTACCAATCCATAGGAACATAAATTCACAGTTAAAACATAATTTATAAACAATGACAAGGCCGTGACACGACATAAAAGCAAAGGATGCCACTGACTTGAGAACATGTCACACACCGAACTCTTTGAAGATGACCAACAAGCTACGGCTGTGACATCAAAGGATCAAAGGAAGCCGCATCAGACGTGGGGAGAGAACAGGCTGTCGGGTGGTAAATTGTGCTACATACACTGTTAACTTTTACTTCCAGGCATGGCATTTGCGCATAGTACTGCTTAAATAAACAACATTTTAAAAGTTTGCGAATTAATGACTTAATCTTCACTGACATCAATTGACACAAAGGTCTAATGAATGTGTATTATGTGCAGGTATTTTACTTTTTTTCATCTTCTGAATCTGCCGAGTTATCCGACCCTGATGACGAGGTATCATGATTCTTCATGGCTGAGGACTGTGGAGTCTGGTAGTGACCGTCATCATCCTGCTAGTTCATTAGGCACAGCTCGCCAATAGTCGTCGTACTGATGAAAGTATCTTTGGTAGGAATTTGTTACTTATTCAATTACCTGTAATGAAAATATGTTGTTATTGAAACTTGTTTAGCAATAATCCGATAAAATTTTTAAGTGGGCATCTAGCTCAAAATTTCATGTACCATTCATCCAAACAAATGGATAACAGCACCGTAATTTATAAGTTCTAACTATCCACTAAAAAACACCCTCTGGTAAAAAAATGCACTAATAACACGATAATAATATAATTTTATAACATAATTATATTTATTATATGCTAAGCTATCAAATAGTAGTATTTTTGCATGAGATAAACAGTTATCCATCTAGTGAGATATCGATATCTTACTCATATCCATCCGCACTAAAATTAAAAGTGATTGGATTCTTGATGGAAGACTGTGCTAAAAGTCCCAGAGTGTTCAGGTTGAATAAATTGTAATATGCAATCAATTAATTTTGTTTGTTAACATACTATGTTAGCCCCTGTATCCCTCAACCAATCTGTCAGAAAAATGGAACTATTTTTATATGCACAGACTCATTACAACGGCTGAAATTGGGTATACAAATTTGCACTTTTTACTCTTCTTTAGAGTTGAGCCATAAGCCAACTGAGTGGAGCATATAATAAACAGAACATCTACACTTTTTGGTTGGATATGGTAATTATCTAATTTGTGATGGAAAAAAAATGAATTTCCGCTCATGGAAATTCCTTTTTTGTCATCACTCATGAGATCATTCCCATATCCAACAAAAAATTGTAGATATCCTCAATATATCCTATAGCTTCAATTCACATCTTCTGACAATTATTTTTTGGTGAATGTCCTTTGGGATAATGAAGTTTCTGTACTAGATGAGTAAATATACCAAATAGTATGGCATATACCTATCTATTTATATGACTAGAATGTGATAAAAAGATCAAATGCGAGGCTTAAAGTTACTGTTGAATATTATACTAGAAGTCCTCTTAAAAAGGATAAAAAAAAATAATAAAAAAACTAAATAAAAGAAAAATCTAATGGTTGCTCAATATTTTGTTCAAATAGTTTCCAAAATTCCTCCAAAAAAAGCATAAAATTTTGAGCAGATTTTGCAAAAAAAATTACTACTTAGGTGTAGACTCTGAAACAGCATTTTCCAGGAATAGTATGGTCATGAGGAAACAAGTCACACTGAAGTAGTAGAATGCAAAAACATTCACGTTGATTCAACTCTTCAATATGACAAAGTAGTCAATCTTTTTTTTTTTATCATTGAATTAATAAACAATGAAATGAAACAAGGAATAGATATGCCGGTATTAAACTAAAACTTTCTAGATAGAAATTTATTGGAGGAAAACTACTGTCATATGAAATGCGGAGAAAAAATGTCAATTTTTAATAAAGTAAACATTCAAAATGAGAAAGGAGACATTTTTTAAAAACAAATGTACTAAAATCAATCTAAAAATGTACCAGCTTTTAACGACAAATGAAATAGGTTAGTTCATGATCAGATAGACTTTTGACGAGTTAACATATGGAACTGGAATATGAAAGTGCCTGTGTCGATATGAGGCAGATCACATATATAAAACAGCAATTGTGCATACAGTTCCGTCACTAAAGTCCATATTTCTTTCGGGCGTCCCAAAAATTTTCTCTTGAAACTTCTAGTTAAACTCATATAGATACATATCTTTCATTTAAAAGTGAAATTACGGTGGTCCACCTCATATTTGTTAGATAATGACCGCATTTTGTAGACAATGACAGTATTTTTTTCAAAATAGCTTGAATTTTAGGCACCAATATAGCAAGTATTTGAGGGAAATTCTGGGAGGAAATTAGACATTAACAGTTAAATTACATCACAGACAGCAAGGATAATGATCCTGGGCCACATATATATTGAAAAACATGCTTATTGTATCACATGAGGAACTGACAGGTAGATGAATAATGAAAAACTCAAAAAATATTTTCAAAAAAATTTCCCATGTCAATATTAAGTCAATTTCACAATGAAATTCGAATTAAAAAGGAGGAAGAATATGCAGGGTGTAGTGAATGAATCAAAATCCCCTCTGAAGCAAGGAATCTGAGTGAAAGACCCTCACAATGCCACTTCAAAACACTGCAAATTTGGCAAAGTCAAAAAATTTTCAATGTCACAAACACCAAAAATAACAATAAAACAAGGAAAAATAAGGGTTAATCACATTGACACACTGTGCTGTATACTTAGCTGGTTGTTCCATGAATATATGATGGAAGGAAACTGGAAAATTACCCAAAAGTATGTTCCAGAAAAATAACCAAACAGAAAACTGATGCAAGAAAATGGCCACATATTCTATCAACAGCCTGACCCACATAAATGATCTAATCTGCTATTTCAAGAAATATGTTGAATATTGTTTTAAAATATAGCTACCTTATGCTTAATCCAAGCTCCAGGAAGACATGTGATCAAAGTATAACATCAAATAAAGGAAGCAAGTTCCACAAAAACCAGACAAATGTCACCTCAAGAAGAAACTTCAGCCAGGCTAAATACCAATGATATCCAGGTTCAACAATAGTAAATCAGGGAGTCCAGGCTATTTATAACCATGAATAATAATGTGCAAAATAGCAGGGACAAATTATTCAGCACAGAAATGGTGTAAATTATCCAGCTAGGGGACCCAGTAACTACTGTAAACTATATGCATCCTTGTTTATGGACGATAAAGTCATACAATATCATGTGGGTGATTTGGGGCAGATATCTTACCCAATAATCAACAGGGGCGCTGGAGTACTTGAGTTGGGGGTGGGGGAGCTGCTCACCTTGCCATTCACCAAGGAAGTTACAGGTGGAAGAAATGCCCTCACATGCTTCACAGAATGCAATAAAAACATGTAATACCGATAGTAACCTAAAACTGGCCTGAGAGCAAAATATATCATTTTAACAGCTTAAAATTAGTTTCACCCTTAAAAGTTTAAAATTATGTTCATACCCAGGTACTTGGATGGGAATCCGCACAGACTAACAAAACTCCAGAATAAGGCTGACGACAAAATGCTATGTCACCAAATTAGGTAAATTTTTTTCTCCAAGAGATTTGGAATATGACCTTAAAAAATCAATTAACAATACTTGATTTACTTGGCTTTGTCCTTAATACAGAATGTTAAATGGAATATGAATGAAACATAATAACAGTGAAATGTAAATGGAGAGTTGGAAGACTTTTTTGAAGCATTTTTCGGCCACTTCATTCACCCACCCCAACAATTTGATCGAAATTGGAACTACTACTGAAAAAGCCCAGAAACCCATCACAACACAATTTGAAGTAAATGCATATTAATGCACAGACAATTGACAAACTAATGAGAACAGCTAAGTTTTGCTGCAGGTGAACTGCTAGTAAATACCCATTAATTTATGATTGTTACTATTTGATGTTTAAAAAAAATCATGGTGAATGCAGAAACTGCCCGCCAAAATATTGAATTGGATGACAAGAAATTGTATTCATTCCTCATTATTCTTGAGGAATGTTGCTTTACTAATAGGTTATCACACCAGTTATAAAAATATATATTGGAACGGTCTATTATTAATTTAGAGAAGCAGGCCTGGAAATCTGAGGAGGGCTATTTGATAGCTCTCCTACAGCCCTCGCAAAATTTACTCCAATAGGGCTATTTTCAGCCCCCCCCCCCAAAGCTGGTAAAATCTCGCCAACATGAAATTCACTTTGTGAAACTAACCTGTTAGGACATATAACAAAAACTTTGCTAATCTCTGACATCTTCTGGTATGTTCTCAGCAACGAAGAACCAGACAGTGTTCAATGCCACTAGAAATATCCACTGCTCAGATAACATGAATTCAAGAGAAGAGGGGAAGTCTAGGTGGGCTATCAGCCCTTCTAAGGCAACCCAAGAGGGCTATTTTCAGCCCTCCTGCAATTATCAAACTGCCAGGCCTGAGTATTATTAACTCAGGTAAAATATCAAAACTGTAAAAGTTGAGGAGGGCTATAGCCCTCCTATGCAAATCTAGGAGGGCTATTAATAGCCCTCCTGGATTTCTAGACCGCCAGCCCTGCTGACTCAGAGGTGTTCAGGAAAAATGAGCAGACAGACAAAAAGATAATACAAGTGCAGAAGGATTCTTATTCATTGGTGGTAAATGTTTACAAGTTATGTTAAAAAGTTCAAAAATCAAACATGACTAAACATTTTATAAGAGAACTACTCATCAATGTGTATTTATAAAGTAAGGGTTAAATCAGATGGTTTAACATGTCAAGGCCAGCCTACAGTAAAATCTTCATGGATACCAGCTACATGCAAAACATATTCTACCTGCTAACTGATGTAATGAAGCTTTGGTAGGTTCTCAGGGTAATATTCTGCATGCATGCAGATATGACATACATACATAATTAAGCAAAAAATGTGTGCACATTTGAGGTCTTTTGGATGTATGATTAAGATGGGTATATATACATTATTGTCAAAATTCAAGTACAGAGACAATTTACCGGTACCTGCAACCTTCTCGAAGAATGCGGATTTACGTGTTATCTGTCAACTTCCTGTTTCTAAGCAGCATTATTCTATTTTTGGCCCATTTCAAATGGATAAACATTCACAAATAGCCATGATTAAGTTTTGAATTTAATAAACTATAATTATAGTTTTGTACTTGAAGCTGAGAAATGTAAGGCTTACACGGTATCACCATACTTGTAATTAATTGGCTTTTTTTCTTCACACTGATAACCTATTGTCACCACATCCAAGGCTTTAAGAATCACTTCCTCTCAACCAGACACTAACCATAATGATTCACAGAAGACGGAGCACAGAAATCCTTGCTTACCTACTAGCATGTTGAACATAAAACTGAGGTTGCAGAGGGTAACAAAATATATATCTAATTCTGTGAAAATCTATGAGACATAAGTACAATAAAAACAGAATTACAATACATTGAATACAATAACAGGCTCGGCACAAAATGGGTTAATATGTACAGAGCATTTCTTATTTCCGTATTTTATGAATGATCTCATATACTAAGAGGGATCCATGATAAAAATTTGCAATAATTTAAAAATAATTATGTACTATTGCAGAATTTAATAGTACAAATATTATTTTTTTTAAATCAGAATTACATAAAAAAAAGGTCAAAAAGTGTATCTACAATAATAACTGCAATAATGAATCGGCTACTAAAAGTAGCCTGTAAAGAAAAGTGGGTTGATGTTGATGAATTTTGAAAATTGTTACTGTTTTAAACTGGAAAATTTAATGAGCCAAGACAAAGTTGTCAGGATAGGGATTTTGGAATTTCTATAATAAGCTTTGAAATTTGAATCATCCTAAATGGAAATTGATGCCAATAGACATAAATTAAAACATGAAGTCACTAAAATAAATAGAGTTGCAAACAGCACAAAATTCAAGTGCTTAATTTGCGCTAAAAACTTGAATCTGGTATAATATATACTAAATTTCTCTCGGGCGTCCCAAAAATTTCAATCCCAAATTTTGCGATAGAAACACATGGTCATTATTAAGTAAAATAAATACAAGATTTTGAATGTTCACAGCACACATGCACATATTTGGTCTATTTTAGTGGAGGGTATGCAGAAGTTGTACCCAGTGACCCCAGAAACCATCATTTACTTCAGCTTGATTTACATGTCATTTTAAAGAAAATTTGATCAACACATGAAAATTGACACTCATGTTGATGAGTGCAGTGATTCAAAACTTATTGTTCACCAATTTCTTGCTCATAATGGAATTTTATTTACATGTATGTAACCCACTGTGACATACAAAATTCAAAATTTACTAAGTCAGGGAGAATAAAGAATTCTTTCAACAAAATGAAAACACAGAAGAAAAGTATATCGAATGTTAATTGTAACTTGTGAGAACTGCTAGAATTCATTTAGTACACCCTTTCACTGCCAGAAAATGATTTCCAAAAGGATAAGTAAAAAAAATTCTTAAGTGTATTATCTTATTGAGTAATGGCAACAGGGGGTTAATAAATATATATCTAGGCAGAAATAATGTTTTCAGACACATTCTTACTCTTCTAAAAGAAATATTGCTAAAGATATTCATAGCTATGATGTACTAGTACATGTAGTCAGTACTTTCCTGAATGAAAAACATTTGCCTCATTGTTGACGCTACATAATGACCTAAATACTACCAGTAAATCTATATAATTATATCATGAATCATCAGAAAAGAAAAATGTAGTTTTACCATCCTCACAATAAACAGATTTGAATAAATATAATTCCAGATGAATCTTGACCTCAAAGAAAAACACCAGTAAACACGAAGACAAGATTTCTCAAATGCTAATTCCTCAGCCAGACAGAAGCAAATGCACTACAGGTTGAACAACTGTGAATCAAGGAGACCCTGGCTATTTTTAAATGTGAATAGTAATGAGCTAGTTGTGAGGGCAAACATTCTGTAAAGAAATGACAGAAGATAACCAGTTGCATGTTGTACACCCATGTAAGAAGGATGCACAAGCAGCTCAGTTGATACTGTAAAATCAGATAGACTATCTGTCAACTATTCAAAGTTCAGATTGGAGATGACAAGTCAAGGAATAGATAAATATTGGTATTATTTAATGGGGAGGAATGGGGGCTATCCCAGTCACACCCAAATATGATACATGATGTATCATATATGGATGTGACTGGGATCATACTTGTCAGAATAGTCTCACCAAAATACTGGAGGTCCAGGATTGATATACGGTTAATGACAATGGATAGACTGACTTTTAAAGTTCAACCAATGATCCGACATACATGTAAATACGCTCACCCCTACCCTTCCTATATGAACAAGGAAATGAAGGTATAACAAAGAATCTTAGAAAATCGCAGAACAGATAGAGCTCATGTATAGATGATGTTTGGGGGGATATCATTCCATTACAATAGAATTTTCAATAAAAAATGTAACTAGTAAGACCAATATGATTCATGTCAACACTTTGTCAAAATTCTATTTTTTTACACACTTTCACATTTGTTTTCATTTGAGCTTAACCAATTTACCCAATTGTCAGAACAACAATTTTGATAGACTCAATGTTGAAAGGAATCATCTGATTTTGGAATCTAATGAGAGGCCGATCATGATTGGCAGATGTTTAACCCATCCCTTGAAGATAGTAAATTGCTATGTTCAGAATCATAAGTTCATAACCTAGAGTTTTAATGTTGAATTATAGAGCTAACTGTTATGAAGTAAAGTAGTATATAGCCAAATGTACATAACACAAATTATTGGAATTTATGGGTCAAAAGATAAGGGTTAATATAACATCTAAACTATAGAGCCTGTCACCACTATCATAGTGTAAGCAGTTCTATTTATGTTGTTGCAAATTGCCATGTGAGATATCAAAATAATATAGTTAGTTAATAATGGAAAAGGTTAAAAGACATGGAATGGGGGTTAAAGGGGTTAAATCTCTTATTGCCGACCCTCTTTGATCCAATGTAAGTCCAAGCATCCAATGACCTACAGTAGAGCTCCATTGTTCTAGTTAATTAAATTCACCTGGCTAAGTGGTGGTTAACAAAACACATAAACAATAGTATCCATGCTCTGTGGAATTTGTTTATTAAAATATGTTAGATAAGATCAAATCTGACAAAGCATGTGGTAACTGTCCTTATTGTTCTCAAAGCAAGAAAGAGATGCAGTATAACTTTGACAAAAATGTTGAGGGTGTAGGAAGAGGGAGAAGGTTAGGGATGAGGGGAGCCTCTGGGAGGGGGATAGAAGGTGGGAGGGTCACTTGGAAAGTGTGATACCAGCTCTGGTTCTTTTTGACAGGTTTTAACACATTTTAACAATCTAAATACCTACTACCCGGCTTCACACAATGTCAGATTTATCAGCATGGTGGTTCCCAAAAATATGTTTAAATGAGTGTCAGTAATTTCATTGAAGAAGTTTTTTTTTTTAACTTAATTATTTTTTATTAAAGTTAAAAAAGTTTTGTAAATAATTTTTTTTGGTTAAATTGAGCAAGGAGTTCAATCGGAAAAAATAATTCAAAATTACATTTTTTTTCGAAGAAAAAAATCAGATTAAACCCAAATTCGAACTCTGTATCTGTATTTTGGGCTGAGAAACAAATTAACAAAATTTGGTTACGATCGGATAGAAAATGTTTGAGTTATCGCACCATGCGAAAAGTGTCTACGTGCGGACGGACATAGACGAACGATAAATTTGCTGCAATGCCGGGTCTTTTCAAGTTTTACCCGGGTTCAGTGGGAAGAGAACCTTAGATTTGCTAAAATTCCAAATTGTAGAAGCAACCAGGTTGCAAAAAAGCCAATTGTTATATGAGATCTGCCTGTTCGTATGTGGCCAGTCAACATTCAATCAAACATTTAACCATTTCTTTGCTAAACACTCCTAAATTCAACACAGAGGTAATTTTCTGAACTTATGATTCAATTCCCACCAATGAATAAGAATACTTCTGCACTTGTATAAGTTGTATTATCCGTATTGTCAGCTTATATTTTCTGGTCACCCCACCCCTCCAGAATACTAGTAACACCATTCCCATGTACACTTTTACATTGTACGAGAGATTCCATTTTGTAAAGAAATGGTTGCTAAAATTATTCCATGAGATCCATGAGAATGGAGTCAGACTAGAAGTTAATCAGTTCACAATGACAGACAAAAATGAGTTAATATGAGGCAAAATTGGTTAAAACAAGGCAATATTGGATAATATGAAGAAGAAAACTTCATCTATGAAAGCTCAACTTGGGATTTTAAGTTGACATCAGGGGCCAGAAAATGGTCCAAATCAATGGGAAATAGTCAGACTTATTCCCAATTTCTGACCCTGAAATGACCAACTCACAGAAAATCTCTTATTTTCTAAACAATCAATTGGACTACCAGATTATTTTATGATTATTTTCAAGTCCTCTCGTTCCATTTGCATAAAATAGATATAAACAATCTTAGAAATAGATTAGATTGTTTGATTTCATCGAGTTTCACAATGAAAATGTTGTTCCTATATTTTCTATATACTCCCAATTATAAGTCTCCATGATGAAAAATGTCCCTATGGACCCTTTCCCAAAACCGGTAGAAAAATCCCTGGCTCCACATACTCAAATGTTGCTGTAATGAGCTACTTCCAGAGTAAAATGTATGGACACTTGTTTTCTCAATTGTTAAATTTTGTTTCCCAAATTGCAACTTGAACATGATTTAATTCAAATAAACAATTAAAAAAAAAAAAAATCTAAATTACACAAAAAGTGTATCCAATGCAGGATTTAATGCATAGAGTGCTGGAATTTAGCCTGCAGAGTACTGGGCATTATATTTATAGCAAATTTTTATAATATATCTAGTTTTAACCTGAAAATTATAATAATTGGCTTTGTCAAAAGTTTCCAGGTGCCTTGGATTCTACAAAAGGAAAATCCTTGAATTCACATTATCTTCAGTTGAATCGTTGCAAGCTGTATTCATTTGAACACTTTTGTCAACAAAAGTGACAAAGAAATGAGAACACAATGAATAACTCAATTTAAGTGAAAAATCTTGCCACTGGTGTATAATTTACTATCAAAATTTCTCTCGGGCGTCCCCTGAAAATCTTAACGAAATTTCCTGGCAAGAACATATAATCATTAATCTGTCAAATAAATACAAAAATTTTAATGTTCACATCATACATTCACATATTTGGTCAGTTTCAGTGGAATGTATTCAGAAACTGTACCCAGTGACCCCCAGAAACTGAGTTTGTTAATCTTGTTTTACTAGACAATATGAGCAAATTTTGTTAAGACATTATAAACTACACTCTTGGTAATGAGTTCAGTAAAATCAAATATCATAGGTTCTCAGAAAATACTGGAATTATTTACTTGTATGTACATGCAAGTGCACATTACAAAATTCAAAAAGATGTCAAAATTGACTAAGTCAGACACAATATCAAATATTTCAACAAAATTAAAACAGATGAATAAGATAATAAATGTTGATGATCACTCATGAATAGCAGGAAAATATGTCCAGAATATACCCTTTTGGTGCCAGAATTGTTTAAAAAAAAAAAAAAATTCTGAAAATTTCTAAGTGTTGTAATCTTGTCAAAATACTGTTAAATGGGGGTTAATAAACATCTAAGCTTGAAGAAGTCCACATAAGAAATATTCTGATTCTTATTGACGAAATAATTTTTCAGATAATAGCTACATATTGATGAACTTGGTGAACTCTACTGTCTCCTGAATGAAATAAAAATCCAGCAAACTGAGGAGGCTATGTAATGACCTATATATTGCCAGTAGATCTATATAATTATGAATATGATTCAGCAGAGAGGGAAAATATAGTTTTACCAACCTCACAAACGGAAGTGAGCACAAATCAATCCAGAGAACACTTCACCTCAAGAACAACAGCAGTGAACACCAGTGAGTCAAGATTTCACAAATGCACTATTATGCTATGTCATAACCCAGACAGACACAAATTCACTACAGGTTGAACAACAGAAAATCAAGGAGAACCATTCTATTTTTAAACGTGAATAGTAATGAGCAAACAAACTGTAGAGAAATGAGTGAAAAACAGAAAATAACAAGTTGATGTGTATAGGGGGGGGGGGGGGGGGGGGGGGGGGGGATACAAATGCAACGAAGTTGATATTGTGACATCAAATGCAATATCTGCCAAATTATAATAGATAAGAGTAGAGATGACATGTTCAAAAATAAATTAATTGAAATTATTCAATGGTGTGGAGGGGGGGACTATTATGGAGCAAAGCCATAACTTACACAGTACATTTCATAACAGTCTGTTATTTATGTGTTATGTCATCCACTGGCACTAACTAGTATAGGGGCAGTCCATGCTCCATAGGCTGAGTTTTTTGGTATTGGACAATTCTGTATTATTTGTGTTAAATTAGGAAATGTTATAAATATTCCGACACTACCCCCCCCCCCCCCCCATAATACAATTAAAGGGGAACATCACTTGAGTATTACAAAGAGTACTTTTCATTACAGATCAAAGAGTGCATCTCCCACTATAGAAGTTACCACAGGTAGATGATACTTTCCATGGGGTTCTAAATGCCAAATTTCAGTGAAATATAGCAAAAGAAACACTGAAATGAAAAGGGACATAACCTTCAGAATTGAAGTGTGCTATAATTTATATATCCACAACTAACTCCATGGCCAATTATCTCTTACTACCTGTCACCGCAGTAAAATATCATTTCTTGCTTTGAATAAATATTCCTTAGCAATAAGCAAAATTAATTAATGGGGAACAGTGATTATCTCGATTATTAAACCCACCCACACCTAATGATTGTTAAATCATGGTCATTTGGGAGGTTTAGATCTAGAATTTCTTAACATGAAACTTTAGGCACGGTCAGCTAGAAGCCATCTCAATTCATATTTTTTGGCTTTGGCAAACATTGCCATGGGGTCAGTTTGCTTCAGCAAATGGCTTCGGTATTGCTGATTGTCATAGCCAATTATGAGGGCTGAGCTGTAACAGCCAGAAGACCACAAGATATTTTAATGTATGTATATATACACCATATTATTCATCTTTATCAATAAGTGACATCTGGCCATAACAGGCATCATCTGACCATTGGTCCTGACAGCACCTAAAGTTTGAAGTTAGAAGTTTTCAATCTTAACATCCCTAATGAGTCATACTATTCCATATTAGACAACACATGTGTGAACACATAACCCAGGTTAAAATTAACTCATTCAGATAGTATATTGCATCAGAGAGTAAGTGGGACAATGCCTGATAGGTAAGAGGCATATATATGGATTTTTCTAGGTGAAAATATATTTGTTTGTACAGGCACTGACCAAAAGGCAATAATGGGGTCTAGAACCCTTACATGTACCAGTATTTGTCCCACTGATCCAATATATTGTATAATCAGTTACTACAGAGCTATGGAACCTGGCCAAGAAAGCAAGCACCAGCTAGAGGGCACACTTTTGCAAATCCGCAGATCAATGTATCAAATATGGTATGTTAAGCCACAGCTTTAAAGGATCAGTTTAATTTTTCTATGAAGCAAACACATCCAGATGAGACTTAAACTAGTATCAGTATAATTATAAAAGCCAATTATTTCAATCTGGTCATATGCCCAAGACTTTTGTAAGTACAGTAACAATTTCTATGGAATAGTGACAGGGGAAGTTGGTCATTATAATTTATTAAGCACTTAAAGGCCAACTTAATTTTCAAACCCCCAGATTACTTTATATAAAATATATGCCATATTATATACCATTTGAAAGAAGAAGCTCCAAAACATTGTATTATCAACTTATCCGGTGTAATAAATTGTGGACATGTTGTTTTTGTTGAGTTGCCAATGTGTTTTGTCATCAAGATTGAAGTAAAAATCAGTATTATTTTCAATGCAGGAGGAATAACTCTATATATTAAAGATAGTTTTTCCCCTTCCATTGAAAAAGTTTGAATTCTGTTGCATTCTGGGTGCCAGAGGGGGGAAGTCTTCAGCAATTTTCTTTTTCTCTGTGGGCATCTTCTGAGACACAGATGTTTCAAATAGTGATGAATTACAGTATTTTAATCATATTTTATGCCATAGACTAGCAGATTAGCCCGCCACTGGCGGCATTTGTCAGAAACATGACTATATGAGTGTATATGACACGGGCGCATGCAAAATTGGACCAGATTTGCAGATTAGCCCGCCACTGGCGAGATTCGACCCATGGATTTGGTCGATCTATTATTTTTTTTTTCCAAGGTAACCCTGTACAGGCACGCCGACTGCATGCTGATGCCCGAAATATCATTTGCGGGTACCCGTTTGAAGGTCAATGTCACGTCCTGAGTTGACCATACATAACAAATTTAACGTTGCTGCTGATGCCCGAAATATCGCCGAAGGTCATTTGCGGATACCCGTTTCAAGTATTCCCCATCCCATGTTGAGCGCAGCGATTGAGCTAACAAAGCAATCTCAACTCCACATCCCCACCTGGATAATTACTGAACACTCGACACGTCGCAGAATGCGGAGAACAGATAACTTCCGGAAAGCTTGCAAACAGCCGTATGCGAAAACACAAGGTAATAAAGAGCGTTATTCGGTAAACAAAACCAAATATGGAAAATTAGCTCGCAAACAGCCGTAGGCGAACCCCCAAGGCAATAAAGAGCGTTATTCGGTTAACAAAACCAAATATGGAAAATTAAGGAGCGTTATTGCATTAACCACTCCCTGCCAAGGACGGTGACAGGGGGAAGGGAGAATGGGTGCTCGGACCTTCTGAAAAGCGGTGAGATGACACTGTCCGTGTTATTTTAACCTTAAATAGGAAGTTTGGGCTCAATCGGTCCAGCCGTTTTCGAGTCTATAAAACATATACATATATATATACGGAAGTCTCAAAATATATAGTAGACTAGCCGATGAGCCCGACGTTGTCCGGGCTATTCAAAAACCAAATTTCAAATCGATAGCTCTGCCCGTTTCCGAGATCTGGTCTGCGCATGCGCGAAGCTGGCGTCGCACGGGCTCGGCGACCCGATAAAATTTGTATCCGGGGCAAGATACATTCACATACCAAATTTCAAGTCGATAGCTCCACCCGTTTCCGAGATTTCGTCTGCGCATGCGCGAAGCGGGCGCCGCACGGGCTTGCCAATACGACAACGTCGACCGCCTGGTCAAACTACACACACGTACCAAGTTTCGTCCCGATCAGTGGAGAATCGTAGATTTGTAAAAATGACATACATACAGACAAACATACAGACAAACAGAGGTCTTCAAAATATATATGAGATTGTTATTAAAACCATATATCAAGGCACTATACAAAAAATAATCAGTGACTCGAAAATTAAGTGGGCCTTTAACTTGCAAGAATATGTTAGGCTACGTACGTTGTCATTTTTCCTAGACCTAGAACAGAACCAGACACCAAAAATGATACCATAATCCATATGCATATTCCGGGCCCTCAGTTGGAATTTTGATTGATATCACGGCGGATTTTGATGACTTTTCAAGCAATGTGAATTGGTTCTAATATCAATGCTTAAAATGCGCCTGAGGCAATTTGTGGTCAAATTCACAGCCCTTTTAATTCAGATTGTTTGGCTTCGGCAATCTGCTACGGCAACCCTTTACCGTGGCCCAGTTTGCTTCAGCAAATGGCTTCGGCATTGCTGATTGCCGTAGCCAATTATGAGGGCTGAATTCATAAGTCTTATTACAGTTCTGTCTCCCCAAACAATTCATGTAAAATACATGTAGCAAAATTACTTAAATCATCAAGCACTCTATTTCAAACCAAGTCAGATGTAACACATTACACATGTCCAGCTTGTGCAGAGGGAGTAGGGGTCAACACCTAACACTGAACAATGAGTCGGACAAAAGCTGAATTATAAGCATAAATGAAACAAAACACTAGGATGTCGCTATGGAGCAGCTTCTATTATTCTTGAGATACTTCCATATAATTACAGGGTGTTATGTGATTTTTTTGGATTATAATTGAACAAGAAGTACAGTCCTCGAAATTGGCCATGGCAATAAGCAATTCCGTGGGAAATGTCATGGCAACATGTGAAATCACTAATGCCACATTAAATTTGTCGTGGGACATTTTTCCCAATTTTGAAGGCTGAGAAGTGCTAACTTGGAATACAATTTCAAAATAAAACTCTTCCAATTATTATAATTTTTTCAGATAAATCACATTATTCACATAAAAACATGCAAATTTTATGAAATAAATGAGATACGTGGAAGAAACCCTAATCGGAGTATATGGTACAAGTTAAATTCTTGATGAAATTCAAAAGTCATCATATGGTTAATCTGAAAATTTGAATATCTTTCCTGAGTAAAGTTCAAATGCCTGAATTCCAGGATTGTAGAATTGAGAAAGAATTTAAATCTTAAATAATCATAAATGAAATTGACGTCACCCTATATCAAGATATGAAAACAAAACTGTAAAATTCAAAGCCTGAAGATTGCAAAGCAAGATTTGTGTTAATTTAAGCGAAATATCTTGATGCCGCTTCACTCTAATACACAAATTTCTCTCGGGCGTCCTCAAAATTTATGAACAAAATTTCTTGGGAGGGACATATAACCAATGTTCTGTTAAATAAACACAAGTTTACACATGTTCGCAGTATACATGCACATATTTGGTCAGTTTTAATGGTTGTACCTGGAAGCCACACCCCAATGATCTAAGAAACAACAGAGATAATCCATCTAGTGTTAGTGGCATTTCAATCAAATTTGTGGATATATTGAATGATTCTCCAATAGACAATATCAGGATATCAAAACTACATGTAAATGTCCACAGAATATAGAATCTTACCAAAATTATTTATGTTAATATATATGTATGTAGCCCATTGATTTCAAAAAGATTTTACAAAATTGACTAAGTTTGAATATTACTGAGATTTGTCCAAAAATATTTTATTAACAGCACCAAATATTAAAGAAAAATATAACAATTGTGGATAATTAACCCTTGAAGAACTGGGAAAGTTTACATAAACAACCCTATCATGGCCAGAATATGTTTTCAAAATATTTGTCCGTAAACATTCTAAGTGTTGTATACTGTCAAAACACTGGTAAAAAGGGTTAATAAAACATCTGGACATATAGAACTGTAGTATTTAGTGACATTATAATGATCATAGATGAAATTTTTCTAAAGACAGCCATGTTAGTGAACCAGTGATGACTGTTGGGAAATGACACTGCAAATTGTTCAGACATAATGACCTACATGTGAAGAATACAGAAAATCTATACTAGTATAATGATGCTACTATAAATCAAATCTGACACTAAGAAATAACATACTTTATAAAATCCTCAGAATCAATAAACTTCACCCCAAATGATCATCCTTCACCTTGGAAGTACAAAAGTAGTAAACACCAAATCAAGATTTCTCACTGATTATCCTCCAGCCAGCCGGATGCAAACCTATGTTATGGACAGGTTCAACAATAGTGGTGCAAGGAGGCCCTGGCTATTTATAAACTTGAATAGTAATGAGCTTGATGTGTTGGGGAAATGACAGAATTTAACCAATATGATCTGACAATAAGCATACACATTCAACCCAGTCAAGAGTAGAATATCAAATGCAACGCTTACCAGACAAACATAAGCTTAGACAAAGAATAAGTCCACGAATAAAAAGAAATGGTCAAATACATTGTCATCGGATGGGGAACTAAGGATTTGGTTGAGAGTGGAAATAAGTCAACCAGGTCCAAACTCTTTCCCAGTGAATTTGGTACAGGCATATCTTTACCAGATTTCGAAGTATGCAACAGTAAAACAGGATATTGGTAGACCATGGCATCACAAATGGTAAGAGTAGCATGGAAGTCAAAATTTACTGGAACCATACCTTGTTGGAAGGGGTGGGGGAGACTACTGGGTGTTCAGTGTAAGCAGATGCATAAGGATTAAAATTAACCAAAATACTCCCTAAACACACAAACAGGTAACATATATATCAAGAAGCCCTCCCATTTCTGCATATATTATGTAAATACATATATATGTATACCTCCCGATGCTGAATAGAAGCTGCGACAATTCCGAGACTCAAGTGACATATTAACCCGTTCATGATTGAATCAATGCAACACTCTTTCCTTAAGTTACAAAATTTGAAATCTCGAAAAATTAATAGTTATTCAGCACCTCATAGGACCAGGATCTCAGAAATAATAAAATACATGTATGTCAACTCAGAAAATTACCCATTCATGTATAGAGAACTACACTGTGAAGTAGGTGGTGAAATTTTTTCAGGGATTCAACTAAAGAGAAAGACCATTCGTGGATGTAATTTAGAGGAGGTTTATAAATTCTCAATAATTATGGACTGAAAATTTTTTCAACTTTGTTTAAATTGATGTGAAACACTCCGGTAAGGTGACAAAATAGAAATGGAGAATAATATTGCTCAAAGTAGTTAGTTTTACAAATATTATATCGAAATTAACAACATACATTTAAATTCAGTTACTCTCGATCGTGAAATTGTTTTTGTTAGTTTATCGCCAATAGTTGCATGCCCAATCAAGTAAATATTTACGATTGAGCATAGTTTGGACGATGCTTTCTATGGAGTGGTATGGTCGATTTGCTTGATATTTTTGGCAATGTTAGTAAAATGCTACATTCCTCCAGTTGGTATAGTGCCTGAATACTAACATATTAATCAGTTTCACGCAACCGAACAAGTCCATAATATGTCTAACGCTGTTTATCAAATAAAACTAAATAGCTAAAATCGCCTTTAGTTGTGCAATTCTTTTGGGTGTTTCAAACATTTTGATAGCAAAACTTCCCACAAATAATTATCAATAAATAATCTTCTGTATGAAAACGACTATGTTCATCTTTAATTTTTTTTTACAGAAAGCTGTCAAAGTTTAAGTATTAAGAAACTAAATTGTTGTTATATGACAAGTCATCATTCAACCCAAAAGTATACGGAACATGCCCATTATTAATTTACATTATAACATTAAACATTCAGCAAAATTAAAGATTTATGGAATTAACAGATCTGTGAATTTATACCAGTAGTTGACAATTACATGTACATGAGTATTTCATCTACTAAAGTCCAAGTCAGCCCAACAGCTTTCAAGAGTACCGGAGCGGTAGATGGGTTAACTTGACAGGGAATGGAAAGCTGGGTTATAACTTATAAGTGCATTTAGCATACGTGGTATCGGTAGTTTGTCATCATAAGTGATCAAATTAACCAGGTTGAAAACTATTGTATTAATGGAAGACTTGAAATTGTTATCACTCTACTTGTTGACAAAGAATTATACATAGTAGGGCCCAAGACCCAGCTATGAATATAATACAACCAAGTTAAATTAACATACCGGTAATGTGTTACTGACATAAGATTCGATAGGAATGTCATTAAATATTTATCACTCTTGATACCTGTTGACAAAGAACTACACAGGGTATGTATGGCCAAAGTCTAAGCTATGAATATATAAATAAACAATAGTTAAGTAAACCTAATGCCTTACTGACATAAGAATGTCATTAAATTTTAAACACTCCACATGTTGACAAATAACTACACACAGCATGACCCCAGTCCTAGTTATGTCATGAACATATAAATGAACATAGTTAAGTTAACCTATTAATGCCTTACTGACATAAGAATGTCATTAATTCAACCTACCAGTGAAGTTAAAATACTATCACTACTACCATGTACCCTAATCACTTGAGAGAAATTAAAGGTGGATTATCTCTTTGTAAACATGTATTATATAGTTACAGGGGTATAAAATATTAGATCTGAATCGAAGACCCCTGTCCGGAAATGCTTCTATCGATTAATTAAAGGTGTGGTTGTTTAGCTAACATACACTAGTGGTTACTGTTAACAGAGACCAGACATTTTATGGTGTAATTTTGTCACAAATAAACATTAATTATACTCATTATCGCTTATAACTATGGAATAAAACAATACAACCAATCAATCTGGGATATTTGACGTTCGGTACATAGCCATAGAACAGCATAATGCTCTCTATCGCTATATGGTATCACCCGAATGGTCTGTTCTAAAAATAGACAAATAAACGGTCCCAATAAAATATTCGAAATAAAATCAATATTAATTGATAGAAGCCTTTCCGGACAGGGGACTTCAGTTCATATTTATTATTTTATAACCACGCAACTATTTCAAATTTGTTATTTAAAGAGATAATCCATCTTTAATTCTATAGCCACCATCACACTATTACTGTTTACACTGCAGGTTGAATACTAGCAAGTCATGAGTCCAAAAAATTGAGAATAATCAATACTAATCAGTGGATGTGATGGAAAAAATGTAGTAACCAAACAAGCTTGAGTGATTAACCCTTCCATGACTGGAGCTTCCTGAAATTTTGTGAAAACCCTGTGCTAATGCATTCTCTTATATATGTGAGTCTCGCATAGGGAGCCTTGCAAATATAAGAGAATACATTGGCCTAACAATATTTACATTGGCCTCGTAAGCCAGTGTATTCTCTTATATATGCTAGGCTAACTATGAGAGATTCCCATATTTAAGAGAATGCACTGGCACAGGATCTTTAAATCTGCACCAGCGCAGCTTCCGTCATAAAAGGGTTAAGTGCACAGCCCTCATAATTGGAAACGGCGTTCAGCAATGCCGAAGCAAATTGCTGAAGCAAACTGGGCAATGGCAGAGGGTTGAATGATAGAGGTGTTGATCATTGTATGTTCATTGAACCGTACATACAATTAGCCAGCTATAAAATAACTTTGTTTCAACTGTTAACAAGTTTATGAAGATATTACATGGCAATTATATGAAAACCTGGAAAGCAATTCTCATGCAGAAAAATGCATGTACAAGTTGTTTACAGTGAGGCAGCTAGAGGACAATCCTAGAAAGTGTTTGTCATGACTTGCCACCATAATGGCAACATTGCTTGAACTAACACATTTAAATACCTCAACTCAAATTCAATAACCATTTAAAACCTATCTCGGAGTGCAACACTCATTAAAATCTCATATTAAAATAAATAATATCAGCTGGAATTATCATGAAACACTTTTCCTGCAGTTATTTTTGCATGAAAATTGCACAGAAAATTATAAGAAAGACCACCACAGATTTCAATGCCCCACCAACGAGTTTGGTAGGGTGTTTTGTTAGAACTGATCCCAAATTAGGTACCATATTTGGAGGTACTGGGTATGAGCCATGTCTGTTTAAGAAATCAACTGATTGTACCGTTTCATTTGATTTTACTGAATAAATAAAAAAGTTTAGAAATCTAAACATTGCTTCTCATTTTCTTGCAAGGATAAGAAAAGGTTAAAGGGTATTTCCACCACAGGTAATCAATTTTAATATCACGATCTGGGACAACATTGAACATACTGGTACATGTATGCAAGTTCATAAATAGTGGCAAAAATATCTCTCATAAGTGACCACATGGAATTCAAGGAATAACTCCCATAATATAGTTTTTCCTAGCTTGGTACAGATGCAGAATTACTTAATTTCTTTCGGGCGTCCCCAAAATATTTTGGCAAAATTTGGGAAATAATCTACACAAACACTGTTCTCTCTGTTTGACTAGATTTCCTGCTTGTTCACGGACAGATAAAGAAAGATTATCAGAATTTCCAACCCTTAACATGGTGTGGTAGCTAAATGTTTCATGAGAAAACATTAGTTTAGAAAAAAATTTGGGAACACTGGAAAAATGCATAAATTGAATTGTTTCACGATTCCTGCATGCTGTACAGTTGAAATTTTAAACCATGATAATGCAGAAAACATTTGGAAATTCACCAAGTCAAAATTCTTTAATCCACGATGATTTGTTATTAAATTGATTAACTTCATGTACATGTAGAAGTGAAAACATTAAGAGAATATTTATTCCGAATTATCCACCAACAATGGAAAAACAAGGATTTCCGAGAAACAGGTATTCCTAAAGTACATGCAAGTTGACAAAATAAATCTGAAAGCCACCAACCTGAGTCATATTTTGCATGACTCATCAGGGTTTAATATCCTTACTGTAAGTTTTCAGATATCTGTTCAATGAGAAGTATAATGCCCTCATACTTGTGCAATAAACAACCACCCACTAAGTATTCAATTAAATTGGAACACAATGAAGAAATCTTTGATGTACTACAACCAGGAAATATTGCCTGCTAAATATAGGTACTTGTATCTCTATCTGTCTATCATTAATTACTATTATTTGATGTAAGGAAAATTCCAATGTCCTTTTAAAGTATGAGGTATGTAAGTGCAGAGTACAGCACACTAATCCTATTGAACCATCATAGATCATTAAAACACCAGGATAGAACTTATGCTACTACACAACTCAGATCAAAACCAAAACACTATACTGATACAGGTTCAACAATTATATATCATGGAGTCTAGATCTACTTGTAATATATTAATATTAATCAGCTCAAATTATATGATAGGAGTTAAAATGGAACCAACTGCTAGTTTGATTTCAGATAACACAAATAGTGTAGTCAGCAAAATGGATGATTTGAAATGCAAATATCAATGACATTAACCAATATTCCTCCAAATCCTCAAACTATTTTAAATACTGCAATTGTTTCCATTCCATCAATTTAAGAACAATGTTAACCCCACAAAAATGAAAATTCAAGCAAAATAAATTTTTAATGCAATCGCAAGCACTCTTTTTCGGTTTTTAGAATCTCCAAGCACAAATAGTGCGAGCAATTGTTTATTTTCAATGAAAACAAACAAGAGATATTTTGCTGACTGCCTGACTTCATTCAAAAATAATATTTATTGGTTTTCAAAAAAAAACTAAAAAATTATTATCATGATGTCCATGACAAAAGAACATCCATGGCTCATTTAAAACTTTTTACATATACACAATTGCACATGTATGTAATGGGAGAAGTTGAATATAGAAATAACAAAACATGTACACAGGCTAAATTGAGAAATCAGTGTATAATATTTTGAGATTTACCTTAACATACACACGTGTCGTGTGGTTTGCTCTTGGTTAACCCATTGATCAGTCAGGCAGGATAAATGGTAAACCAGATTTTTGGGCCAAGTTCCCCTAGAAAACTTGATCCGCATACTGGTATTTGAATAAGTATCACATAAAATTGCTCTTGGGCACACTGTTCGGTACGGTGAATTCTTGTGGTCAGTGATATCTCCTAGCAAGCCATTCGAAGTGTATTCTATAATACTATTACTTGCTTTATAATGTGCAATACTTTTGAGATGGTCCCATTATGAAAGACAGGGAAAGCAGATATAAACAATATTTATTATGGGCCAAACAATAACGGTAATCTGGCTTAATCTGGTGCAAATTAATTATCGGAAAAGAAAGTTAAACCTATAAAGGTCTACTTGTAAATCATCTGATATATGTGGCATTTAGACCGGTATGTATGGCATGGTTTGTGAAGAATACTAGTAACATTACAATGATAAAAATATTGTTATACTAGACAGTTCCTTGGTGACATCAAATGGAATCCATAAAATTTAGATCCTCTTTGTGTCAGACATTTCTGTTGTCGGGAGAGTTTTTGTGATCCCACTAGTTTAATAGATTAAAGTTTAGCAAGGGAAGCCTAACTCTCTTAGTATATAGCGTTTGTCGAGTTGAGTTCTCGTAAGTTGCTTGTTAAGTATGATAACTTAGGTATAAAGTATTTGGTATACTTCTGAACCAAACTCGAACACGGATAATAGGAACGCAAAACGAAGGCGTGTTCTATCACATCCCTCCAAAAAACACGATAAACCTCCACACGTGAAAATCAATATCCCCCTAGACAAAATTCCTTTACACAAGGCCACGACCCACCACCTATCTTTTTAAACTCTTACAACAAGAATCCAACAACATATTAGGGATATATCAAATGCTCACACAAGCTAGTCAGTAAACACAACTACCACTCACATCGTGTCACACGTCTCACATACTGAATCAGACATCGAGAACAAAACACCTGACGTCGGCAAAACATAATAATTATAAAACTGGACGAAATATCCAAAGGGCATGAACAGGTCATGCACCTTAGGGTGAATAATCTTAATCCCCACTAGTTTAATAGTTTGAAATATTCCAAAATCATTATCACTATAAAAAGGCTTTTCCACGTCACTATCTTCTGATTTGCTATGGCTGTGTTCTGCAGTGATTTGTGGTTTGCTGACTAACTTAATACTTTTGAAAGTAATGGGATTTTACTTTTTAGAAAGTAATGGGATTTCACTTTTATCGAATGTGCATGGTGGCTATTCAATTGTCTAGGTTCACTCAAGACTGTTGAAGATTGGACGTGTTGCCGTGAGTAGCCCATGTTTGCTTTGACATAAACCAGCTTGTGATATCGGTAGAGTGAGATGCTAATTTACCCTGAAGACCATTCCCATTAGTAGGGCCTGACGAATCGGCAATTTCAACATCAAATCGAATCTCGAATCAAATCATGATAATGATTCAAAATCGAATCTTTTTCAAACACTTTAGTAGATCCGCGGGTACCGATCAGTGGGAGGGTACGAGCAAAATTGGGGGCAAATGTCCGATGATTTTATAACGTCAGTGAGATAACTCCAGGTTACGAAGGAGGCTCATTAAATTGCTATGACATGATATCAACAGTATTTATTCACAGTTTAAAACAGTTTAATATATGAGAATGGCACGACATCATTTCATATTGTGTGCACTACCACTATGCGTGAAGTTCGTGAAAAGTAAGCAGTTTGGAACTTTGGAGTAAATGGTGTCTGATTCGAGTCATTACAAACAGAAACTTCTGCGCATGTACGCTTGGGAATGGCACACACGCAAACGGGAATACAGGCACTATAGTATCCCAACTTGGGCCTGTCCGTCTGATCAATTGAGTTGTCATGAAATAGTCAACAATATTCCATTTCCCGGATAACATATCTATATATGCTGTTTAAAGATGTTGGTCGGATTTGGAGACGACATGATGCAGCCCAAAATGTTTATTTAATATATTTATATCGTTTTAAATTTTAAATAAATTTTTTTTATATTATTTGATTGAGCTGAGTAACGCAATATATGCCTTTCTGGTAAGAATGTCAGATACCGAACTACAAATATGTCCCACAAGAAATTCACTCAGCTGGGGCCGGGCTATATCGCGACATTGCTGGTTTTATGTGGTGGAGGAAACCGTGTGCGGTACGATAACGGTATAACCGTGATGAACACACGAACCATCACAGACCTACATGCAGATTGCACGAGTTGCACCGACCTTCCACGAGTAACGTGAGCAGTGAGCTATTGGGCAACTTACCCTATATACACATTGGACCAGGGAGGTCCCAGATGGTCACGGAAGGAGACTCAGGTTAATTATTGGGGATATAATGAACAATTCTTATAGATAATGCAGTCTATTCCCAGCAATAGAGGACAAGTATACAACGATTCTAAATATCCCGAATCACCCGACCGCTTTCGAATCGAATCGACGTAGGATTCGGAATCGAATCTCGAAGCTTCGTCGGGCCCTACCCATTAGTCTTTCATAGCGGACTTTGCGCCCAGATCAACTTTATCCTGCATATCAGCATGGAATTATATAATTATCAGAAAGAGTGATGTATTATAATAAAATCTTTATGATAAAATAGACATTGAATATGTCATGCAATTAATTAGAAGTAACCATGTTTATGATTTTAAAAAGACCCGACTTCATACAAAGTCTATTCGGCAACAATCGGATTTTCACAGATGACAGTTTCGACTCTTGTGACAGATCGAATGCACCCAAACAACGAACATGTGAATGCACACAATGTACTTTTATTCCAATATTCTATTGCTATTAGTAAGTTTTTAAATGGTAAGCGTTGTCATTACTGGTTAGTTAAACATTTCATACAATGGAGATGGATATTTTAAATCTTATTTACAATAACATGCTATTTTGTTTCCAAAGGGCGACCATGGTATCTAATGTAAACAAACTATACATACCTGAACAACGGAATAAGCAGAGTTCACTTTGTGAAGTCGAACAAGTTTGAAATCTTTCAAAATGATGTCAACATTTGTGATTAAATATATTTTTCACTTTAAATAACCACTTTCAAATGACAAATTTTGTGGAGTTCAGAAAAAATTCAAGTTTTCTATGGAATAAACCAGTTTATTGTAAATTGAGAGGTAGAGGGTCTTCATTGAAAGGTGGGAGGGGATATTGGGGTGTCAACCTTGAAATTTCTAACTGCACACCCATCCCCTACCCAAATAGATCATTGCCCATTACCTCCCAACTAGACCAAGCTAAATTAGAACTGGTACCTCAAGATCTCCAACTGTTGGAAATTTATCAAAACCTTACTGATAATACTGGTATATATCAAAATTATTACATGTCAAATAGGAATCTATTTACAAGTACCAAACATGAATTCATAGCATAGATACAGGTATGGTGGGTGCAGGAGTGTTAATTCTCCTATCTCTGCCCCTATTTGAACAAAATGTAAAACCCAATCTATGAGATCCATTGACCTAGTAATTTCAAATGGTGTATTATAGAAGTTGAAGTGAGTTCATTTTCCTTAAAATAAGTTACAAAATTTAGGGAAGGGTTATCAACATGGCAGCTCTAATAATTGTTCTTTGAAATCTGACATCACCAAAATAAATCTTCAATACTGGAGGCAATAAAGATATATATAATAGCCTATATAAACATTATATTTAACACCTGCCTGTGTAACTGCATAGAACACAGCACATAGGAATTAATCTAATACAAATTGAAATGAATGACACAAATAAACATTATCCAGCCATTTTTGTTATTTGTTTATCAAACACTACCATATACGATCTCATGTCATACACAGGAGACATTGGAGAGAATGGCAGATAGACAAGCTTTATATTGTGTCAGTGAAGGAGATGACTTCTCAAATAATAATGTGGCATTAGGAATGTGAAAAAACAACATTTGTAACAGGGGTACATGTACTTTAATACTTGACCCTTCCAATAGCAAGTACGATCTGTCGGTTTGTGATTTTGAGCGAAGAGTTAAATCTGGATTTTTTTTAATTTTTTTTAGTTATGTCCCTGGCTCCGCCCACATTTGAACCAGTGGCGTCATTTGAACAAATATGAACCCCAGTCACCCAAAGACCCTTCATACCAAATATGAACCCATTTGGCCCAATGGTACTTGAGAAGTCGTTTTAAGAATTACTATGGAGGGAAAATGTTGACCCAGTGACCTCATTTGAACAAATCTGAAAGTGAGTCACCTTGGGAACATCCACAGTTCCACACCAAATATGAACCCGACTACTACAAAACCGTAATTGAGCAAACACATGTATTTTTACCTCTGGAAAAAGAAAGCATGTGCACACATGTAAAGTAGTTTCGTACTGCTGTATAAGTTACCGATTTAGGTACAGGTCTTTTGTTTGGTGAACGCTTTGAAACGGATTATAACAGGTGTCTGATTAGATATCTAAATGCTTATTTTACACATTTAGTGCACAATGCTGACTTCATTAAGAACTAAGAATTAGAGCAGTGACACTTTGTTTCAACAACAGTTTATATTGTTCTGAGTCAGACTCTGTTTAGGCCTAAAAAAAAGATGTTTGTTTCCGCTAACGCGACCGACCTATTTAAAAGCGCCGAGTCTAAACTTTTTATTGTGATCGAAAAACGGACTTTTAACAAATAATATTCAGATACCATTATTTTTTTAAAGTACGTTTTTCGATCGCAATAAAAAGTTTAGACTCGGCACTTTTAAGTAGGGTCGGTCGGGTTAGCGGAAACAAACATCTATGAAAATCACCACAGCGGAATGCATTTGATATTCTTATGAAGAAAGAAATATATATCATCCGTAACTCTGAATCTGAGTTTCTTTTTTCTATATCCCATGGGCTGACCACCTTGAGACTAAGAAGTCCATAATGTGGGCTCATATCAAGTATTATACACGTATTGTTAAAAATATAGAAAAATAAAAATATTTAATAAAAAAAAGTTTTTCCTGCCTACCGTCCATATTTTTTCAGCTCGTTAGCGGAAACAAACATCTTTTTTTTAGGCCTTATACAACTATTGTACAAACACTAATTCATTAAAGTTCACGATGGTGCTGCACATATAGTCACCCTTGCAGTTTTAATTTATCTTCCACAATGAATGAGCCATCACAAAACAACAGTGTACTGAGTTGAATTTAAACAAGAAAGTGAAAATTATTAAAGATCTCCAGCCAACATACAAAGAGCTCAGCACAGGAACAATCCTGGAGGTTTCAAATTGGGAGTAGTACAATAATGCCCTAAATAATCGACTCCTTAAAGGTACGGTTGGCCTTGGCGGTGGGTATCCTGTAAAAATATTTCCACCTGTCAGAAACCGCCACAAACAGAAAGAACATCAAAATGTAGACAGACTTTGTCCGTATACAAATAAGAAATATCGCATACACAGTATGTTATTGTCATTTGTTTGACCATTGTTATGTAAACAAAAGCATAAAAAGTTACTTTTCTGGTGTTTGTTTATATTATGATGGTAAACATAAAGAGCGTTCTTTGTTGGTGAATTCCTGATATGGAACAAATAAAGAGCGTTTGTGCCATTTTTGTGTGATTAGCCAGTAGCATTGTGCTGTCTTCTGTAACACAATCAGTCTCTTGCTTAGGTAAAATATAGTAGGTATTTATGATAACATGCTGTTTACGCGATAGTCATGGTATATATGAACGAAACTGTATGCATTTTAATGTTTTTCTGTTTACGGTGATTGGAACAAATATGAATATTTTCGACAACTAAGGCCTCACGTGCCTTTAACCACAGCAGAATTATGGGTAATTTTTTAGATTTAGGTGGAAATATGGCTTGTTGCCATTCATCGGAAAGGTCTCACTGAAAGATAAAAGGAAGGGCGAATAATTTAAAAAAAAAATTAAATTATTTTTTTTATTACAAAAGTAAACAAAAAATTCTTGCAAAACATTTTTTTACATTGAACAAGGAGTTCAATCTATAAATTTTTATTTTATAAAAGGCCCATAACTCAATTGAAAAAAATCGGACCACACCCAGGGGGTAGTCGAACAAAATTTGCAGGCACGTATGCTGATTTTTGACTTTCGACCCTTGTTGGGACCCACCCACGTGTCCAAATTTTTTTCCGTTTTCGGCAGTTTTTTCCGACCATTTTTGGACAGCCTGACACACGGTCACCCCGACCCCCCTTTTAACACTAAAACAGAGATTTGCGGAAGGAAATTAACTGTAACCAAGTGTATGTGAATTTCTGTGCTTACTATTAGTCATGGATGTTAACATTGACATGTAAATAGGAACAAGTCATTTTGGGGTCATTCGGTCAAAAAAAACATGGCTGCCAGCAGCCATCTTGGATTTAAAAATTCAATCCATTAGCATGGGCTGCAGGCTATACTGTTTGTCTGATCATCATGAAATTTGTCAATTATGTTAATATTGACATACAGATGTGTTTTAAGCCAAACTCATTGCAAAAACAGTCAAAAAGACTTGCAGGAAAAATATTTTGGAGTTGCGGAAAAAATTGTTTGTTGGTCCTAACGACCACCCACCCACCCTGGCATACGTGCCCGGAAAAAACTTTTTCCACCCCCCTGCCAAACCCATATAATAATGACCAGTTTTATATAGCGATTAACCAATTACTTGCTCTAACACGCTTGGTATAATATTACCCTAGTCATTTGTACAAGCCAACCAATGAAACGGCTGCAGCCATTGCAGGCGCTGCTCTAGTATTATCAGAACATGCTCTGATACTCATCAGTATGACAAGCTGACTGGTACTCTTTAAACGCATGAGTGATGCGAGCCGAGAGGGATCCAGGGATGTTTTGATACCTGTTACAGGTTTGGGCGCCCAAACTGTGGAGACCCAAATGTCCCCAAATTCCAAGTGGATAGTATTTATTCAAGTTGGATTTTCCATATTTTCAAGGAATTTTTCTATAACTCAACAACATGTAATGCAAATCATCAACCTGCAGATGATATATTCTATTATACAGAGCCTTTATTTGCACAATCATGTGTCCAGTACTGAATTTTTTAACATCCAAATTTATATGGGGACATACTCAAATACAGAACAGGTGTCCCCAAAAAAAAACTCTGGATCCTTCCCTGGATGCGAGGCCGACACAGTACGAGCAACCTTGCTCAAGGGTCACAAGTTCTCACAACTTGGCGCAGGTTTTGAAATAGCAAGCAATAGAGATGGGCGGTTTTGATTTTTTACGTTCGGTTTCTTTTTTTTTGGGAGAAAAAACCTCGGTTTCGGTTCGGTTTTCGTTTTTTTTTTTTACTAGATAGTGAAATTATACTGAAATACATACAATTTGATTATATACTTTCAAAGTAACCGTAATTAGAGTCAATAATGTCCCAATAACGTTGAATATTGGAGGAAGGAACTGCGATCACCGGTAAACAACGGGACAAAATGCCGACGCAAAATGAATCCAATGCGATAAGATCATAAAGATGATACAATTCGGTATTTAAAAAAATAAACACCCACATCTTCACTGTTCAATGTTCATCCCTTTCTGACATGTTTAAAACATATTTATCATATTATAAGCATTATAGTATCTGAGAATTCAACCGCAAACAGCAAATTCACAAACAGTGGGCATCCTTGACCTGACTGTGTAACAATTCTTGACACGTGCATGATTGACCCACATTCAATGACTGCGGTGTGATCACTTTGATGTTGCGACATAGTTTACAAGCTGCACATGGTTTGCCCAGATTACGTCACATCGGAATGTCCAGACGATCAAAGTGTTCATACCATTTACTTGGTTTAGTTTTCGACTGTCTGGCCAGGTTGCTGGTATTTGCATGCTCTGATACGTTTTTATGACATATTAAGCAGTGACATTTTTTGGAGTCGTCTCCAGTTAGACGCGTAAAATAACTCCAAACAGGGCTTTTTGTTGAACCCTGTTCGTTATTTTGTTTAGGCAATGTTTTGATATTATAACAACACATATCTGAGACGAAATGGACACATTCCGATATAATAATGATCAGAGAGGCCGATAATTTGATAACAATATCAACTAATAAGTACCTGGGGAGGTATAATAAGTAGATTTAAGTGAAAAATAAACATATATAATAAAACCGTAATGTCGGTTTGAGCAGAATCGCGTCGGTCGGTTTTCGGTTTATTGTCAAAAACCAAAACCGAGTTGTTTTCTCGGTTAACTGCCCATCACTAGCAAGCAATTCGACAATTGCAAGTTGATCAAAGCGGCCAAGCCACTGCTATGTGGAGACTCGATGGTCGGCGACGTGCTGCGAACCCATATCGATGTACAGCGAATACAAGTCCGACACGCTAAACACCGGACCACGGACCAAACCCATATTCGAACTCGATCTGTATTTTGGGCTGAGAAACTCACATACCAAATTTGGTTCCAATCAGATAAAAAATGTTTGAGTAAAGGCAGCATGCATGAATTCTAAGTCGAAAAAGGGCCACAACTCTGTAAAAAAAAAAAAAACTCTGACCAACCCATATTCGAACCCAATTTGTATTTTGGGTTGAAAAACCCATATACAAATTTGGTTCCAATCGGATAGAAAATGTTTGAGTTATCGCATTATGCATATATTGTCTACAGACGGACAGACAGAGGAACGACGAGTGGTCAATCCAGACGTCGACACTATGTGTAACATACTATGGTATGGGTACACATAAAAATCATTCTCAAGAAACTGGCTATGTGAATATTGTCCCCTTTTTAAGCTTTCTTTCGCATAGTCAGTTTCTTGAAATGTGGAGAGTTTTCTTTTCGCAATCAGTGAAACACACATTCTTTGAGCAACCTGCAATACAGGATTGTTTGTCTTAACAAATCTATGACTTGGTCCGTTTTATGGGGCTGGGATCCCTTCAAGTGCATCATAAAATTTTGCGAAAATCAAAATATAGCATTTCTACAGCGAATCAGCTGCTTTTACGAGAATCAAACTGAGAATCATGATTCTGATTCTCATCAGATATTAAGCCCTGCCTATGCAGTGACCCTGTCTTCAACCAGATATGGGGGTGGTTCAAAATTATAGCCTAAATTCCAACAGAGTGACAACTGGTCAAGTTCAAGAAAATCTTACACAGTAATATGGCCGGTGACACTGCACAAACACTGATCACCCATCAACACAAATTTTTTTTTTAAGTCGGTCAAAGTTGAAGTGTGATTTTTGAAAATGGCAAATTTAACAATCAAGCGACATTCAGAAGGTTAGAAAATTAAGTTAAATAAAGGTACGGTTGGCCTTGCGGTGGGTATCCTGTGAAAATATTTACACCCGTCAAAAACCGCCACAAAAAGAAAGAACATCAAAATGTAGACAGACTTTGTCCGTATACAAATAAGAAATATCGCATAAACAGTATGTTATTGTCATCTGTTTGACCATTGTTATGTAAACAAAAGCATACAAAGATACTTTTCTGGTGTTTGTTTATATTATGATGGTAAACATAAAGAGCGTTATTTGTTGGTGAATTCCTGATATGGAACTAATAAAGAGCGTTTATGCCATTTGTGTGTGATTAGCCAGTAGCATTGTGCTGTCTTCTGTAACACAATCAGGCTCTTGCTTAGGTAAAATATTGTAGGTCTTTGTGATAACATGCTGTTTACGCGATGGTCATGGTATATATGAACGAAACTGTATGCGTTTTAATGTTTTTCTGTTTACAGTGATTGGAACAAATATGAATATTTTCGACAACTAAGACCTCACGTGCCTTTAACTGCCACAATTTGCTGCATTTACCATGCTCTCAATTCGCTAAAAATATCAAAACGATCTGATGAATAACATTATGTCATAGGAGATACAGGTGGGACTCACTTTTTTTTTAGGTGTTTATAATTTTTTAAACTATAAATATTATCCTGCATTTTATCACAATAAAGCAACAAATTTCTCAAAGGGGTCCATTTCAAAAAGACTACATTTTAGGACTGAGGAAATCAAGCATCATATTAAATATGAATATAGCAAACTATTGATGGTTCGTGGCTTATTATCCTGGAATATTAAAATTTCGTAACTTTGCACCACATTTTATTATTTATTTATTAGTGTCATTGGGGGATGATTGGAATTGACATGCAAATGCTGCAAAGGGAAAAGAAAACTAAACCCGATCATGTGGACCTTCTGCTCAAATGAAGCTGCTGCAGTGTTTTCAGTTAATATTGGAATAAGAAAACTTATTAGGCTACTTAACATTATATCTTCCCAAAACAAAATACTCAGGACAGTAGTGACGCATGATGTGGGATATTAACAAAAATTATGTCAGATAATAATTCATGATTCATTCCAAGTCCAAATGACCTAATTTGAAAGAAATATCAAAGACAATTGGTGGAGATTAAACAGATTTGGTCTTGTAAATTGACATAATAATTTTAGTGCCAATGAATGGGATTTGCTGAAGCACCGAATTGTCAAGTCGTTTATAAATTTTCAGTTTCCAAGATGGCGGTTTGACTTTCATGTTGGAAAAAGTCCACAATCATTCCGGATCAAGAAAAGTCTTTTTTGTCTAAGTCAGATACGACCATATAGCCTTACACATATCACCCCATTGTTCTCCATGATCGAAGCACATCAGACATGAAACCTTAGTTTATAATTTGACAGATTACATAGAAATTTGAGAAGAAAGTTCCCGGTCTGAAAATTTATGCAATTTCGCCATTGCGTCGACAACATTCGAAATTACGAATGCGCTCAACGCAATTGAATAATATAATATAATAAGGAAAGCAATTGAACACACAATGGAGAAAGCATGTTGAGTAAATAACAGTACACTCATATAACAACATAGTTATCTCACTTTGTAAATGGTAAAAATATTGTCACTGTCAAACCAAACGTCTAAAATAAAACAGACGCCATTTTTGTTCAAAACCGATTTCCATTGCATTGTGGGTAACGCGTGCGTGTTTGTCGGCATTTCTTTGATGTATATATTGGCACTTCGCCAGTAGCGATAATTAGGTCAAAATTTATATTTAGAAGCAATCTGGCAGGTTTTCGGTAAACAGGGACGTAATCCAAAAAAATAAATATATGATAATGGGACGTTTCAGCAACGTCGGCGGGTACGCTTACATGTGCGGCAACACAGATCAAAGGTTCATCCAAGTTTGAGATCCACTGTGCGCAGGTCAAAGGCTGATCTCAGGTCTACTGTGGCTTCGCATGTAGAGGGTGACGTTACGATATAAAAACATGTGTTTGTATAATATAGTACATTGTAGGATTCTACCCCATCTGATGGGGGTGCGCCGACAAGTCAACGGCGGAATTTACTCATACCATACCATACCAATGGCGAAACAGCGAGAGGGATGAGGGGGGGGGGGGGGCGAGAGGGATTTGGGGGGGGGGGGGCGTATATGTCATAACGTACCACCACCAACTCGTACCCTTCTTCAAAATGTCAACTCGTACCGCATTTATATTTATTTATATATACCGGTATGAATCGGACGGCTGGTTCAATTGGGATAAGTTAACAAGTACCAGTATAATATGCATTAGGGCCTATTCGCCAACAACTGTTTCATTCACTGCTTAAATTTCTACTTTCTATTGGGGAGTGGTATTTATTATGTGACTTATATAGCATACCACCACTCATGGAGGATAGATATATAGATAGATAGATAGATATGTGATAGATGTGTTACATGTGTATTAATATGTGCATTCCGATGGGTTTTAGTTACATTATTCCTGGGCTAAATTGTAGATATATATTTTTAAGCAAAAGGGTTGAACACTGTCACAGTGACAATATATACCGACCAGTAATATAGCTACGCAGTTGTATAGGTCTACGCCTGCTGGGCCAAACTCAAAAGTTATTTTTTACCATGGAACTGTACTAGAGTACTCTACCATATTACAGTTGGTACAACCATGATACTACCACTGTGAAGTTACAAAAGTATTATTCACCATGGAAATGTACTATGTTACTCTACCATGTTACAGTTGGTACTACCATTGTAAAGTGTTATTCATCATGGTGCTATTGTAAAGTATTATTTACCATGACACTGTTCTATGGTACTCTGCAATGTTACAGTTGGTACCATGTCTACCATTGTACTGTCTTTTGCCATAGTAGTGCACCATGATGGTAGTGCACTGGATTTTCTACTATTTTGCAGTTGAAAAAACTACCATAGTACTACCATGGTATAGTATGGTATTACCATGATACTATGAGTACTAACTATATTTCATAATAGCACATTACACAGTTGAGGTGTTTTCTATCGTTTGCTGCAAGAAGAAAATCATGTTTCGTCAGTTAATCAGTACAAAACAATTGTACCCGGTGTCATACTCCAACGTTTACAGAAAGGGGTAAGAATATTATTAGAACTAAGTCAGTTAAGTCAAGAAGAGTTTAACCCTTTCATGAAGGGAGCTGCGCTGGTGCAGCATTAAAGACCCTGTGCCAGTGCATTCTCTTATATAGGCAAGTCACACATAGGGCACCTTGCATATATAAAAGAATGCTCTGGCATACAAGATTAGGGTAAATATTGTTAGCCAATGTATTCTCTTATATATGAGAGGCACCCTATGGGCAACTCACATATATAAGAGAATGCATTGGCACAGGTTTTTCGCAAAAATTGAGGAAGCTCCAGTCATCAAAGGGTTAATACTGTAGGTAATCACATGTGTCATAAGTGACCTACAATGTGTTGTCTCAAATTTTAAGGCTTCTAAAAACCATTGTAGTACTAAAAAGTACCCTGGTATTACCAGCGATTACGTTCATGGTATTACAGTGGTAAACTGGCACATGATATAATGGCCATTTTATATATATATATATACCATGGTAGTGTACCCTGATATTACCATGGTAAAGTAACACCATGGTAAACTACCATATGGCCGTTATATATATAACTAGCCGACGTTGTCCGGGCTATTCAAAAACCAAATTTCAAGTCGATAGCTCCACCCGTTTCCGAGATCTCGTCTGCACGGGCTCGCCAATATGACAAGGACGACCGCCTGGTCAAACTACACACACGTACCAAGTTTCGTCGCGATCGGTCGAGAATCATAGATTTGTATAAATGACATACAAACATACAGACATACAGAGGTCTTCAAAATATATATGAGATGTGGTAGTATTACTATGGTAAACTACCACATTATATATATACATGAATATATTTGATATTTATATATTCGATCAGATGATGATTGAAAGTGGCTGATGTAATAGGTTAAGCGAGTAAAGGTCTACACAAGTGAAAACTAGCAAGAAATGCCTCCACATAATTCTAAATAGATATAGCTAAACATAAGACAGCATGTGTATGATCAAGGTCTATGAAAGACTAATGTAGCCGACTGGATTATTACTGGCATATTGACACATCAGGACCTTGGTAAGCATAAATACCAGATATTTTCTACATCCCCAGATAGGTCAATGACGTCAGTCCAATGGCAGGTTGCGAATGTCAGCTTAATAGCTGGCTTGTTCGTGTCGGCACGATGTCATTGTCTAGGGTAGAGGTGGTTGACAAAAGCTAGGTCGGTGCCGGTACTAGCACTGTGTGACGTCAACTTATTTATGACAGAATTGAAGGATGGCATTATATAGTTGGCTGCTGACAAAAAAAAAGGCCACAAAGAATATGCCATACAGCCACAAATATGATGTCACTATGTGCCTGGTCTCAGGCCTTAATGGTCACACACATATGCTACATGTAAATTATTTAGCTTTCGAAACACCAGATTACGTTTGTTTTGACCGTTCACATGGCGAAGCAATATATTTCGTTTTCGGCGAAGCAATACAATGCTTTTTCATAATCCTATTGTTTTGACACACTTTCTCATTAGTGTTTTCTTGAATAAACACTTATAAACCCAACCAATTCTAGTGTTGAAAAAGAATCATTTGATCAAGAACATATTTGTTTTCTGCTGCGCCAAGTCGTTTCAAATCTTATCAGGGCCAGTGTGAAGACTATATTGTTATTCCTAAATGATCAGTCATATTTGATCTTATCCAGGTGAGAAGTTACCTTGGACATGTTACTTTCAGCAAGATCCTTCTTATGAATAGAGCCAAACTATTGAGATTGCCATCACTTCCAAAGGTGCCTGGGGGGGTACCAGATATCCCTATATATACTACTAGCCGATGAGCCCGACGTTGTCCGGGCTATTCAAAAACCAAATTTCAAGTCGATAGCTCTACCCGTTTCCGAGATCTGGTCTGCGCATGCGCGAAGCTGGCGTCGCACGGGCTCGGCGACCCGATAAAATTGGTATCCGGGGCAAGATACATTCACATACCAAATTTCAAGTCGATAGCTTCACCCGTTTCTGATATCTGGTCTGCGCATGCGCGAAGCTGGCGTCGCACAGGCTCGGCGACCCGATAAAATTCGTATCCGGGGCAAGATACATTCACATACCAAATTTCAAGTCGATAGCTCCACCCGTTTCCGAGATCTCGTCTGCGCATGCGCGAAGCTGGCGTCGCACGGGCTCGGCGACCCGATAAAATTCGTATCCGGGGCAAGATACATTCTCATAGCAAATTTCAAGTCGATAGCTCCACCCGTTTCCGAGATCTCGTCTGCGCATGCGCGAAGCGGGCGCCGCACAGGCTCGCCAATACGACAACGTCCACCGCCTGGTCAAACTACACACACGTACCAAGTTTCGTCCCGATCGGTCGAGAATCGTAGATTTGTATAAATCACAAACAGACAGAGGTCTTCAAAATATATATGAGATGCCAGTGAAAATGGGAATTTCATGGCCAATAAGACACATTGAAATATATTATGACTGAGATGAAAGATTTTGATAATCTATGAGGAATATGAGAGATGGTGTGTTTTTCCCAAAATCGGACTTGTGAACCTTGTATCACTGGCATAGTTTTTATTGGTATATCTGGTATCCCCCCCCCCCCCCCCCCCCCCCCCCCAGGGACCTTTGATATGAGGAACCCACTGCAGCAAATTTTAATACATTGAGCTGACATCGGTCGACTGTTGAACATTTGCTGATGTACGGATCAACGTCAGGTGGCATTTGGAGTAATTAAAACAATAACTGGATCGTGAACACAAGAGTTTTAAATTATATATTCTTTCCCTTACCGCTTATTGAATCATCTGGTTGCACAATTTAGTTAAGAGGAGATTATCTGGTAGTTATTGGAGAATAATATAATTATGTAGTCACAACTAGAGCTTGAGTATTATATAATAGAGGTAATGTTTGGTGTCTTGTAGCTGCCAGTAATAATGGTGTTGCCATACAGTAAATTCATGATTGGCATGTTTTCAAACCTTGAGCTGATTCAAGTTAAAATTTTTAGGTGACACTCGATCTCAATGACTTTTGGTACATCTTAGGCCAACAAAAAAAGAGTCTCTTATTCCGCTAACAAGAGTGAAGTATTCCGGGTATGTAAGGAGGAAAATGTTCACATGCTGAATTTTTTCAGTGGCTGAAATAGCGACAGGCAAACTGAAGTACCAGCCACATGTCCCTGGGGGAAAATATCAGATATACCAATATATACTTTACCGGTTACAAGGTTCTCAAGTCCGATTTTGGGAAAAACACACCATCTCTCATATTCCTCACAGATTATCAAAATCGTTCATCTCAGTCATAATATATTTCAATGTGTCTTACTAGTATATTATTAAGCTTAGGGTCTGGGTTTTTTGTGGGGTCGGTCAATGTGTGGAACAGAGAATATTTTTTTGTTGGCCAGGCTTTATAAAATGAGCCCTGGAACGTGGCCTTACTAGACAGATTCAGCAACCAGTCTGAGTACTGAACTGACTCAGATGACAGAGTGACCACATCATCAACAAGAGTTATTTCGCTAAAGTTGACTGGTTTCATACACGTTTTGACGCAACTATGACTTCAATTCAAGGAAAATGTAATACACTGGATTCACAGATTTATAACAAGTTTATTTATTTCTAACAACACAGTTCAGATGTTGTTGTAACAATATAAAGTAAAAACAATATAAAGTAAAAGAACTTTGGTATAATGAAAAACATTTTACATATTTAAATAAATATATAGGATACTTGCTCAGATAATATGTGTATTGATACACTGGTCAGCACTATCTATCAAGAAAATCAAGTTTCTGGACAAGAAGTGTACTGACATCAGGTACAGTAATGCCCTAAATAATCGACTCCTTAACCACAGCAGAATTATGGGTAATTTTTTAGGATTTACCCATAAGTCTGCTGTGGTTAAGGAGTCGATTATTTAGGGCATTACTGTACTATTTTATGATTGGGTCCCACTATCGACATTGGCCACCAGGTTACTATAAAAGACCTCTCCATTTCCAGTTAAGAGTTAAAGCGTATTTTAACTGTCCTATGTCAGATTCATTCTTAATCTCAACTTATTTGGATTGTTATTCTCTTTATTTTTTGAGTAACCAACTACTAACACTGCCTACACAATGTTGTGCAATGTATTCTACCAATCGAGGTGGACATTTATCCCTGAAAGGTGACGAGTTACAAGAAAAATGGACAGCAGATATTTGACAAAGCGATGGATGAAATGGACAATGGGAACCAAGTAGTTTTAGTGTTGAATGTTCAGCACACTTCACTGAAGATGACTACATGATCACTGCAGGATCAAAATCTTTTCCAGTAACATGCATGAAATAAATTTATGTCCAGTACACAGAGTGACATATTGTTTTAATTGGGTGTATATAAATTGCTGCTGATTAATTTAGTGTCTTCTGATATTTTAATATGTATATCCTAGATAACAGGTCCCCTGGTGCGACAACACTACCTGAGTATATACCTTAAGGTATGTAATGATGGTATTGTTATCGCACCAGAGGACCTGTGCTCTCCATTATAATTTGTGATCTTAAATTTCCTCTAGTGGCTTTCAATTGTTCTGAAGTTACAATTAGACTAGTACACCAGACTATAAGGATCAGCTAATCATTTTCTTCATTGTGGTCATCTACTTTATGTTCTCTCTATCAATATGTGTAAACATTTGACAGAGATATGTTAAAAGAGTTTATGTATTTTGCATATGCAGCTGTAACAGAAGTAATGTTTACCTTTTCAGCAAAGAATAATAAGTCTAAAATACAGATAATGTGGTGCGCTGCATATTTCTTCATTAAATTATAATTAATAGTAATGATGGTACTCAATTTCGCCTTACATTATTTTATTGGAATTAAAACAGGATAAAATATTATTTGCAGCACTTTGCATAAATGTTCTGGTAAATACTGTAATGAGTAAAATGTGGACACCTCAGGCTGCCTCAAGAAGCAGATACGAATTTCAGTGATAGACTGATCCAAATGAGCAGCAAAGCTAATTCTGATAAAGGAACATAGTCTGGCCATAGATTATAATCTTTTATTACACACTTAGACGTGATTTATAAGGATTTCTTGGTGAATTAAAAGTGATAATGTCACACCTGTGAATTACGTCACCGGTGAGAGCACACGATTTTTGACAGTTCCGCTCTAAGCCGGAACTATTTTCACTTTCTGCGGCTCAAACATGGTTGAAGTTGAACAGAAACGAACTGCTAACGATGATGCAGAAGCAGTTAATAAACTGGTAAAATTAAGAAGAATCTTACCTATTATCGACTCCGACGATTCGGACGATGTCATATTCCAGTCAAATGAACTATGAACAATTCCATGTGAACAATAAATTTATCCAGTTCCGAGCTGAATTTCCACGTGTTGCTCTTCGAGAGTTTGTTTACGTCGATGATTAAAATATCGTCACTTCGAAACTTGGCTTTCTACTTTTAGCACGATTTCCAAACATTTCCTGTATGAACCAACATTATTTACACACACCATCAAAATCTTCACAATATCCCGTTCCAAGTGCCATGCTTGTTCGCTCAGAATAAACACAATTTTGACAGAAAATTTCCGAAACTTTAAAAAATGAATCGCACCAAATTGAATCAAATTATGAGGTAAATCGGTATCGTTACGTCACAATTATTTAAATTATGTGTCCATCCGCGTAACTGCACGCGCAACTGTACGTTGGGGTTCAAAATGGGAGAATCAGCTGATCTGGGCTTATTTTGTCACATCTTCTCTTTAGAATTAGCAACTTTTAGTGGTTGAAAGTGTGTAATAAACAGAATAATCAATTGGTTTCGATGATTACGTGACATAATTCACTCGGGTAGCCAGTCCTATTGGTAAAACCCTCGTTCGCTCCGCTCACTCGGGTTTTACCAGGCCCGGCTCCCCTCGTGAATTATGTCACGTAATCATCGAAACCAATTGATTACTCTCTATATAACTTCAGATGTTGGTCACTCAGGTTAAACTAACACAACTATCACAACTTTAACCTTATATATAACACGGGCCACATTCTTCAAAACAACAAACTGTGGGTCGAAGGAGAAGATCATTCGATCTTTTCGACCTTGACGGTAACTACTCTCTCTACTCATACAAGTTGTTATTTGTTAGCGGCCAAATAACTCTCTATTCACATCACATTGTGAATGCCTTGTGGGACTTTAGGCAAAAGAAAGAAAAGTTGATTGACAATTCTACAGTAATGCCCTAAATAATCAACTCCTTAACCACAGCAGAATTATGGGTAACTTTTCAGGATTTAGTCGGAAATATGGCTTTTGCCATTAATCGGAAAGCTCTCAATGAGAGCTTTCCGATGAAATGCAACAATCCATATTTCCGACTAAATCCTGAAAAGTTACCCATAATTCTGCTGTGGTTAAGGAGTCGATTATTTAAGGCATTACTGTATTTACAGTACACTTCTTGTCTCAGACTAAAAGTTATCAGCTTTGACTAAATACAAATAACATGGCACTTCAGCAATATGAATGTACTGTATAGTACGATGGCACACAATAGTTTTTTATAAATAACATAACAAATCACAAATAACAATGTTATCACAGAAATAGTTGAATACATGTATATCACAATTGAAGTATAAAGACTTTTATAATATGAAGAATTTTTTTCTAAAATGTTCTATGAAAAAGTACAAAATGTGGGAAATGCAAAGAACTATAACAGAGTTTTGAATGATTCCCATCCAATAAATTTAAAGATAGTCTATCTCTTCCTAACAAGTTTTATATACAGTAATGCTCTAATTGATCGACCTCTTAACCAAAGCAGAATTATGGGTAACTTTTCAGGATTTAGTCGGAAATATGGCTTGTTGCCATTCATTGGAAAGCTCTCCCCGAGAGCTTTCCGATGAATGGCAACAAGCCATATTTCTGACTAAATCCTGAAAAGTTACCCATAATTCTGCTTTGGTTAAGAGGTCGATTAATTAGAGCATTACTGTAGCTTCCCTGTGTACAACATAATAAATATGAATCAAAGACCCCTGTCCAGAAACATTTCTATCAATTAACATGTTGAGTGCTGGCTACGAGTTATCTCATACTACACTATATTCTAGGGTGCCACTACGAGTTATCTCGTACTTTATATATGGGGTCTAGATGTTCTTCTGTAGAAATTTAAGAAATTGAGTTCCACACGTAAACATGATTTCAACCATCTCAAATATATATGTGATGTTAGTGATGCTAATGCATCTCTGTAATAAAGCGACCTAATTGATGCTGAAAGAATGGTTATACTGCTGCACTGGCCCCTAAATCCGTTGTGCCATCTGAATTGGCATTTTATGATAAGATCCACAAAAGCCTGCAACATTCTGCACTCCAAAATAACTAGTGAATTCATGTATTTGAATAGTAGACATCAATTTTGAAGTAGCATGATCACACATGTACGATTGTATTTGTCAAAATTTAGGTATGAGATAACTTGTAGTCAGCAAACAGCACCGCCCATTTAAACCTGGAATGTGGGATATGATATTGCCAGCTGTGACAACGAGTTATGTCGTAGTCAGAAGTAGCGCAGGCTACTCCAAAAGGTAAAATCAGTACATGTTTATTATTAACAATATCGAACATGATTATCTGATGAAGTACCCATGAGAAAAGAGTGGCAAAGTGTGGGTACAAGATAACTCATAGTCGGCACCCAGCCAAAATACCATGAGATGACGTTGCTCTGTGCCGACTATGAGTTATCTCGTAATGCATATCTGGCATGTTTTTATGTTATCCAACCTGACACATGCCACGTTTTGAGGGTGGTTATATGTTGCAATCTACCTATTTAATACATAATCTAAAGTTGGCACCCTGGAATGTTACACTATAGGGTTCCGGCACTTAACGTGTTAATATTGATTTTATTTTGATTTTTCTGGTATAATACATACAACCTTTTAGGACAGTTTTACAGGCTATTTTTAGAACATATCGGCCATAAGACTTCAGGCGATCTCATGTGAACTTTCCGAGTATAGCAAGTGGGAGAACTCTATCTTGTTATCACTCACCACCAAGGCAAAATGTAAGATATTTTGCTCGGCAACGTCAGGAATAAATCACTTTATTATGCCTTTGTAGACAAATAATATAACCAATCTTCACTTTGTTAGTGTTTTATTCACAGAAAAAATTGTTTGTAGTCTTGAAATCGGGTTCTATACAAAATATGTTGTTGTTGTAAATGTGGCCCAGAAGAGATACACTATCTTTAATACAGTAATGCTCTAAATAATCGACTCCTTAACTACAGCAGAATTATGGGTAATTTTTCAGGATTTAGTCGTAAATATGGCTTGTTGCCATTCATTGGAAAGCTCTCCTCGAGAGCTTTCCGATGAATGGCAATAAGCCATATTTCCGACTAAATCCTGAAAAATTACCCATATAATATAATTCTGCTGTGGTTAAGGAGTCGATTATTTAGAGCATTACCCTAAGTCACATAATTGCAAGTTCTATGAACTATCATATACATGATTGTATTATAACATGCCAATAAGGTTACTCAACACTTCCAACAGATCTTGAAGGCAGTAGTTATCTATCATCCTTGGACATAACAAGTAAAAATTTTGAAGAATCTTTGAAAGAATTCTATAAAAATAAAAAATAGTTACAAAGGAACTAGATAATATAAGTATAACTCAAACTGGTAAATTAAGGTTTTATCCAACAATATATGAAAGTTTCAAACTTCAGAATTACCTTAAGAATAGTATATCAATGTTATTATATTCAGTACTTACTAAACTTTGTATAAGAGCCCATTCTCTATTGATTGAAACAGGGAGCTACAGCAATACTGATGCAGATAAACGATATTGTGGAAATTTTCCTCATAAAGTTGAAAACAAGAAACACTGTTTAGTTGAGTGTTCATTGTTTAACCCTTCACCCAACAGAACGGCCCTGTGTCAATGCATTCTCTTATATATGCGAGTCGACCATAGGTCGCCTCGCATATATAAGAGAATGCATTGGCTTAACACATTAAAAATTATAAAATTGTTAAAGAATGTAAGAAAAAATGGTAAAAAAAAGATTTTTTTTTAGGCCAATGCATTCTCTTATATATGCGAGGCGACCTATGGTCGACTCGCATATATAAGAGAATGCATTGGCACAGGGCATAACTGTAACTATCACAATGTGGTCAAGGAGCCGGTTCCAATGATATTCATATTTGTATGGTTCTATTGAGACAGACCGAAGATATTTTAGGCTGTTGAAGCTTTATTTGGCCGGTTTTGGCCGGTTTGTTGGGTAAAGGGTTATGAGCTTGAGAGAATCTTATAAATTTTTATTAGACGTAGCAAATAAGCCTTTATTACAATTAATATTGAACTAGTCTAGTTATATGGAATATTTGATATAAAGAAAGAGTTTGTAAGTTATAAATGAAACACCGAATGTTTCAAGTCTCTAGTCTCATATCACAACTAGAATATCGTTCATATAATTTAAGATTAACATACTTTTGATTATTATAAAGTTGTTATATAATGTTGTGTACAAAATGTGTTTTTCTTGAACGAGTCCAGGTTGTGGTGAAAAGTTAAATGGACTTGACGTGCAGCAACCTGGATGAATACAAGAAAACACATACTGTACACAACATTGTATAATGACATTGTCCAAATATTCAGTAGTGGGAAAATCGGAGCATCCAGTTGGAAATTTCAGTACAATTTGACATTTCCTACTGTAATTTAGCCCAATAACCCATTGCAATTTCACTGATACACTTGCCAATAGAGTTACTGTGCTTTGATTAGAAATACTTTGTGACATCACCGGTGTCCCGATAACTTAAAAAAAAGTCATATTGGACTCAATTCGAGTCCAATATGACTTTTGGGACTCCTGTGATGTCAGGTAGTATATTCTTGACACATTCAGAGTCCAATATGACTTTTTCCCGGATTATCATGTGACGGCTTTTGTCCAATGAGAAATAGTGTTAGTAAAGGGATGGATAATAATATACTATAATGTTAACAGTTGGATTACGAAACATGAAATATCTGCTACATGTGCTTATGTTGAAATGTATTTATGTATGTATGTATGTATAATCATGTGCTTCTTCCAATGAACAATTGATTGATTGATAAAGCCAGAAGAGCGAATTTTTACCCCTGAAAGTATTAAAGGTGCATGACCTCCAGTTACAACAACAACAACAACATACTAAATATAATTTAACATCACTTTTCACTTTGGTTTAATGTAAAAATGTTTAAGACCAAATGAGACATTAATATTGTAACTCTGAGATGTCAAAACTGTATGAACAAGCCTGCAAATAGCGTGTCTGTCATTTGCAGAATGAGGTCCCCAGAGGGTGAATTTAGTGACGCTATCCCGCATAGCAGGCTGGCAACACCAAATTCACCCTCTGGACTGCTCTGGGAACCTCATCATGCTTAGACCCTCAACTGCTATGGTAGACCTAGGATCAGATTGAAGTTACTCAGTTGAAGTTGCTGATGTTCACCTATTGGGCACCTCAATTATGCATTTTATATTCTGCAAATTAGGGGATATAGAAACTTCCCAGAAGGGAAAATGTAACTAAAAACAATGTTAATTTGAGACTATAATATATACTTCCAAGAAGATGAGGCCTAAGCAGAATGAGGTCTCCAGAGGGTGAATTTTGTGATGCTGTGCGGGATAGCATCACTAAATTCACTCTCTGGGGACCTCATTCTGCAAATGACAGACACGCTATTTTCTGGCTTGTTTATGAAATAAATGGATAACAAATAAAGTCAATATCAAACAAGAAAGCACATTTAGGTGGCACATCTTGTTCCAAATATATTATTTTGTACACCGATAAAAACAAAGAATGATTTGTGAAAATTGGTCTGGAAAAACTGAAAAAAATCGTTTAAAAAAGTTTGTGTTTGAAAGATAATTCACATTCCAGGCTAATATTTTTGAAATCTTGCTTTTGATTCTGGTTAACAGAATGTTGAGCCAAGGAGGTACCACCTAGAGACATCTTGTTAGATAAAGAATTTTGTACCCATTTATCTGTATATTATAAAGAGTTGGATCTATCTGTCTGTTCGCAATTTTTCTCCCAGACCACTGGACCGGTTTCAACTAAATTGGTGTGGTGACTCTGGGTACACCGGCACATGTTATAACAGTTTTAGTTTTTTTCAAAATTTGTATTTGAATTTGTTTTAAAAATAAAAATGTTAAAACGATAGGAAAGTGCTCCGCAGGCCTCTACGCTGCTGAATAAAGGCTCCCTGGGGAGCCTGTTTAAGATAAAAATGTGCAAAAATCACACAAAAGGAATGCATGCCCCTCAGTCGATGAATATAGGAGCCTGTTTCAGCAATTTATATATATTTCCATTGGCTTAGAAGGACTGTTAAGCCTGTTTATGCCAAGATGATGTTTTTGTAACTGGATGTTTGAAACCCTGAATACATATTTATGTATGAGATAGAAATACTGCACTTGGAACTCAAATGCATATACAATTCAATAAAATGGAATGAGGTATTTTTCGTTCATCTACAAATTAATCTCTTCACCTGTCTTCACTACCAAATGACATCATATGTTGTGTGCTGAGCCAGTGACATTATGGTCATTGTGGAAAATAGAATGAATATGATATGAAAATACAATTATTTTGGACTCTCCTAGTTATTATATAAAGTTCAGTCCTGAGAATAAGGGGCTGGTCATTTGCAGAATGAGAATTTAGTGACGTTATCCAGCATAGTGAGCTATCATCACCACATTCACCCACTGGGGACCTCATTCTGCTGAGGCCTCTTCTCTGGAAAGTTTTTTTATTATCAAATTCACCCTCTGGGCCCCTCATACTGCAAATGACAGGCACCTTATTCTCAGGCCTGGTTAAGTTGCTACCACCTATACTGTGTCCACAGCGGTGACTGCATATGACCCCTATTGATAATTGTAAATAAGTAACTAGGGATTATATGTGTGGTCAACTGCTAGGCACAATAGAGAACTATAGTAATTGTATTTATTATTACCACTTGTATTTTGTTTTACGAAAATCCCATGACCAGGTGGTCAGTATTTTCATGTGCGATTACCAACATCTGTCAACATAATATGTATGCATATCACGTTGACAGATGTTGGTATTAACTGTGCTAATCAGTGAAGGTCAGGAATTCATGTTGGAGATCTCCAGTTTTCATAAGTTTTGTGGGAAATCCCCTAATTTGCCTAAAAAAATATATGTGGTAATTTAATTTCAACTCTATTGGGAAGGTAAAGCAGAGTTGTATGGAAGGCCAAATTCACATTTAATAACCAATTACGCTTAAGCGTAAACGTAATTCAGATTTCCATTACGCTTAAGCGTAATGCCATTATGCTTAAGCGTAATGGAATTTGTATTACGACTAAGCGTAATGGCATTATGCTTAAGCATAATTCAAATTCCATATCTCAAAACTCCCCTGAAGTTGAAATGGATGCAGCCAATTACTGATGCTAGTAACTTTTAATATATATCTACCTTAGATGATACCATTATATGTAAGGTAGTAAGGCTATGAAAACATATTACGCTTAAGTGTAATGGCATTACGCTTAAGCATAATGGAGTTGTGAGTGAGGCTATTACGCTTATTAAAGCGTAATTGCATTATGCTTAAGCGTAATGGCATTTCATAATTAGCTATTAAATGTCAATTTGGCCTCCCATAGAGTTGAATATTTAACTAGGGACTCTCCACATTGTTTGAAATACACTATCAAATACACTATCAAATACACTCATTTTTGATGAACTGACTGATTATGAAAATATGAGGGTGAGGATGGTCCTCCAGTGAGGGCTTCAATTAAATTGAGGCACTCCCTGGAGGATTATACTCATATATTCTTATCCAACTCAATTACAAGGGTATAGCCACAATGATTTCTTTCAACAGCATCACAGTCGGTGACATTAATTCCAATACACCCAATTGGGGTGTCTCATACAATAGTCACCAGCTATGGCAACACAAAAAGGAACAAAACGATAATGTAGTGTTTCTGAATATCAAATTTACACCACGAGCGGGATTGATGATTTACCGCAGTAGCTAAAATATACTATATACCATGATCCTACCGATAAGAATAATATTAGATAGTTAGAAAGTTAGAACTTAAAACATGGGAGAAATGTGTCGACACTTCAACCCTCCGTGGACTCCGTGGCAACTCAGTACATTACTACTGGTACCCAGCAAAGGGATATGAATCCTGAGGCAATTGTGAATGTGTATAAAAGGGCTATTGAAATTTATGATAATATCACTGATTGATGAAAGTTTAAAATTTTTGTTAAAAAATTTGTTTATTAACGTATCTGTCTGATACTTGAAACTATATTTTGCCACGGACTGATTAATCCAGGTGTTACTGTAACACAACATTGTAGTCCCTATTGTTAGTAGATCACTTTCCCATTCAAAATGCATGGGAAACGTTTAACCCATAGATTGCCTTAACCCTTTGAGTGCCAGGTCCGATTTTTGTATCAACCCATATACCCTGTGCCAATGCATTCTCTTATATATGTGAGTCGACCATAGGTCGCCTCGCATATACATGTATAAGAGAATGCATTGGCCTAACAATTTTTCATCATTTGTTATTTTTTTTACAATTTTTAAAACCCATAGTGGCGATTAACAAATTTTTTTTCACAATAACCGTTAGTACTATAATAGAGTACGTGACCATGGTATAAAAGTATGTCTATAGTCAGTACGGACATACAGTAATGCCCTAAATAATTGACTCCTTAACCACAGCAGAATTATGGGTAATTTTTTAGGATTTAGTTGGAATATGGCTTTTTGCCATTCATCGGAAAACTCTCAGTGAGAGCTTTCCGATGAATGGCAACAAGCCATATTTCCGACCAAATCCTGAAAAGTTACCCATAATTCTGCTGTGGTTACGGAGTCGATTATTTAGGGCATTACTGATTAGCACACAACAGGACATTTTATAGAAGCAAAGAGGTTAGTAAGATTATTGTACAATGATTCAGTGGACACTCTTTATTTGAATGATATCTTCCCACATCAGAAAACAAGATATTCATTACCTTTCACCATATCCACATTATGAATTTAACATTCATTTATTTGACAACCAGACATAATTAGGGGAATTACCAATGATTTACATGTTTAATCATCTTAACCCTTTACCCAACAAACCGGCCAAAACCGGCCAAATAAAGCTTCAACAGCCTAAAATATCTTGGGTCTGTCTCAATAAAACCATACAAATATGGATATACATTGGCCTAAACAAAATCTTTTTTTAACACTTTTTACCATTTTTTCTTACATTCTTTAACAATTTTATAATTTTTAATGTGTTAAGCCAATGCATTCTCTTATATATGCGAGGCGACCTATGGTCGACTCGCATATATAAGAGAATGCATTGGCACAGGGCCGTTCTGTTGGGTAAAGGGTTAAAAGCTTTCTGTCTGATATAAATTAGTGTTATTGTTGTAATAATTGAACAGGGGTCATCTACTAGATTTTTTGCCATTATTGAGACAAAAATTCGGACTAGTTCCCATGGAATTAGCAGTAAATATATATAACTATAGACATATTGTGTATATATTGCTGGTCAATCACTGAACATTTTTTCAGCTGGGTAACATAAAGTATAAAACATAGCATAAATCATGGACGTAAATATACATCGCTGCATAAATTAAGCATTTTGCTGCAGCCTGTTTGGCTCATCACTCTCTGAATTAGAAAAATAGAGTAAAATTTTCCCACAAACTAAAACTTTTTGGGAAAATACTTGTCTATTTTTTAATGCTGAAACTTTTGACATCTAATGTCTGATTAAATTTTAGGCTTCAAAACATTTTAACCCATTCTTTACTAAATACTCACAGATGAGAGTTCCTTTAGGAAATGTCCAGATAATTAGTTCAACAAATGGCATATTATCTCAACATTTCTCCCCAATGAATAGAAATCCTTCAGCACTTGCATTATCTGTTGTCTGCTTATATTTCCTGAACATCCCTCCAGATGAATAATAGACTATTCTAGTCTATACTTTAATAACTGATAGGAGAATATTAAGCAAAGAATGGATTTAGAAGTCTGGCAGCAGTATAATGCCCAATCTTTAAAGTGACTCATATTATTCAGGACTCAATTAAACCTAGTAATTGTTTGAATTTAGGACAATCCGGTGATTAACATTAGGGCCCTGTGAACTGATTCAATTTGATTCAGAATCTTTTATCTGATTTGATTTGATATCGGCTGTCCTGATTTGAGTTGTATCAAATCTTTGGCACCAGTTGCATTCTCATTACTTCGACGGACCACATTGCTTTTTCACAAAGATATATTAAGACTGGTGTAACTGATCTAGCAGAATTTCATAAATATGTCTAATTTCATCTGCATTAATGTGATTACTTACTGACTTCATTATTGCTTCTGATACTGTTTCATTATTGAGTAGCAGAGAAGAAATCAATCTTCTATCGACAATTTGCAAAGTTTTAGAAATATTAAAAGTCATAGTCTATTTAACCCTTGCTATACTAAACACTCATTGATGAGTAGTTATCCTGTAGGAAATGTTCAGATAATAGGTCGTTTGTTGAACTTATTATCTGAACACTTCCCTCAATAAATAGGACTCCTTCTGCACTTTATTATCTGTCATCTGCTTTATATATTAACTGTACATCCCTCCAAATCAATAATAGACCATTCCGATGTACACTTTTTTAACTTGGTGGGAGAATCCATTTGGTATAGAACGGGTTAATATCACCAGAATGTAACAAATGCATGCAATTACTAGATTTAATTTGAGGCCTGAATATTAACCCGTTCAGTGCCAAGTGCGATTTTTGTATCAACCCATATTTCCTTGATCATTTTTCAAATTTATTGATTATTATAATGTGATACATTGATAGAAAGAGCTCTAAGAGCTCTTTCCATCAATGTATCACATTATTATAATCAATAAATTTGAAAAATGATCAAGGAAATATGGGTTGATACAAAAATCGCACTTGGCACTGAAAGGGTTAACCCTTTCATGACTGGAGCTTCCTAAAATTATGCGAAAGTGCCAATGCATTCTCTTATATATGCGAGTCTCCCATTTATTTTCCCATATAAACCAAAGGACATTGTGGGTATATTGGAATGCATTCGTCAGTCCATCTGTCCGGGCAGATAACTCCACCACAGGTATTTGGATTTGGATTAGGTTCAATTTTTTTATTCAAGTTTTCCGTTTTAGTTATTATTCATCTTTGTTTATCTGCAAATGTTAGTATTTTGTCCATCCGACCAGATATCTCAGCCACAGGTTATCGGATCGCAATGTAATTTGGTATGGATGTTCACCACTATGAGGGCATTCAGAAGAGTGTTCAATAATTGTTTTGTCCAAGCAGATATCTAAACCATAGGGAGCCTCGCATATATAAAAGAATACATTGGCCTAACAATATTTACCTTGACCTTGTAAGCCACTATATTCTCTAATATATGCGATGCTCTTTATGGGAGACTCGCATATATAAGAGAATGCATTGGCACAGGATCTTTAATGCTGCACCACCGCAGCTCCCATCATGAATGGGTTATGAGTCATAAAATTCTGTCCAACGTCCTCTCAAAGAACTGAGCAGGATTGACTCTTATTGACAGCAGAAACGGCCATACCCACATTCTTAACCTTCTTCCACTCATTCCGAGCTTGTTGCTCGGCCATTCCCTCCATCCGTTTGTTTAGCCTGCCAAGTATTGCCTTCTTGTCAGCTTTATCAGACGGTCCAGCAGAAATATCATCTTCCTTCGAATCATCCACCACAATTTTATCTTTATCACTCTGAGAAGAAGAATTTAAAGAGGAATTCTTCTTAGAGGTTGACTCAGGCGTAGCCTTTCCTTTATTTCCTTTGTTCAAAGAATTAAGGGTAGATTTTTTGTCTGTAGTTGAACTCGGCCCTTTTTTCTCAGACTGTTTATTTAATGAATCAGGTTTTGTTTTATCAGCTTTTTGATCACTTTTATCACTATTCTGTGAATTAGTATTCAAATCAGATCGGGATTTCTGCTTTTTTAAATTTTTTTCTTTTACAGTTTCGACCTTAGTCTCAGTTTTCGTTGATTTAATAACTGTCTCCTTTTTGACTACAGATGTACCTTTGGCTTGCTGTTTTTCATTTTTCACATTCTCATCTTTATTCTTCTCAGTTTTATTTGGTTCCTTATCAGACGTTGAATCTGGTAGTTTTTCTCTTATCTTTTCAATCAGTTCATCAAATTTCGGACCTTCCCATTTTGTTTGAACATCTGGATCTCGATAGAAATTAATGAACAACATTTCTGTGAACACCATGCTCATTGGTCCTTTGGGCGGCCAATCAATCTTCTCCATCAGCATCGGAATTATTGGTTTTTTTAATGCGTCCGCCAGACTTACCTCCCTTCTACAGTTTGCGGATATTCCGTACTTCTCAGTTATGCTCGATAACACAACTTTACATCCTCTAACTCCTTTGTCAATTTTATCGAACAGTGAATCCCCGCCTCCCATCTGATGGATGTCCATCCAGCAGTTGAATCCCATTCCCATGAGCCTCTTGTAGAGTTCTATGATCTGCGGCTGCTTCCCCCACTGGTATGAGATGAATACATCAGGAGACTGGTTATCAGCCTGTAAATACAGAAGACAGCCTCAGTGAGCTGAATACCACTAATAGAGATAACTCAGGCCAAAATAAAAATAATGCATGTTTCTGGTAACCCAACCGCCCAATGCACAAGTGCCATGGCCGAAACATTTTTCATGATTTTGGCCCTTTTTGTTCTAAACATTTTTTTTAATCATCCTCGATATCAGAGTCATATTATAATAGTTCCGCATTCCTAATGAACTTTCTTTTTCTCTGCCTTATCTCATATTATATAAATCATTGAAATGGATCTTTTTCTTTTATAATTGTCATTAGGATTCATTAGGGTGACTGGTCAGTACCTTGCAAAATAAAATAAAAAAATAAATGATAAGTCGCTTGCTTGCTCCAATTATTTTTGACCTGTTATGAGAATCGTGTATCAAATTTATTTTTCCTCACATTTATCGGGTTACAAAAAGCCTAACCGAACAGAGATCGAAGCATCTGATTCACATGAATCATATACAGTAATGCCCTAAATAATCGACTGCTTAACCACAGCAGAATTATGGGTAACTTTTCAGGATTTTGTCGGAAATATGGCTTGTTGCCATTCACCAGAAAGCTCTCAGTGATAGCAAAAAGCAAAAAGCCATATTTCCGACTAAATCCTGAAAAGTTACCCATAATTCTGCTGTGGTTAAGCAGTCGATTATTTAGGGCATAACTGTTGTCCAGATATTTAACTTCATGTGTGTGAGTTATTTGAGTAACAGTGTTAGAGAATAACTTCTTACCTTCTTGCCACCTTTGCTCTGTTGCACGTTAGTAGCTGGTTTTGATGGATCCTTTTTCTTTATTTTAATTTCTTCTGTAACTGGACTCCACCAATCCTTGTAAACTAGAGGAGAAAAGAAGGAAGTCAGTAGTGACTATGCCTCTAAATACAACATCTAAACACCTTAAAATAAGTAAGTTCACCCTGACAAATTACACTGTATCTCAAGAATTCTGAGGCTGCCTTACTAAACACCTAATAATAAGTAAGCTACCCCCTCACACATTACACTGTATCTCAAGAATCCTTTATTGTTGGGAAATTTTACATGTAAAATCAACATATTAGGACTTATGAAGCAAGCAAACATCAACCCACTGAGTGCTTACATGCTTAAGTGAGCACCGTTCGTGTGGAGTGAACCTGAGTTTAGTGTGCCTCATTTGCAGAATAAGGTCCACAGAGGGTGAATTTAGTGACCCTATCCCACATAGCAGGCCTCATCTTCTCTGGAAAGTTTCCTTATTATCAAATTTCTATAGAAACTTCTTCCCATAGATTATATACCTTTTTTAGTTTAGTTTCTCCATATCTCCAAATTGGCAGATGACACATTGCATAATCAAGGTTCCCAATGGGTGTACATCACAATATTCACCATTTGGGAACTTCAATCTGAGTCTATGTCTCCCATTGCAGATGAAACCATGCCAGATGAGGTTCCCAGAGGGTGAATTTAGTGATGCTAGCCCGCTGTGCAGGATAGTGTCACTAAATTCACCCTCTGGGGACATCATTTTGCAAATGACAAGCACACTAAACTCAGGCTAGGTTTGCATAATGAATAAATTGTTGTCACATGCTTAGAAGATAAACTATTCACACACTGATTCACATACAATTATTTCAAACAAGAGGTGGCATCAGAGATGCTGTGTCTCGTTTTCGGTGGCTTACCGCCAAATGGTGTGCATCAGTATCGGTAGAATAATTTATCGGGCCAGGCTGGTTTTCGAACTCGTCCGAAATATTCTTGGCAAGTATGTCTATTCCAAATTTTAAACAAATCGGAGGACGTTTGTTGAAGTTATAGCGCTAACGAGCTAAAAATTCACGAAAAATGACTAATTAAGGGCCATAACTCTATAAAATATTATCGGGCCAGGCTGGTTTTCGAACTCGTCCAGGATATTATTGGAAGACACTTATATACCAAATTATATTTGAATCGGATGACGTATGTTGAAGTTATCGCGCTAACGAGCTCAAAATTCGTACAAAATGACTACTTAAGGACCATAACTCTATCAAATTTTATCGGACCGGGCCGGTTTTCTAACTCGTCCGAGGTATTCTTGGGAGACACCTATATATCAAAATTTCAATCAAATAGGATGATGTTTGTTAAATTATCGCGCTAACGAGCTGAAAATTTGCGAAAAAAATGACTAATTAAGGGCCATAACTCTATCAAATTTTATCGGACCAGGCCGGTTTTCGAACTCGTCCGAGATATTCTTGGGAGACACCTATATACCAAATTTCAATCAAATCGGATAACGTTTGTTGAAGTTATCGCGCTAACGAGCTGACAATTCGTGAAAAATGACTAATTAAGGGCCATAACTCTATCAAATTTTATCGGACCCGGCCAGTTTTCGAACTCGACCGAGATATTCTTGGGAGACACCTATATACCAAATTTCAATCAAATCGGATAACGTTTGTTGAAGTTATCGCGCTAACGAGCCTAAAATCAGTGAAAAATGGCAAAGGGCCATAACTCTGTAATAAATGTGCGGATGAACCCGATTTTTTGTCTGCAGCTTACGTGCATGGATATGTACTCACACACCAAAAAAAATAAACGGTTGAGTTATAAGCAAAACAGGCCGCACGTCCGCCGCCCGTCCGCCCACCGTCCCCCATCAAACTATAAGTCGAGTTTTGGAAAAAAACTCGACTAATTAAATTTAGGTTTACAGCAGACATGTAAACCTAAATTCTGATGAAAAAATAATAACTTACAAGCATCAACGCTCTTCTCATTGGGCATGACCTTGTAACAGTTTAACTGCATGAGTAGTTCTCGATACTTGGGAGCTGGCCAGTATCTGTCATCGTTAGTCTCCTCTCCCGCTCGTTGGAAGAATCGGATGAATAAATATTCACTGAATATCGGCCCCATCGATCCTTCTGGAGGCCAGTTTGTTTTCTCCATCAGCAGTGGTATGATGTTCTTACCAAGATTCACAGTAAGATTCACCTGCGGTAAAAGCATCCTATTGGAACACATCTGAATGGACGTCTATTATCCCTTTCATGACAGGAGCTTCAGTGGTGCAGAATTAAAGATCCTGTGCCAGTACATGCTCTTATATATGTGAGTCTCCAATTGGGAGCCTCACATATATAAGAGAATGCATTGGCTTACAAAGTCAAGGTAAATATTATTAGCCAATGCATTCTCCTGTATATGCGAAGCTCCCTATGGGAACTTGCATATATAGACAGAACACAACGTGCATCTTAATCGAGACTCTTTTATGGAATGAGTTGTGCAAGGCGCAAGGCTATATTTAGCGAGAGCTTAGCTCGAGCGAAATATAACTTTGCACCGTCCGCAACGAGTTCGATATAAGATTCGAGATTATGATGCAAGTTGTGTTCTGTATTTATTCTACACCGTTCAGTCAGATAAGTTCAATCCATGAATGTCACCTTCATTATTGCTATAGCTACCTTCATTGTGATTTAAGTCTGACAAATAATCAGTAATTATGGGGGGGATCACCGGAAGCGGATGATTGACGTAATGTACGTCATCTTTCTTGGCGACACTGTCAACAAAAAGAATAGTTCCGGCTTGTATTCCACTAGAGGTATACACTAATATGTATTCAATGGCTGGGATTCCGTTGAATACAAGTGACTCACGTCAATGGGTGTGGAATAAATAAGAGAATGCACTGGCACAGGGTTTTCACAAAATTTTACGAATCTCCAGTCATGGAAGGGTTAAGTCATAGCTTTATGATGGTCAGAGGTTGCACTAATTTGAACTAAAATTAATTTTGAGAAAAAGTTGCAAACAATCAGTTCTTCTTTCAGCTAATTGATCATGCAAGGTTGAAAGACTTGAGACAGCACCAAACCAATGATAGTTGCATAGTGCAACAGGACTGTCTAAATTGTTTGGAATTCTTGGTATCAGTGACTCCATGACAGAACAAGATATTGAAAGGATGCTAGATGTAATTGAAAATGGACACATCATTTGACACTCTTTTAACCCTTTACCCAACAGAAGGGCCCTGTGCCAATGCATTCTCTTATATATGCGAGTCGACCATAGGTCGCCTCGCATATATAAGAGAATGCATTGGCTTAACACATTAAAAATTATAAAATTGTTAAAGATTGTAAGAAAAATGGTAAAAAGTGTTAAAAAAAGATTTTTTTTAGGCCGATGCATTCTCTTATATATGCGAGGCGACCTATGGTCGACTCGCATATATAAGAGAATGCATTGGCACAGGGTATAACTGTAACTATCACAATGTGGTCAAGGAGCCGGTTCCAATGATATCCATATTTGTATGGTTCTATTGAGACAGACCGAAGATATTTTAGGCTATTGAAGCGTTATTTGGCCGGTTTTGGCCGGTTTGTTGGGTAAAGGGTTAAAAGTAGTCCTGATGGCGAACTTCAATACCAAATGTCATTGAGGTACAATAATCCATGAGATACCTGACTGCAGCCCTCGAAATTAGGAAAAATGTCCCATGGCAAACTTAATGCTGTGTCATGTCAAGATTCCAAATGTTGCCACAGTTTTTCCCATGGCATTTCTTATTTCAAGGACTGTGACTGGAATGATTGTATAAATGGAATCTAATTGTCAGGTAATTCTTGTCTACTGATTTTAACCCATTCTCTTCTGAATGGATTCTCCCATTCAACTATAAAAGTATACATTGGAATGGTCTATTATTCATTTGGAGAGAAGTTCAGGTAATACAAGTAGACGACATACATACGAAAAGATAACACAAGTGCAGAATGATTCATATTCTTTGGTGGGAAATGTTCAGATAATAAGTTCAGCAAATGACCTATGATTGTTTGTTGAACTTATTATATGAACATTTCCTAAGGGAACTACGCGTCAATGAGTATTTAGTATAGAAAGGGTTAATATTCAATGATCAAGGGTTAATAGGTTATATTTTTTACCTCTCTGTTACAGTTTGGTGACTTAGAATATTTCTCCGACACGCAGCAGATGACGACTTTACATCCTCGTATTCCTCTATCTATCTTATCAAACAGTTTGTCTCCACCTCCCATTTGTCCGATATCCATCCAGCAAGTGTAGCCAGCCATCTCGAGATGTTTCTTCAGTAATTTGACCTCCTCCTGATGACCCCACTGGTAACTAAGAAACAACTGGGGAGGTTTGGGGTAGTCAAAGTCTTCATCCTCAACAACATCCTCTGAAAGATATTAAAGACAAAAATAGTTTAGAAAATACTCTTAAGGCCATAAAAATCAGGGTCCAGCCTAGAGGGGGTATCTTCTACCTAAAATGTGCCACTTCTCCCTATTTTTGTGCCAGGGAGATTTGACCTCTCTCATATACCAGTATGCATATGCCCCAACAGAACATTTGAAGTATATATGTTGATTATAACGGTGTTCTTACTCACTATAGTGGTTTTATACAGTAATGATCTAATTAATCGACTCCTTAACCACAGAAGAATTATGGGTAACTTTTCAGGATTTAGTCCGAAATATGGCTTGTTGCCATTCATCGGAAAGCTCTCGGGGAAAAGTTACCCATAATTCTGCTGTGGTTAAGGAGTCGATTATTTAGAGCATTACTGTAACTGGGCTCTTCTGATGAAAGATACTTCTTGAATCATAGAAGGGTGAAGTTGGGGTGTAAATTGAACTTCAACAATTGGTTGCTTCTCCATTACAGTCCACTTCTCCCTAATAACCAAAGAGGAACAGGGAGAGGTGACTTCTCCCAATTTTAACCCTTTCAGTGCCAAGTCCTATTTTTGTATCAACCCATATTTCCTTGATCATTTTTCAAATTTATTGATTATAATAATGTGATACATTGATGGAAAGAGCTCCAAGAGCTCTTTCCATCAATGTATCACATTATTATAATCAATAAAATGAAAAATTATCAAGGAAATATGGGTTGATACAAAAATCGGACTTGGCACTGAAAGGGTTAATTAAACCTATAGGCTGGTCCCTGGTAAAAAGACCGTTCACTGGGCTGTTCTTTATTTTTTTTATTCATCGGTAATTATAAACTCCCGTTTCTAAGTGCACAAGCGAAAATATAAACAAATGCCAATAAATGAAAGTACACATGAAAAATTATTACGTCTGCTCTAATCAAAAGCACCTCCCCAATTATTGCAATGTGAAAGAAATGTATGAAACAGTAAACTAAAGACTAAAAGTGTTAGTGCTATTCCTGATAGGGAACTAGTACTGCCCGTCTAAAATCAAGTTGTTCACAATAAGAAATATTGAACCTACCTGCAGTTTTCATTGCATTCTCCACTATAGCTGCGGCATCCTGTCTGTCCATTTCCTGTAGAGCTGTTAGTACCGCATGAGTGGCATCTTTAGTTTTATGTGTGCCATAAATATCACTCAGTACGGCCATACATGGATCCGACTGTGTGGCCCAGGCCCGAATGTCCTCGTTGTTGTAACCCAGTCTCTTCGCCAGCAGTCTCCAGTCATGTTCACTCTCCGGATTCATCAGCTTTGTCACGTCTCTCGACCATTTCGGAGCATTGGACATTGTCTGGTAAAATGAAGAAACCAATAATAAGCCCATTTGAAATAAATATTCACATTTTCGCGTAATTATACATAAAAAACTGGGAAGAGGGAGAAACATATTCATTATCACACAGAGGAAAATCTCCAGATATTTTACACTGAATAAATCCTTTAAAGGCCCACTTAATTTTCGAATCCCCAGATCACATATATAAAATAGATGAAATACAGCAAAATACAGAAGATTTCAAAATGTTCAATAAACAATTGTGTATTGTTCTTGAACAATACAAACCGATTACGTCGACAACGTCACTTGCAACGTCAACATTAAGACAATTTCTTCACTAAATTATTTGGTATAGTCTACATTAAGCACACAGTTGTTCAATTAAATAAACAATATAGGCTTAAATTTTAGTACAGTATTATACAAGCTACAATCTTCAGAGTGCGCAATAAACATAGAACAACACAGTTTTGTGAACACGTTAACGTTATTGCACTCGTTCGTCATGACGAGAGGTAAAACTCGAACCTCCAGTTCTCGTTTTACCATCGCGTCACAACAAAATCGCGCAATAATGTTAACAATTTCACACACTTGTGTCATTCTATCTATATACCATTTGAAAGAGAAAGCTCCAAAACATTGTATTATCAACTTATCCGGTGTAATAATCAGTGAACATGTTGTTTTTATTGAGTTACTGACATGTTTTTTTCATCTGGATTGTGGTTCAAATTGTATTATTTTCAATGGAGGGGGAATAACTCTAAATCTTAAGATAGAGTTATTTCCCTTCCATTGAAAATTCATTTTTAGTTTGAATTCTGTTGCATTCTGGGAGTCAAATCGGGGGTAAACTTTCTATGATTTCAGCTGTTTTCTATTTCTCTATGGCATCTTCTGAGACCCAGATGTTTCAAATGGTGATGAATTATAGTATTTTAATCATATTTCATGGCATAGATTGTTATTACAACTGTATATCAAGGCACTATAAAAAAAAAAATGCGACTGCTGAAACTGGTGACCAACATTTTTTACCATTAATCTGTATGTCCCTTTAACCCTTTATTTACAGAATGGAATCTCGCATCAGTTATAAAAGTATACATCGGAATGGTCTATTCATCTGGAGGGTTATTCAGAAAATGTGAGCAGACAAGAGACAGAAAAAGTGCAGAATGATTCCTATTCATTGGTGCAAAATAAGTCCAACAAACGGCCAGTTTTGAATTTATTATCTAAACATTTCCTAAAAGAACTGCTCTTCAATGAGTATTTAGTAAAGAAAAAGGTGAAAATAAATAAATTCAATAAACTATATATATACCTTATTATCAATTTCTTCCACTTTTTCATCGAGATCTTCCAGGTGTTTTTCAGTACTATCAACACGCTCATTGGTCTCTTTCACGTCAGTTTTGAGCTTCGTTACATTCTCTTTCTGCTCGGCGACATCCTCTGACAGCTCATTGGTCTTATTTTCTGTCTGGTCAACTCGTGTTTCCAAATCTTCTATGTCATCCTGTTGATGCGTGACAGTCTCAGATAGGCCTGCCAAGCTATAGTAAAATATTTATTATTATAATCAAGACTATTAAAATGTAAGCTATCTGAAACTGAGCTATGCACATTTTGTAATAATACTAAAGAAACCATTCTTCACAACTTCTTTGAATGCCCAGTTATAAAAACAACATATGACATATGTATTCATGCAAATTTACGAATGCTGAACCCAATATTAGAGGGCTGATAGAACACACAAGAAGTTACACAAATTAAAAACTTCTCTTTGTAAACAGTTTTAGCACAAGGAAGGAAATTAGCTTTAAAAACAGATGGGACATTTTATCCCCGCTTTTCCCTACCAACCGTTAACCATTCATGGAAATTGTGCTCAGACATGCTTTGCAAAACCATCGGAAAATTATGCCAGCCCTGTTTATGAAGAAAAAAGACGTATCAATATGCAATACATATTTGCCTAAGAGCGCATATCAAATATTTCTTTATGTGTCAGAGGTGCCACAGATAATTCATAATCTGAAAAGATTTTGATTGGTCTGGTAAGGTACATCTCTGAGCAAATATACATTATGTTACTTCCAGGGTCCGTGCTGGACTGAAATGAACTTTTGCCAAATAATTTGCCAAATGAAAATATTTTTTGCCAAATTCTATTTGCACATACACTAATCTCCACAGGAACTTACGTTGACCAACAAACCACAAGCCTTTTCCAATCTAGGTATGACAAAGCCGTCATTGTGCGAGTGACCTTGCTCAAGGGTCGCAATTTGGTGCAAGATTTGAACAGGGGATGACTTTGCAGTCACACGTCACTTTAATTGACAAAACCATTGTTTATACGGGGAAACTTTATAGTCCACCAGCAGGCACAAACTCACAATGCTGTGTTAATCCTTTACCCAACAACGGCCCTGTGCCAATGCATTATCTTATATATGCGAGTCAACCATAGGTCGCCTCGCATATATAAGAGAATGCATTGGCTTAACACATTAAAAATTATAAAATTGTTAAAGAATGTAAGAAAAAATGGTAAAAAGTGTTAAAAAAAGATTTTTTTAGGCTAATGCATTCTCTTATATATGCGAGGCGACCTATGGTCGACTCGCATATATAAGAGAATGCATTGGCACAGGGCATAACTGTAACCATCACAATGTGGTCAATGAACCGGCTCCAATGATATCCATATTTATATGGTATTATTGAGACAGACCGAAGATATTTTAGGCTGTTGAAGCTTTATTTGGGCGTTTTTGGCCGGTTTGTTGGGTAAAGGGTTAACAGAGATACAGGCTGAATGATCAAACCACTGGACCACCAAGCTCTCTAGAATGTTCACATATGAAGTTTGCTTACCTCCTGCCGTCCAAGGCATCCAGGATTGCAGTGCAGTGGTCCTGGGAAACAGTATCAGAGTTCTCTGCTTTACATTTATCGATCAATGGTTTGTGTTCTCTTACCAATTCCAAATGTTTCGCAGCCAGCTGTCTCAACCCTCCTAAACACTGACCAATGTTCTGTTTCTTCCCTTTGATGTTGTCAACGATGAAATTGATAATTTTCTGAGCATCCTCCTATAAACCAATTAATAATTAAAGGTCGCCGACCACGTGTCCCCTGAAAAGGTTGCTTTTTAGTGAGGATAATTTTTTTTAACTCTTTCAAAATTCATCGGACATGACCAAATTAAAACTTGGCCTTTGTCTTCTGAAATTTGAACCACGTACCAAATATCAAGAGATTCAGTTGAATTTAAATACAATCAGATAAGTAAAAGTAAAGTTATCATCCAGAAACCAAAATAATTGGCAAATTGTAAGTCGAAAATAACCATAATTCCAGCAAAAATTGGTGGAACAAACCCATATTCGAACTTGACCTGTGTTTTGAGCTGATAAACTCGCATATTAAATTTCGTTTCGATCCGATGGCCCAAAATAAAGTTCTCATCCTGAAATTTCCGAACGGACGGATGCCCCAACGGATGGACACTTGCTATTTTAATAGTCCCTAAAAACTAAATTTGGAGGAAAATAATAATCAATCCAAACCAAATAAATGTAATATAGATCTTAACCCTTTCAGTGCCAAGTCCGAGTTTTGTATCAACCCATATTTCCTTGATCATTTTTCAAATTTATTGATTATAATAATGTGATACATTGATGGAAAGAGCTCTTAGAGCTCTTTCCATCAATGTATAACATTATTATAATCAATAAATTTGAAAATGATCAAGGAAATATGGGTTGATACAAAAATTGGACTTGGCACTGAAAGGGTTAAAGGTGTTATCTATACAAATCAGCATCTGAGAATCAATCCATTTATACAGGGTATTATACAGAAAATTAGTTTCAATGCGCTTTAAACCGATTATTATTATTGTATAAGCCATCTCCTACTCTATTCAACAGAAAATATCCAAAAAATAAATTAATTTGAGTCGTGGTTGAGTGCAAAATACACTAATGTACTCTATGAACGATGTAACACAACATGGTAATTATAATGAAATGTGAGTTTATGACTTGAGTCATAAACTCATTTTCATTATAATTACAATGTTGTTTGTATCGCTCATAGAGAACATGAGTGTCCATGGCTCAAACTCATTCATTTGTTGCATTTATTCTGTTGATTATAAAAGGAGATGGTCCAACAAAGGGCTGGATTTAATGTACAATCGCCTTTAAGCCTTTTACTCATTTTCATTATAATTATCAGGTTGTTATACATGGTTCTTTGTGTACGTGAGTGTATTTAACTCTCATTCTTGACTTATATTCATTTTTTTATTGGATAATTTCTGTTGAGTATAGTAGGAGATTACCCCATAAATGGCTGGATTTAGGCACAGTCTCCCTTTCATCAAAGTATACCCTACCTTGCTATCCATCACTGTGTTGATACAGTAATGCCCTAAATAATCGACTAATTAACCACAGCAGAATTATGGGTAACTTTTCAGGATTTATATGGCTTGTTGCCATTCATCGGAAAGTTCTCACTGAGAGATTTCCGATGAATGGCATCAAGCCATATTTGCGACTAAATCCTGAAAAATTACCCATAATTCTGCTGTGGTTAAGGAGTCGATTATTTAGGGAATTACTGTAGTTTAATCAATGTGTAATCAAATTATATCACATACAACCCCTATTATATCCTTTTAAAAAGTCATTGCATATTTCCTTATATCACATAATGTATTAGTCACTGTGAATAATAAGTGCGTGCTTCCTGCCAATTTGACAGCAGGCCAATAAAATTATTTTACATTGATTAGGCAGATTAATACTATGTTGAAGCCACGAATGACAACAAAAACCAGACAATACAAAATGAAGGATTTGTTTAAAATAAAATTCTTGTCCAACTTCGTTGCACTAACGAAAATAGACACAAAAACAAAGAGGTAAATTGGGGGACTATATTTTTCGTTGCAATCCTGAGCGCACAATACTGTCATATACCTTTGTGAAGCGTCTCAGCCAATGATGTAAATGTATGAATTTTTAAGCTTCTTTTAAGGATTTTGTTCTGTTAAAATGCATAAAGCTCTAGTTTTTTTTTCATATGATATACAAGATCTTCAACTTGTTATGTTGGGACATAAGATTTTATGAATCTCGTTCAAAGTTTCATAAATTTGATTTACAACTCGTCTACTTGAACGTTCAGATGACCACGATACAATCGTAAGTGGAAAGATTTCCGTCGTAGGAAGTAACCGGTAGTTGGACTGAGCATGCTCACGTCAAAATCGTAGGTAAAAAAATAATATCAAGCACTGTTTGATTTTAGATGCAAAATCGTGACGTATCCTTGGTTACCTCCACTTGCAACGTAATCGCAGTCGTGTGTACGTAAAAAGCGTAGCTGGAAATGACCGTAGGGTAGTCAATCACATGCTTTAGGAACAACCTACGATATCATAATGTACGACGAGATCGCAATCGTCTGAACAAACTATCCACGATCTCGTCGGGCCCGATTCTTCCACTTACGATTGAATCGTGGTCGTCTGAACGTTCACTACGACTCATTGGAGATCCTCTATATACACTACCTTGTTATCTTTAACAGTAGTGACAATAACTTCCTGCAGCTGATTGTAGTAGTAATCCTTAGTGAGTGGCGATAGTTTAATCAAATCGTCAATCAAAGGCTTCACGTTAGCAGGACATTTTAACGACACATGCTTGAACGTTTCTATGACGTGATATCTGATGGTCTCTATCGGTTCATAAAACTCAAGCAGCTTCTTCAAGTATTGTTCAGTCATCCCCTGCAATATCAAAGAATGAAAGTCTCAATGACACTGTAGCTCAACTGCAATAGAATGATAAAGAATAAGGAAAGTCAACAATTTTAGTGAAGGGATTGTATTATGTAGATGTAGGGACAAGCCTAGAGGGCGAGTTGGGGGACATATTCTCCCCAAAATGTGCCACTTCTACAAGCCTGAGTTTAGTGTGCAATTGCAAAATGATGTCCCCAGAGGGTGAATTTAGTGATGGTATCCCACACAGTGGGCTAGCATCACTAAATTCACCCTCTGGGGACCTCATTCTGCATGGCCTGATCTGCTATGGGAGACATAGACTCAAACTGAAGTTCCCAAATGTTAATATATTATGATGTACACTCATTGGAAATCTCGATTACGCAATGTGTCATCTGCCAATTTGGGGATATAGAGAAACTAAACTAAAAAAGAAATAGAATCTAAGTGAAGAAGTTTCTATAGAAATTTGATAATAAAGAAACTTTCCAGAGAAGATGAGGCCTGAGCAGAATGAGGTCCCCAGAGGGTGAATTTAGTGATGCTAGCCTGCTATGCGGGATAGCGTCACTAAATTCATCCTCTGGGGACCTCATTCTGCAAATGACAGACGCACTAAACTCAGACTTGCACTACATATTTAAAAACAGTAAAATAAAGATGGCTGCTAGTGACCATGTTTTTAATGAATTTCAGACAAAATTGATGGCTCCCATCCAGAGGTCACCCCGAAGATCTGTATGAAGTTCGGTGACAATCGGATGAGGAAGGTGACCTGCAGGGTTTGCCAAAGGAAATTGTTGATGGATGAACGATTGTACAGAGAGATTGACAATGGATGCCAAACTTTACTTTGAGTTAACAAGAGTTGAGCATCAAAGATGGCATTATTGATTATTTGCCAAAAAGAGTGAATCTATCAGAAAGAGTTTCAAATAGGTTGACATTTGTTTCTAAATATTGTCCTGAAAGATCCATATACCAAATTTGAATGGAATTGATTTACGTTTGTTTAAATTATTGTGCCAACATCCTTAAAATTGCTAAAACTAGACAAACTAAGGGCCATAAGTCAGGTAAATAAAATTGGGCAAACCTAGTTTTCAAACTCGATAGACCCATATATCAAATATGAATGGAATAGGTTGACGTTCCAGAAACTAAATACGATCAGATGAGGGATGTCGTCTGTATGGTGTGCCAAAGGATTTAGTCATAGAAAGAGTAAAATCCAAGATGGCCACTGGCGGCCATGTTTTTCATCGAAAAGTTTTCAAACTCGATAGCTCCCATCTATGTTCCTAAACATGCCTGTAAATTTTCAAAACAATTCTCCAATAAATGCAGGCTGCAGGGTGTGCTGATGGATTCAAATTTGAAATCAAAGATGGCTGCTGGTGGCCTTGTTTTTTTAACAAATCTCAGAAAAAATTGGTGGCTCCCATCCAAAGGTCACCCCGAAGATCCATATGAGGTTTGGTGATGATCGGTGATGAGAGATGTGACCTGTAGGGTGTGCTAACAGACAATGTTGACAGATGGATGCACAGATGGCTAGACGGAAGGATGATGGATGCCAACCCATGGCAATTACTTTGTCAAGTTGAGCTAAAAAGGCTTTATCTGGACAACCCCAAACAAGAGCTATGCTGGGCGTGGCAAAATACGCCCGGTGTGCATTTATGAACTGTACACAAACAAACAATGGAAGTGACACTAAATTGTAGTAAACTCAAATATTGAAAATTCTAATTCGAAAAGAGACATAAGTCAGTAAAAATTATTCGGACCAAACCCATAACCGAACTTGACCTATATTTTGGTCTGGTAAACTCACACACCAAATTTGGTTCCGATAAAATAAACCAAACTAAAGTTATCATCTGGAAACCTCAAATATTGAAAATTCTAAGTCGAAAAGACCATAAGTCAGTAAAAAATATCCGGACCGAACCCATAATCAAACTTGGCCTGTATTTTGGTCTGGAAAACTCACATACCAAATTTGGTTCCGATAAAGTAACCCAAACTAAAGTTATCATCCGGAACCAAAACTGTTAACAGACCAATCACATAATACGGCCATTTTTTTCAAACAGGCGTATAAAAATCACATCTCATGTAAATGACTTGTTACTCACATCAGGCTTGGTTCTCACTGCTTTCTCAAAGGTCATCACAACATTTATAGCAGTATTAGCATCATTTTTCTTGTTCAGCAATGAGAAGAGATCGTCAATTCGAGCTATAATAGCCTCCGGGTTATGCTCACCCAAGTTACTGACTGCATCTGTAAGTGAGCCAATGAACATCATCACTTTGAATGGTGAGGCTACAGACATGCTCAAAACAAACTTTAATGTTTCAATAATAAAACACTTTTAACCATTTCTTTGCTAAATGGATTCTTCCACCCAGTTATAAAAATATATATTGGAATAGCCTATTATTCACATCTGGAGGGACGTTCAAGTAAAATAAGCAGATGACAGACGGAACGAAAAGTGCAGAAGGATTCCTATTCAATGATAGGAAATGTTCAGATAATAAGTTCAACAAATGGCACATGTTCAATTGTTGAAATTATTAGAACTTATCTGACATTTCCTGATGGAATTAATCGTTAATGAGTATTTAGTGAATAAAGGGTTAATATTTCATTTTATTCATTTTTGATTTAACCAGATAAGTTTGATATATCTACATTTCAGAGTATTCCTCATTAAGTCTAATATAAATTCTAGCATGTTAAACAATAAATTAGAAGAGATCATTTATTTGAGCTATAACTGCTTAGGGGGGTTATGTTCACTCAAGGAGCTGACTGAGAGCCAATGAACATCATTGACTTGAGTAGTGAGCTAATTACAGGCTAGTCTGAAATCCTGACCACAAAGAGCTCCATTTTTGGGGTTCAGGTACAACCGCCCATGCACTTCCGAAGTAAATCACATGGATACGGTAACAAAATGGCTGCTGATGAATGAATTTCACCCAATTTGACACAAAATAAAGGAAGTAATTGTGTGCATGACAATATCTATTAACTCCCCACTGTGTACTCTCAGAACCAGAAAGGAAGTTTTTCCAGGGAGATGGTAGGAAGACGACCAGAAGGTCATGCCACCTCCCAGTAATGTATTATCACTATTTTTTGTTTGTTACTTTTTACCATTGTTATGTTGATATTTACATTACTAATAAACACTTGAACACTTGAACTCTCTTAGAACACTCTGCTGGCAATGTTGGCATGTGCCTAGCAAATAAATTTTGTTGAAATAGTTAATTAACCCTTTCATGGCGGGAGCTGCGCTGGTGCAGCATTAAAGACCCTTTTCCAGTGCATTCTCTTATATATGTGTGTCTTCCACAGGGAGCTTTACATATATTAGAGAATGCACTGGCTTCCAAGGTCAATGTAAATATTGTTAGGCCAATGTATTCTCTTATATATGTGAGGCTCCTTATGGGAGACTCGCATATATAAGAAAATTCATTGCAACAGGTTTTTGCCAAAAATTAATGAATGCGTTAATAATAATTTGAATCACTAAAAAAAATGTTAAATATACATTTACTTTTATTGCAATATTCCAGTCTCCGGTGACTAACTCGAAATTGAAATGTAAGCTATAATTGTCACATTTGATGCTTTTTGTCATGTTATATTGGTTTATCGGTATGAAACTGGAAAATTGTTAGTATGGGTATAGTCATGTAACACATTCTTTTATCCCCAACAAGATTATCGCATTTAACTTTTTCACTGATCAGTCTTAGTCATTAATTCTGTTTTCACGGTGTGGTAACTATGACATGTTTACAAAAAGATGTCATAATGTGGGGGTGACGGTTTGAGTTGCTCAATTTCTTAAAGTATCACTGCGCCTTATGATGCCAGATAGAGATTGTTGCTACCAAGCATATCTAAGCGCCTTGACCAATGAGATGCCCATATTTAAGTGAAGGTAGGTGTAAATTTCTAGTATAAAGCATAAAGACCAAGTCTTGAAACAGTGTGTCTGTCATTTGCAGAATGAGGTTCCCAGAGGGTGAATTTTGTGATGCTACCCCGCATAGTGGGCTAGCATCACCAAATTCACCCTCTGGGAACCTCATTCTGCTGAGGTGTAAGCAGAATGGAGATCCCCAGAGGGTGAATTTGGTGATGCTAGCCCACTATGCGGGGTAGCATCACTAAATTCACCCTCTGGGGACCTCATTCTGCAAATGACAGGCACGCGTACTATTTCAAGGCTTGATAAAAACACTTTGTGCTTCCCTTGGTGGAGGCAAGCGGGTCTGACATTTTCAGAATGAGGTCACCAGAGGGTGAATTTAGTGATACTATCCTGCACGGCAATCTAGCATCATCAAATTCACCCTCTGGGAACCACATTTTGCTTAGACCTCAACTGCTATGGGAGACATAGGATCAGATTGAATTTCCCTAGTTAAAGCTTGTGATGTTCACCCATTAGTCACCTAAATTATGCATTTTATCTTCTGCAACTTAGGGGATATATAAACTTAACAGAAGGAAATTTGAGCCTATAGATACTTCCCAGAAGATGAGGCATAAGCAGAATGAGATCCCCAGAGGATGGATTTGGTGATGCTAGCCCACTGTGGGGATCTCATTCTGCAAATGTCAGACACACTATATCCAGGCCTTTGTGGAGGGCCAGTGTGGCAGAGCTGGCCCCTTCACACCCCTCCTGTTCCAGTGACCCTGTCAATTACTTTACATGGCTTGCAATACCAGTTTTATACCCATCTAAATAAGACCATGCAAAGTACAATCCCATTTATCAGGCCTGCGTGCATGGTCCCAGAATCATGTGCATGGAACTTTTTTATTTGCATTGCAACTGTCAGGAAAATATTTAATCGGTACGAAATAATTGTGCTACGTTTTTTTTATACAAAGTGAGATAGAACAGACCCAATTCAAAATTCCGATTCATTAATGTAATTGGTAAGCAGTGTTCACACTGTCATGAGGCACTTTCGTAAATTGCGGAAGAAAAACAAAAGTGGCTCAACAAAATGTGCTAGTGGCTAAACAAAGTGGCTCAAAGTATTTGGTTGTGTGGCTCTTAATTGCCGTCGGACAGATTAACAATCAGTCAACACTATCTGGCCACAAGACAGGCTGATTGAAAGCACTTGCTACTTGATTCTCGGATTATGCCACAGCGACTGGTTGTAATTTTATTGTACAGTGCATGGGTTTCCTGTTTCTACTCGATAAGAACACACATTCATGGTATTGTTTTACACTGCCAAACATTAGTCAAACAAAGGCCTTGTATTTCTTGTCAACAGTAACATCCGCTTGTAATACTCGTTAGTACCCTGTGTTTTGATAGCGCATTTTACATATGTACATGTGACCATAGGTCGAACATTCAAATCTAAACCTGAATCTTAGAAAACATGAATCATAAATGAAAGTGGCTGCAAAACATATGGGTTGAAAAAATGTGGCTCAAATAAATTAAAAGTAGCTAAAAAAAATCACAAGTGGCTAAGGTGGTGGCTCAAGAAAAGTTTGGGCCAGTGTGAACAAAGTATGTTCAAACGGCGCAGAGGTGGAATGCTTCTTTGGCGTGTGCCCCATGAGTAAAAAATAAAATTGTTTATTACATGATCCTACCCTTATTCCATTCAATAAATCCATTCTATAAATTGTGATATGCGACGTTCGTTGCATAACGGAAATAGTGCCAGGTGACCTTTGACTTTCAGTTTGTTGTCTGTCTACATTCCGTACGATACGTCTCAAAATACTATGGCTTCCAATATTTTTCCAGCAAACTCTAATAAATGAAGAGTTTGAATAGTTTATCTGGGACCATTTCATTACATGGGTATACAACCTATACTAACATGAAATGTCATCGCAGGCCTTATAGAAGCCAATGTTAGTTTCATGTTCCATTTTTTTATTTAAGTATGGTTTATCAAGGTTTTGGATCATGTAATAAATAGAATCAATACTCGTCCCCAGTTTATAGCAGAATTTACAAAACTTGTCCAGTAAATTAAGTTTGGACCTTGCCAAAGGCTCGGCCCAGACCTAATTTACTGGATTCGTTTTGTAAATACTGCTATAAACTGGGGACTTGTTGCAGATCCTCGATATACCGCACATGCATGATTTTCTATTTTGTTTCAATTATGAGAATGGGTGAAGTAGAATCAAGTCTGAGTTTAGTGTGCCTGTCATTTGTGGAATGAGATCCTCAGCAGGTGAATTAAGTGACGCTATCCCGCATAGTGGGCTAGCATCACTAAATTCACCCTCTGGGGACCTCATTCTGCATAGGCCTCATCTTCTCTGGAAAGTTTCTTTATTATCAAATTTCTACAGACACTTCTTCACATAGATTCTATATCTTTTTTAGTTTAGTTTCTCTATATCCCCAAATTGGCATCACAATATTCACCATTGGGAAACTTCAATCTGAGTCTATGTCTCCCATAGCAGATGAGGCCATGCAGAATGAGGTTCTCAGAGGGTGAATTTAGTGATGCTAGCCCGCTATGCAGGGTAGCATCACTAAATTCAACCTCTGGGGACCTCATTCTGCAAATGATAGGCACACTAAACTCAGGCTTGAGTAGAATATAGTATACTTACTAAGAAGTTCATTATTTAAATGTTTGACTGTGAGCTCAATAATCTTTTCTGTATGCTCCGCGATTATCTCTGGTTCAGTTCTGGCTATGTCATAGATCATTCTGTTTCCATTGTCGAAGTTTGAGTCGTCAACATATTTTTCCAGAGCATCCATCAGAAGGGGAACTAAAGTTTGACAGCACTGTAGAGTCCTGCTCTGTCCATGCTACAGAAGAAAATTCAGAATTTGTCAGTAACAATGGCTAGCTCGAGGGTTCATACTGTCAGTAACAATGGCTAGCTCGAGGGATCATACTGTCAGTAACAATGGCTAGCTCGAGGGATAATGCTGTCAGTAACAATGGCTAGCTCGAGGGTTCATGCGGTCAGTAATAATGGCTAGCTCGAGGGATCATGCTGTCAGTAACAATGGCTAGCTCGAGGGTTCATGCGGTCAGTAATAATGGCTAGCTCGAGGGTTCATGCGGTCAGTAATAACGGCTAGCTAATAGGGATCATGCTGTCAGTAACAATGGCTAGCTCGAGGGTTCATGCTGTCAGTAATAATGGCTAGCTCGAGGGTTCATGCGGTCAGTAATAATGGCTAGCTCGAGGGTTCATGCGGTCAGTAATAATGGCTAGCTAATAGGGATCATGCTGTCAGTAATAATGGCTAGCTCGAGGGATCATGCTGTCAGTAACAATGGCTAGCTCGAGGGTTCATGCGGTCAGTAACAATGGCTAGCTCGAGGGTTCATGTGGTCAGTAACAATGGCTAGCTCGAGGGTTCATGCGGTCAGTAACAATGGCTAGCTCGAGGGTTCATGCCGTCAGTAACAATGGCTAGCTCGAGGGTTCATGCCGTCAGTAACAATGGCTAGCTCGAGGGTTCATGCGGTCAGTAATAATGGCTAGCTCGAGGGTTCATGCGGTCAGTAACAATGGCTAGCTCGAGGGTTCATGCTGTCAGTAACAATGGCTAGCTCGAGGGTTCATGCGGTCAGTAATAATGGCTAGCTCGAGGGTTCATTCTGTCAGTAATAATGGCTAGCTAATAGGGATCATGCTGTCAGTAATAATGGCTAGCTCGAGGTTTCATGCTGTCAGTAACAATGGCTAGCTCGAGGGTTCATGCTGTCAGTAACAATGGCTAGCTCGAGGGTTCATGCGGTCAGTAATAATGGCTAGCTCGAGGGTTCATTCTGTCAGTAATAATGGCTAGCTAATAGGGATCATGCTGTCAGTAATAATGGCTAGTTCGAGGGTTCATACTGTCAGTAATAATGGATAGCTAATAGGGTTCATGCGGTCAGTAATAATGGCTAGCTCGAGGGTTCATGCTGTCAGTAATAATGGCTAGCTCGAGGGTTCATGCGGTCAGTAATAATGGCTAGCTCGAGGGTTCATGCGGTCAGTAATAATGGCTAGCTCGAGGGTTCATGCTGTCAGTAATAATGGCTAGCTAATAGGGATCATGCTGTCAGTAATAATGGCTAGCTCGAGGGTTCATGCGGTCAGTAATAATGGCTAGCTAATAGGGATCATACTGTCAGTAATAATGGCTAGCTCGAGGGTTCATGCGGTCAGTAATAATGGCTAGCTCGAGGGTTCATGCTGTCAGTAATAATGGCTAGCTCGAGGGTTCATGCTGTCAGTAACAATGGCTAGCTCGAGGGTTCATGCTGTCAGTAATAATGGCTAGCTCGATGGTTCATGCGGTCAGTAATAATGGCTAGCTCGAGGGTTCATGTGGTCAGTAATAATGGCTAGCTCGAGGGTTCATGCTGTCAGTAATAATGGCTAGCTAATAGGGATCATACTGTCAGTAATAATGGCTAGCTCGAGGGTTCATGCGGTCAGTAATAATGGCTAGCTAATAGGGATCATACTGTCAGTAATAATGGCTAGCTCGAGGGTTCATGCGGTCAGTAATAATGGCTAGCTCGAGGGTTCATGCTGTCAGTAATAATGGCTAGCTAATAGGGATCATGCTGTCAGTAATAATGGCTAGCTCGAGGGTTCATGCGGTCAGTAATAATGGCTAGCTAATAGGGAACATACTGTCAGTAATAATGGCTAGCTCGAGGGTTCATGCGGTCAGTAATAATGGCTAGCTCGAGGGTTCATGCTGTCAGTAATAATGGCTAGCTAATAGGGATCATGCTGTCAGTAATAATGGCTAGCTCGAGGGTTCATGCGGTCAGTAATAATGGCTAGCTAATAGGGATCATACTGTCAGTAATAATGGCTAGCTCGAGGGTTCATGCGGTCAGTAATAATAGCTAGCTCGAGGGTTCATGCTGTCAGTAATAATGGCTAGCTCGAGGGTTCATGCGGTCAGTAATAATGGCTAGCTCGAGGGTTCATGCGGTCAGTAATAATGGCTAGCTCGAGGGTTCATACTGTCAGTAATAATGGCTAGCTAATAGGGATCATACTGTCAGTAATAATGGCTAGCTAATAGGGATCATACTGTCAGTAATAATGGCTAGCTCGAGGGTTTATGCGGTCAGTAATAATGGCTAGCTCGAGGGTTCATGCTGTCAGTAATAATGGCTAGCTAATAGGGATCATGCTGTCAGTAATAATGGCTAGCTCGAGGGTTCATGCGGTCAGTAATAATGGCTAGCTAATAGGGATCATACTGTCAGTAATAATGGCTAGCTCGAGGGTTCATGCGGTCAGTAATAATGGCTAGCTCGAGGGTTCATGCTGTCAGTAATAATGGCTAGCTCGAGGGTTCATGCGGTCAGTAATAATGGCTAGCTCGAGGGTTCATGCGGTCAGTAATAATGGCTAGCTCGAGGGTTCATACTGTCAGTAATAATGGCTAGCTCGAGGGTTCATGCGGTCAGTAATAATGGCTAGCTCGAGGGTTCATGCGGTCAGTAATAATGGCTAGCTCGAGGGTTCATGCGGTCAGTAATAATGGCTAGCTCGAGGGTTCATACTGTCAGTAATAATGGCTAGCTAATAGGGATCATGCTGTCAGTAATAATGGCTAGCTCGAGGGTTCATGCGGTCAGTAATAATGGCTAGCTCGAGGGTTCATGCGGTCAGTAATAATGGCTAGCTCGAGGGTTCATGCGGTCAGTAATAATGGCTAGCTCGAGGGTTCATGCTGTCAGTAATAATGGCTAGCTCGAGGGTTCATACTGTCAGTAATAATGGCTAGCTCGAGGGTTCAAGCTGTCAGTAACAATGGCTAGCTCGAGGGTTCAAGCTGTCAGTAACAATGGCTAGCTCGAGGGTTCATACTGTCAGTAATAATGGCTAGCTAATAGGGTTCATACTGTCAGTAATAATGGCTAGCTAATAGGGATCATGCTGTCAGTAATAATGGCTAGCTAATAGGGTTCATGCTGTCAGTAATAATGGCTAGCTCGAGGGTTCATACTGTCAGTAACAATGGCTAGCTCGAGGGTTCATACAGTCAGTAACAATGGCTAGCTCGAGGGTTCATGCGGTCAGTAATAATGGCTAGCTCGAGGTTTCATGCTGTCAGTAATAATGGTTAGCTAGAGGGTTCATGCTGTCAGTAACAATAGCTAGCTCGAGGGTTCATGCGGTCAGTAATAATGGCTAGCTTGAGGGTTCATGCGGTCAGTAATAATGGCTAGCTAATAGGGTTCATGCGGTCAGTAATAATGGCTAGCTCGAGGGTTCATGCGGTCAGTAACAATGGCTAGCTCGAGGGTTCATGCTGTCAGTAATAATGGCTAGCTCAAGGGTTCATGCGGTCAGTAATAATGGCTAGCTCGAGGGTTCATGCTGTCAGTAACAATGGTTAGCTTGAGGGTTCATGCGGTCAGTAACAATGGCTAGCTCGAGGGTTCATGCTGTCAGTAACAATGGTTAGCTCGAGGGTTCATGCGGTCAGTAACAATGGCTAGCTCGAGGGTTCATGCGGTCAGTAATAATGGCTAGCTCGAGGGTTCATGCGTTCAGTAATAACGGCTAGCTAATAGGGATCATGCTGTCAGTAATAATGGCTATCTAATAGGGTTCATGCTGTCAGTAACAATGGCTAGCTCGAGGGTTCATGCGGTCAGTAATAATGGCTAGCTCGAGGGTTCATGCGGTCAGTAATAATGGCTAGCTCGAGGGTTCATGCTGTCAGTAACAATGGCTAGCTCGAGGGTTCATGTGGTCAGTAACAATGGCTAGCTCGAGGGTTCATGCTGTCAATAATAATGGCTAGCTCGAGGGTTCATGCTGTCAGTAATAATGGCTAGCTAATAGGGTTCATGCTGTCAGTAACAATGGTTAGCTCGAGGGTTCATGCGGTCAGTAACAATGGCTAGCTCGAGGGTTCATGCTGTCAGTAATAATGGCTAGCTCGAGGGTTCATGCGGTCAGTAACAATGGCTAGCTCGAGAGTTCATGCGGTCAGTAACAATGGCTAGCTCGAGGTTTCATGCTGTCAGTAATAATGGCTAGCTCGAGGGTTCATGCTGTCAGTAACAATGGCTAGCTCAAGGGTTCATGCGGTCAGTAACAATGGCTAGCTCGAGGGTTCATGCGGTCAGTAATAATGGCTAGCTCGAGGGTTCATGCTGTCAGTAACAATGGCTAGCTCGAGGGTTCATGCGGTCAGTAATAATGGCTAGCTCGAGGGTTCATGCTGTCAGTAACAATGGCTAGCTCGAGGGTTCATGCGGTCAGTAATAATGGCTAGCTCGAGGGTTCATGCGGTCAGTAACAATGGCTAGCTCGAGGGTTCATACTGTCAGTAATAATGGCTAGCTCGAGGGTTCTAGCTGTCAGTAACAATGGCTAACTCGAGGGTTCATGCTGTTAGTAACAATGGCTAGCTCGAGGGTTCATGCGGTCAGTAACAATGGCTAGCTCGAGGGTTCATGCGGTCAGTAACAATGGCTAGCTCGAGGGTTCATGCTGTTAGTAACAATGGCTAGCTCGAGGGCTCATGCGGTCAGTAATAATGGCTAGCTCGAGGGTTCATGCGGTCAGTAATAATGGCTATAGCTAATAGGGTTCATGCGGTCAGTAATAATGGCTAGCTCGAGGGTTCATGCGGTCAGTAATAATGGCTATAGCTAATAGGGTTCATGCGGTCAGTAATAATGGCTAGCTCGAGGGTTCATGCGGTCAGTAATAATGGCTATAGCTAATAGGGTTCATGCGGTCAGTAATAATGGCTAGCTCGAGGGTTCATACTGTCAGTAACAATGGCTAGCTCGAGGGTTCATGCTGTCAGTAATAATGGCTAGCTCGAGGTTTCATGCTGTCAGTAACAATGGCTAGCTCGAGGGTTCATGCTGTCAGTAATAATGGCTAGCTCGAGGTTTCATGCTGTCAGTAACAATGGCTAGCTCGAGGGTTCATGCTGTCAGTAATAATGGCTAGCTCGAGGGTTCATGCTGTCAGTAATAATGGCTAGCACGAGGGTTCATACTGTCAGTAACAATGGCTAGCTCGAGGGTTCATGCTGTCAGTAATAATGGCTAGCTCGAGGGTTCATGCGGTCAGTAATAATGGCTAGCTCGAGGGTTCATGCGGTCAGTAACAATGGCTAGCTCGAGGGTTCATGCGGTCAGTAATAATGGCTAGCTCGAGGGTTCATGCGGTCAGTAACATTGTTAGCTCGAGGGTTCATGCGGTCAGTAATAATGGCTATAGCTAATAGGGTTCATGCGGTCAGTAATAATGGCTAGCTCGAGGGTTCATGCAGTCAGTAATAATGGCTAGCTCGAGGGTTCATGCGGTCAGTAACAATGGCTAGCTCGAGGTTTCATGCTGTCAGTAATAATGGCTAGCTCGAGGGTTCATGCGGTCAGTAATAATGGCTAGCTCGAGGGTTCATGCGGTCAGTAACAATGGCTAGCTCGAGGGTTCATGCGGTCAGTAATAATGGCTAGCTCGAGGGTTCATGCGGTCAGTAATAATGGCTAGCTCGAGGGTTCATGCGGTCAGTAACAATGGCTAGCTCGAGGGTTCATGCGGTCAGTAATAATGGCTATAGCTAATAGGGTTCATGCGGTCAGTAATAATGGCTAGCTCGAGGGTTCATGCGGTCAGTAATAATGGCTAGCTCGAGGGTTCATGCGGTCAGTAACAATGGCTAGCTCGAGGTTTCATGCTGTCAGTAATAATGGCTAGCTCGAGGGTTCATGCGGTCAGTAATAATGGCTAGCTCGAGGGTTCATGCGGTCAGTAACAATGGGTAGCTCGAGGGTTCATGCGGTCAGTAATAATGGTTAGCTCGAGTGGCTAAATTGGCCAATGACCAGATTTGTCGGAAATGGACAAAGGAAATTACATTTGTTAAATGGTCGTTTGTGGAACTTCTTATCTGAACATTTCCGAAGGGAATACTCATCAATTTAGTATAGGAAGGGTCAATGGGAAACAACCAGAGAAGCACAGATATCCCAGTAGAGCAGTTTCACCATGTAAATCACTACTCTGTATGCTGAAGAACCCCCTCATGCAAAAACAAGAGGAGCGCATCACAGATGCTACAGTCACATTGTGGTATAATAAAGCAATTTGTGCTTGATCATGAGTAGTAGCCACAAACCAAATTTGGTCAAAATCGGACAATGTTTTTTTGTTATCATGCTTTCATCACGAATCTATCAGAAAAACAATCTAAGAGGCACAACACAAAAAATAATCAAGACAGTATTGGTTTGCGAATTCTTCCAGGATATCCATGAGCAAAAACCATAGACAAGATAAGTTTGTTGGAATTTTTGCACTTACATGGTGACAGACAGATGGTCATGGTAATTAATCAAACCAACAACATGTCCCCAATTGTGCTCATTGCAGTTTTTCCCTAACCCAACAAACCGGCCAAAAACGGCCAAATAAAGCTGCAACAGCCTAAATTATCTTGGGTCTGTCTCAATAAAACCATACAAATATGGATATCATTGGAACCGGCTCATTGACCACATTGTGATGGTTACAGTTATGCCCTGTGCCAATGCATTCTCTTATATATGCGAGTCGACCATAGGTCGCCTCGCATATATAAGAGAATGCATTGGCCTAAAATAAATCTGTTTTTAACACTTTTTACCATTTTTTCTTACATTCTTTAACAATTTTATAATTTTTAATGTGTTAAGCCAATGCATTCTCTTATATATGCGAGGCGACCTATGGTCGACTCGCATATATAAGAGAATGCATTGGCACAGGGCCCTTCTGTTGGGTAAAGGGTTAAAGTTAGGAAAATTGTAAAAATAATAAAAAGTAAAGTTAGTTTTCATCAATTTTATATCTATAGCATTTTTAATGCAGAAGATAGTGTTTACAAGCCTGGCATTCCAGAAAATCAGGCAAGTGAAATAGTTATTTTATCAATTTAGGCGAGACCAACCCAATAACTTGAATTATGAATCTGCCGATAAAATTTCTGAAAAAAATAAAAACCCTCTTTGCAAGCTAAAGTTACTTCACTGTAATATGGAATTTTTCGGATTTCGGTAAGATGTACCGGTTACTTTCAAAGAGGTGGGGAAAAATTACAGTTGAAGCACTGTCACAAAATTGTCGCCTGTTGTCGATGATCAGCCACGAAGTTAGCCAGGGCATGTACATTCTAGTTTACTGTATATCTTGTTGCTTTCGTATAATTGTAGACAGCCCATTCCGTAGAAGGCACATTATTATTACACACATGTTCCCAGAATTAGTGTTCCTCTGTTACATATTTACAAATCCGTACCGAACACATATTCCATACGCATCCCGTTGATTAAATGACTTTCGCTTCAACCATAAAACTATTAAATAAAAGCATCATCACACATGACGAAACAAGCCCATGTTTTTTTTAATTCACGGATTCTAGCACGGGTATAATAAACACAGAACAACACATGTTTTAATTAATTTGTCAATACGTACAGCCTCTCGTTCTATCGCCGTATCCACAAAGTTATTAACACACTCGTGTCGTGCTGCGTATCTCTATGATTTGGTAATAAAAAATCCATTGATGATTGTGATTATTGTGAGGTTTTTGAATCAATGTGGCTACCGATTTACAGTAATGCCCTAAGTAATCGACTCCTTAACCACAGCATAATTATGGGTAACTTTTCAGAATTTAGTCGGAAATATGGCTTGTTGCCATTCATCGGAAAGCTCTCTCACTGAGAGCTTTCCGATGAATGGCAACTAGCCATATTTCTGACTAAATCCTGAAAAGTTACCCATAATTCTGCTGTGGTTAAGGAGTCGATTACTTAGGGCATTACTGTAAGTGTTTCCAGAATTGCTCCATCTCTTCACTCTTGATACACTCGAGATAACGATTTCGGGATAATATTTTAAATGGGCCAATTTCCAGGGCCTTACAATTTAGGCATGGTGAAGGCATATAAAAGATTGCACTTCTAAAAATCAGGCCTGGACAAATGGTTTTCATACCCGGTCAATCCACATTTGAAGATCTCTGCTATACATCCATCCAAATATCGAGCGCTCGTATGAATACTCATCAATAAATTCATCTGTCTTAGACAACACAAGCTTGAATATGGAGATGAACACCTCGTTCTCCTTATCAGAGATGTTATTTCCCGTTCTGAAAAAAAAAAACAAGATAGTCCATGACTGTTGAGATGAACATATGCACTCCATGTAGAGTGTGAGTACCAATTTAAATGGACATCGCCAATGGCAAAAATAATTCACATTTGGCACAAAATATTTTCATTTGGCAAATGTTTTGGCATCGTCACTTTTTAATTCCTCAAGAAAGTTGAAAAATATTGGTCAATCAATGCCAATCATTTGAGGAAACTCTAACAACATAATTATATTAGGCCAAAAAAAAAAAGGGTTTTGATTCTCAGGCATAGCCGCGTCTGGAAAAAAGGCCCGCGTTGAAGCATTTTATTACGATTTTCAAATTGACCGATGCTGTCAAATGATAACACGAAAATGGGAAACTAGAAAAGAAAAATTAGTTACGTTTCAAACATTGAATATGATAGACATACAATGGTGTATGTGTTGGTATTCAACGATAACTACCAGGTATATTGTCACCACAAGCTGCCCAAACCCCAAGTTTATTAAGTCAAATGTGTTTCCGTGCTGTAAACATTTATGTGATTTCCAATTTCGGGAACGCAAACCGGAAAGAAATATGGTGCGTATTGGCAATGTGTATGCTGGTTTAATTTAATAGTATTTGAAGTTTTTATGGCTAGCATGTATAGTTACTATAGTATAGATGGATAAATATTAAAGTATATAGATAGATATAAAATGTATAATCCCGATTTAAACTTTGATTGTTTTAGTTCCGTTTCCGTCTTTGTTGTATTCCGTGTTTTATATACACGTACGCAGTAACAGAGAACGAGAATCGAACGGACCTCAAACAAATCTGTCCATTCGTATTCTCTTTAATTAAGTTTAAATTCACCGATGTTACTGAATATATTTGGCGTCAAAATTATCCGAGAGCAAGTGTGCAAATATATTTTTAATCGTTGTATTTTGGCTTGTTGGAAATAAAGCATGATCCATAACCGAAAAATCGTATTTTATTCCCAATGATTCAGTGATTTTAGAAATTAGACTAGAGACACTCGGTAGTCGGTGTCAAGGCCGTTAATTGCGCATAGATCATAGATGTACTAAACTGTGAATACTACCGAACGGGTGTGCCTTTGAATGCAGAAAATCAAGAAACAGGTAACTGAGGTGTGGCAGATGCAAACTAAAATTAAATGCAACTAACAGTCTATGACATTTAAATAAAAAATATGAAGTGTTTTCCATGTTACTGACATTGAAAAAAATCTCCCTATTTTTCACTAAATCTCCCTATTTCTGAGGACAAATCTCCCTATTTCCAATTATGAAAGTAAACAGGTCTGATATAAATAGATATATACTATAAAAAGGTACATACATATATCAAATATACCAACAATATATATATGATGTACGGGTAGTATAATGTGATCATTGGTCATTCTTTATAGTGGAATACATTAGTTTATATCAAAACAATGTTCTCCTTAGATTTTCTTAACCTGGGAAGGCATAATAACCCATGCTAACTATGGGCATTATCCCCATAACAAAAATAAAAAATAAAAATAAAACCCTCACTCCCTCATCGATTCTCAAAAAAAAATTGCCCGAGAATCAAAACCCTTTTTTTTTTGGCCTTAGTGGTGTTTTATAAGGTTTAGGAAAAGTTAACACCTTTATTAAGATACTGTTAATCTGATAGAACTAGTATTGATGGGTGAGGGATTACCCGCATTTAGTGTGGTGGGTGGTGTTTACATAGCTAATCATCTTGTAATGTGCCCTTCTGATGAAGCAACCCTTTACAATTTTATTGTTCGGTGCGATAAACCACAAAATAAGACTCAATGTTGGAGAAAATTATACTATAAGGGATAGTATTTGGCAAATTCTAAAAGAATTTGGCAAAAAATATTTGGGGGCATTACACAACTCTTTGACATCTAATCAGTGTTTTTTTGTTTATATATGCTTTGAAGAGAGTTGTTATCAGTGAGCACAATGAATATTGGATTTAAAACACTAATCATCAAAACGCTTAATCTATACACTGGTTATTTAATTATTTGTTGATTAGGCAGTCTGTAATATAATATACGTAAATGCATTGTCCCATAATTGGATGTACAAGCGAGCAGTACTTAACTAGCGAGCAGTACTTAATTTAAAGGCATATCAGTTACGTAATGTGTCATAAACTGCCTCCCGTCTAATAACAACAACCTGGCTTCACATCATAAAAGATTTGAAATCAGTGGATATTCAACATATCACCTCAGGTTAATAAGCAACATTTGTTTTTATCTCCGCAAAAATAGCGATAACAAATAACACAGCTCATTACTTTATTAGTTGGAGACCCTGGTGTCAGCAACAGAGTTATTGCACTTGGTTAATCGGATTTATGTGATTATAATTATATAGAATGTAAGTTTCATTGTTTGCAATGATGGCCTTTTCTGACTTTGATTTCCATTGTGATTTTTGTATATGGTCAGCTATGAAATCTCGTCTTATTTTGCATTAATTAATATTGACTTACATAAATTGATCTGTCTTTTTAACATGTGACCGATATGTTCGTATAATTTTAAAGTTGTTTTTGTGTTGTTTTAATTATGTTTTTATTCTGAGTAACAAATATAGTTTAAAACAAATATTTTAGTCATCAATTGTGAACCGCCCAGAAAATGAGGATTTAATTTGGCCAATTTTGTATTTATTTGGGCTTTAAAAAAAAAAATTCATCTGGATTGTAGTTATTATTTTCAATGGAGGGGGATAACTTTAAATCTTAAAGATAGACTTATTCCACTTCCATTAAAAAATACATTTTTAGTTTGAATTCTGTTGCATTCTGGGAGCCAAAACAGGGGTAATCTTTGTATGATTTCAGCTGTTTTCTATATCTCTATAGGCATTTTCTGAGACAGAGACATTTCAAATGGTGATGAATTATAGTATTTGGATCATATTTTATGGCATATATTGTTATTAAAACCGTATATCAAGGCACTATAAACAAAATAATCGGTGACTCGAAAATTAAGTGGGCCTTTAACAAATTTAAAACAAGCAGTCGCAGATGGCGGTATCCCCCGCCGAAATGTGCAGTTGGGGAAGTGCATTCTCAATAATGTTTGCGTTCTCAGTATGTGCTAAACAAGATGTGGGATTTTGTCAAAAAGCCTGGCTTGCGAACTCATTTTAGGACTGACATTTGTGGAAATTAGCCATGTGACGTCGTCCATTTGCACAAGTCCAATAACTCTGCTGAAAATATCCGGCCGGACCTGGTTTGCGAACTCTTACTAGATACTGGTCATGTGAACTCATATACCAAAAATCTTTTAAATCCGTTGACATTTGTGGTAATGAGCCCTGTGACGTCGTCCATTTGCACACAAAAAAAGTCCAATAACTCTGCTGAAAATATCCGGCCGGATCTGGTTTGCGAACTCGTTCTAGATACTGGTCAAGTGAACTCATATAGCAAATATCTTTTAAATCCGTTGAGATTTGTGGAAATGAGCCCTGTGACGTCGTCTATTTGCTATTTGGTAAATTTGACCAAAATAATAAACAAAGTCCAATAACTCCGGTAAAAATATCCGGCCAGACCTGGCTTGCGAACTCATTCTAGGTAATGGTCAGGTGAAGTCATATACGGTACCAAATATCTTTGAAATCCGTTGAGATTTGTGGAAATGAGCCCTGTGACGTCGTCTATTTGCTATTTGGTAAATTTGACCAAAATAATAAACAAAGTCCAATAACTCCGGTAAAAATATCCAGCCGGACCTGGCTTGCGAACTCATTCTAGGTAATGGTCAGGTGTACTCATATACCACAAATCTTTGAAATCCGTTGACATTTGTTCAAGTTATGACTCTTACAAATTCGGGACAGATGGACGGTGCGACGGACAGATGGACAGACGGACGGATGGAACCCATTACTATATCCCCTGCAAATTTTTAATTTGGCGAGGGATAATAAACGGCAAGAAAAGCACTTTTTATCAACATTACATGCTTTGAAGTGAGATATCCCTTTTTTCGGTGATCAAATTTATGGATACGTTCCATATGGTTACTTGTAACAGCACCAGAACATCTTCCTGTTAACCGCAACTATAGAAAACAATGTTCAGGTTGACTTGATTATGCGACTCCTGGCAGGCAGCTCTAGGCCAATCAGAATGCCTGTTTCAGCAACAAATTTTCGACTTGAATTACAATTGTGGTTATGTCGCATATGCAGAAACTTTTCTGAGAACGCAACCTAGTAAATGACTGCAGTTATACATTCTCGATTCAATTCATTTATTTGTTTCACGTTTACCATTGAATATATTAGAAGGCATCTTTTAAATGGTTGGATTTAGGTAGTCTCCCTTTAAAAACACTGGACCACTGACATAACAAATTCTTCCAAAAACTTTCAGACAAATCAGAAAAGTGGCTCAGTTGAAAAGGAACCTCCCTCCGATCTGTGACTAATTGACACATCAATGTCAGTCAAGGTTGATAACGTATGACATACGACCCGATCAGATGTACTTACTTGTAACACTTTATAATAGCTTCGAATAGGTTATGAACAACATCAACTGCATTTCCTTCGACTCCATGTTCCATCAATTTATTGATGAACTGTAGGGACTGTAATTTAATGTCAGGTGATGCCTAGAAAGTTACAAGAAAAGCGAAGTTAGCTACAAATCAAAGAAGCCATGAGAATTTGCGCTTTAATCTTTCTATAATTTCTTACTCCCCATCTCATTTCTCAGTGTGTTCTGTTTCAACGTAAACTCATATTTTCCATACATCATGTTGATTTCTTTGTTTACATACACTTTTGTTACAGTGAGCAAAATATGTTAACAAACACTGTTGTTTTTCAAGATATCCTGTTTTGCTGATAAACAAAGATTTTGCCAAAACAAACAAAATGCGCGATAAAAGAAGTTCAAGACCACTCAAGTCAAGTTCAATCTTGAATGTAAATTAAATGAAACTGACGCGGAGGAACAACTAACAATTGTGTCATTAAAATCACTTTTCGAATTGGAAAATACAAATTACAATATAATTTATGAATTTGACATGAATCCACCCAATCCATTGTTGCCATTCTGCAGTTATATCAGGAATTTGAAATTACGCCTTAAAAAATAGAAAGTTAAGTTTTCCAATTCGCACTAGGCTGTTGATCATCTAATTGTTACAGGTGAAGCTAGTTATCACTACACCCATGTTATTTGGCAACAATTTGGAGATAAATTATTATTTGGCATCTTTTATCATAAAAAAAATGCAACAAAGTGATCAGTTTTTACTTTGAAGCGAACACTTTCAATTCACCGAGAAAGGATTGGTAACCATGGACACATCATAAACTCTAGGTAAATTTGCCCCGTGGACAATCGACTCATGCGAATTTTAATCCTTCTCAAATTCTTATGCCTGTGACATGGCCATTTAAATCTTCATTGAGAAATACAAGCAACAAGTTAAGGCATTGTTAGGACTTGTCCAATCAGAATCGAGGAAAATGAAAGAGAAAAATACAGGTGTGATTATGTTACAATGATATCTGGGTATTTATATCCTGATATGTATAAGCCTTCCGATGTTATAACCACCTTGCTGTATGTCAACTCACCGTCGTTATCCATTCAAAGATATGACCAGCTAATTTCAGCCCATTTAGAGAGCTTTCTTCGCCCAAGTGATCTTCAGCCTTCTGCAAAACATTCGTGTAGATTGACATCAAATCCTTGCTTTCATTCTCAGTCACATCTTTAGGAGCCCTGAAATTAGTATAGGTACCATTGGCCAGCTGAGGATCATAAACATACTTTTGAGTTTGGCTATGTGATATATGTGGTTACACAAGCTACCAGATAATTCCATCAAGAATAGCCGAAACACTGAAGTTTATATATTTCACGAACTGAAAAATCAGTTTAAAGGGGGACTGTACAATAATCCGGCCATTTATAGGACCATCTTCTATTATACTGAACAGAATATATGCAACAAGTGAATGAATTTGAGCCATAGATGAGTGCAAAATACACTCATTACTTTATGAACAATGTAAAAACATAGTAATTATAATGAAAATGAGTTTATGACTTGAGTCATAAACTCATTTTCATTATAATTACTATGTTGTTTAGAGCAAATGAGTGTATTTTACACTCATCCATGTGTCAAATTCATTCATTTGTTGCATATATTCTGTTGAGTATAATAGGAGATGGTCCCATAAATGGCCGGATTTATTGTACAGTCCCCCTTTAATTACCCTCTTACGGTCAATTAAGTTTGTTGTGATATATCGAGCCATGCTAATAAGGTCATAATTTAGGTGTCAACGGTTATTATTGAATTCACAGTCTATGTTTAAATTCTAATGTATAAGAAAACTGGGTTGAGCTAATGGTACAAAATATAAATCTGATAAAAGTAAAACTTACTTATAGCTTTCAAGGACTTTATCAAGAAGTTTCTCAATAGCAGAGTTGGTTGATTCATCAACGCCTTTAATCAGATGTGCTCCAATAGCTTCGAGAGCTTGTTCCCTGCTTTGTGGTGATTTCTGAAAGAATATGGCAATCTTTGTTTTAACATGTTTCACTCGAACAAATATAAATGATTTATAGAATAACGACTACGAATTATATAAACAAATTTTTAATCTAGAAATTCAGGTTAACAATTTGCTTCACATAAACTGTGCACATCATATATATTGTTATCATTAAATAATCACAAAAGACCTGTCATACTATAAACATGTATCATGCAATGAAACAAACTATTGCAGTCTATATTCTCATATGTATTGATGATCAACTTTTTCAAAAGCCAATATAATCGAATAATTATCTATGTTACTAAATTTGGGTGGGAGGGTTCTATTTTTAGTTTTAGGTTCTAATTAACCCTTTCGTTACTAACTGGAGCTTCCTGGCATTTTGCGAAAACCATTTGCCAATGTATTCTCTTATATATGTGATTCTCCCATAGGAAGCCTCGCATATATAGGAAATTACATTGGCCTAACAATATAATTTCCTTGACCGTACACATAAGAAGCTGAACGTAGAATGAGCGCTAAAATCTTGTTTGCGTTCAAGCACACTTTAGAACAATCGAGAAACTCGTGCTGAATCGATTCAATATCAATCAACGCTTATCACGCGTGAACTACTATCGCCAATCACCCAGATATGCCCCATCGATTTAACCCCGTCGATCTAATATTTTCCATTAACAATCTTGTCTCCAAATAATTCTTCGTTGAACTCCAATAAAGTAATTTAAGTAGGTATATAATTTAAAATATTACCAGTTAGATATGCAACAATTTCGGCACTTTAACATGAACACTTAACCCCTTTCTTTACTAAATGGATTCTCCCATTCAATTTTTAAATTATATACTGGAATTGTCTATTATTCATCTGAAGGGATATTGAAGCAGACAACAGTGCAGAAAGATTCCTATTTTTGGTGGGAAATGTTCAGATAATTACGATTACAGATAGCTATTGGTAGTCGTAAATATATCCGTATTGCCAAAAAGTCCTATCGCAAAACTACGACTAAGAGTTTTGACGAAAACGCACCATCATTATTTCGTACCACTTTTACAACTCAAAGCGCGTGTTTGGTATACAGTCCCCTAAAACTTCACTTGTCATCTCATATCCAACAATACGATAATCATGACCTGTTTATTGTCAATACAATATATGACCAGTCACGACGTACGACCCGAGAATCTCGTGATATATGGTAGCAATACAGGTATAAATGCCAGGTCATATATATGTGGTGGAAATTCAGTTCGTTGTTAGCATGGATGATGTAAGGCTGATAAGGGAAGAGGGGTTCTTAGATTTGTATCTGACATCAACCACGACGCCATCATTTCAAGCCCCTTCAAGTCTGTGATTTGATTTGAATGCAATTTTGGTTTCACAGGCCTATCACCTCTTTGGATTTATGAAATGCGACAATTGGTTGATGTGCTCGCTGATGGCCATCATTTCTACTTTGGTCCTATCAAATCGAACCAAAGTCCATGCGATGTGCACCATGCCGAGACATTTTTACTACCCAAATAGATCATTTTTTTGGCGACTGGCTTTATTGTGTACTTCCAGCTTGATGATTACTGTGAGGCTTTGTGTCGTCTGCAGCCAGCGATGACTATCCTTTGTGAATAGCAAACTTATTTCAATAGGAAGCTCGTGAATCATGATGACGAGTACAGTGATTGCAAATCTAAACAGCACACAGAGGTCGTAGCTCAATATAACTGGATGGTTTACATGAGATATATTGACAAGTCTCGAACTGAGTTAAGTGATATATTGCAGAAAATAAATTTCAGGTGTTATTTGAGCTTATTAGAAACCATGAAATCGTAACCGTTCTTATGGATAGTAAAATACGACAACGATTAGAAAGCACACAAATTTTGGTGATGTAGTACCCTATCCGTATCCGTAATCGTGAATGTGAGTTTTGCGAAAGGTCTCTAATAAGTTCAACAAGCGGCCAATTTATCTGTACATTTCTATGGGAACTACTCGTCAATGAGTATTTAGTAAAGAAAGGGTTAATAACTAAATATGCTTGTATCTGACACTTGTGAAGCTTGAAATACTTGTGTCGCTCATCATGAGGGATCAACGTATTAAAGTGACCAACATGTGGAATGGTTTTGAAGATGGAAATCCACTTTCTATTTTTCACTACCCATACTAATCAGAATACTGGCTGAGTCCACATTAATGGCATGACTGGCCAAAATGGCACTATTACAACTGGCTCTCAGTTTCTGTCGGCTTTCATGTCACAATTTGACAATGACTTACTCTGACAGTAGTGACATTTATTGACTCACACCCACACAATCGCGCACCGCCTTCATAATTCCTGTATGTTTGTGTAAACATATCTATTTTCCAATCCTGATAGCATACATGTGGGTAAATCATCAACATCAATTCAATTAAAAGTAAATATAATAGCGCATGTACAGCACTGAGAGCTTTCCGATGAATGGCAACAAGCCATATTTCCGACTAAATCCTGAAAAGTTACCCATAATTCTGCTGTGGTTAAGGAGTCGATTATTTAGGGCATTACTGTATACATAAATGGAATGATTGGAAAGTGGATTAAACAAGCACAGGAGCTTAAAGATGCATTATCCGAATTAACGCTTCCAAATTACTATTTCCTTGGCTTCGGGGGTGAAAAATATTTTATTCAAGTAGAGGAACCCACCCATCAAAGCTCAAGAGTGATCAGATATCGATTTTTGAAATTTGTTATTTCTCGAAATGTGTAATTAGTTGTGGCCCAGAAACAAGTCATCAAACAGATTGTCTCGGACAAAACTGCGGATGAAAATGGATAACTCTAAAATCAAGTGGTAACACAGCCAAATGTTGTGCTAGGCAAATGATAATATGGCCATATTTCATTTAACAACATGTTGATAAATATCTCGTTTTGGGAAATTTTATACCATAGTTGACAGCGGTTAGCATTATTTTGTTGTAATTAATCGATTCTGATAACAAAAGGGTATTTTGAAGAAATGTTGTAACTTGATGATATGGGGACTGTCTGATCGGATTGAGTACCTTTAATTTAAGTTTCTCTTTTGTTGCGCACCTTCTTATATTTATAATTCATATGAATACGAATGTTCACCACTAAAATTTTGACGTTCCCCTAATTAGCCGGGGGGGGGGGGAGAGGGGGGGGGGGGGGGGGGGGTCCTGTAAGTTACATCACCAAGGAGCATCACTCTCTCTTGATGCATTAGTGAATATCACTATCATCATAAAATATTATCATTTGTTTAATCATTTATTGTCTTTTAATAAATAAAGAATTGTAATGTCTTCGTTGGTAAAATTTCAATGTTCAATTTATAACAATAAACTATCTATCTGTGAAAGTCTCAATGATATAACTACATTCTTATTCAACATCAGATGAAGAAATGGCAATTGATATGCTGTATCACACGGTGATCGGTATAACCCGAGGCACTATAAGGTGTTCTGTTTCAGACGACCAGTTATTTATTTTCCGTCTATGCAAGCGAGAATTTTCAGGAGAAATCTGAATGAGGCTTAATTTGACAATCGGATCAATCCTGATGTTACGTGAGGCTCACCATTTGATAATTGTTTCTATAAATTGATTCATTGACTATACAATTACGTCCCGCCAACCTGTGAGTATTTAACATGAACACATTGAGCGAATATTGAACTATTGAACAGTTATTCCTTGTTTATTATCAACCAAGATTCTCATATGAACGATCATACAAACTGTTAATTTCGGAGCCATGTCACAATGACAGTGGCAGACATTTGTTTCTATCTACATGTAGCATGTGGACGCTTATTGGTGGAAACTTCAATATATGTTATAGTTATTGTTACGTGCGCTCGCGCAACAGTATGGCGATCAGTCAGATTCATAGGTAGGTACGTTGGTGTCACCCTGCCGATTTCACTCCATGACGTCACCCTTACGCAGTACATGCCGACGATGTTACGAAGTAGATTATAGAGTTGACGCCCTTGGCACTGACTTCCGTTACTAGCTCGTTGCTATATAAACAAACCAGCGATGTGGCTTTTGTCGAAAATTGACAGTCAGTACATTCGCCCTGTATACATGTACTTTCAGAAAATACAAAACACCACAACGTTATACCCCACCAATGTCAGTGTCTCGATATCATTTGACCAAATTTCTTGACATGAAACCGCGACAGACACAGCATGAAATACATCGCATTGAGTAAACAATTTCCCCTTGTTTCAATTCAACTTCAAGATCGCGGTAAAACCAAAACCGCAATTTGTAAGTGGTAAACATCTGAAAAAGACATCAGGTACATGCAGAAACTAATTGTTGTGCATATTTATTTCTATTTGAGGTGGCAATTTTTCATGTTTATCGGTATTTTTAACGATAAGAGTGATGGTAATTGGGGGACTATATTTTATCTAGCGCATTAAATTTAAAATAAAAAGTCGTGAATTGGCTGAGTGTTTTCTATGGCCGCACATTTCGTTGATAATTACGAGCCATTTGTTTGTCTAAATAACATTTTTAAGTTCGAAGAGCATTAGAATGGGGATAACAGTGTGGTGTTTTGTGATTTCAGAAAGGTACATGGCGAATATAATTGTGGCAAATACCCGTTAATGGGCTCCGGCTCCGCCGTCGCCCATTAACTAAATTTGCCACAGTATATTCGCCATGTACCTTTCCGAAATCACAAAACACCACACTGTTATCCCCTAAATAAAATTATTGAAGATTGTAATTGTCTTTTTTTGCTAACATTAAATTAAATTAAATAAATTAAGTAAAATACAGTGAAATTATTTTTTATTACATTTTTGCGCACGTTGGCATCTCTCTGAGTGCATTCTAGTTTAGTGAGCTATCGTGTCGCATTCATAAATTGTTTATTTCACGCCATTATATGTAAACCTATATTTAATCTGTATTGCTTTGACAAACAATGCCATTTAACGGTAATTGTCATTTGTCACACAAATGGTATTATTAAGTCCCTTTTTGACATGTCACATCTGTGTGGATTTTTGTGTACATTTACCACATCACATGCATTTGATTTATTTTCTGTTCACATTATAACGGTCTAGAACTTGCTCTTTCTTATGCTGTGTTTTCTGTCATTCAGGTTGAAACATTAAACAACTGTTCTACAACCTTGACGTGGGACCCTCGCATTATATTATTTTTAAAAGTATAATACATTTTTCCTTAAAGAAAGCCTGAACACTGAACTATATGGATATATGTCCTGCTTTTGTAAACCATAGTAGGAAAGGGGTTAACTTTTTGGTCGCCTACGAACGCTCATTGGATTGCTCGGAATCAGTCACGCATGCGCAGTCCCAATATAACTCACTTTACAGACTGAATTCATCAGTTTATTTTCAACTCAATCAGGAGATTGGCGAGTTGCGGGGTTGGGAATGGCACCGCCATGGGAGGGCCCTATGATAGTTCAGTGTTCAGGCTTTCTTTAAGGAAAAATGTATTATACTTTTAAAAATAAAAAATTTCCGCCAAAGGAAGCCCTCACACTGAACTATATGGATTAGAATGCAAGCCCAGGAGGAGGCACGAGCAATAAAGTTAATAGCCAAATTTTGAGTAAAGGTACTCTTCTAAAACAGATTGTACCATATATGAACTCTTTAATGAATCTGTTAGGATTATTTATGTGAAATAACTCATATAGTTAGAGTGCTATATTGCTCAAATGTGTACCGTCCCCCTTGTTTTGAAACAAACATCCCATGAGGTGCCATCCAATTCATAGTTGCGAGCGAACCGAGCAAGTATAACGGAAGAAGAAACTCTTCGTTATTCTCTGTGTCGTCTTATTCATCTGTCGGTTCTAAGGTCCCATGATGCAGGATCATGAAGGTAGGAGACTAACTCACTCTCCGCCGTAGTGACAGAACGACCTGAACAGGAGGAGGCCCACTCCGAAGATGGCGAGACAACCAACATTAAGAGTTAACTAACTGCTGTTCGCCAAAGAAAATGGCAGAGAACCTGATGCCAAATTTGTGGCACAGGGATCGAGTTGAGAACCCATTAGGCCAAACGGGTTGTACAACGATAATGGAGTCAAGCCATCGGAACAGAAGTTGCCCCCAACCACCGCATCTTGCAAGGTGGTCATGCCCCCTGATCACATGTCTCTGAGGTACCTATGCATCACAAGATATCAGACAGAAACCCTGTGATACAAATCTTACGCGTAAAATATATATCAAGGTGATAATTATATAAGTCAGCAATGAGATCATGTCAGAAGGCTCTACCAAAGCTGCGTCCATCAATCCAATGGCGGAGCCCGAGCACAGATCCCTAGCATGATCCAATGTATCACTAAATATAGAGATATAGCCCCTCAGAGAACATGGCTAACAGCCATAAGCACCGGGAGCTCATGGCCGAACACCGCAGGTGACCAGAGCAGCCACCGGGAAGCAAACCGCTACTCTCAGGAGCCAAATAATAGCGTCTGTACGAGTATTAATTTTGGAGAAAATTCCCAATGATCACCATCATTTGTAATGAAGACATATAGCAAAATTTTCAATCACTACTATAATGTTCAGCCTAAATCCCCACACCATTATTAGGCCCCCACGACCATTAGGCACCTGAGAGCAGTCCACGTTCCCAGTGGAATACCCACCGCGATCTGAATTTAAGAAATTAAGGTGCGCAGACCGTGTCGATATACGAAATAGTCAAATAGTTGTCTCTTCGACAACTGAAATCAGTTCAAATGATGTACAATGTAATCAGATGATAAACACGGGTAAATTGTCACCATACGGAATATTCAGTTCTGAGCCTCTGCCCAGAACATCATGTCACTTTTCCCCCAAACAAGCAGCAGAACGACCTAGGTGTGTGATAGGTAGGTTAGTGTGAAGCATGCAGCAAACTAGGGGAAGACCCGCTCTAAAATGGCTCGCCTATGAAGGAAACAAATGAAATTATCATCCTCCTAGTAAAGGACACACATCCCTTTATAATGTTGGTACTTATTGAATTTTAATAGCCATGATAGAGAGGAGCTCCCCCTACCTAAGTGGTCCTGTTTAAAGCATGTTTAAGGAAAATATGACAAATCCAGCATAGACCGAAGCGAGCAGAGTTGGCAGCATGGTTTAAGGCCCTTATGATTGGGCGGCTGGTGCCATGTGGTTGGGATCCACTCGGACTGGGTGGTCCCCTGCCTGCAAGGAAAGGTCTATAATGCTAGTCAATGAGCTTCCTCGAAAGCTGAGCTGAACAGTGCAAACGTCTTTGCCCGTGTTATTGTCTATAGGACAAATCCAGCATAGACCGACTTCCTTTTAATTTTATTTCTATGTGCCAGATAATCAAATTGATATTGATAATAGGAGTATGAAGAGCCATGAGATGTACTCTGTCGGCAAGGCCATTGGCAGTGTCGTTGTGGCACGTGACAAGAGAAATGCTTTCCATGTAAATGTGCTTCATTCATGTGTGAAGTCTATTGACCAGTGCGTCAGTCGTGGGTCGTGTACCTTACCTATGAAACGTATATCACAGGTAAGATAGATCGTGTTCTCGATGCATTTTGAAGCGGTGGTACGAGTGCGCAGGTCGAGCCAGGCGAGCTTGAGAGTACATAGTTCAGTAGGAAGAAGCATATAGATGAGATAAACCTTGGATAGGAAATCACGATCCGCAGCTTCTGCCTTACCGATGCCAGACTGTGACGACCGAAAAGACCCACAGTCTGACGTATTGTGCGCAGACGGGTCGTCATCGAAAGCCTCAGACGCCTTGGGGTGTAAGGATAGCATGTCGCTCCCTGCCCTAGCGTCGGAATGACCTGCAATGTCCATAATGGACGACAAAACACTAGAGGGAGGCCCATTCCGGCGATGGCTCAATCGAGGTGTAAATACCTCCCATGGAATTTTAAGTACGGCCAACTGCTTGAGCAAAAGGCTGATAAACTGAGTTCCAATTTTGGAGTCCAGTGTCGAAATGAAGAATCCCATAGCCAAAACTGGTTCCTTCTGATAACCGGAAGGAGGTGGAGCCATCGGACCGGGGTGAGCCCCCCCCCCCCCCCAAATGCAGGTGGTCCCGATCAAGCTGAATGTCCTGTCCAAGCAGAACGATGGGTAGAGGCGATTGCAGCAGAAACCCCAAGACGGCTGAGAGGCAGGCAAGGCCGTGTCTTTAGATAGAGCGTGACCAGACTTGCTACCGCATGGGTAGGGCCACTAACTACCCTATGCGGAAGTTGCCGTAGGCCGCCCAGCCGGTGTCGTTACGTTCGCACGCGATTTGGCAAATTCAGCACACAGAACCGCTCGCACCGGTGTGGGACCAAATGTCCTGGGGGTCCCAAATACCATGGCATCGCCACCGGTCGCCTCCCCACTAATTGATTGAACGCCGAGGCATAATCAGGGGGAGCGTGAACTGTTCCTGCCCGAGAAGAGATCCGACCGAGAAATACTAGCCGGGAAGGATCCAGAGATGGTGAAAATAAAGGCTCTATATCATAGACTATCTCATCTGATTTTCAATACAAGTTGTTGAATTATAGAAAATCCTTGAAATAATGGAAAAGCAACTTGAATAAATACTATCCCCATGGAATTTTAGAACTTTAGGGTCTCCAGAGTTTGAGCGCCCAAACCTGTAACAGGTATTAAAACCTCCCTGGATCCTTCTCAGAAATTTACAAGCCCACCGGTTCAGACCGGCTTGCTGAACCGGCTGGTGTATAATCGCAGCTATTGTTCATTAGACCTATATACAAGGTAGATTATTAATCGACATACATCTATGACATGGCTGAGATTTATTCATAGTACTAAGGTACTACTGTCATACGAAGTTATTGTTATGCATGTGACATTGATAAACCAAGATGTAATCAACTGTGTAATCAACTTCAAGTTCAAACGTGATTAACACATCTGGATCATTTGCATTGAAACATAAAACAACATAGTATTATGTGAAAGCACATTGTTCATAACATGATGATAGATAGCGTCAGTAGCGATGGAATTATTGCTAAATAAATTTCCACACGTTAAAACGTCACAATTAATAATTCCCACGAAATTAGGATACTTCCGGTAGCGAAGCACGTGGCATTATTCAATCTGACAAATTCTATCATACCTTATAGGAGCTATAATAATTCCACAGATGCATTTCTCACAATAATCGATGCGCGTCGTAAGGCCTTGAAATGGCGAAATGGAGATTTTCATAGTCTATAAATCTTTAATGACAAAACACCGCGCACCGCCTGATCGAAAATACGGAACAAATGTACGTCGGAAGCGAAACGGTCCGTGAATTCAAAACGATAATTATAAAAACGAATGCTTAGGGGACCAGTAATTATTGTATCGATAAATTTAATTTGTTGTCTAGTTGTTAAACGGCAAATTCGGAAAAATACTCCCTTAGACTTCCGTTCGGTTCCGTAGCAGAAAATAAACTGATGAATTCAATCTGTAAAGTGAGTTATATTGGGACTGCGCATGCGTGACTGATTCCGAGCAATCCAATGTGCATTCGTAGGTAACCAAAAAGTTAACCCCTTTCCTACTATGGTTTACAAAAGCAGGACATATATCCATATAGTTCAGTGTGAGGGCTTCCTTTGGCGGAAAAATATAAGAGGATACATAGGCCTAACAATATTTGCCTTGACATTGTAAGCCAGTGCATTCTCTTATATATGTGAGGCTCCCTATGGGAGACTCACATGTAAGAGAATGCACTGCAATGGATATTTAATGCTGCACCAGCGCGCTCCGTCATGAAAGAGTTATTTCACACAGGGTGACATACCTTGAAATCTATGTGTGATGCGAGATCTTCAGCCGCATCACAGAAGATTTCTATACCAGTCCCCAGGTAGGTTAATACGAGCAGTGTGAGTTCACCCGTCACATCAGAGAGCTGCTTCGTACCTCTGAAATAAAAAGAGCATTGCTGGGGCATGGCAAAATACGCCTGTGGGCCATAAAGCGACAATAAACCCCAATCAATCATTCTGAAAATTAGGTGATATGGACAGAACAGAAGGGAAAAAGTAACTAAAACAATGTTAATTTGAGACTATAGATACCTCCCAGAAGATGAGGCCTAGGCAGAATGAGGTCACAGTGGGTGAATTTGGTGATGCCAGCTTGCTGTGCAGGGTAGTATCAAGGTAGGACCTCTGGGGACCTCATTCTGCAAATGTCAGACACACTATTTGCAGGCATGATTATGGAGGATCAGCACCTGATATTTCCAATATAAAAGAATTTTGTTCAATCCTTAAAAATGTAGAAATTGGGACATAACTTGAAGTCCTTAGATTCAATTCTAAATTCATCATTCTGCTTTGGTCTCATCTTCACTGGAAAGTATCTTTATTATCAAATAAAGTTTTTTAGTGTCTTTAGAAAATTCTTTTAAAATTTCTTTTTGAGTTTAGTTTCTCTGTATCCCCAAATTGACATAATGCAAAATCGAGGTGCCAAATTGGCAGACGTCACCATCTTCACCATCTGGGAACTTAAATCTGTGCCTAGGTCTCCCATAGCAGATAATGCCATTCAGTATGAGGTCCACAGAGGATGAATGTGGTGATGCTAGCCTATTGTGTGGGGTACCGTCCCTAAATTCACCCTCTGGGGACCTCAGTCTGTAAATGTCCGGCACCATATTTTCAGGCCTGATAGTGGTACAATTGATCTGAAAGAATTCAACTCACATGATCTTTGAACATGTACAGCGTTGAAGCCTGGCTTAATAGGCCTGTTGTGAGCTCATAATAATTGACATAAACAAAATCTGATAAGTCCAACAAGGGCTTTAACCAGGGTCCGCATTGGACCGAAATTTACTTTTGCCAAATAATTTGCCAAATGAAAACATTTTTTGCCAAATTCTTTTAACATTTGCCAAATACTATCCCTGATAGTATCATTATCTGCAGCCTTGCGTCTTATGTTTTGAATGACTTTTGATATCGATAGGAAAGCAGATCATAATTATACTCGCATCCCTATTGTGGTTTTTCATACAACAATCAATCCATAAACCAATCACCGAACAATAACATGGTGGAACGGTTGCTTCATCAGAAGGGCACATCACAAGATGATTACCTATGTAAACACCACCACCACCACTCAAAATACAGGTAATCCCTCCACCACTTCACCTCAATACTAATGCTATCAGATTAACTGCGTATTAATAGAGGTGTTAACTTTTCCTAAATCTTATAAAATACCACTAATACAATTATATTGTAAATTTCCTGAAATGCATGATATTGATTGACCAATATTTTAAAACTTTCTTGAAGAATTAAAAAGTGACTTGCCAAAACTTTTGCCAAATGAAAATATTTTTTGCCAAATGTGAATTATTTTTGCCATTGGCAAATTTGGCAAGTGACAACGTGAACCCTGGCTTTAACTCAGGCAAAATTTGTTGGACCAACCCTATGTTCAAACTTGACATCTTTTTTCTTGTGCTTAAACCACTAAAGTTAAACCTTAAAGTTTTGAGTTGATCGAAATTCAAATACTAAAGTTATCATCCAAAAAAATTAATTTGAAGCCCAACTATGGCTATATCTCAGGTAAAATTTGATGGACTGAACCCATAGTCAGCTATAACTAAGGCAAAAGTTGTTGGATTGACAATGAGCATATAAAATTTGTGCAGCAATAACATTATATATACCTAAGTTTTGAAAGTATTTTGTGCATGATATTTTTGAAGCCATCAGCTAAATCCCTCAGAGTCTTATCATTTTCCTCGTTATTTTCAGGTAGTTTCATGCTGGCCATAGCTTTGGCAATTTCCTTAACTCCATTCACATTAGCCTGAAAATAGGGAGAATAAGTAAAATAACAGATATAATATGAAAAATAACATATGTTATACAAAATAAACAATAGGTGTGCACTCACGTGCTAGCATACCCCCACCGTGGCAAATTCAACCCGCATTATCTGTAAACCCAACAAAAAAGATATTTAACTTTAAAGAAAAATTTGGATTAATAATATAGCATCCACAAAAAAAAAAATCCCAAAATTTTCTAAGTCAAAATAAGTCGAAAATGAAGTGTAATGTTAGGAAAAACAGTCCGAGCCAACCCTGAGCCGCATCATGTAGAGAGGGTGTTGCGAGAAGCATGTATACCAAAAATTATCGAAATCGGTTCATATTTGTTAAAGTTATTAAGTCGGACAGAATCTTCTAAGTCAAAATAAGTCGAAAAGTAAGGCGTAACTTAAAAAAAGAAAATCGGACCGCACCGCAATTAGCATCATGCGGAGAGGCTGTCCTAAGGAGATTGCATACAAAAAATTATTGAAATCGGTTCATAGTTGTTCGAGTTATGAGGTCGGATGGACGGACGGACACACGGAGGGAGAAAGTGTAACGGACGAACAGACGCAGTCAATCCAGTATACCCCCCATTTTCTTCGAAAGTGGGGGTATAATAACAAGGGGTGTGCATCGGAAGATGGCGGTCGTCAAGTTTTTTTTGCCAGAAAGAGTAGAACTGTTGCAAAAGAATTATTGGCAGCCATGTTTTTTTTAACAAACTTTGGGAAAAAAGGGAGGTTCCCATCTAGAGGTCACCCGAAGATCCATGTGACGTTTGGTGATGATTAATGAGCAATGTGACCTGCAAGGTGTGCTAAAGGATTTAGTCATACAAAGAGTAAAATCCATGATGGCCGCGGGCAGCATGTTTTTTTAACAGAATTCGGAATAAATGGTAAGCACCCATTTAGAGGTCAACCGGAGGATCCATATGAAGTTTGGTGATGATCAAATGAGGGACATGCTCTGCAGGATGTGATAATGATTTAGTGATGCAAAGAGTAAAATCCGAGATGGCTGACACCAGCCATGTTTTTCATTGAAAATCGTTAAAAATTTGATAGCTCCCATCTAGAGGTGATCATCAACATACCTGTCAATTTTCAAAACATTTCAAAATGCAGGGTGTGCCAATGGATTCAAATATGAAATTAAAGAGGACTGCTGGTGGCTATGTTTTTTAACAAATTTTGGAAAAAATTGATGGCTCCCATTTAGAAGTCACCCCGAAGGTCAAAATTAATTTTGGTGATGTTCGGATAAGAGATGTGGCCTGTAGGGTGTACTAAACGAAATTATTGTCAGACACACGGATGGACAGACTGACGGATGGATGCCAACCCATACCATAAGCTTAAACTTGTGTTCATCAAATTGACCTAAAAATGTTTAGTTGTAAATTCACCCCAAATTTTCCAAGAGTTAAATACTTAATTTCCCTCAATGTTCATAATTAAAATATTTTATATAGGTTCCTATAGGGTGAGTCGCTTTTGTTTTCACCTTCTTTTTTATAATTTGAGTAAAACTTATCGAATTCAGAAATGTTGTAAAATTCTGCTATTTGTCAATTGTTGTGGTGGTGATGCATACATTTGTTTTTATTTTGTTACCCTCCTGCATCTACCTTTTTTATCCCACAGGGTTAGAGTGAAATACAACAACTGGAATGCGTTAATAGCTACCTGTTTAGAAAAACATTATTATTTACAGGAAGCTGATACAATAAATGTAGTAGTAACAAATACAAACATGTGGGTGACAATTTTTTGAGTCACAATAACCGCATACAACTGTAGGCCAATAGGGGGCAGACATCAATCGAATGTCTATTCCCAAAAAAAAAAAAAAAAAGAATTCGGGAGGGTTTTCAAAATAAGCGACTGGCTTCGCCGATCAATTTATTGGAAAGAAAGTTAACATAACCGCTTCGCGCATCCTTTCCGCAAAAACTATAGTTCCCATGATGCTGTTCTGCTCGCAAACTAAATAGTATTACTGTACTGCCAAAATACCTGAACTTTATAATTATGTTTTAATTTCATCTAAGTAATTCGCAACATCAGTGTATAGCTTACTTATCTGAAATGTCATGCATTATGGTGTAGTGATCTATGCCAGTGAAAGATCTTGCTACCAAACATGTTTGCGTTTGTACACAATTTTGGTTTAAATTCAAGCATCTAGTTTGGGATAAAATACGTCGCTCTTATACGACTATGTTTTCAACCCAAATGTTCATAAACCATTTTATTGTTGCGGCCTTACCTTCCAGTCAAGTATTTTCGCCATATCCCTGACAATTGCTCTTGCTGTTCTTGCATACTCAGGGTGTGTGTTTCGGACAAGAATAACTATTATCTTGATCCACATGTCTGCTTGCTTTGGTCCCCTAAAATTAAAATGTATGATAAACAGGATAATGCACCTAAATACAGTAATGACCTAAATACAATATTTTTCAAAATAAGTAAAATATATATCTCCTAGAAGTACCTTGCCCACTAAACTATATGGTATATTCCCTACATTAACTAGGAAGGGTTAACAAACCCCAGAGTTGAAAACGGTACGAAAATTCTATGGTACATTTTTATAATGTTTCCTGACTTCCTGTACTATCCAACCACGTGATCTCCGATCTCCATCAAAACCAATCTCCGATCTCCAACAAAACCAATTGCCGAGCTGATTCATCCTCTTTTTCCCCATTAGGACATTCCTCGTGAGCAGGGTGGGTGCGAAACCCTGGGAGGGAGCTCAGAGTTCAGTGGGCAAGATACTTCTAGGAGATATATATTTTACTTATTTTGAAAAATATTGTATCTCCGTCAAAGTTATCTTGCCCACTGAACTATATGGTATAATAAAGAATTTTCTGGCAGGTGGAGGCCACGAGGAAAGATAAACACTCCTATGCACCTCAATCAAAGAACTGGATTGACCTGATAACCTACAATATGTACAATATCACCATAAGCCAATGTATGTAATTACACCATAAGACTAATACATGTTGGCCAGCTACCAGAGGGCCCAAACTAAACAAATAGTGGTGACTTGGATTGAAGGCCCTGCCAATAAAATAGATAGTTTCAGAAAGACATGGAGATGGATATGACCTCCCCTTCGGAGCTAAGAGCTAGCAATGTATCAGTTGAGTACCCTTCAAATTAATACATGATGCTATATACATTGGAAAGAGTGACATATTACGGTCATAATGATGTATTATAATCTAACTTCATGCTAAATTGCCACAGAATATGCCACATAATTACGAGTAACTTCGGTTATTTCACACTTAAAGATACGGGTGGCCTTCGCAGTGGGTATTGCTGTTAAAATAGTCACATTCACTAAAACTGCCATAGACAACATGTTTCCTTCCTCGTTGGACACAAAACATTCCCCAATAAGTAAATTTACGTACTAAACAACAAATGTACCCAATGATGTCATATGTATATATACGTACCAAACAACAAAAGGGTTCACCCAGTGAGCGTAAACAAATTCTCATTTCTTATTGAAATGGCCATGTAATGATCAGAATGGCACATTGAGATGTCCCTCAAATCAGATCAAGCTTGAAAATCGGTCCAGATTTTTGCCAATGCCGGGGTTCGAACCCACACCAATCTGATGTAGCCCAGACTCATTGCTTCAATGTGCTTGCTTCAGTGAGCATGAAATTCTCATCCTTATCAAAATGGCCAAATATCAATCGGAATGACACATTGAGATGTCCCTGAACTAAGATTAAGATTGCTCCAGATTTTCATCTAAGTCAGGGTTTGAACCCGTGCCGACAGCCTCTAGCCCAGTCTGCAATGATGGTATCTAAGACCCAACTACCTCGCTTATGGAGACATTCTTAAAAACGAAGCCCTTTCACTGAGTGTTGAGCTGCGTATCAGTCTGAACATGTGTTTGTAGGTTGACACAGAACGGATATACTGTTATATTGGAACAGCACAATGCACTTCCACCGAAATTGTATCATTGATGACTGTAAAAATCACTTACAAGTAGTTCACTTGAGGATATAGGTTGTTTGTTGAACGTATAATCTGAATACTCGATACAAATGAATGAATGAGGATCTCCTGTTTTCTGCACTTATTATCAAAACACCCATCACAAAAAAATAGACCATATCAGTGTATTATGTTAACCCACTCAAGCCTTGAAATAGGGTGTCTGTCATTTGCAGAATGAGGTCCCCAGAGGGTGAATTTAGTGACGCTTCCCCGCATAGTGGGCTAGCATCACCAAATTCACCATCTGGGGACCTCATTCTGCTTACACCTCAGCAGAATGAGGTTCCCAGAGGGTGAATTTGGTGATGCTAGCCCGCTATGCAGGGTAGCATCACTAAATTCACCCTCTGGGGATCTCATTCTGCAAATGACAGACACCCTATTTCAAGGCTTGAACCCACTCTATACGTTATACTCATTGATGAGTAGTTATCCCACAGGAAATGTTCAGATAATAAGTTAACCTTTTCTATACTTAATACTCGTTGATGAGTAGTTATCCCATAGTAAATGTTCAGAAAATAAGTTAACCTTTTCTATACTTAATACTCATTGATGAGTAGTTATCCCATAGGAAATGTTCAGATAATAAGTTAACCTTTTCTATACTTAATACTCATTGATGAGTAGTTATCCCATAGGAAATGTTCAGATAATAAGTTAACCTTTTCTATACTTTATAATACTCATTGATGAGTAGTTATCCCATAGGAAATGTTCAGATAATAAGTTAACCTTTTCTATACTTAATACTCATTGATGAGTAGTTATCCCATAGGAAATGTTCAGATAATAAGTTAACCTTTTCTATACTTTATAATACTCATTGATGAGTAGTTATCCCATAGGAAATGTTCAGAAAATAAGTTAACCTTTTCTATACTTAATACTCATTGATGAGTAGTTATCCCATAGGAAATGTTCAGATAATAAGTTAACCTTTTCTATACTTAATACTCATTGATGAGTAGTTATCCCATAGGAAATGTTCAGAAAATAAGTTAACCTTTTCTATACTTAATACTCATTGATGAGTATTTATCCAGGGTTCCGCCAAAGGGAAATTAACGAGTCCGTATTTGGGAAACACATAACGTGACGGGACGACCATGGTTCGTCCTGTTGGGGTGAAAAAAAATTTATTTGACACTGAAAAGTAGCCATTTCCTTTAGTGATGTGGACCGGACCGCTTTGGACCGGTCCGGTCCGCGGTCCACACCGGGTGTCACTGGACCGGACCGGACCGCTTTTTGCCGCCGGTCCGGTACTCTCCGGTCCGGTCCACTATTTTACTTCAGTAAAATAAACTATCGCGAATATCAATTAGCAACGATGTATTGACGCATTCAAGTAGTTAATATATATAGTAGTTGTACTTATATATGTATATAACTGTAATTGTCAGGACTATACAAACAGCCATCACAATCTCCAAGACTCCAATATTAATGTAGTAGTCATAATAGTACACATTTGTATAATTGTCATCAGTATAGTTATTTCGTATAAATTTCAATTTAATGAAAATAAGTATGATACGAATCATGCATACGATCAGTTGAGTGCCATGTTAGATTGGTTATAACACATTCTGGCCCTAGCTATATATCTGTCCAATACATTTAATTAGTGCATGTTCGCATTACTAGAAATACTATTATCGTGCATCGTTCCCAGTATATCCCACCAGAGACAGACAATGATGCATACAATCGGCAAACAATGTAAGTTTTAACATATATGGACTCATTGCAATGCACTGAACTCAGTAACCTTATAGTTTCTACTATACAGAGGTAAAACTTTGAGAAAACAGAGAATTCATTAACATATAGCCTATTATAGGTGGACCGGACCGTTTTGGACGGTCCAGACATGTGTACCGGACCGGAATGGCCTGGACCGGACCGGGCAATCCAAAGCTACGTATATTACGCAAGTCGATAATTTTCGGTGGGTGCATTAATTCTGTTGAGGTATCCAGATAATTAATCATATAATTATGCACGTAAGACTGCCGTCTGATTGAAGACTATATCAAGCTACAAGTTACAGTGTTTAAAAATTTATAACTTACAATAAGATTCCGACAGGTATAATGAAACTAAACACTAAAAAGCATCTATGCATTGTCCAATAATACCTAGCTGGGAGAATTGAATTAAGTATTTCCTAGAATTTCAAGTAGCTTCCGTGAAGATGAAACTGATATATTCCATGTATTCTGTCAATCGTAAAACTATTTGTGCGCTGTGACGTAATATATACTGCAGGGTTTGTCTGCAGGAGATATTTATAGCGGCGAAATACGAATGGTAGCGAAATCTTTCAAACTCGGAACACGTAGCTTGTCAATAGTCTGTATTAGTCCAACAACTGACGACCGCTGCTATAGAGTTTTAGCCAACGTGTTATAAAATATAATTGAGTTTTGGCGGGAAATTGGAACATGTCTGCCGTTGTTTGTGTTTGGGGACCCAGGCGGGACAACGAAACTATTATTGACCTTGACGCCACAAGCGTCCAATCTCGCTACTCTCATCGAGATTGGACGGTTGTGGCGTAATTATTGACCGTACTTTGACTTTATCTCCATATTGGGGGGGGGGTATGTTTTTTGTGTTTATCCTCCATGTATGTAATATGGGTCAAATGAATGGTGTTGTCACTATGAATTCCCGCTATAAAGACTGATTTGGGACAGGTTCCGTATTATAATAGTACGATGGCATGAGATCTCGGAGGTAGATACCTCCTTTGGTAGGAGAACCGCCTGTTGGCGTATGTTGATCCCTACTCTGCCTAACTCAGCAATTCGGCATTCTTTGATCAAATTATGTAATCGTACGATAGCACGGGATCTCTGAGCGTGAGTAGTTTCAACCACAGAAATCCAGTGCAAATAATATCAGTACTCAGCAGTCCGACATTCTTTGATGTTACCGCGACATTTATTACGCTGTATATAACGTCGCTATTTCAATGCACACCAAAAATTACGTTGTAGTTTTGGCGCTTTGATTTCAAAGGGTTACACTGTACCGGTAACACACTGTGCTCAATTGACCTGCTTTTTCACCAGTATTCTGTTTAACCCCCCGAACTCCCGTTGCAGCCAGATTTTTTATGACATACAAATGTATTGCTACTGACTTTTGGTACATGTATGAATCAAACAGATCATCTGCGAGGGGAATGGGTCCGTGGGACGGACCCGCAGCCGGAAACCCTGAGTTATCCCATAGGAAATGTTCAGAAAATAAGTTAACCCTTTCTATTCTTAATACTCATATATGAGTAGTTATCCCATAGGAAATGTTCAGAAAATAAGTTAACCCGTTCTATACTTAATACTCATTGATGAGTAGTTATCCCATAGGAAATGTTCAGATAATAAGTTAACCTTTTCTATACTTAATACTCATTGATGAGTAGTTATCCCATAGGAAATGTTCAGATAATAAGTTAACCTTTTCTATACTTAATACTCATTGATGAGTAGTTATCCCATAGGAAATGTTCAGAAAATAAGTTAACCTTTTCTATACTTAATACTCATTGATGAGTATTTATCCAGGGTTCCGCCAAAGGGAAATTAACGAGTCCGTATTTGGGAAACACATAACGTGACGGGACGACCATGGTTCGTCCTGTTGGGGTGAAAAAAAATTTATTTGACACTGAAAAGTAGCCATTTCCTTTAGTGATGTGGACCGGACCGCTTTGGACCGGTCCGGTCCGCGGTCCACACCGGGTGTCACTGGACCGGACCGGACCGCTTTTTGCCGCCGGTCCGGTACTCTCCGGTCCGGTCCACTATTTTACTTCAGTAAAATAAACTATCGCGAATATCAATTAGCAACGATGTATTGACGCATTCAAGTAGTTAATATATATAGTAGTTGTACTTATATATGTATATAACTGTAATTGTCAGGACTATACAAACAGCCATCACAATCTCCAAGACTCCAATATTAATGTAGTAGTCATAATAGTACACATTTGTATAATTGTCATCAGTATAGTTATTTCGTATAAATTTCAATTTAATGAAAATAAGTATGATACGAATCATGCATACGATCAGTTGAGTGCCATGTTAGATTGGTTATAACACATTCTGGCCCTAGCTATATATCTGTCCAATACATTTAATTAGTGCATGTTCGCATTACTAGAAATACTATTATCGTGCATCGTTCCCAGTATATCCCACCAGAGACAGACAATGATGCATACAATCGGCAAACAATGTAAGTTTTAACATATATGGACTCATTGCAATGCACTGAACTCAGTAACCTTATAGTTTCTACTATACAGAGGTAAAACTTTGAGAAAACAGAGAATTCATTAACATATAGCCTATTATAGGTGGACCGGACCGTTTTGGACGGTCCAGACATGTGTACCGGACCGGAATGGCCTGGACCGGACCGGGCAATCCAAAGCTACGTATATTACGCAAGTCGATAATTTTCGGTGGGTGCATTAATTCTGTTGAGGTATCCAGATAATTAATCATATAATTATGCACGTAAGACTGCCGTCTGATTGAAGACTATATCAAGCTACAAGTTACAGTGTTTAAAAATTTATAACTTACAATAAGATTCCGACAGGTATAATGAAACTAAACACTAAAAAGCATCTATGCATTGTCCAATAATACCTAGCTGGGAGAATTGAATTAAGTATTTCCTAGAATTTCAAGTAGCTTCCGTGAAGATGAAACTGATATATTCCATGTATTCTGTCAATCGTAAAACTATTTGTGCGCTGTGACGTAATATATACTGCAGGGTTTGTCTGCAGGAGATATTTATAGCGGCGAAATACGAATGGTAGCGAAATCTTTCAAACTCGGAACACGTAGCTTGTCAATAGTCTGTATTAGTCCAACAACTGACGACCGCTGCTATAGAGTTTTAGCCAACGTGTTATAAAATATAATTGAGTTTTGGCGGGAAATTGGAACATGTCTGCCGTTGTTTGTGTTTGGGGACCCAGGCGGGACAACGAAACTATTATTGACCTTGACGCCACAAGCGTCCAATCTCGCTACTCTCATCGAGATTGGACGGTTGTGGCGTAATTATTGACCGTACTTTGACTTTATCTCCATATTGGGGGGGGGTATGTTTTTTGTGTTTATCCTCCATGTATGTAATATGGGTCAAATGAATGGTGTTGTCACTATGAATTCCCGCTATAAAGACTGATTTGGGACAGGTTCCGTATTATAATAGTACGATGGCATGAGATCTCGGAGGTAGATACCTCCTTTGGTAGGAGAACCGCCTGTTGGCGTATGTTGATCCCTACTCTGCCTAACTCAGCAATTCGGCATTCTTTGATCAAATTATGTAATCGTACGATAGCACGGGATCTCTGAGCGTGAGTAGTTTCAACCACAGAAATCCAGTGCAAATAATATCAGTACTCAGCAGTCCGACATTCTTTGATGTTACCGCGACATTTATTACGCTGTATATAACGTCGCTATTTCAATGCACACCAAAAATTACGTTGTAGTTTTGGCGCTTTGATTTCAAAGGGTTACACTGTACCGGTAACACACTGTGCTCAATTGACCTGCTTTTTCACCAGTATTCTGTTTAACCCCCCGAACTCCCGTTGCAGCCAGATTTTTTATGACATACAAATGTATTGCTACTGACTTTTGGTACATGTATGAATCAAACAGATCATCTGCGAGGGGAATGGGTCCGTGGGACGGACCCGCAGCCGGAAACCCTGAGTTATCCCATAGGAAATGTTCAGAAAATAAGTTAACCCTTTCTATTCTTAATACTCATATATGAGTAGTTATCCCATAGGAAATGTTCAGAAAATAAGTTAACCCGTTCTATACTTAATACTCATTGATGAGTAGTTATCCCAAACGAAATGTTCAGAAAATAAGTTAACCCGTTCTATACTTAATACTCATTGATGAGTAGTTATCCCATAGGAAATGTTCAGAAAATAAGTTAACCCGTTCTATACTTAATACTCATTGATGAGTAGTAATCCCATAGGAAATGTTCAGAAAATAAGTTAACCCTTTCTATACTTAATATTCATTGATGAGTAGTTATCCCATAGGAAATGTTCAGAAAATAAGTTAACCCTTTCTGTACTTAATACTCAATGATGAGTAGTTATACCTTAGGAAATGTTCACATAATAAGTTCCACAAACGACTGGAACTTATTATCTGAACATTTCCAATCAATGAATACGAAACCTTCTGAACTTTCTTTTGTATGAATTCTGCTGATATTTCCTGAACATCCCTCCAGATGAATAATAGACAATTCCAGTGTATACTTTTATAACTGAATGGGAGAAACCATTTAGTACAGAAAGGGATAAACATAGATGTGAGAATCGATTCAGTGGTGAAGAGGGCTGAGAGAAATCTTACATGTCTGGGCAGGCCATCAAGCAAGTAGCGACTCCATCCATCATCTCCTTGTCAGCTTCTGGATTCTCTGTCTTTTCCAGCAACTCTATATACTTTGGAGCAAGGAGGCTAAACAATTTTGTAGCTTTCTGGAATGATTAATTTTTGAGTTGAGAGTCTGATAAATGAACTTGTTCCCATATCTGGTTGTAACTAGCTACTGATTGGCTACAATGCCAAGTTCACATCACCATGTTAAGTGAAACATCGGGGGGTATATGCAGGGTTCGCGCTGCCACTTGCCAATGACGAAAATAATTATCATTTGGCAAAAAATATTTTCATATGGCAAAATTTTTGGCAAGTCACTTTTTCATTTCTCAATAAAGTTGAAATATATCGGTCAATCAATACCATTAATTTTAGGAAACTATTTACAATAGATTTATATTAGTAGTGTTTTATATGGTTTTGGAGAAGTTAACACCTCAGTTAAGATGCAGTTAATCTGGTAACATTATTATCGATGGTGGGGGATTACCGTAGTGAGCGTGATGGTGGTGTTTACATATATAGCTAATCCTCTTGTGCTATCCTTTTGATGAAGCAACTCTTCTACCATTTTATTTTTCGGTGATTGGTTTATTATTGTATGATAAACCACAAAATAGATGCGAGTATAATTATTAACTAACTGCATTCATATCGATATCAAGTCGTTCAACCCGCGAGTGTCGAAACATAATAATTAAGGTTGCAGAAAATGATACAATCAAGGATAGCATTTGGCAAATGCTAAGCATTTGGCAAATGCTAATATAATTTGGCAAAAATTATTTTCATTTGGCAAATTATTTGGCAAAAGTAAATTTCGGTCCAGCGCGGACCCTGGGTATATGTATGCTATATGAGCACGTAAAAGATCAGGGGTATATAAATGACACTTGAACTGGAAGTTTCCACCAATCATGACATATAGCTCTAGCATGCCAAGTTTGACGCCACCCGACGCCAGATCCATGTCGGCTACTGATTTACTAGTATTGTTATTGGTGGAAATTAATTTGAGAACCTATGGCTATTGTTGTGGGGACAAAATTGTTATCTCGAGCAACATCGTGGGGTACATGGCTTCTCCTCAGGATTCAAAATCGACATCCAGGTATTAAATCTCCATATACCACTGATGTTGCCGAAGATAACTAATAATATCTTTCCTTATCTTGTGGCGTATTCAGACCTACTCTCCATGTCATGATATCCAGTCTATTGGGGCTCTCTTTTATTTTTTGTTATTCATGTACTTACTTTACAAGCCTTGAAATAGTGTATCTGACATTTGCAGAATGAGGTCCCCAGAGGGTGAATTTAGTGGAGCTACCCGGCACAGCAGGCTGGCATCACCAAACTCACCCTTTGGTGACCCCACTGGAATAGAATGCAATGCTAAAAATAGATTTCTGGATCTTCCCAGCCATAGTGGGTGTGCTCAAATTAGGAAGCGAACTATCATGTTGGGGACGGAACTATCGGAAATGGTGAATGTCAAGATTAGGCTTAGCTAGTCATGTGAGCTAAAATATTGACATGTATTTTATAAATAAAGTTATCCTATACTACCTTTACTGTTTTATCCCGATAGTAGAAATATCTGCCTGTAGTCCAGTCAACTTCCTTATAGTTTCCTCCCTTCCTTGGCGCCAATGCGATAATAAAGTCTATAGCTTCACAAAGAAGTGCATCTTCAGCCTTTTGTTCTCTGTAAAATATCCAGTCAAATATAAATATGAATATATATCTATGTTTGGAGAAGATTGATTGATTGATTGGGGTTTAATGTCGCTTTCAGCAACTAAGGCCATATCACGACATTGCCAGTTTTAGTGGTGGGGAAATCTGCAAACTTATGCCTAATCTAACAGTGATTTCAAAGATTGATAAACTCACCGACCATGTGCGGCAAACCACCGGCCATCGGCGAGTAACTAGCAATTCCATAATATAATGATTTCGAGTTACAAAATCCATGATGGAAACATGTGGATTTGAACCCTTATCGCCAGCGCTGGAGGGCGAGACGGATTGGAGTTGTAACCCTTACCGACTGAGCTACAGAGGCCCCTATGTTTGAAGAAGATATCAGACTTTTAAATCAGCACTTTTTCATTAATTTAAAATCTGATATTGATTTAAATATAGATCCAAATCTCAAATTGAACTGAGAGCTGTTTGAGATGCAAGTCAAAAGAATACATGTAGCTTACGATATTGTAAATTACAATAAATCTTTCATTATCACAAATTCTTAGTACTTGACATGTAAATTGATGATGTATTTCCACCAAAATAACCTTAACCCTTTGGTGAATAGAACGACATATATGTCGCCTATCGGTTGAGGAGTAGAACGACATATATGTCGTTTCAGGAAGTGTTATGTTACGTAGACATAACTTCAATAAATCATCTGATTTATAAATGATTTGTATTGGAGTTATTTTGATTAATATAATGTCCCAAATGTATAAATGCAATCGATTATGATTTCACACGTTAACAAAAAATGCACATAAATAAAAACGAATTATTGGATCCTTTTGACCAGAACTTGTTAACAATTATTGCTATGACATTGATGATAAATTTACTCATGACGTCATGTATATGACGTTACAGCTACTCTCGAAAGGGTTAAGCAAAATCATAATAGTACATTACCCTTTTGACTCCAAAATCTTTTTGAGCACAAAGATTAGCTCGTCCACAGATTTTTTATCATCAGAGAATGTATCACATAGGTAGAGATCTTTAAGTTTCCTCAGATATGCGCACACAGTGTCAATCTTTGGCAACAACTAAAATTAAAAAAAATAAAAATGCTGAGATGAATTTTTTTACAAAACTCATTAACCCTTTCATGAAGGGAGCTGCGTTGGTGCAGCATTAAAGACCCTGTGCCAGTGAATTCTCTTATATATGCGAGTCTCCCATAGGGAACCTCGCATATATAAGAGAGTTCACTGGCTTACAAGGTCAAGTTAAATATTGTTAGGCCAATGCATACTCTTATATATGCGAGGCTCCCTATGGGAGACTCGCTTATATAAGAGAATGCATTGGCACAGGGTTTTTGCAAAATTTCAGGAAGCTCAAGTCATGGAAGGGTTAATTTCATTGAAATACGACTTTTGTTTCAATGATTTAGAGACAAACTGGATCATGAGAGTATAGTGATCCTCTGAATAAGAACGAGGTTTGAGCAAGTACAGTGTGTTGAAGAATAATGAAAGTCAAGAAGTTTTAGTAAAGAGATTGTATTGTGTAGATGAAATTATTTTCATTTCAAACATTTCTCCAATAAATGTTGGCTGCAGAGAATAAAAAACCGATGGATTCAAATGTGAAATCCAAGATTTGGTGGCCATGTTTTATAACAATTTTCGTAAAAAAATTATAGTTCCCATCTAGAGGTCACCCCGAAGAATCAATTGGTGACAATCAGAAGAGGGATGTGGCATGTCGGGTGTGCCCAATTATTTAGTCATGCAAAGAGTAAAATCAAAGATGGCTGCTGGTGAATTGAGTTGAGCTAATAAGTACTGTGGATCCAGGGGATGAGGCTCTTTGTATATATTCTAAACAATTTATAAATGTTACTGGAACGAGAAGTCTTAGGACTTGTTCCATTGAATATGATGATGATGATGTATTAGGTTTAATATATTACTTATATTCTAGCTCATATCCCAACATAATATTATTCTCCCAATCAGTCATATAAGTATACATTGGAATGATATAATATTCATATGGTGGGGTTTTCAGAAAAAATAAGCAGATGACAGATAATACAAGTGCAGAAGGAGTCCGATTTATTGGAGAGAAATGTTCAGATAATAAGTTGGCCAATTTGTTGAATGCAAGCCTTGAAATACTGTGTCTGTCATTTGCAGAATGAGGTCCCCAGAGGGTGAATTGAGTGATACTACCCCACATAGTGGGCTAGCATCACCAAATTCACCCTCTGGAGACCTCATTCTGCTTACACCTCAGCAGAATGAGGTTCCCAGAGGGTGAATTTGGTGATGCTAGCCCGCTATTCAGGGTAGCATCACTAAATTCACCCTCTGGGGACCTCATTCTGCAAATGACAGACACACTATTTCAAGGCTTATAGAAAGGCTTAAAATGACCATATGCTCATTATGGCCTAAACTGAGATTTCTTCAAGCAGGCATCAAGATATGGTGCCAGACATTTGCAGAATGAGGTCCCCAGAAGGTGAATTAAGCGGGCTAGCATAACTAAATTCTCCCTCTGGGGGACCTCATTCTGATTAGGCCTCATCTTCTGTGGAAAGTATCCACATTATCAAATTAAGTTTTTAAGTTTCTTTAGAAACTTCCTTTGAAAGTTTCGTTTTCTTTATTAGTTTAGTTTCTCTATATCCCCAAATTGACAGACGATGCAATGCATAATTGAGGTGGCCAAAGGGTGCACATCACCATCTGGTAACTTAAATCTGTGTCTAGGTCTCCCTTAACAGATGAGGCCATGCAGAATGAGGTACCCAGAGGATGAGTTTGGTGAAGCTAACCCACTGTAAGGTATAGCATCACTAAATTCATCCTCTGGGGACCTCATTCTGCAAAATTCTGGCACCATATTTTGAGACATTATTGCTGTTTATATAAGTTAGTTAAATACCTTGAACGGATTGTGGTCATGATCTTCATATTTACGAAACAGACCCTCAACTAGTTCGCCGTAGCAAGCTCTGAAATCTTCTTCTGAATCTGCTCTGTGTTGAGCCAAATAAAAGTACCCCAAGTCGATGAACTTAGGGACAAGTGATGGCTTTGTGAGATGAGCAACTCTGCAAGTACAACAGACAACAATCAATGAACAGGCCAAATAAATGATGTGGTCCTGGTTACAGCCCTGTAAATATAGGCATATGTGTCAAAGGGACCCAAGGTCAGGGTTCATGCCAGGTCATAAATTCTTTTGGCCATTTCTGAGTTTTATTGGCCATTTTTCAAAAACTTTGACCAAATTGAATAGAAGGTTTCAGATCCCACGTCCTCGAATCAAGGTGGCTTTTAGGGACGTTGGCATTTTTTATAAACAAAGAATTCAAATTCTAGACAATTAGACTCAAACTAGATGATGACCTGCATGTTCTCAAATGTGAGCCACTCACCAAGTGTACATATCAAGAGATTCTTCATCATTGAGACAACACAAATATTACTTCTAAACTGAATAAAATATAATTTGGCTTGAGTCTTCTCAAATGAGAACCACATGCCAAATATCAATTCTGTTTACTATAGCTCAAGCTACGCAGGGCTTAAAATCCATCTATTTTTGCGAGAATCAAAGCTGATTCACATGTTTGATGGTACGAGAATCAATATGAAATCCTGATTATGCCACAAGTTTGTTGGAAGGGGGTATGGTGTGTCATTCGTTCTATGTTAGAGACCGTTTGAAGGGCATCCCCTGGGAAAGTTTTGAAAATTCAATGCACTGAGTCAATTTCTCGACAGTAATATCTTACTTTCAAATCTTAAAAAAGTATACCCTCTCCCTGTATCTTCAGTCAAATGAATTGATGTGAATGTGACAGGAATGCAGTATTGCAATATTTATTGTACACGTATAGCTTTCAATTTTGAAATATTTACTATTGGCCAATTGAAAAAAAAAACACCCTGGCCGAATAGCTATATGATATGATGTCTTTATATAACAAAGCAGAGATACATGTATATATGCGAGAATCAAACTTGATTCTCATGTTTCACTCTGTGAGAATCATTCTGAAAAAGCAATCTGTAAGTCGAAAAAGGGGCATAACTCTGTCAAAAATCATTGGACTGTGACCAAATTTGATCTTGGCCTGCATCTTCTCAAATGTGAACAACTTACCAAATATCAAGAAATTATGTTGAATATTGCTCAAGTTACCATGCGTACCACACGAAAACAGCAATTTCTAAGTCAAAGAAGGGGCATAACTCCGTAAAAAAAAATCAGATCGTGACCAAATTCGAACATGGCCTGCATCTTTTCGAATTTGAACCACGTACCAGAGATCAAGAAATTCTGTTGAATTTGTTCCAGTTACCATGCGGAAAGGTACCTTAGGTATTGCATACCATTTCAATACCTAGGGATATAGATCATGTATAAGGAGAAAAACATGTCTCAATTTTTTTCCTCTTAAACTCTTCTTTGATGTGCCAAGCATATATAACCATTAGTTCAGTGTCCAAGATATCTTTGATGGAGATATCACTGTACTGCAACAGTGTCAATTCAATAACAATAGCCGTGGGTGCATGTTATAAGCATGGAATCAACATGCATGTATACATGTTTTGGGAATGTAGTGAGGACATTGGGAGTAATTTACGTTCACCACCGCAGACAGCTTTAGAAGGCAGAGAATTAATTAATTAATACCATATTTAGGGGGATATGCTAATGATTTTATTGGTTGGCGACTTAGATGTCATTTGGGTGATATTCTGTATCGATACTAATTGATTGTTGCATTCGCAGACCTGACAAATATGGCCACAATGAGATGTTCCAAGCCTAAATATAGACAGCACATGTATGACATCACAATTACTATTTTGGGGTTTCCCTGGATTTTCCCAAAAATGTTGATGAAACAATGCCGACAGGTGTGCTGTTTTTAATCAGATACACATGTACTGATTGATTTAATTTGTTATTATTTATTACAAACACATGTCGATAACACATGTTTATGAAATAAACAAGATTGTTGCCCTTTCTAACAATGTTTTGTTTGTGGTATCCGTCCAGTGTCTCTTATTTTCTACGCAATGTTACGAAATTCACCATGCCACGCAATAGTGCGACTTCAATAATAATAATAATAATAGCAGCTGTGAGTGCATGTTGTAAGCATGACATTGACATGCATAAACATTTTGGGAACGCAATGAGATCATTGGAAGTTGTAGTTGGAAAGTTACTCATAATTCATCAGCATAATCACAAGTAAATACCTGTGGGCCTAAATGCGGGAAAATGTGTCTATTTCGGTCAAATAACGTCTTTTTGTGCATATTAGGGTAGTACTGGTCTGTTGTCATCATTATGCTCATTGCACACCTGCTAATTACATTCAAATTATCACATATGCTAAAACTACGACATGTTATGCATAATAATGATAACTAACTATTTGAAAGTGAGTTTGGTCTATACTTTTGTGGTGCAATATTGCAAATCAAATCAACTGTAACAGTATTTATTGATTTCAAACCTATTTTACGAACTGATTCACACCTTTACCATGGTGACGTAACTACAATTATGTGATGTCATCCATCGCAGATCATGCAAATTGATGGGTAGTCATCACTGGTCATGACAATATATGAGTGTATGAGGACAGTGTTTTATGACCAGCAAGTTTCAGACAATAGGTCAAAGGCCCACTTAATTTTTGAGTCAACGATTATTCTTTGTATAGTCTTGATATACGGTTTTAATAATAATCTATGTCATAAAATATGATTAAGATACTATAATTCATCACCATTTGGAATAACTGTGTCTCAGAACGTGCCCATAGAGTGATAGAAAATAGCTGAAATCATTTCCCCCATTATGGCTCCCAGAATGGAACAGAATTCAAACCAAAACTGTATGTTCAATCGAAGCGGAATAATTCTATCTTTAGAATATAGAGTTATTCGCCATCCATTGAAAATAATACACTTTGCACAACAAAACCAGATGAAACACAAACACACGTCGGTAACTCAACAAAAATGTTCACATGTTCACAGTTTATTATACCGGATAAGTTTATAATACAATGTTTTGGAGCTTCCTCTTTCAAATGGTATATAATATGGCATATATTTTATATATGTGATCTGGGGGTTCGAAAATTAAGAGAGCCTTTAAGCTTAATTATGACCATTTCCCCACTAAATTGACCTACTAAATTTAGAATGACCTACCCAATCATAATTCAGTAGATCATTATGACCTAATCCATTTGAAAATTTATAATCAGACTTATCAGATTATCAACTTACAGTAAAGTGTCAAACAAATTATAACGAATTGAGTGTTCCAGAAGAGACGTATATGTAGACAGCTCATCCTTCTCACGATCACCGAACACACTCTCCTTCTCATAACTGTAGGGAAATTGTAAATCTGAGATGCACTTCTCCACCTTCTTATCATCCATGGCCTGAAAGGTTAAAGGTCATTTTATGAAGGTCACAAAGAATCAGTTTGATTAAATCTCAGGCCAAAATATTTTCAAAGCCACATGATCTGATTATTCATAACGCTGCTTAATAACGCATGAGGCTGATCGTCAATCCCCATCCCAAAAATATTGTGTAAGCTACATTGAATTATAGACCTCAAGCACCAATATAAATAGCTCTAAAATTTATAGGAATGGTCGCATCAACTAAGTTCTAAAGTTGACTATGACAATATAATAATTTCATGGTTGACAAACAATTCTTAGCATGGAATTCTACCAACTAATGGAATTTTATACAGTAATGCCCTAATTAATCGACTCCATAACCACAGCAGAATTATGGGTAATTTTTCAGGATTTAGTCGGAAATATGGCTTGTTGCCATTCATCGGAAAGCTCTCCCGAGAGATGAATGGCAACAAGCCATATTTCCAACTAAATCCTGAAAAATTACCCATAATTCTGCTGTGGTTATGGAGTCGATTAATTAGGGCATTACTGTACTGCATAAACCATCAGTAGTGACATCCCTGAGTCTAAGTTTTTGCTCCCAAAAAAATCATGGGGTGGTCCTCAAAGATGAGCGCACCCCCATTTTTAGAACTTAGAGGGTGAGTACATTCATATCAGATTAGCTCATGCACATATACAGTAATGCCCTAATTAATCGACTGCTTAACCACAGCAGAATTATTGGTAACTTTTCAGGATTTAGTCGGAAATATGGCTTGTTGCCATTCATCGGAAAGCTCTCGCCGAAAGCTTTCCTATGAATGGCAACAAGCCATATTTCCGACTAAATCCTGAAAAGTTACCCACAATTCTGCTGTGGTTAGTTAAGCAGTCAATTAATTAGGACATTACTGTACACATCACAGAAATATGCTCTCTTTATCTAAAATATATATAGAGGATCTCCAACGAGTTATGTTTGGATATAAGATTTTATTAAACGGGTTTCATAAAATCTTATATTCCAACATAATGAGTTGAAGATCTTGTAAATGGTCAATTAAAGTGTCAATGCCACTTTAGCTTAACTTGGAAAAGGATAAATTTCATGTGTTACAGTCAAAGGAGCAATTAGGAATGCGGATAGTTGAAATGTCTAAGTAATACTAGATTATCAACATGACGAGATGGCTATAAAGTATAATCCAAGATGGTTGCTGGTGGCTATGTTTCCAATGAAATTCAAAAACATTTGATAGCTTCCATCTAGTAGATCAATATCAAAGATTAATATGAAGTTTGGTGACGATCGGAAGAGGGAAGTGGACTGTAGGGTGTGCCAAAGAGTAAAATCCAAGATGGCTACCAGCAGACATGTTTTATGGCCAAATGATCCCAAAATGACTAGTTCCCATCTACATGTCAATGTTAACAGACATGACAAATTTCATGATGATCCGAACAAAGGTACGACCTGTAGCCCGTTACAAAGGATTGTTAATGCAAAAAGTTAAATCCAAGATGGCTGCCAACAGCCATGTTTTATGGCCGAATGATCCCAAAATGAAAAGTTCCCATCTGCATGTCAATATTAACATCCATGACAAATTTCATGATGATCTGACCAAAAGGTACAACATGTAGCCCATGCTAATGGAATAAATTTCGAAATCCAAGATGGCCACTGGCAGCCATGATTTTTTGCCGAATGACCCCAAATGACTCATTCCCATTTACATGACAATGTTAACAACCGAGCCAAATTTCATGATGATCTGAACAAAGGTACGACCTGTAGCCTGTCAAAGGATTTAGTCATACAAAGAGTAAAATCCAAGATGGCTGCTGACGGCGATGTTTTATGGCCGAATGACCCCAAAATGACTTGTTTCCCATCTACATGTAAATATTAACATCCATGACAAATTTCATGATGATCAGACAAACAATACGACATGTAGCCCATGCTGATGGATTGAATTTTGAAATCCAAGATGGCCACTGGCAGCCATGATTTTTTGCTGAATGACCCCAAAATGACTCGTTCCCATTTACATGTCAATATTAACATAATTGACAAATTTCATCATGATCAGACAAACAGTACGGCCTGTAGCCTGTGCTAATTGATTGAATTTTGAAATCCAAGATGGCCACTGGCAGCCATGTTTTATGGCCGAATGACCCCAAAATGACTCGCTCCCATCTACATGTAAATATTAACATCCATGACAAATTTCATGATGATCAGACAAACAGTACGACATGTAGCCCATGCTGATGGATTGAATTTTGAAATCCAAGATGGCCACTGGCAGCAATGATTTTTTGCTGAATGACCTCAATATAACTCGTTCCAATTTACATGTCAATGTTAACAACCATGACAAATTTCATGACAATCTGTCCAAAGGTACAACCTGTGTATGGCCTGTGTACAAGGATTTAGTCATACAAAGAGTAAAATCCAAGATGGCTGCCGGTGGTCATGTTTTATAGCTGAATCACCACAAAATGACTCGTTCCCATCTACATGTCAATATTAACATAATATAACATTTTCATGATGATCAGACAAACAGTACGGCCTCCAGCCTGTGCTAATGGATTGAATTTTGAAATCCAAAATGGCCACTGGCGGCCATGTTTTTTTGCCGAATGACCCCAAAATTACTCGTTCTAATCTACATGTCATTGTTAACATCCATGACAAATTTCATGATGAACAGACAAACAATACAGCCTGTAGCCAGTGCTAATGGATTGAATATTGAATTTCAAGATGGCTGCTGGCAGCCATGTTTTTTTGCCCAATAACCCCAAAATGACTCGTTCTCATCTACATGTCAATGTCAACAGCTATGACAAATTTCACAATGATGCGACCAAAGGTACGACCTGTAGCCCGTGCTAAGGAAATTGTTGACACACACACATACATGCACACATATATGGACAACGGTACCAAGCCATGGCAATAGCTCAAACTTTAGAAAGTAAAGGTGAGCTAAAATCTAGTGCTTTATGTCTTTTTAACAAATCAAAATCCTTAAAAGAAGTTGCAAAATGCATATATTTACAGCATTGGCTGAGACGCTTCACAACCGTATACGACAGTACATTGTATTGCGCTCTAGGGCTGGAGATAGAAAATATAGTCACCCAATTTGAATCATTGCTTTTGCGTCTATTTTCGTTAGTGCAACGAAGATGGACAAGAATTGACCTTTAATGAACAAAGCAATCATTTTTCATTGTCTGGTGTTGATGTAATGTGCATCTTTTCGAAAGACTATTGATCCATCTCAATCAATGTAAAGATGAGGCACGGTAATTTTTTTGGTGCAATGCCAAGTGATATGTAGCACATGCCTTTTCATCACTAGTGACAGATAAGGAAATATAATGGCTTTTTTATGATAAAATAGGGGTTTCATGTGATATATCGAAATATGACACAATAAAATAAAAAAATTACAAAAAAGTTCTAATTTCAAATAATTCAAGGGCCCCCCCTGGGCTTACTGATGGATGCATTCAGTACTGATATCATCTGGAACTAGAAATTATTTGGGGTGGACAGATGCATCCACACACAGATGAATATTGTCCACATGCAGTCTATTGGGGTGGGGTAAAACCAAAACAAACTTGATTGTTAGAAATAAATACCTGTGTCCTCTGGCAATAACATATGGAAAATTAGAAGAGAAAGTAAGGGTTTTTATTTTTTCCAAGAATTCTAGAAATTAATGGAGGTATGGGTTATTTGATCGTAAAAAATTGTACAGTTTTCCAAGCAGAATCAATCTGCCAATGCCGTTTAACCAATATGTCTTCAACTAAAACTTCAACTAAAAATTGTGTATAAATTGGAGAATGAGTTTTGAACTCTTGGAAAATTCTAGATGAAATAGCAATTTATGTTTTTTTTATGAGGCTCTCTATTAGGTGACGAGGGAGGTGGGTGAGAACACAGTATTTTTATTTATTTGGCCTTACTGCTAAATATTAGGTTAACTCTTTCTTGACGGGAGCTGCGCTGCTGCAGTATTAAAGATCCTATCACAGTGGATTCTCTTATATATACCCTGCTGGACAAAACAAGTGTCCACTTAACCGCGGTAAAGTTAGCGTTGCCACTGCGGCCGAAATGCAACTACACCGGGGCTCCACCGGCTAACTACAGTTGGGCGCGGTGTACTTGCCATTCGGCCATGGTGTAGTTGCCGCGGTGTACGTTCATTAAACTGAAAAAAATGATACAAACCAGAAATCTAACCACAGTGTACATGCCATTCGTCCCTGTTGTAGTTGCCTTTCTGCAATGGTGTACTTGCCGTTCGGCCGCAGTGTACTTGCCGTTCGGCCTCGGTGTACTTGCCGTTCGGCCGTGGTGCTCAACTGCAGTTACAAACTCTGACACCGCGGCCGAACGGCAAATACACTGTGGTGCCAATGGACACTTGTTTTGTCCAGCGGGGTTAGAGAATGCATTGGCACAGGCTTTTTGGAAAATTTCAGGAATCTCTAGTCATGGAACAGTTAACATTTAGATATGGATTATTATGTTGTACTAAGGCCAAAAAAAAAATAATTATGTTGTGGTTTGAAAAAATGGGGTTGGTTGGTAAGGTTTTTTTTTTTTTCAGAACTATTGGTGAAGAATTGAAGAATACTGGGTGTGCTTGATATTCTTATTAATATTGTTTGCGTTCTGCATGCTCACATTTGGGGAATATAAGTGCGTAAAAACTGGATGTTTTGTATTGCGTGTATTCATTATACACTCCGATAACAGTGGATGTGCATACTTACGATAATTCGTACCAGTAATATACTTTGGTAAATCATACCTGTATAATACGCGATTTTTTTCTTTTTGCCTGTGGGGCGGAAAAATGTTTAGGGTCGCACGCAAAAAATAGGGTTGGTCGGGAAACCCAAACCAAAATACTTTTTTTATTTGGCCTAATCATACTTACCTTACAGTAATCCTCCAGAACATCGTTACATTTTAGGACCTCATCCATTAACTCTATATGTCCTGTCCCCGGGCCACTTTTCATCAGAGCCATGTAGAAATCATACAGAACAGAACCAAAGTGGCTTTCCTTTGCCTTCTTATTCTCCAGAAGAGTGCTGTAATATAAGTAAAGTGGTAAACATATATAATGTAACTAAACCGGAATTGTTAGGTCAGAGGTCCACTAAAATGTATGACAACTCATGCCTGATTTTATAAAACAAATATCATACCAATACAGTAAGGCAAAATACATAAATAAATAATACTGTGTTCTAAGGCACCTCCCTCATCACCCAAAAAATATTTTTTTCAAGTTTATGATAATGTTGTGACAGAGGCAGAGGGAGGGTGAGAGGGAGAGAAAATGAAGAAGAGAAAGATATATATATATCTATTATAGGAGGGAGGGCGAAGATAGAGCTAGTATAAGAGGAGAGAGCGGGGAAAAGAGAGAAAAGCATTTTCAACATTACTTTGTCTATGGATCACTTGGCGGATGGTCACACATATGAGTTATTCATGCTAAGCCATGAGTGATCCGTGATTTTTTATTTTTTTATCAGAGTTGAGCTAATCTCCCATTATGTCTGCCTCATGCTGAGCGATTTGTAGTCAGCCCATTGTGTTGGATGAACTTTCACTCTAATGCGAGCCAGCTGCAGGTGAATTTGGATTAGGCTTAAAACAATAATACCTGTGTTTCCAATATCCTGACCGACCCAAATTATTATTTTTTACTGTGATTCGTCCTCCTCAACCGGTTGAAGTACGATCAACCCATAAACCACTATGTAATAGACACACGCAATGCCAAGGACATAAACTAACGTATTCAGGTCCTTAATCAGTGTGAGACTTTCAACAGTAGCTTTAAAAAATGTGTACTATATCAATGTTGCTACAAATGTTATCACTCAAAGGGGTATAGTCGAAATTAAGCATTCAAAGTAAGAGAAAAAAAACTGATACAAGATCAAAAGTCTTCCATGAATTCGCAAATTACATGTCGCCTACATAGTCGGGCTTTGGCGGCTTAACATCAAAGATGCATGACGACATCTCTGATGTTCCAATGTCCATGAAACATGTGCACTGAGTCGTCGGCAAAGATCAATGCAATCATGATCGTTTTCAATGCAGTACGGCCTGGTCATTTGACATCTACTGTCCAACTCACTAGTAGTACCTGTAGACAGTATCTTGTAAGGATACTCGAGAAATGCGTAAATGAGATGTCTGGGCACATTTCGTTCTGCTCCAAGAAAACAAAAAGAAATTTGCAGTATGCAATCTCTGTAGAACCCGATTTTTATATGCAGGGTCTATACTTCTAAGTTTGAGTAATCTTAGTGGATGAAGTTCCAATGAACTTGCAATGAAGTGGTTTTACCATGCGGTCAGACTCATTGGCAGCTAGCCTAATGTCTAATACTCAGCATTTGATTGTATTCGAACAGAAACATTGTTTTCAAGTGATTTTTTAATTTTCATTTGTTCATGAATCTTCATAATTATGTTTAATAAATATTCGCCAATATCCCAGTCCCGCAATCGCTATAATGACAATATAAAGCTGCCGCAATTTGCATGTACAAAAATGGATATAGGTCACGCAATATTCTTCCCAAATGCAAATGATAACAAAGTCAAGTTGAGCTAAAATCTATCTCAAGCCGACTCAAGTCTACTTTCTCCCTCTTCTGCCTCCCAGACAACTGTCCCAGATGGAAATTAGGTCAGGTGACCCTATACCCCAATCCGCTCCTGGCTCCAGCATGCCTGGAAATATCGGTTTTAACCATTTCTTTACTAATAACAGGCCTGGAAATCAATGACATTTACAGAATGAGGTCCCGAGTGGGTGAATTTAGATGGCAGGCTAGCATCACCTAATTCACCTTCTGGGGACCTCATACTGCTTAGGCCTCAACTGCTATGGGAGACATAGGATCAGATTGAAGTTCCTCAGTTGAAGTTGATGATGTTCACCCATTTGTCGCCTCAATTGTGCATTTTTTTTCTGCAAATTAGGGGATATAAAAAGTGAACAGGAAGGGAAAAAGTAACCAAAATTTTTTTAATTTGAGACTGTATTTATTTCCAAAATATCATGTATATGTTGTACCGATAGACTTCCTTGATTTACAAATCCGACAACAAGAATTTTGTTGTATTCTGGGAAATCAGATTAACCGTAGATTGTAGATTTTAAGTCATTTTGATGAGGGAAAGTTTGCAATTTCCATTGAATACAACTAGATTATTTTGCTGTGTGTCTGATCTATAGTCTATCAGTTTCATATATAGTCCCACAGACCTAATTAATTTCCGTCTAGTGTAAATGCCAATATGCTTTTATCATCTCTCGCACACCAGGCATTAAACACACGTTCAATTACACTTGAACCATTAACTGCTGTAATTAAAATAGTGCAGATAATGTGTGTGCACAGGGCACTAAAATAATATACTAGTATACAACTTTGATAAGATCAAACAGATGAACATGGCACCTATATCCCTCAAAATTAGCTGCGGCAAAAGGCAATTGCCATAGTCAAAACTATAAAAGCTAATACAGATTTCATGCAATTAATATAAAGCAATGCCGTAAAAGAAAAATGCCAATTTCAAGGGTTGATCTTGTAACCTACACAGGCAAAGACCTGTTACAAAAATCAAGCAAGAGAATATAATTGTAGATACTCACTCCATTCGATCTGTGAGGAAATTTAATGCTACCGCTGAGACATAACGAGGTTCAGAATGACGTCCAGGAAATGTTGGAACGCATACCTTCCCCTGGAGTACTTTAAATGCCTCAGTCAGCTGATCAGTAGTCAGTTCAATTTTGCCCGGTTCATTATCAGCATCTCCGTCCTTCAGTTTCCAACGGAATTGTTCCAATTCATCATGTAGAGCATCTTTTTCTTTATCCGTTATCCGCTCAAAGTTATATTTCTTTAACAGTGCAGCAAGAGACATCTTACAGCTTTGGGTCAGATGTTGATAACATATTATACCAGTGGCAGGGGCTCATGTCTAGTGTCTGAAAATAGGATGAAACGCATCATGCATATGGGATATTGCGATGACAATAAAGATATTTAAAGGTATGATGTATTTCTTGGTTAGTTTGATATCGGCCGAGATATCAGTCCTGAGACTGAAGGCTGATAAGAAGTTACAGAGGGCTGATATACAAGTATCTCGACTGATATCAAACTAACAAAGTAATAATCAACATTAATTGCCATTTGGAGCTCACTTATTTGGTGCTGTTGAAATGATGTACAACACATAGAATTTATTTGAATCAACAACAAGCCTGATTATAATGTGTCTGTCGTTTGCAGAATGAGGTCACCAGAGGGTGAATTTAGTGATGCTGTCCCACATAGCGGGCTAACATCACCAAAGTCACCTCTGTGAACCTCATTCTGCTTAAGCCTCATCTTCTGGGAAGTAGCTATAGTCTCAAATTAACATTGTTTTTAGTTAAACCTTTCCCTTCTGAGAATTTTATATATCCCATAATTTGCAGAAGATAAAATGCATAATCGAGGTACATGTACCGGTAACTAATGGGTGAACATCACCAACTTCAACTGGGGAATTTCAATCTGATCCTAGGTCTCCCATAGCAGTTGAGGCCTGATCAGAATGAGGTCCTCAGAGAATGAATTTGGTGATGCTAGCCTGCAGGGCAGGATAGCATCACCAAGTTAACCCTATGGGCACCTCATTCTACAAATCAGGCTTGATCAGCAAATTAATTATTGATCTCCCTCTAAAATATTGAAACTATATGAAATAAATGGACTCAAAAATGACTATCAAACAATATAGTGTCTTTCAGGTGGCAATTCTCATTCCAAATGTATTAAAGTGATGTGAAATACTCCAGTAGGGTGATCAAATAGAAATGGAGAATAATCTTGCTCAAAGTAGTTATTTTCACGAATATTAATCAAAATTTACAACACACACACTGTCATTTTTATATATTAATTAAATGCAACATTTGACTGTCGATGGCGAAATCATTTGCATTGGTTAACCGCCGATGCGTCCCGAATCAAGATGTAAATATTTACAATGGCATGTAGTTCAGACGATATTTTCTATGGAGTGGATTGGTTGACGTCTTTCAGATTTTCGGCGATGTCAGTAGAATGCTGCATTCCTCCAGTTGACATAGCACCTGAATACTAACTTATCAGTTTGACACATCTGAACAAGTCCATAATTTGTCTTTACTTTATGCACTAGATTCTTAAATAGTGAAATAGATTTCATAAACGGGGTGTGAGATGGATATTGTAGTCATTTTTTATGCTTTATCTGGTAGCCAATATGATTATCTTAATTAATGTCTTCTTGCTGTGACCTGCGCGATCATCTTGCAATACTTGTATAGTTTTCAAGAATGTGAAGAATACTAGTATTTTTAGGTGGTCAATGAAATATCGGGTGTGAATACTGGTTGATTTGATGGAGGAATTAGTTACGGTCATAATTAAGTTGATTAATTTTGCATTGTTGTTCTGAGGTACATGTACCGGTACATCTTATGCAAATTATGGGATTAGGGGACAAACTCACAGATGAATCAGGACTGTCGGGTGTTGGATAGAATAACAATAAGACATATAGGTGCAGGAATTCGGTGAAGGGCAATATCAATGTTTTGAGTTTTCCAAAGAAACATAACTCTAATCTTCCCGTTATTTAGTAAAATCTTACCTTTACTAAATAACAGGCATACCAAAAGAATGACACCACAGAGAGACACGTTTCAAAAACACTATAGGAAAAAACACTTGTACTAGTAGGGTGGGTGAGCTTGGGGGAGGTTGGCGGCACTTTAAAACAAACTTCAGCCCAAAATTAACTCGACGGGGAAGTCGTGTGAGATTGCCCGGTGAAGATGACGTGGACCACTAACAGCATAAGGTAACATAACTTAAGGTAATACTACACCCCCCCCTCCAAAAAATCACCCACTCAACAATCATTCTGACTTGCAGTCACATACTAGAATCATATACTACAATTCACTGCTGTTATATTCTAGTGGTAAATGGCGCACATTATTCGGCTTGCTATTATGGGCTTATTTAACCAGAAAAGATGGACAACTCAAAAATCAAGTGGTTATTATTACCACGATTTTACAGTTATCCATCTTTATCTGTTTGACCTTTTATTCTGACAAGACCAGGCCCATAAAACAATAGAAATAGCAAAAATCGATATCTAATAACATGAGCTTTGATGGGTGGGTTCCTCGACTCGAATCAAATATTGTTTTACCACCGAAAGAAATAGTAATTTAGGAGCGTCTGATCGGATTGAGTACCTTTAAGATATTTCCTTCATAATCGAAAAAGAGTCTTATGATAAAGAACCCTCTCAATACTTTAGAATATCGAATGAAATTTCAAAATAACAAAAACCTTCTGAATAGCGAGGAATAGAGAACCTTCGGAATAGCGAACCTTCAGTATAATGAACCTTGGCCTGGGAATAGTGAACCTTCGGAATAGAGACATGTCGCCGTCCATACGTACATGTATACTGACGTGATCATATATCCCAAGTTGGCCAGAAATACACGCCAGGCACTCCCATGAAACACACATTTATCATTTTATAGTAATATAGATGGATGGACGTGTTTTGGGTTGTCCATACGTACTGACGTAATCATATTACTAGTATACTACTACTACTACTACTACTAGTACTAGTCTACACCCCAACACCCCCCCCCCCCCCCCTCCAAAAAATCACCCACTCAACAATCATTCTGAATCTGAACTGGAACGACTTGCACACATACTACAATTCACTGCTGTTATATTCTAGTGGTAAATGGCGCACATATTTCGATCTGTAACACAATTAAATGCCAAATATTACGAGCAAACTACAAGCACCTGCATTTATCATCGATTGCGTCCCTTGTTACATTCACGTTTCCCAATTACTTTTTGTTTTCTAATGGAACTTTGCATTATCCGTTCAATACGGAAACGGAAACGGTAGTAGTTCCCAAACACATTATTTACATTGGATACCAAGTCGTGACAAATCAATAATTTGAATTCATATTCATAACGTGGATTCACACGCGGTCAGCTGACATGGTGCATATATAGTTTGGTAAGGGGAAACTTACAAACCTGATGGAAATTTCAGACTCACAATTGTTGCATTAAATATTATGTATAATATATTATTCAATTTATTGTCCAGAATTTGTCAGAAATGGAATCAGAATTATTTTGCAATTGCAGCGTAAACAAAACCAAACTTCAGCCCAAAATGTTCTTGACGGGGAAGTCGTGTGAGATTGCCAATATTGCTAACATTAGTAACAAGTAACATGCATGCAAATGCAGCAGTTTACATACCGTAACTCAAACGTATTATTTTAACTGTGTGTTGAAATGACTTCAATTTGGTATTCCACGCGATATGTATATACGGTAGCCATGCAAGTGGCGAATCCAACATCCTGATATGAGGGCCCCCCCCGGGCTATTTTTCGCCATGCAGAGCAAACAATTTATGCGACATTTTGTATCGGAGTGTCCGAAAAAAATATTTCGCCCGGCACCCGAAGTTTCAACACTGAATATTTCTATAAAACATAGCAATTCTAAAAGTGGAGTCAAAATTTAGACAATTCCATCCATATGTAAAGAACAAATGAATGATAAACATGAGTCGTCTACAGTGCAGCTAATGGGGTCGTTGTCGTAATGTTTTATACATAGATGCACACTGTGTGCATTTCTGTATACATAAATTCACACCAGTCTCACTTAGGGGCTTGTTACATGAGCCGGGACAATTCGGTTAACCGGGACAACCCGTTCTGCCGGGTGCCTCGGTCTTCTGTGCTTTCTCACTAAAATAATACATGAGCCGGGTCAACTCGGTTAGCCGGGACAGCTCGGCTCATGTAACCGCGAGCTGATCCTCATGCTCTTCTTACAATTAGTCTAGAACGTAACACCATTCGTAGTAACTTGACATGACGTTAGCCAATAAAATGCTCGCGTCGTGTGAGTGACGTTTAGTGACAACCCAAGCAAACATTATTGACCGACGTCGTGACGCGTGATTGACAGCTAGATGGGTAGCTAGTTGCGTGAATGTCAACTGAGTTGTCCCGGCTAACTGGGTTGTCCCGGCTCATATAACAGCATGATCAAGTTGTCCTGGCAGACCGGGTTGTCCCGGCTAACCGAGTTTTCCCGGCTCATGTAACAAGCCCCTTAGTGTCACGTGACAGGGTCATTGTCGTAGTGTTTTCTACATAAATGCACACGTGTTGATATTTTTTTGCAAGTTCATTTTCTTCCGTTCATCGCTCAAACAACCAAGCAGTTCTTTCTGTCCCTGTTTAATGCCAGTTCTGGGATCATTATGCGACCGATGATCAATTTTATTGCAATTTCGTCACTGTGAGAAAAGAATGGCTTTATCAGAACTACGGTCTGTACTGAAGAAAAATAGTCTGAATTGAGGCAGACAGCAATTATTTACGGCAACATATCAATCTCGTGCCGACTGAGACTGGTGTGCATTTATCTATAAATGTTACGACAACGACCCCAGTAGCTACAGTTCACACTAGGTTAGAAATACAACGTAGTCCGATCAACACTCGGACTATAAAACGCACTGGCAGCAGTATCATCGTGAAGAGATTATCTAAAAGCACATACGCCATACTACTATGGTATACATGTACCGTATACATAGTATATTTTCGAATTATTATAGAAATACATTGCTGGTTCGTTTCCAATGGTATATATGCATGGCATTTAAAATTGGTTATATCTTCCATCACATGTTGTGCCACCCTAATTGGAACAAATGTGTGATAACAAGACATCTTTAGGTCACAACAAATACGCATCTGCCATTGCTTAAAAAAAAAAGTCACGAGTCCTTCAAAACATCGGTTTTCAAGTGTCGTTATCGTCATTAGTCAGTTGATTGACACATTTATTTATTCATAACCCAAACACAATAGATATTAATCTACATACAATAGTTTAATTAACATTATGGATGCAACCAGAATGTAGATGAATAGGGGATTGGAATACTAGTTAATCAATCAGATATTTTTTGGTGATAAACAGTGTTTATACTAATAAAACGAGTACATGATTGGTAGGGTCCTGCGAATATTCGAGATTCGATTCGAAAGTCAAATTCGATTTGAAATTTCCAACTCGAAATTTTGAATATACACTGACAAAAAAGTAAGCTGTTTACGGACAAGTGCACACGTCGATCTTCGCTGTTTCTGTGCCATATAATTCCCGAAAATTATGAATATATGCACCTTTAAAAATAATTCTTATTATACATCGCGAATGTTCGCATGCTATTAAATATAAGTAAAGCCAATAATTAGCCACTATAGGACAACTAAATACATCTGAATTCTAGCTTTGAACATGGTAGCCAAAAGCTCAGAGATCGCCGATGGACCGACGACACACGTAAATTATAACAGCGATGAGATACTTAAAAGCATTGTACAGATTAGTCATTACTCGAGTTACCATGGATATCTCGATCCAGTTTTGTGGTGTAATTCTACTTTTTCAAATTGTACAACAAAAACATCAGTTTATTCAGATCGCCGCACTCGACTTTCCTCGTTTTGTCTAAAACCGTGCACACGAGGTACCAATGGAGTATACTGCTAACCCCTTTTCTAGTGATTCGTCATTCGAACGAAGTATGAATGCAAATGGATATTGGCCAGATGATTTTATGCATGGTATGTTGATATATGTTACAACCAAATGAAGTTACTTAATAAGTGTATTTAACAATAAAATAAATGTAACTTTCCCATCCTCCGCATTCGTCACAGTCGACATTCGTTCTGTAATATCGCCGAGAATGTAAACAACACATGCTCCCGGCATCGAAGATAGCATGTGGCGGTGTTTTCTTTTGAAGTTGACTTTCAGTTTCGGAGCGTTCCTTAAAACTTGTCGTCCGTTATTCATGTTTATTTTAAACATGATAAAAGCTGCATGTAGTGCAGAAACTTACACGTGTGATGAATGCAACGTGGTATATAAATCGCAAGCGTCTGAGACAACAAGACATCTAAGCATCCAGCACTACATAAGCAGGCTACTCTGCGACTGTTGTTGCATCTTCAAGTTTATAAAAACGAGTGTTTCCGAGTGCCGATTTGCAATTGTGCATATACATGCAAACTCTACAAATTGCGCGTGATTTTAATTCCGATAATCCGTTTAGTGGTTATATATCTAATCATCGTTACGACCACAATGACGTTTTAATCTGTTTGTTTTTTTCTCTCAACAATTTTCAATTGAAGTTAATAGTATCGGGAACGACAGTTGATCGCCACACAAGTTATGATGGAATTTCATGGAAGTTCATAGAACGTTTCTCAAATGGTCTAATCATTGAAATTAAATGCCTAATTGAGAATGCAACACATAGGTATGATTCGATTCGATATTCGATTCGTTTACGTAGACTCGATTCGATATTCGATTCGATCATAATCTCCAATTCGCAGGACCCTAATGATTGGAGTGTGATCGGACCACCCGTTTGGCTTGTATTGATGATTTATTTTGCTGATGTATCATGAAGCTGATGGCTATTAGAAGTAAACTGAAAAAAATCAGAATGGTCAATGGAGGAATTAAGTGGTTGGATAGATGCATTGTATTGCCAACCGAAACACCTCTATACTGGTACTGTCTAGAAGCCATGATTTATTCTCCCACCGGGGGCTTATTCCATGGGCATGTCCGGCGCGCCAAAATCATCATGTCGCCCAGATGGTCAATGGAGGTTTCGATTGGCGAAATTCATTATTTAAATTATTCTAAATCCACATTGTTAATCTAATTCCAGTCGTAAGATCAACCTGTATTTCGTACCTGGCACATTGTATATATAACTTGTATAAATCCAAGTAGCCACATACAATATTATCAATTAAGACTTTCAGTAACGGAACCGGAACCGCGGTGCCACATGCAGAACCTTCCCGGTACGGATAGGTCTGGAACCATCAGTACTTTGAGAAGCCTGCTCTCTGTAGTGGTTATAATGCTGTATGAGTCATTTTGGGGTCATTCGGCAAAAAAAAACATGGCCGTCAGTGGCCATCATGGATTTCAAAATTCATTCCATTTACAGGCCATACTGTTTGTCTGATCATCATGAAATTTATCATGGATGTTAACATTAACATTGACATATAGATGGGAACGAGTCATTTTGGGGGTCATTCAGCCATAAAACATGGCCACTGGCAGCCATCTTACTCTTTGCATGACTAAATCATTTGACACAGGCTACAGATCGTGCCTTTGGTCGGATAATCATAAAATTTTTCATGGATGTTAATATTGACATATAGATGGGAACAAGTTGTTTTGGGGCCATTCGGCCATAAAACATGGCCAACAGCTGCCATCTTGATTATTTTTACTCTTTGCATGACTCTATCGTTTGGCAATGGGCCACAGGTCATACTTTCGGTCGGATCATTATGAAATTTGTCATGGATGTTGACATTGACATGTAGATGGGAAAGAGTCATTTTGGGGTCATTCGGCAAAACAAAAAAACATGAACACCAATGGCCATCTTAGATTTCAAAATTCAATTCATTAACACAGTCTATAGGCCAGAGTATTTGTCTGATCATCATGAAATTTTTTATGGATGTTAATATTGACATGTAGATGGGAAAGAGTCATTTTGGGGTCAATCGAACATAAAACATGGCAGCCGGCAGTCATCTTGGATTTTATTCTTTGCGTGACTAAATCCTTTGGCACGGGGCTACAGGTCATACCTTTAGTCAGATCATTATGAAATTTGTCATGGCTGTTGACATTGACATGTAGATGGGAACGAGTCATTTTGGGGTCATTCGGCAAAAAGACATGGCTGCCAGTGGCCATCTTGGAAGACTGTTCATCTGATCTTCATGAAATTTGTCATTGATGTTAACATTGACATGTCAATGGGAACGAGTCAATTTCTGTCCTTCGGGCTGACCTCTGGATGGGAGCTATTTTTTTTCCAAAATTTGTGAAAAAACATGTCCGCCAGCAGTCATCTTAATGGATTTCAAATTTTATATCTATCGGCACACCCTGGAACCCGCATTTATTGAAGAATTGTTTTGAAAATTTACAGGCATGTTTAGGATCACCTAGATGGGAGCTACAATGTATCAAAATTGAATTTTTTTTTTTTTATGAAAAACATGGCCACCGGCAGCCATCTTGGATTTTACTCTGCATGACTAAATTTTTTGGTGCACCCAAAGACGTCATCCCTTGTCCGATTGTCACTAAACTTCAGGGGTGACCACAAGATTGGAGTAATCTCATTTTTCTGAATTTCATTAAAAAACATGGCCACTGGCAGACAAATATTTTGGATTTTACTCTTTGCATGACTAAATCCTTTAGCACACCGACTGACAATGTCCCTCACTGATTATCACCAAAATTCTTATCATTCTTCGGGGTGACCACTGGATCGGAGCTATCAAATATTTTGAAATTCATTGGAAAACATGGCCAACAGCGGCCATCTTGGATATTACTTTATATATATCTCTTCATGTTGATATCTGGTATTACTTAGATATTTCAACTTTCTTCATTCCTAATCGCTCCATTGACTGTAACACTTGAAATTATTCCCTCTTTAAGTTGATCTACAGTGTCATTGACACTTTCATCTTCTATTTTCTTTTGAAGACCTTGACAAGGAGACTGAAAAATGAAAGAAAATGGAACTATCTGCAGTAATCAAGAACTGCAATTTCAGAGAATTTACTGAAGAACACGCAAACATAGTTCGGGAAGAATTGGACCGGGTGCATATTGGATGTCTAGGTTCAAAGAATAATGTTTCCGAGGAACACGTCAAGAATGCATTTAAAGAATTTCAAGCAAAAGTTTCTTCATATGATTTTCCTTTAGAAGATAAGGAAAATGAAGGTGCCTCCAATATTATTCTTCATGGATTGCAAAGAATAGTTGAGTGAGTTACTTTAAAAATTAGAATGTATTCAGGATTCGAGACCTCCATTACAACAACATACAAATAATACATATAAATAAATAATGTCCCTATTTCCGAAACTATTAGGCCAAAAAAAAATATTTTTGGTTCTCAGGCCCCGCCGCATTGAATAAAAGGGGCTGCATTAGGCCTTTTTATTGCAATGACAGATGTTATGACAAAAAAACTTACAAAAAAAAATAAAAAATTTGAAAAAAAAATAAAAAATTCATAAACATGTCCATAGTAGATATGTGTTGAATATTAGTGTACATTGAGCTCTAACATGTAATGTGTTAAAAAGTGACTTGCAGGCTTACAACATGAAGTAGATGACTACAATTAAGAAAATGATTAGCTGATCCTCATGCTCTTCTTACAATTAGTCATTGTGATCTAACTTACACTAATTGTAACTCCATAAAATTGAAAGGCACAGGATTAAATTCAGGTTCACATATTAGAATGGGGAGGTATCAGTTTTTAGAAAACAATAACAATAGTGAATGTCAGGGGCATTGTATAATGTTAGGTAATCCCAGTCATAGACTGGTAGTACAATATCATTTTTATGTAAGATTAAATGAGTTTATATGCATAACAGTCCCCTTTACATTTCTGGTTATTACTAGACAGAGGAATATATCTTTGTCCATGCTTACTATGTGCAGAACAAAATAAAAAATAAAAATAAAAATCTCCCTCCCTCATTGATTTGAAAAAACAATTGCCCGAGAACCAACACTCTTCTTTTTTTTTGGCCTTACAGTTAAATGTTAAGTGCTTAAAAACTCTTTCATACAGATGAGTCCAGATTTAAATTCATCAAATGGTATAAATGGATCTATTAATGTGGCATATAAAATAAATGGATACAAAATTCTATATCAAAGAAAAATGTGTCTTTGACCCTTTCTATACTAAATGGATTCTCCCACCAAGTTAAAAAAGTGTTTATTGGAATGGTCTATTATTGATTTGGAGGGATATACATGTAATACAAGCAGACGACACATAATAAAAGTGCAGAATCAATCCTATTAATTGGTGGGAAATGTTCAGATAATAAGTTCAACACAACCTATGGTCATTTCTTAAACTTATTATCTGAACATTTCCTAGGGATAACTTCTCATTAATGAGTATATAGTTTAGAAATGGTTAAGGCAGCGCTACCAATTCCGGACATCTTATTATACCCCCCCCCCTTTAAAAAAAAGGAGGATATGCTCTTTTACATCTGTCTGTACTTTCGTCCCATGTCTGTTCAGGTCATAACTTGAACAGTGGTGCTCAGATCTCAATGAAATTTGGTATTGGTATGGTTGTTCACTACTATGACGACATTCAATGGGATTGTTCAATCGATTTGTTCAGGTTTTCTATTCTAGAGTTATTCATCTTTGTTTATCTGAAAATGTTGGTCTGTCTGTCCTTCCGATGTATATTCAGGTCATAACTTGGAACAGTAGTGCTCGGATCTCAATGAAATTTGGTATGGATCTTTGTTTATCTGGAAATGTTGGTTTTTTATTTGTTCGAGCAGATATCTCTACCACCGGTTGTCAGCTAGATTTCAGTGAATTTTTTGTATGGATGTTCACTACTATGAGGACATTCAATAAAGTGTTTAATCATTTTAGTCGGGTTTTCTGTTCTTGAGTTATTCATCTTTGTTTATCAGAAAATTTTGACTTTTGGGTGTGTCTTCCTGAGTATCTCAGTCATTGGTATTTGTATGCCCACACTTGGTGATATGCCACATGGGGGGGGGGGGTATGCAACGGACTACAGTCCATCTAATGTTTTATTTATTTACTCTCAGTGTCTGTGAGAGCTTTCCGATGAATGGTATCAAGCCATATTTCTGACTAAATCCTGAAAAGTTACACATGCGGTGGTTAAGGAATTGATTATTTAGGGCATTACTGTATCTGTATGTTCTGACATCTAAATATATACTTGGACTCATACTGGTCACAAATATGTATTATATATGGCTATTCCTATCTTGAGATTTCTTTTACAAATATAATATTCAAGAAAAAAATATTGGAACTTATTATATATCTTTAAATTAAATTTTAGGGATTCAGGCCATTTGACGAATTGCTGTTATTATGTTCTGGATATCTTGACAACCTTATCTCAAAAACCTTCAGCACCAGCAAGAAACAACCTCATCGATACTGTTAGGAAATTCTTAAATCAGATCGAAGCTGAAAGAAAGGTAATGGCATGACTTTTTATGTAAGTTTTAACTATTTTATAACTGGATACTCATGCTGATGGGTAGTTACTTAATTCCGATTTATTCATTAATAGGGATTTTACAACTATGTGCAGTCTAAAGCCTTTATTTTACTTCTTATCTGAACATTCTTACAGATATTGTTACATGACTAGTGTGGTAACTTGTTTTACCTGAAAGAGCGAAATTAAAAGTTTGCACATGTCGGCTGAACAATGTTTGTTGTTAATAATTGTACATAAAATCGCACACATTCTTGTATCTAAACTCTTCTATTAAAATCTCAACAACATTATTTTCAGGGTCCTGAATTATTTGTTTCAATCGCACCAGCATTCTTAAGACTACTCAACAGTATTAATGAAGAAGATGACTATGAGAAGGCTGTGAAGGAAATACTGTCCACCTGCCATAATATTCCCTCATCAGGGTATGATGTACAGTAACGCCCTAAGTAATCGACCTCTTAACCACAGCAGAATTATGGGTAACTTTTCAGGATTTAGTCAGAAATATGGCTTGTTGCCATTCATCGGAAAGCTCTCGGGGAGAACTTTCCAATGAATGGCAACAAGCCATATTTCCGACTAAATCCTGAAAAGTTACCCATAATTCTGCTGTGGTTAAGCAGTCGATTAATTAGGGTATGATGCAGTCTAATTAAAATTAGATTCTCAAACAAGCTCTGCGTTACAGACAAGCCTGAATTTAGTGTGCCTGTCATTTGCAGAATGAGGTCCCCAGAGGGTGAATTTAGTGATGCTATCCCGCATATTAGGCTAGCATCACTAAATTCACCTCATTCTGCATGGCCTCATCTGCTATGGGAGACATAGACTCAAATTGAAGTGCCCAAATGATGAATATTGTAATGTACACCCATTGGGAATCTCGATTATGCAATGTGTCGTCTGCCAATTTGGGGATATAGAGAAACTAAACTAAAAAAGATATAGAATCTGTGTGAAGAAATTTTTATAGAAATTTGATAATAAAGAAACTTTCCAGAGAAGATGAGGCCTAAGCAGAATAAGGTCTCCCAGAGGGTGAATTTAGTGATGCTAGCCCGCTATGCGGGATAGCGTCACTAAATTCATCCCCTGGGGACCTCATTCTGCAAATGACAGGCACACTAAACTCAGGTTTTTTTACAGAGTCTAAAGAAAATAGTGGCGATTACCACCAGTAGGTATTATGTCAGTGTCAGCCAATCACAACATTTTTCAGTAACGTGTTGAAGTCAATCAGGCGATTGTCAGAATTTTGCATTTCCACAGTTTCTCGACACTTAGCTAAATTAGCGTAATAAATTTCCTGTCACATCTGATCACATTGCTAATTTGACACAGTGTACAAATTTGGAAATTACAAACATATAACTAAACACTAAAACACATTTATGAAGAGTCCAGAATTAAGTATTTCCAAGAATTTCAACAGTTATCACCCAGTTTTGTTATTGGCCAAAACAATAGCGAAAGGAGATATCATTCTGTCATTCATAAAACTATTTGTGCACTGTGATGTCATAGAGCAGGGATTGCATAAGAAGCTATTTATGTGACTGATTGCAAAATCCATTAGACTCTGTAATGTGGAGCTTGTTTTGGGAGCCTAATTTTAATTAAAACTGGTTATGATGTAGTTGCTTGTTCTGCTTTTCAAAACTTAAAACATACTGCTGCGGAAATTTTTGTCTTCGTAGGTTTTTCAGAGTTACCTGTCATGGAAACATGCTAACCTGTGAGATAACAGGCTGTGCCTTTCCGTGCGCATTTTATTTAACCCTTTCAGTGCCAAGTCCGAAACGCTCTCTATATACAAAACTAAGACATCTCTTTTTTTAAAAATACCATGTAATGTGTTTAAACCTTTATATATACAATCTAAATGGTAGCTAACATAAACTATGAACGGTTTTTATCAAACATTAGGCCCCTAAAATAACTTAAATTGACCGAATGGTGAAATAAGATATTTCCGAAAAATGAAACGCTCTCTATATAAAAAACTAGGCCAAAAACCAGGTAGGTGACCTAAATTTTTTGGCACTTTTTGTATAGTGATGTCTGGATACTACTCTATACATAAATAAAGAGAAAAATTCTGTTGCAATTAGTGTGAGGTTGGCCTATTTTTTTAGCCAGATTGACTGGACTATATATTTCCTGAAAAACGCAGAGACAGATAATAGAAAGTGCAAAAGGGTTCCTATTCAATATTAATTGATGTGTAAAGAATGCTAAGATAATGATTTCAATTAACATTGTTGAACTTTAATACCAGTATTATCTGAACTCCAAAGGGGACTACTCATCAATGAGTATTTTGTAAAGAAAGGGTTAACCCTTTCAGTGCCAAGTCCGATTTTTGTATCAACCCATGTTTCCTTGATCATTTTTCAAATTTATTGATTATAATAATGTGATACATTGATGGAAAGAGCTCTTAGAGCTCTTTCCTTCAATGTATCACATTATTAGAGCTCTTTCCATCAATGTAACACATTATTAGAGCTCTTTCCATCAATGTATCACATTATTATAATAAATAAATTTGAAAAATGATCAAGGAAATATGGGTTGATAAATCAGACTTGGCACTGAAAGGGTTAATAGTTCACATATAGGTTCATTGATACATAGTTATGGAGGATTTGTATATTCCTCTATTTTTTGCTTAATTAAACAATATATATATTAACGATGAGATATTACGGCAAGGAATAAAAATATTTACAATTAAGCAAAATGCATGCAGAAAGGCTCGGATGGTTATCTCGTAGGTTAGTGCATTTCCAGGATAGATAACTCTGAAAAACCTACAAAGACAACACTTTCTGCCATACTGCTTCTTATAACCACTATGGTGGACATAAAAGGAAAGTAACATGGTTGAACTTACTTAATCTATCCACTCACACAGTTACGTCTATAATCTCATTCAACAAATTCCACAACAAATGACACAATTGTGAACACAATATTCTTTAATAATTAACTCGTTTCGAAACAAAATTATATTATACCATAGCTCTGGGACCAATCCCTAAGACCGTCCTATTTCTGTTTTCTTTGCAGCTCACCAGAATATACTGAACATTGGATTAGAATCATCTGTGGACTGCTGGAGAAATCAAGTGTAACGTACTCAAAGTTAGCAACTGATTTATTAGTCAAACAAGGAAAGGTGAAGTGGAAGGTTGGTATTCCATCTTTGGGATGCGGGAGATAAAAGTTTGATTCCGCAATGCGTTCACAATGTCAATATCAAGTTATTGGAATTTTGCTGCTCAACTATGATATCGTATCGGTATATCACCTAAAATCATACCTATTTCTTGAGGTGTACCAATTTTACTCATTAGGGTCAAGCCTGAGTTTAGTGTGCGTGTCAATTGCAGAATGAGGTCCCCAGAGGGGGGATTTAGTGATGCTATCCCACATAGTGGGCTAGCATAACTAAATTCACCCTCTGGGGACCTCATTCTGCTTAGGCCTCATCTTCTCTGGAAAGTATCTTTATTATCAATTTTCTATGGAAACTTCTTCACTTAGATTCTGTTTCTTTTATAGTTTAGTTTATCTATATTTCCAAATTGGCAGACGACACATTGCATAATCGAGGTTCCCAATGGGTGTACATCATAATATTCACCATTTTGGGAACTTCAATCTGAGTCTATGTCTCCCATAGAAGTTGGGGCCTAAACAGAATGAGGTCCCCAGAAGGTGATGCTAGCCCGCTATGTGGGATAGCATCACTAAATTCACCCTATGGGGACCTCATTTTGCAAATGACAGGCACACTAAACTCTGGCTTGATTAGGTTATTTATCAGATATTTATGCAAAGTGCTTCAACTAATGTTTATTTGTGTTTTAATACCAAGAAATTAATATCAGACGACTTAAGTGCCGCCACTGCTGTTGCAATTAATGTAGTAATGAAATACGAAGCGTACTGCAACTGATCATGCTCAACACTATTTGTATATTAGAATTATTGTTAGTTGCTGAAAACACATCACTGGTTTCCCTGTTACAATAGCTTCAACATGCGGAATCTCGTCACTGGAAAGTTTGATAATGAAATTATGAACAAATTCCTTCTATTTTTTCCATCTTCTTTATTATACATGTACTGGTTTAACAAACTTTATATCATTTCTGTTTCTCGATCAGGCGAACGACTCGCAAAGTATTGCGACCATTTTTTGGGTCTGTTCGATCGAGTTCCGGTCATATTTTCCCCTCGATACTCCATTGTATACCCGGAACATGATCGAACAGACCCGAAAAATGGCGGACCCACTTCATGGGTCGTTCTCCTGAGACGAGAAAAAGGCTCATTATATGTCTCTTTTTCGGAAAAGGAAGGTAAATGGTATTTCAAGATGCATTAGTATATGTATTGTCGGGGGCAACATTGCGATTTGGTCGTGTCTTGTGTCATATTCTTCCTTTCCAGACTTGAAGTGACCTCTCCCATTACAGGCATCGTGGAATTTCGACGGGATATCTTTATCCCAGAGATCTTCGGCTAATAATTTCCCAGCCGTACCAACCATGATTGCCTTCCATAACTTTAATTGTTGTATATGTGTTGTCTCATCTGTAAATAGATCCTTTTACTAGCAACAAAGTAAAGTCAGAGTTAAATTTATACCATGTAAGAGATACTTTCTAATAATTAAAGATGGTCTATCTCTTCCAGGTCATAATACAACCCACAACATAATTTTTTATAAATCCCAATTTCAAATCTACAAATATATGTACATGTACATAGCTATATTGTGAATAAAACACAGATACAACTGAAACTGGGTATATTTATCTATAAAGGCATAATATAGTGGTATATTTCAATTGTAAAATTGTGGTAAATCTATAGTTGAAATACAGTTTGCCATGGTTGATGTTGCCAAGAAGATAGAGTTGTCCTTCTTGGTACACTTTTGGTATGCTCTGAATGTTTTCTTGCAGATTTCTATTTTAAAAATTGCCCATAAATCTGTCCTGCTGATGTGATAAGAAATTCTAAATAAAATTTATATTAATTAATAGCAACTTTTCCAGACAGGTTTCCTCGATTCATATCTACTATTTATACCCCGGAATCTAGATAAAAGATTCTGGAAAGAGATAGACCATCTTTAAGCTTTATAAACTCTGCTAATGGATGAATTATTATTAGTTATCTTCGGCAACATCAGGGGTACATGGAGATTTAATACCTGGATGTCGATTTTGAATCCGGAGGCGGAGCCGATTAATTCACACCAATAAGAATAATTCAGTAGCTGACCTAAGGATCCAGCGTTAGGTGCAGACTTCAAATTCGGCATGGGAGAGCAACGTCATGATTGGCGGAAATTGCCAGTTCAAGGGTCATTCATATACCCCCGATGTTTCACATGCTCATATACCCCCGATGTTTGGCGCACATTCTCTTATACCCCGCTGTCAAGGGTGAATGGAGACATGGTGATTTAAACGTGGCGCTGTAGCCAATCAGATTGCTAGTTACAACCGGATGTGGGGACAAATATATATATTTTCTCATACCAAGATCAAAATAAGATCATGAAATATTATGGTTTATAATTGCCATGAGACTTGATAACATACAGATTTTGCATGTCATTTTCTTTAAAAACAGAACATGTTTCAAGATGAAACCCTCAATGCGCATTGACTAGAATCAAAAAAGACATAATTCACCAAACAATATGAATATCTTTCCACAGCAGAGCACCATCCATTTCTGTGAAATCTAACACTTATGTGAAATGATTTGTTATGTCTTTTGCCTCGCTTGTCACTTAGGCCCTGACAAATTTTGAACTATTAATTATAAAATTCATCTTCTGTGATTAGGATAATCCACAATGGGCAATATCAATCATCGAGGCATTCACCAAACCTGGACCTCCTGGGAAGAGTCTGGTGAAATATACAGACGAGAGCGCATGTAAGACATTCCTTGAAGGCTTCCTTAAACAACTCGTGTAAGTATAATATCAGTTCTCTGTGCATAAAATGTGTGACCATTGAACATACAGTAATGCCCTAAATAATCGACTCCTTAACCACAGCAGAATTATTGGTAACTTTTCAGGATTTAGTCAGAAATATGGCTTGTTGCCATTCATCAGAAAGCTCCCGGGGAGAGCTTTCCATTGAATGGCAACAAGCCATATTTCCGACTAATTCCTGAAAAGTTACCCATAATTCTGCTGTGGTTAAGGAGTCAATTAGTTAGGGCATTACTGTATAGGAAAGAAATTGATAAAAACACTGAATTCCTGCTCGAATAATTTGTTAAAAATAAATGAAAGAAAATTATTAATCTTTTCATATGTATCAGACCATTTTATTTCAAGTATGAATTATTACTAAAGAGCAACACATGTAGCTACAAGAGTGTCAAACATTAATAAGTGAATTTAAGTTTATTGCTCAACACTATTCGCCCATGAGAGTCCAAGTTTCTTTTGGACTACACAAGTTCATTCTACTTTCATTTTTGTACTCATGACAAAGCACTGATAGTCAGTTGTGTTTACTATTTATTTCAATTAGCCATACACAAATATATGTGAAATGACTCATGTATGCAAGATCAAATAAACCATTAAATTTTGTTCCATGAGGACTGATCAAGTGTGTTCTTTCATTAGAGCAATTGATATACTAGCAGGTCTGACCTTTCCTGATCATAAATGGTCGCCCTTCTAGTGGTGGGCATGAAAAGCTACCCATCTCAGATTTTATTCCGATCATGTACTCGGATACTTCAGGCATCCCTGGCTATAGATTAGGATTACCATCTCAGGTACTCTCAACTGCTGGATAATAGTGATATCACTATTATTTAGTTTTGACAAAAATGCATTCACTATTATTGTAACCCTTTACAATTATAAAAAAAATCACATATATTACACTTTAAATGATTGACAATATGATAGATGGAAGTCAGTATTTGACTTTGAAATAATTGATAATGCACGAAAGTGACTGAAATAATATTGCAGTGTGTACCAGTAATGGTCGATTTTTGATCAAATTTTTTTTTTTTAAATCATGTGACAAGTTTGTGTTATCATATCTAAAATGTGTTCTGTGTCTTCATTGTAAACCAGCTGAAACAGGCTCCCATCGGTAGCCTTTATAAAGCTTCATGCACATTTTGATCTTTTAAACATTTTGATTTGTTTTTACTTTAATTATAAATAAAAAATAAAATTTAATTTTATTTGTACTCCTTGCTCAATTTAACAACAAATTAATAACATTTAAAAAAAAATCAAAATTTTTGAAAAAACTAACCCAATTATAACATCCGTCGTTGTACCCAAGTCACCACACAAAATTTAATTAAAGTCAGTCCAGGGCCTGGTAGAAAAATAGCGAACAGAAGGACAAACAGATCATATTATTTTATATATATAGTTTGAAAGCTGTCTAACTTTACCAAAACTAATTTTTCCTGTCTCCTTTTCTTTCAATCAGGGTTCCTAAAATTCTTCCGAAGATCACAGAGGATTTGACTCGCTGGTGCTTGCGAGCTATAGATCATGACAATGACAATCTATGTTCTGTTGCCAAGACTACAGTGGATTATCTTGACTTCCGGGTATGTGCTTTCACATAAGTAACAGTTCTGCTTTAGCTTCCGTTGACATAATATCATTGTTCATTAGTATAGGATATATCTTCGTTGTTTAACCAGCATATTATCAGAAACAAAACATACATACCGGTAGTTTTTATTTCTATATATTATTAGTTAGTCTAGATATAGTGTGTCTGACATTTGCAGAATGAGGTCCCCAGGTGGTGAATTTAGTGACACTATCCCACAAAGCAGGCTAGCATCACCAAATTCACCCATTAAGGACCTCATTTTCTGGGAAGTATCTATAGTCTCAAATTAGCATTGTTTTTTAGCTACCTTTTCCTTCCTGTTTTGTCCATATCCCATTATTTGCACAAGATAAATTGCATAATCGAGGTGACTAATGGGTGAACATCACTATGGGGACCTCATTCTGCTTAGGGCTCATCTTCTAGGAAATAATTATAGTCTTTTTAGTTTTTAGTAACTTTTTCCCTTCTGGAAAGTTTCTATATCCCCTAATTTGCAGAATATAAAATTCATAATCGAGGTGACTAATGGGTGAACATCACCAAATTCAACTGGGGAACTTCAATCTGATCCTAGGTCTCCCATAGCAGTTGAGGTCTAAGCAGAATGAGGTTCCAAGAGGGTGAAATTGGTCATGCTAGCCAGTCGTGCTGGATAGCATCACTAAATTCACTTTCTGGTGACCTCATTCTGCAAATGTCAGACTGACAATGATGATCTGCTCACACAGTATCCAGAAGCCCAAATTGGAAACGACTGGCTTCAGGTAGATAATAGCCCGTACTACGTGAACAGACACAGGGTTATGAATTTATCTATTAACTTTCCATTCCCAGTAGCACTTCAGATATAAGCAGTTACGATAACACATATCTGTCAACTTTTGAAATAATAATTTATACCATATGCTGAAAGTAAATTAATTTTCTGGAATGATGCTCTTAGATGATACAGAGAATTTCTGGGGGAGGGGGATTGTATCTGCCGGAAATTTCTGGGGAGGTATAATTTCCGGACAGATGTTACCATGTGATGTGATACATGAATTTAGTTTTTTTGATTGATTTAATTATTTTATTTGCACAATAACCGTAATGAAATTAACATTACTTGTGACATATAATGATATATATTGTGTAGGAGCAGCATGGCCACAGTTGATCATCATTCTGTTGCCGCTATCACGATATAATATATACAAGTATAGAAGATGACAGAATGAATTTATGTATGTAAATGAATGAAAGATACATTGTGTTCCAGACTTGATTATCATGCAGGTTTGATAAAAACACTCAATTGGCACTAAGGGAATGTGTCATATATGTAGGTGTTTCCATTGCCCTATCCTGTTTTCAAGAGAAAATTACGAAAGTAAACCAAGGCAACTAAGACAGGCGAGACTTCAATAAATATATATAATTATTTATGAGACTTTAATTACCTATATTAGCAGCTTGCCCATGTCATATTGAACTACATTATCACTGACACATTCATGTTTTGCAGCGATGCCCTGAAGCCAGAATTCTGGTGCTGGAGAAATTTGACGTAATAGTGAAGGATTTCTCATCTAAAACAGATGTTAAGGATTTCGCAGAGGAAATTCTTAACCGAACTATAGAAACGTACAAGTAAGTGTTGTTCTAGCAGACATGTGAACCAGTGTGTGAATCTATATAATTATTAACCCTTTCATGACTGAAATTTTACGAAAACTCTGTGCCAATGCATTCTCTTATATATGGAATAAGTGAATGCATTGGCCTGACAATATTTACCTTGATCTCGTAAGCCAGTGCATTCTCTTATGTATGCGAGGCTCCCTATGGGAGACTCACATATATAAGAGAATGCACTGGCATTGGGTATTTAATGCTGCACCAGTCATGAAAGGGTTAATATAAAAAAACATAAAAGTGACTCTTAGAAATGTCCGAATTAAGGATACTTGTGATTGGCATGGTATAATAACTTGTCTAATTTCATGAATAAAACATGATTATTCAATTGGGAATATAAGTATACTTTTGTATTCGCATGCCAACTATAACAAGATACTGTCAATTTGTTTTGTCAATAATTTTCATCATTTATTTCATGCTGAAAAGCGTTTCCAATCTGCCAAAACCACCACAAACTGTGACCTTGCGTGACCTCCCAAACTCTGGCTACGGCGTATGTGAATGTCAGTATATATTTCCGGTAGAAATTTTGCTAGGCTGACAAATATTTGAGGTGGATAAAATAAATATATCGAAATCTAATAACACGTACTGAGCGTTGAAGGGTGGGTTCCTCAACTAAAATCAGATATTTATTTTACCCCCCCCCCCCCCCCCCCCCCCCCCGAATTGAAGAAATAGTAAATTAAATTAAGGGTGTTAAATCAGACAGTTATATTTGTAAAATAATTCTGGGCTCTTATTACCCCAGTTGTTGAGCATTGCCGAGTCTTATGCCTGCTGCCAATTTACAGGCACTTGACTAGAGCGGCTCACACTCACCCAACAAGCCAGGTCTCTATTTAGCGTCTAGGTATGTCAAAGCTGTCACAGTATGAGTGATCCTTCTCATGGCTCACAACTAGGCACAAGATTTGAACAGCTTATACGATAACTTGACGGTCTCACTTTATAATCCGAAAATTAGCGACTATTATGGAGATCAGCAGTCCTCTGGCGAGGCTCACTCACATCCCTGACAACGCAGTTACTACAAGGATGACACTAAACAAGGCGACATGCTAACCGTTAAGCTACTGAGATCCATAAGTCGTAGTAATTCCATTCTCCTTTTTTAATTTATTATGTTTATTTTTACATTCATACATGTGTGATTTACCTTGATTTCTCGAGTGATTATAAACAGTAATTTCACTAGTGAATTATGTCACTTTAACTAGCGCGTTAAGTATTCATACATGCTATAGAAATGTATGTGACATGGGTACGATGGTGGTATTATACAGATTTCTGGTAAATCAGATGTTTATAGTAGAATATAATAAACAGAATAATCATTTAATTGAACTGGTGACATGAAATAATTCATTCAAGGCAGAGACTATTTTTTAAAACACTCGAGCGCAATGCACTCTCGTGTTTGGACAACGTCTCTGCCTCTCATGTATTATTTCATGTCACCATCCAACCAAGTGATTATTCTCTATTTACACTCTAGTTGATTAACCTTTTCTTTCCATAATGGATTCCCCCATTCAGTTATAAAATATACATTGGAATTGTCTTTTATTATATACTTGACCATAAAATAGTTGCAAATTACCAAAATGTAGATCGTTGTATTTATCTCTTAGAAGCCACAGTGAAATACGATGTAATATTTTCACTCTAGATAGCATTATTTCATTTGAGCTTATCTGCAGTTTACGTGAGCAAAAAATTTGAAGAAAATTCTATAACCGCCCATTATAGTAAATTATCTGCAAACTTTTCGGTTATAACTCATAACCTTATTCAAAACAAGAGTTATTTCTTATAATTTAATCCGTCGTTTCACAGGAGAACCACCGTAAGTAGAAGGCAGAAGTAAAACAAGCAAACAACTTTCCGAAGAAAATCACACTCGTGTAAACAGACACTCTTGACATCTAATTATTGATTGATCATGCAAGTGTCTTCAGCATTGGCTAGCCGCAACTTATCACGCACCATGTAGCTGTGACCCATGCACATGGGATTTATATATTTCGTCTGTGATGACAAGGAGATTTGTTAGATTTGATTCCGTGTTTCATTGTGCACTTGTGATTAGTAGAAAGTATTCTTCCCGAGTACTGTTCAAATTGCTGTACTACTAAAAGTAAAAATGCTGCATAACTTGGCAACTTTGAGCTTTAATGAGGTGCATATAATAAAAATAATACCTACAGTTTTTAGTTTGAATACCTGAAACATCTCATTCATGTCTGGAAAGAAATATTGAATTTTCACTCATGGCTTGCAGTTGCTCATGAGAAAATCGATATTTCTTTCTAGACATGAATGAGATATTTCGGTATTCTAACAATGAAAGTGTCAATGACACTGTAGCTCAACTTAGGTAGGGGAATAATTTAATGGTCGACAGTAAATGGAGGAATAGGAAAAGTGCTAATTGAAATGTCTAAGTAAGACTAGATGTACATGTCAATATCAACATTCATAACAGGTTTCATATTGATCGTATCAGGGATGTGGTGATTATGGTGTGCCAAAGGATTTATTGATGCAAAGAGTAAATTCTAAAATGGCCACCGCAGCCATGTTTTTTTCCGAATTACCCCAAAATGACTTGTTCCCATCTACAGCCTTTACAAATCTCATAATGATCTGATCAAAGGTATGACCTGTAGCCTGTGCCAATGGATTTAGTCATGCAAAGAGTAAAATCCAAGATGGCTGCTGGCGGCCATGTTTTTCGGCTGAACGACCCCAAAATGACTCGTTTCCCATCTACATGTCATTGTTAACATACATGACAAATTTCATGAAGTTCCGACCAAAGCTACGACCTGTAGCCCGCACCAAAGGATTTATTCATGCAAAGAGTAAAATCAAATATGGCTGCTGGTGGACATGTTTTTTAGCCAAACGACCCCAAAATGACTCGTTCCCATCTACATGTTAATATTAACATCCATGATAAATATCATGATGATCAGACAAACAGTACGACCTGTAGCATGTGCCAATGGATTGAATTTTTAAATCCAAGATGGCTGCCAGCGGCCATGTTTTTTGGCCGTATGACCCCAAAATGACTCGTTCCCATATACATGTCAATATCAATATTCATGACAAATTTCATAAAGGTCAGACCAAAGGTACGACCTGTAACCCGCGCCAAAGGATTTAGTCATTGAAAGAGTAAAATCCAAGATGGCTGCTGGCGGCCATGTTTTTTGGCCGAACGACCCCAAAATCACTCGTTCCCATCTACATGTCAATATTAACATCCATGACAAATTTCATGATGATCAGACGAACGGCACGACCTGTAGCCCGCGCCAATGGATTGAATTTTTAAATCCAAAATGGCCACCAGCGGCCATGTTTTGTGGCCGAATGACCCCAAAATGACTCGTTCCCATCTACATGTCAATGTCAACATTCATGACAAATTTCATAAAGATCAGACCATAGGTACGACCTGTAGCCCGCGCCAAATGATTTAGTCATGCAAAGAGTAAAATCCATGATGGCTGCTGGCGGCCATGTTTTTTGGCCGAACAACCCCAAAATCACTCGTTCCCATCTACATGTCATTGTTAACATCCATGACAAATTTCATGAAGTTCTGATCAAAACTACGACCTGTAGCCTGCGCCAAAGGATTTAGTCATGCAAAGAGTAAAATCCAAGATGGCTGCCAGCGGCCATGTTTTTTGGCCGTATGACCCCAAAATAACTCGTTCCCATATACATGTCAATATCAATATTCATGACAAATTTCATAAAGGTCAGACCAAAGGTACGACCTGTAACCCGCGCCAAAGGATTTAGTCATGCAAAGAGTAAAATCCAAGATGGCTGCTGGCGGCCATGTTTTTTGGCTGAACGACCCCAAAATCACTCGTTCCCATCTACATGTCAATATTAACATCCATGACAAATTTCATAATGATCAGACGAACAGTACGACCTGTAGCCCGCGCCAATGGATTGAATTTTGAAATCCAAAATGGCCACCAGCGGCCATGTTTTTTGGCCGAATGACCCCAAAATGACTCGTTCCCAACTACATGCCAATGTCAACATTCATGACAAATTTCATAAAGATCAGACCAAAGGTACAACCTGTAGCCCGCGCCAAAGGATTTAGTCATGCAAAGAGTAAAATCCAAGATGGCCACCAGCGGCCATGTTTTTTGGCCGAACAACCCCAAAATTACTCGTTCCCTTCTACATGTCATTGTTAACATCCATGACAAATTACATGAAGTTCCGATCAAAACTACGACCTGTAGCCTGCGCCAAATGATTTAGTCATGCAAAGAGTAAAATCCAAGATGGCTGCTGACGGCCATGTTTTTTGGCCGAACGACCCCAAAATGACTCGTTCCCATCTACATGTCAATATTAACATCCATGACAAATTTCATTATGATCAAACGAACAGTACGACCTGTAGCCCGCGCCAATGGATTGAATTTTGAAATCCAAGATGGCCACCAGCGGCCATGTTTTTTGGCCGAATGACCCCAAAATGACTCGTTCCCATCTACATGTCAATGTCAACATTCATGCAAAATTTCATAAAGATCAGACCAAAGGTACGACCTGTAGCCCGCGCCAAAGGAAATTGTTGACGGACACACGGACACACGGACGACGGACGCCAAGCCATGGCAATAGCTCAAACTTACAAAAGTAAGTTGAGCTAAAAACTGTAGGTATTCTCTATTTATTCATTTTGAGGGATGTTCAGGTAATAATAGCAGATGACAGACAGACCAAATAATAATACAGATGGATACATATTAATTTTTGATAGGAAATGTTCAGATAATAAGTTCAACAAACGGCCTATATGGCCATTTGTTTAATTTATTTTCTGAACATTTCCTATATGGGAACTGCTCATCAATGAATATTTAATATTTACATACTGAGTGTGATTATCACTAAATCCAGCATTCCGATTGGTCGGTGACCATGTGACTAGTTGCAATTATTTCTCGATAAACCTGCAAGAGGGTCATAATGACAACCATAATTACATCGACGCGTCATTGATTTTGGAGAAGAAGAACGCGTAATGTTTTGGGCGCATTTGCACTCGCGCAGGATTGACGTAATAAATCATCAGGTTTCAATATAAAGAGCCTTGTTTTGAAATTGTTCGTGTTAACTTTTGCCAATATAAAATTGATTAAAAACACCTTTGATGTCACGTAGTATTAACGGGTTTTGACCACTTACCATAAAAACAGTCCACATGACAGTTAATCCTTAAATGGTTTTCATTTGTAGATGCAGGTTAATTTTCCCATTGTGCAATCTTGTCAGTGAACACTGAAATTATTTTTGTTTCCGAATCCAATAAAATTGAACAGTAAATTGGCGTGAACTGTATCCGCTTTTATGTTCCAGAATAATGTAGCACATCTCATTGTATACTGTAACGGGTGCTATGGGATATTTTGGGCTGGTTTTGTCACGATACACTTTTCGATATAAATACATTTACAAAAGTGGCTTTTTCGCTAAATGTATATAAATATAAGGATTAACTGTCATGTGGACTGTTTTTATGGAGATGTAACCGTGAGGTAAGTGGTCATAACTTGTATGTAAATTCGGGTTTTACACAAGTTATGACCACTTACCTCACGGTTACATCTCCATAAAAACAGTCCACATGACAGTTAATCCTTAAATATAAAGAAATGGTTAGGGTAAGATTTTATCACTTGGGACCACAGTCTTCTGAAGAACAATTTTTATTTACAGAAGTGGAAGGGATATATCTGAGAAAGACAACTATCTTTATGTGTCCATCTTCAAGACATGTATGTCCAAATATGAGAGTTTCTTCGATGATGAACCAAAGAAGGCGACAGCATGTGCTCAAATTTACTACTCTAGTTTCCACAATTGGCTAAAATTGGTATGTATTTAAATCTGATAAAACAGACATGGGCTTTTTTCAACCTGTAGATTATGTATATTTATTACCCAGCTATAGGTGATTTTTAAGGATTTCTCAGTAAATTAAAAGAGATAATCTCACACCTGTAAATTACGTTCCTCGTGACAACATGCATGTGTTGACAGCTTTTAACTCTGCTCCATGTCGAACTATTCTTGTTCACACGAACATGAAACGCTCGATTTGAACTGTCATAGGTCTGTGACTGTCAACATGTCTGACAACATGGACTTATATGGATGAATCTGCAAGATATTTTATCTTGTTATAAATTGAGTATCTTCCGCATTCTAATAGACCACCTATACTCAATGGAGCCAAATTGGAGGTTCCAGTATTTGCAGTTTCAACGTCAAAGAATGTGGTCAAGCGTAAACATTATCCATGCAACTGAAAGTTTGGAATTCAGCACAAGACAATCAGCTGATCAAGTACTATTTTGTCACATATTATCCACAAAATGAACGAATTGTAATTGTAATTGAAAGTGTGTAATAAGCAGAATAATCAATTGGCTTCGATGATTACGTGGCATAATTCCATTGGGGAGTCGGACCTACTGGTAAAACTTTGATTTTACCAGGCCCGACTCTATATAAATTATGTACAAATAACTTGGGAAGAGGAATTGTAAGAAAATCTGTATATGAAAGTCTTCCAAATGAACATGTAGATATAACACTGAAAGCATTTTGTTTTTATAACTCGGCTTAATTTTGAGGCCAAATTTACCAAACTGTCATTATCGGATTCAAGCAAACATTACTGGCCCCAACTTATGTATACTTAACTTGAGGTAAATTAAAGTAAATTTATGTTGCTGAAGTGGTAAATTATATGACTTATATAATGTCTTTCCAAGGCTGTATAATAGTATTCAACATATTTATTTTTGATCCAAAAAACAGGAAAAAAGTGGTATATTTAAATTCTGCAGAAGACTCATAAATGAGTCAACACAGGCCTTTTGTCTCATCCCAATTCAATCGATTTGTAATATTTACGGCATTGTAATAGGTCAATAAGTTCCTGAAATACCTTTCTACGATCATTATATGTCCCAGAAAGATGCATTGAGGTTATAAAAAATACAACTTTGAACATGATAATCTGGCCTGAAACATTTTGCTGCGCTATTTGTATTCATTGAATTTCTGGAATCGGAAACGGAATAATGCTCGACTATATGGATAAGGTATATTCCGTTATCTTAACTAGGAAACTATTTTAACCTCATGCACTGCTAATTTCTCATTTTAACCATCAAAATTATGTAATACCATAAAAGTTTCAGAATGCAAATTTTACACGACTGCTGATTAAAAAAATTGAGACAAGACAATCTCAAATTTACCGAAAAATATAATAAACAAAATATGTTTTTTCAGCGCTATATCAACAAAGTAATCTTTTGAAATTCCTCTTACCAAATTACGTACACACATAATTTTAAGGTATGAACAAGCCATGTTCGTTTCAATTATTTTTATACGCCCATTTTTTTCAAAACGGGACGTATTATGTTATTTGTCCCTCCATCTGCCCATCCATATGTTTGCTTTTTTCATTTCCAGATGATAACTTTAGTAAGTCTGAACTGAATGGAATGAAATTTGGTATGTGGGTTTACCAGCACAAAATACATGTCAAGTTCGAATTCGGGTTCTGCCCGCCAATTTTCACCACAGTTACAGCCTCCTTTTTGTTGAAAATTGCATTCAATTTTCGTTTCTGGATGATAACTTTAGTAAGTCTTAACCAAATGAAATGAAATTTGTATGTTAGTTTACTAGCCCAAAATACAGGTCAAGTTCGAATTTGGGTTCCGCCTGCCAATATTCACCAGGGTTATGGATCTTTGTTCAAATTATCACGGCATATATCTAGCCACACCCAAGTGATGGTCTTGTTTTGCCTTTGTGAATGGAATATTATTTTATACCCAACTCTTGAAGAGAATGGGCGTATACTGGATTGACTGCATCCATCCGTTTGTCCATCCATTCATCTGTCCGTCCAGCTTGATTATTTGAACAAATATGAACCAATTTCAATTATTTTTTGGCATACAAGTTGCTTGCTCCATTTTTGTACACAAATTGCTTGCCACAATATCTCAAATCATTAAGCAAATCAGGTTTATCACAATATTTTTGCCTGAGTCACGGCCCTTCATTTATCAATTTTCTCCAACTTTTTTCTGTCTGGCTTGATAACTCCAACAAATACAAACCAATTTCAATAATTTTTGGTACACAAGTTGCTTGCCATGGTATATACCAAAATCAGTGAGCTAACCGTGTTTTTTGTCTGAGCTATGGACCTCAGTTTGTAAATTTTCATGATTTTGTTCTTTCCGGCTTGATAACTCAAATATTAACTGATTTCAATAATTTTTGGTATACAAGTTGCTTGCCACAATATATCAAATCAATGAGCAGGTGTATCCCTATTTTTTTGCCTGAGTTACGGCCTTTGTTCAAAATTTTCTCTGATTTTTTTCGGTCCGGCTTAATTAGCAACAAATATGAACCGATTTAAATAATTTTGGTATTCAAGTTGCTTGCGGATGGTCACTTCACTATTTGGGTGACTACCTGGCCATGTTTGAAGTAGCACCATGGGGGCATGCCAGCACCGGCGGAGCATCCTCATATAAACATTATTTCAATATATCCCAGAGACGTAGTAACATTCTAATGTCCTCATTTTCAGCATGAGCCTAGCAGAACACTCGGATGCACCAAAGATTTGATTGAACATTTGATGAACATATTCGAGACATATGGTGAACATGCTAGAATTAAACAGCACATTCGTACAGAGGTTGATATGATATCGAAAAGTGAACCTGAGTTGATGGCTCCGTACATTAGTCAAATCACAGATGTCTTCATAGAAACTGATAACCATCAACTCCTCAGTAAGTTTATATTGCCCATATAAAAAGCATATTGTCCTCATTTCAGCATGAGACTAGCAGAACACTTGAATGCACCAAAGATTTGATTGAACATTTGATGAACATATTCGAGACATATGGTGAACATGCTATAATTAAGCACCACGTTCATACTGAGGTCCATAAGATATCGACCTGTGAACCTGAGTTGATGGCTCCATACATTAGTCTAATCACAGACGTCTTCATAGAAACTGAAAACAATCATCTCCTCAGTAAGTGCATATCGCGCATATAAAAAGCTTATTTAAAAGCTCACATAAGGCCGAACATATTTTATGTATCAAATTTTATATCATACTTGCTGAAACAGGCTCCCTGCGACCCCATTGTGTGTTGGGGGCCTATGACCCTTTGTGCGCTTCACGCTCATTTGATATTTAACCCTGGTGATGATGCGATTTGACATATCACTAGAACTTTATATAGCTCAGCCCTCACAAGTAACTTCAAGGTAGATAATATGGCTAACAGTTCTGGCGGGTCTATATCATGCATGTATGGAGAATATGTCATTTTTATTTATGCCAAACTTTGTCTGAAATGTTGAGAAAGTCACAGAAAATGTTGAACAGATGTTTTCAATCCCTTCTCCGGTTATAATTCAAACTTTTGCAAAGAAAAGTTGATAAATCGAGTAGTTCATTACGGTACTTTTTACGATGTGATTGCATCTTTATCAGTTTGTCACTTTCAGATAATTGTTGTTTATTTATCTGGTGCGATATGGTATTACTCGTTGCTTAAATAATCATCCCTACGATTCCCAATCTAAATCAAAATTAAAATGAATTCAAGTTCCTTATTTTGGTGAGGTTCTTGGATGATTTGATTTTGCTGTCAATGGATTGGTTTGGCTTTTCCATCAGTTATACGGGCTCTTCCAATACCCTTCCAATTTAATAAATGATAAAAAACTGAGTATTAACTGTTTATATAAACCTAAAACTTGCCATGTAAATCAAAATGTCAAATCACGTAATTGAGGAATAGGCGACCACATCTAACCACATCTAATCACGCCATTGACAGTTATGATAGAAAATCATTTGAGTGTTAAAGGAGTACTGTACACTAAATCCGGCCCTTTTTAGGACCATCTACTTTTATACTCAACAGAATATATGCAACAAATGAATGAATTTGAGCCATGGATGAGTGCAAAATACACTCATTTACTCTATGAATGATGCAAACAACATGGTAATTATAATGAAATTAATTTAAAACTGGAGTAAATAGCTTGATAACCAAACCTGTTAAACTTTTCGATTTGTAGATGCAATGAAGGAAATATACACATACAATTCCAATGCCATATCAGACAGGTTTCAAGAAATCATAGGAAAATATGATGATGCATTGCACCAGGGCGTGAAGGTTCTGCTGTCAATGTTTCTAGAGAAGATATCACTAAATCATCCAGAGGTATGTATAGATAGATTCAGTGCAAAATGCTGAATTCAAATTGTCTGTGACTAGATTGCCCATGGCAAGATTTTTTCGAAAATGGCCAAAGAAAATCACTAAAATTTTGGCCAAAACGTTTTGTAGCCAATACTAGTAGTCAGCAATTACTTCTCTGAAGTTAACAGGTGATCAGCAGTTGCTGGCCTATGTGTGTTTGGATTTTTCAGAAATCACCCATGCTTACTCACCAAAGCAATGATGATTACCTGCTCTTACAGCATCCTTTCTCAATCAACTGTCAATATATTACTGCTTTCTGATTGCAACATAATAAAACAATACTTATTTATGTTGATATACAATACCACCTAGGCTTAAAGGGGTACTGTGCACTAAATCCGGCCATTTATTGGACCATCTCCTTTTATACTCAACAGAATATATGCAACAAATGAATGAATTTGAGTGGATGAGTGCAAAATACACACATGTGCTCTATGAAGATGCAAATAACATGGTAATAATAATGAAAACGAATAAATGGCTGGAGTCATAAATTCATTTTCATTATAATTACCAAGTTGTTTGCATCGTTCATAGCGCACATGAGTGTATTTTGCACTCATTCATGGCTCAAATTCATTCATTTGTCTGTTGAGTATAAAATGAGATGGTCCAATAAATGGTTGGATTTAGTGTACAGTCCCCCTTTAATTTACAGTTTTTCCTGATTTCTTTAGTGCACACTTGCAGCGTCAATTTTCTCATATACATGCTTTGTTTAGCGTTTGTTTTCTTTTGCTCTACCTTCTGTCATCATGTTTTGTTTTTAGTTTTGAGTTTTTTTTCTGAATCACCCTTTATTTTGGTTTTTCAATTTGGCCAAAATTTCTGAAAATTGGCCAAAATAAATTCAGAAATTGCCGAAAAATTGACCAAATATTATAAATTTTCTGGCCAGCATGATCCCTGACAAGGTGTATTTTAATGGAGAAAATGAATTGGACGAGTTGTGGGTGGTGTTAGCCTTCTTAATTTAAATTTGACTAAAAAGGCTTTAAATAAAGGGCAACTAGAAACATCAGATTCATAATTTCGTATTCTATGTTTCATTGGATAGAAACAATTTGGTAATGAATCTATGTGCAGAAAGTCTGTTGGAAATTTTTTTGGACAGAAAGTATTCTGTTACCGATAGATTACAATCAGTGACGAATTGGCCTGTGCTTATGGCAGACAAAATTCGTTGATCGGGCACCTTTGTGAGAAATCTCGTTCATGTTTCGCTTACAAGAAGATGTTAGAAAAACCATTCTCCTTATTACGTAGTATCAATTTCATGGAAGTGAATTTGACAGGAGAAATTTTAGACACTCGTAATTATCAGAAGGTTCAATTTACAGTCGTGAGTTGGGCACATGGCACATATAGTGACATTTTACAATCGAATGTATAAATACAGCGGTTTGAAGTCATTAGCTAATTTTTTTCCAGCTATTCACAACTGAGAACTTTGAAGTCATCTTTCAACAATACGCCATTGAACAACATCAGAGGTATTTCTTCTTGGCTATGATGAAGAACGTAGCTGCTCATAATCTGGACATCATTGTGCCACATCTGGACACTATACTTAAATTATCTCGCGATGAAGTTTTCTACTATATGATCCATGAAATCATCATCGAGATTGATTCCAAATTCAAGGTAACCTTTATTTGCTTTCTTTAACCTCTTTGCTGCTATGACGTCCGTAACTATTACAGGTGTAAAAGTGCACGTCATGTGCTATATGGTCCATAGGTACTACAGACCTACTTCAGCACACTAGCAGTAGGCCTTTATTCATAACTGGAATTAAGAAATTGGTGTATCGGAACAACTGTATCTCAAAGTTTCAAACAGTGTATGATGTTGCACGATTGTGAATGATAATAGCCTTTCAACTGAGTCAGGTTACTTGGTTCTTGTGATATTCCCATCCTATTTTTCCACTGGAAAATGGCAATAATGTTAACAGCCCAGCACACGACGCCGTAACATCATTTATCAGCGAAGAGGTTAACCCTTCCATGCTGGAGCTTCCTGAAATTTTGTGAAAACCCTGTGCCAATGCATTCTCTTATATATGCGCATCTCTCATAGGGAGCCTCATATATATATATAAGAGAATACATTGGCCTAACAATATTGATCTTGACCTCATAAGCCAGTGCATTCTCTTATATATGTGAGGCTCAAGATAATGCACTGGCACAGGATCATTAACCTTTGAACCCTGATGTCCTGAACGTTAAATGGTCCCCAACAGAGGCACCTGACGTTATATAGTGTTTCCGATGAAATAATGCGTAATGCTCTTACCTGGGACATCCACACTCACAACTATTATGTCGGGTTATATTATGGCTGTATGCCATTAGTTTTATCCTATTCATTAGTGATAATACCCATTTTGTGCCATTGACTGGCATATATATGTGAGTTAGAGTGCTTGCATGTATATGTATACATATGCATACAATAGACGGAAAAATCTGTTCCCAGTTGGCAATGTTGCATATCAAAGCTGTTAACCCTTTAGCGTTCAGAACACCCCAGAGCGCCCCGCCGTGTAGCGTCCAGAACACCCTAGAGAGCCCTGCCGCGTAGCGTCCAGAGAGCCCCAGAGAGCCCGGAGTTTTGCGTTTTTTTCAGTCATAGTTTACAACAAAACTATTGCATTATAACACAACAAATTGCTTTCATTGTTAATGTAAATAATAAAATATATGTTACATTATTAATTGTTACGTTTTTGTGGGGTTTTGTGGCAGATTTTGTACAATTTAATCGATAGTTGTCAATAAAATCGCAAACAAAAAGTGGAATGCGGCGGTGCTTTTTTTGGAGTCGACTAGAGAAATCAGCGTACTCGGGCAACTGTGTACGGTCGTCTAACTGACATTTATTTATTTTCGAACTTTATTTTTATTTCCAATAAAATATTTACTTGACTTGTTTATGTTTTTATATCATATGCATCCAAATATAAAACAATCACTAACATTATTTGACTAACGAAGCTACGGTAAGAGCAAGACGACATGCTGATGTTACTAAGGACGCCGTGTTTGTTCTTACTGCTGCGTAGGCCTATTCCCAAATAAAACTGTTTCCAATTATTTTTTTATTTTTCCTAATTCTTCACATGATCATATTGACAATATTATATTTTTTATAGAGTGTATAAAATGTATTGAATAGCAATGCGAGGAACTAATTAGAAGCTTCCAGCAAACAGCGCGTTTACCAATTTCTGAACACGTGGCTTCCATCCAAGCTGGGCGCGAATTTCAATCTTATAATTATCAATAATTTTTCAAGAGATATTTATCATTTAATCGAACAAAATTGCTCTATTAGTATGTCCTTTGTTACAAGTTGAACATATGCCAAACAATATATCGATTACCGGTAGTTTAACTGTGTGCACACCTTGTATTTTGGCACTAACTGTGATATACATTGCATCATCATTACATCAAGGTCAAGGTAACGCCTGTGTCTCAATGTGATTTATTTTTAGTATATTTCGTCATCCTTATTCAATACGATGTCTTGCTAACTATTATTTAGTTTGGCATCTCATATATTCACGAAGAGAAAAGAACTGTTATCGACCTTAATGGCCATTCAATCTTTTTCAAATGACAATATGTGATGGACATTATCTACGCATGTAAATGTGCCAAGATATATCGTAATAAACTGGGTCAAGTTCGAAGTACGTACGCATTACGTTCGTGAGGTACACAGAAGGAGTTGTTGTCAGCGCTGAATATATAGTTCTTGCGATATATATTTCTATTCCGATATATTAAACATTATATTGTTACTGAATAGCATTTCAACTTCTAACCTATGATTTAAAAATTTAAATTTTAGTCTATTAATGCTGTTTTTATGTCTTTTTTTATACATGACACACGGAGTAATTGTCGAAGTATTTACGTCGACGTTACACATCTTATTTCTGTATCCTCACGATCATGGCTTGTGTTTTGTTTACATTGGTTACTATTTGTGATCACATGTCAACAACAGTTAATCAGATTTTTACAATACTGGAATAAATTTCACAATGCATTTCCACATTTTATTGAATTTCGTTGGTACATTATTAAATGCAAATAAATAGAAGTTGGTTAACACTTTGCTAGTGATTGTGGAAAAGTGAAGGTAATTCGGGAAATCGAGGTTACAACGTCAAACTTCATACAAAATCTTCGCGGTGTTTTTGTTGATAAAATATTGGGGATAATTTTATTAAACGATGTCAAAGTATAGTACGCATTCATATGGACATGAACTAGAGTGATTGGTGCACATGTAGATGTGAAAATTTAAAGGAATGCACGCGTAAAACGATCTCATTATTTTATTAGTAAGTGATTGCTAACAGTAAAGAAAGTACGGCAACTGTGTTGCCTTACCGTCTTACGTAATACACAACTCAATCGACGACGTTTTCTGTTTTGCAAATTTATATATGCAATATATAATGGGGGATAATTTTATTCAACGATGTCAAAGTATGGTACGCATTCATATGGACATGAACTAGAGTGATTGGTGCACATGTAGATGTGAAAATTTAAAGGAATGCACTGCAAAACGATCTCATTTTTTTATTTGAAAGTGATTGCTAACAGTAAAGAAATTATGGCGACTGTGTTGTCTCACGCAGTACCGTACACAACCAGATCTCCGGCGTTTTTTGTTTTGCAATATTTCTGTTGATAAATTGAACACAATAATACGATAAATTTTCGGAAATTACCATCTGAAATGACAGCAATAAAATTCAGAATCTGATACATTTCAATGTGAAATTGATTTTAATTCTATGCAACGAATCAGGGTCAAGAAAAATCCGGAAAGATAACTACCAACTCCATAGTGTCTCCTTGTTCTCCATCGCCAGATGGAATATATGATCAAACAAATCATCTTACCTGCTCTTCCCATACTAAGGATGTAGAATGAATTAAATAAAAACAAATTGCACATTGGGGGGGGGGGGGGGGGGGGGGGGGGACTTGACTTTCATAAATATGAAAATCAATTGTTACCAATTAATTAAAATAAAAAAAACCATCCTTGCAGATAAACAAGAGCCACCATAAGATTTAATAATTAAATACATTTTTTCCTATAACTTTGACGTTACCAGAAAGTTATGTTGGCTGGGGTGACGACGTTCTCTCCTATCAGTATTGGTGTGGGTAATGACGTTAGACATATTACTGTTGGGTAAAGGGTTAATTGGAGCTCAATAGCAACCCCTATGTCAACATTTTGTTGGTCAATTTTCTTACGAGGCCAACAAAATTAATACCTTCGTTTCCTGTCACCTGGTCACTTTAAGTCGTCTGAGGTCAGCGGCATCTATTCCCATGTTTCAATTTTCACCAACCAGATTACAACCATTTTCGGTATTATTTTGTATTTAGTTAAATTAATTATTAGTGTCAACGGGACATATCTAATAAGATTCCCTGGGTCAAATTACTCATATGTACACATTTTCAGCTGAGATGATATAACCGCTTTGTCGCCTTTAGCCAACATATATATAAAAATAATTATTAGTGCCCTTTTAAGACATCTGAGGTTAACGGAACCATTCTAATAATGCACCCCGAGTCAAATTGGTCCGATATACAAATTTTTAAACTCTGATGGTCCAGCCGTTTGGTCGCCAAAAAACAATCAAATGAACAAAATTGAATTTTATTAGTACAGATATACTTTACCATGAAATATTTGTAGCACCAGATGTTTCTCTTATGTTTTTGTAGAAGCGACAATGTAGAGTAATGCCCAAATTATATGACCATTTAGCCACAGCAGAATTATGGGAGATTTTTCAGGATTTAGACGGAAATATGGCTTGTTGCCATTCATTGGAAAGCTCTCCCCGAGAGCTTTCCAATGAATGGCAACAAGCCATATTTCCAACTAAATCCTGAAAAATCTCCCATAATTCTTCTGTGGTTTAGAGGTCGATTATTTAGGACATTACTGTAAACGTGCCTCAAAATAAGTTACATAGAAATTTTGTTGCTGTTGAAAGTGTTTCCGGGAAGAGATAGAGCATCTTACCTTTTTCACGATAGCCAGGTGCCTCATACACATGGCTATAGTATTGTTTTGCACACGTCTATATTATTATCTTGCACACGACATATGTCACCAGTGCCAGCGGACCAATCAGAAACTAGGTTCCATCTAAGTTCAGGTGAACCAACCCAACAAACCAATCAAACAATGTGACAGCCGGCATGAAGAAGCACAAGGAGCGAGCTAATTAATATTCATTAGCTTTTTTCTTCTTCATAGTAAAATGAAAGTAGTTTACAAGAGTTTTTCGTAGTATTCCGAAAAATAATCAATAAATTTAAATAATGCCCTCCCTTCCACCCGAGATTTCGGGCTTGCCCTCACCACTGTTGGGGACCGGACATACAAGTTTACATTTATTAACTTTTATTTCAAACTTTATGGTTGCGTGTAATGTTTGATGTTATTACCTGTGTCGTATCATGCTAATCGTTATAGGTATTCATATTTTTCCCAGGAGGTTGAGTGAAAATAGCCTGGTTTTTTCATACTGGAATACTTGCTGGTTGAGGTTTTTGGACCTGTTTAGAAGAGCTGGCTTTTTGAGCCTTGTAATTTGGTGTTTTCTCGAAATTGGTGTTGCACACCACGTAGCGTTTTACACCAACACTTTGGACTTAACACACTCGATCGAAAATATATTAAGCAGAACTCTCAAAAAAGTTTCTCTGAGATAAACTATAAATTGTTTCCCTTTTGTGATTACAGTATCTCTAAAATGTCACATATCAACCAGAGGCGAGAACAAGCCTTGAAATAGTGTGTCTGTCATTTGCAGAATGAGGTCCCCAGAGGGTGATTTTAGTGATGCTACCCCGCATAGCGGGCTAGCATCACCAAATTCACCCTCTGGGGACCTCATTCTGCTTACACCTCAGCAGAATGAGGTTCCCAGAGGGTGAATTTAGTGATGCTACCCCACTAATGAGGTTCCCAGAGGGTGAATTTGGTGATGCTAGCCCGCTATGCAGGGTAGCATCACTAAATTCACCCTCTGGGAACCTCATTCTGCAAATGACAGACACACTATTACAAGGCTTGGGCGAGAATAAAAATTGTCGGACCAGGAATTCTTTTGTTTGAGTCAATTTCTTCCTTAGATCCATTGTGGTAAACAGATACAAGTGGATGGTACATAAATAGAGCATTAATTAATTTCTATTGTCCATTTATGATTGCTTTTCTTGTAATATCTTCGAAACTTAGAATTTTTTCATTTTAGATATGCTGACTATAGTCCGATAAATTGATAGATAAGACCAAGTAATAGCCACACTCATGCAATACCGTTGTCATAAACTCATGTACTCAAAAACTTTTGTGAATTTTGGTATAAATTATAAACTTTCATAGCTCTGTTTTTGTAGGGCCATGGTGAAAAGATTATCGAGTTCTTTGTAAGTATGGTAGAAGATAATAAACAGACTCAGTATACCATGGGAGGCCTGAGGACGTTAGCGCCGAAGTATCCAGATCTAATTAATGCGAAGAGGCCTCTCATCGAACATTGGATGAAAACCAGGAAGGATACAGCACTTCAGGATCACTGTACTGCACTATTCAATGCCATGGAAGGAAGAAGGTAATTTTAACCCTTTCTTTACTAAATAGATTCTCCCACTCAGTTATAAAAGTACACATTGGAAGGGTCTATTATTCATCTGAAGGGATGTTCAGGAAATATGAGCAGACGGCAGAGAATAAAAAGTGCAGAAGGAATCCTATTCATTGGTGGGAAATGTTCAAATAATAAGTTCAATAAAACTACCATAGGTCATTTGTTGAATTTACTATCTCAACATTTCATTAGGGATCACTACTCGTCAATGAGTATTTAGTATAGAATGGGTTAACCCAACCATGGGTCCATGACTGGACTTCCTGATATTTTGTGAAAAAGCTGTGCCAATGCATTCTCTTATATATGCGAGTCTCACATAGGGAGCCTTGCTTATATACTAGTAAGAGAATACATTGGCCTAAGAATATTTACCTTAACCTTGTAAGACAGCGCAACATCCAACAGACAGTTGAAGCACTTTTGGTTGTTTTCATGTTGGTTTGGTGCAGCAGAATAATATGCTAGTAAAGGGATTATTCTTTTATCCTTTACAAATAAGTGGGATGGACTGTATATCTATGTATATAAAAGAGAAGGATCTGTCTGTCTGTTTGCGAGTTTTCTCCCAGACCCATAGACCAATGACAACAAAATGTTATAACGGCGTTATTTGATTTAAAAAAAACAGTCATTTTGATTTTAAATTTTTTTTTTATTTGTGCAAGGAGTTCAATGTAAAATTCTAAAATTCTATATTTTGTAGTGTGTGCAAAGCATACAGGCCCCTATGCTACCAAACAAAGGCTCCCGAAGTGTGCTGTTTCAGCTAGTAGTATATACATGTACGTGCAATAATGAAATTTTGAAGGAAATTATATTTATGTCAATATAAGTTTTCTCACAAAAAAATTCCAAACATGTTGACACAAATCACAACCGGAAATATGGCTTGTTGCCATTCATCGGAAAGCTCTCACCCATAATTCTACTGTGGTTAAGGAGTCGATTATTTAGGGCATTACTGTATTAAGTAATAATATCCTATTATTCATCATAACAGCTTAGCTGGTTTATCTACTGAAGTTCATCAACAAAAGAACGACATAGATAATTTAGATGTGAGGGTCGAGAATACTGAGAATGTTGTAGATGCGATGTCTGCAGATGTAACTGAGCAAAAATCCGAGCTTAAATCAGTGAAGCAGGACACAGAAAATGTTACTCAGAGGGTGGATAAAATAGATGAGAGCGTCGATAACATGGGCAATGAAATCGAAGAGTTAAAAAATAAGGTAAGTTTAGGCCAAATAAATAAAAATTCTTCACTCTCAGGCAGCCCTCATTACCCAAAGAGAGCAAGCCTGAGTTTAGTGTGTCTGTCATTTGCAGAATGAGGTCCCCAGGGGGTGAATTTAGTGACAGTATCCTGCATAGCGGGCGAGCATCACTAAATTCACCCTCTGGGGACCTCATTCTGCATGGCCTCATCTTCTATGGTAGACATAGACTCAGCTTGAAGTTCCCAGATGGTGAATATAGTGATGTATACCCATTGTGAACCATGATTATACAATGTGTCCTCTGCCAATTTGTGGATATAGAGAAACTAAACTAAAAAATAAATAGAATCTGAATAAGTTTCTATAGATATTTGAATTATAAAGAAACTTTCCAGAGAAGATGAGGCCTAAGAAGAATGAGGTCCCCAGAGGGTGAATTTAGTGATGCTAGCCTGCTATGTGGGATAGCGTCACTAAATTCACCCTCTGGGGACCTCATTCTGCAAATGACAGGCACACTAAACTCATACTTGAAAGCAGGCCTCATAAAAAAAAAATTATCCAAAATTAATGAAAACTCAATTACTAATTTATACACAATTAGACATTTAGATATGTTTCTGTTAATGATGTAATGGCTAAAATGCATTGGAGGTTAGATTTCTATGGAAATAGTAGGAATATATTCCTTAAAATTATCACAATATGCGTCAGTTTCCAGAATTCTTGGAAAAAATTGAAATAAAAAGGCTCCCTCCCTCTGCCTCCCTCATATTGTCTATGGTTTTGGGATGTACACGAAAAAGGGTATTATGGTTGTCCACATGTAAAGATATATTCAGGGTTCCTGAATATAACCACATTAACCCTCTCTTTACTAAATGAATTATCCCACTCAGTTATAAAAGTATACATTGGAAGGAACTATAAGCAGCTAATAGAAAATGCAGAAAGAATCCTATTCATTGCTGGGAAATGTTTCGATAATAATAATAATAATAATAATACAGTTTATACCCACAGATCCACGATATGTGCTCTCGGGCTTTAGACAAAAATGATATGTATCATACAAGTAATATGTTACCATGCAAACAATACATTGTAACGAATTGGCATCTGCGGTTAAATTATTGACATTTTGTCTGACCGAATGCCCTTTTGAACAAATGACACTTTAAAGCCGCTTTAAATTGATCAATAGGTTGCAGAGCTTTAAGGTGGTCTGGCAATAAATTCCAGAGACTGGGAGCGGCCACAGAAAATCGCCGCATGTTACTAGATTGCCAGGAGTATGTATTAACAAGTTCGACATTTGCAGACCTAAGTGGTCTGGGTGGTTGATAACGTACAATGGTGTCGGATAGGTAAGATGGTGCCAAGCCATTTAAACACTACCTTATAAATTATAAGTACAACAAATGACCTATGGATTTAATCCAACTGTTACTACCATTGATACTATATTACAACATTTATTGTGACTTAAGTCTGATGATAAACTGATAAGCAGATCATTTACGTAATGTATGTCATCGCTCTTTGGTAGTTCCAGCTTGTATTCCACTTGAGGTATACAACACGATGGCTGTTATTATGTTCAATACTTGTGTCTCACGCCAACAGATGTCAAATACAAATTAGGATGTTTGAGCTGTTGGCTTCAATTTGCCAATAATCATTGAATCTGGAAGATCGACTGATCAGACATGATTATGACTCGATAAACCTGTATACATTAGCGTCACTTTTAGTACAATTCTAGTGTAAGATAGCAAGTATTAAACAAGAAGTGTGATAGAAAGATGTCATTTTGTTTGATATTGAGTTTTCCTTGCATTTATTTAATATCATTTCAATATTTTAAAGGGACACTTAAAATTATTTTGTTAATATATCATCATCATCATCATCATAATCATCATCTCCTCTTCCATTCTTTTCATAAATCTTTTCCTCTTCTAATAGACAATGACGAATGCACCAAAATGGTCCGGAGACGTGACAAAGCTGATGAATCCGGAGAGTGAACATGACTGGAGACTGCTGGCGAAGAGACTGGGTTACAATAACGACGACATCCGGGCCTGGGCCACACAGTCAGATCCATGTATGGCCGTACTGAGTGATATTTATGGCACACATAAAACTAAAGATGCCACACATGCAGTACTAACGGCTCTACAGGAAATGGACAGACAGGACGCTGCAGCTATAGTGGAAAATGCAATGAAAACTGCAGGTAGGTTCGGCAAAAAAGTGCTAGTTTGATCAGAAAGTCTGTTTTATGGCTTTTGTCAGATAAAAATTGTCTCATTCCTGGAAGAGCAGATAACTCAGTTATTTAACCCTTTCATGAAGATCTTGTGCTAATGCATTCCCTTAATATGCCAGTCTCCCATTGGCAGCCTCGCATATATAAGAGAATTCACTGGCTTACAAGGTCAAGGTAAATATTGTTAGGCCAACGTATTCTCTATGTGAGACTCGCTAGCTAGACGCTAAATATGAACCTGGCTTGTTGGGTGAGTGTAAGCCACTCTAATGAAGAGTCTGTAAAATGGCAGCAGGCATAAGACTAGACATTGCTCAACAACTGGGGTAATAAGAGCGTAAAGACCCAAATCAAATATTTGTCATCCCCGAAGCTGAATAAATAGTAATTTAGGGGTTAAATTGGACAGAGTATCTTTAATTCAGACATTTCTAAGAGTCAATTTTATGTTTTCTATATTGACCCTTTCATGACATGAGCTGCGCTGGTGCAACATTAAATACCCTGTGCCAGTGCATTCTCTTATATATGCATATATAAGAGAATGTATTGGCTTAAAAGATGAAGGTAAATATTGTTAGTCAATGCATTCTCTTATATATATATAGGGTGACTCCCATATAAGAGAATGCCTTGGCACAGGGTTTTCACAAAATTTCAGGAAGATCCAGTCATGGAACTTAGGAAGGGTTAATCTAAGCTGCACTTTCGACACAGTCGGGGGTTCAAATCTAAAATGGTATCTGTCGGCATTTGTATCGACATCTGCATTCTCACTATCATGATCATCATAAATCGACCATCGATGCTATGACGAATGCTCTTACAACGAGCGCCAATATGAATTTGCGGCTGAATATTGCTGACATTATGAACTGTTCGTGAATCAAAGTGGTTTTAGTTATTTGTGTGCAGCTATACAGTGGTGCAACTTTTTGCCTCAGGGAGGATGTCGGGGGACAGCCTTGGTGTGGCCTATAGCCAATATGTCACTCCACTCACGTCACTCCACTGCATAAGCATACGCATGAACTGTACTCACCTTGTGGCCAAGTGGTTTTGTAAGTAGGTGTCAGGGAACAGCCTTGGTGTGGCCTCCTATAGCCAATACATCACTAGACTGTGCATAAGCATACGCATGAACTGTACTCACCTCGCGGCCAAGTTGTATTGTTAGTCAGTTGTTGATATCAGTTAATATAGTATACATCGAACACGCTTAATTAAGAATCTCTCCCAAACAGTAGGTAAATGACAACATTTCCTGGAAGAATTCAAGGCATCAGACTCACAGGACTACAATCAAACTCACCGGACCACAGTGGAAACTAGTATGATCCTCTCTTGTGTCATACCGGGCCTTGAGACCGAATAATCTGACTCACACTCACTCTTTCCCAGTGTTGGGGGATGAAGATACCTTGGAAAGACTTATTGAAATCTTAGAAAATATCACATTATTTAATTCTTTTTTATTTTTAGAAAACATTGTAGAGGATGAAGACTTTGACTACCCCACCCCTCCCCAGTTGTTTCTTAGTTACCAGTGGGGTCATCAGGAGGAGGTCAAATTACTGAAGAAACATCTCGAGATGGCTGGCTACACTTGTTGGATGGATATTGGGCAGATGGGAGGTGGAGACAAACTTTTTGATAAGATAGATAGAGGAATACGAGGATGTAAGGCAGTCATCTGTTGCGTGTCGGAGAAATATTCAAAGTCGCCGAACTGTAACAGAGAGGTACATCGCAATTTCAGAATACTCAAGGTCGCCAGAGTAAAAGTGGGATAACCTTGAAAAAAATCTTAGTTACAATGATTGGAAAGATATTTACTCCAATCCATATAAAGTAACTAATTATACAGGTCTCCAATCATTTCAATACAAAAAATTCATTCATAATATCCTCTACACCAATGTAAAATTATTTAAATGCAAACTTTCTGAAACAGAACTATGTACCTTCTGTGGCAACATAATGGAGACAACCTTGCATCTTTTCTTTGAATGTGCAATCTCTAAATCTATCCTTGAATTCCGTGACATTATTTTGAATAAGTGAAATATATCCACACAGATCACCCCAGAATATATAATCCTTGGTTTATGAACAGACAAATCAGACTTTGATATATTTGATATATGTTTTTATGACACAAGAGATTCATATACTGTTGCAAAATAAGATCAATGAAGCCTACAGTCCAAGCACTTCTGGAGTGCATCAAACAATACAATATCATAGAAACTGAATTTTCCTCAACTCTTGGGTCCAATAAAGAGATATGTTTTAAGGAAAGATGGGATAAGCTAAGCAACAGCTACTCATGGTAGACAATATTTATTTATAATACCATTAATTTTGATCTAAGCACATACATCCCTGATAACACGCATACAATGAAAATGCCCTATTGAAAATGCCCTTTATATTTCACATAATTTATTACCATTTGGGATAGTCAGACACAAGTCATATATATCACAGATACTGTACGCTTATTGTGTAATTAATTGTATTTTTGTTTCATTGAGGCATCGAATTCTGCATACATCGAGATCTGAATAAAAATATTAAAACAAAAAAAATATTTTTTTTTTTTTTTTTTTTAAACTGTACATAGGTATTCTCTATATATTTTACATATTTTCATTTTGTTTTTCTTTGCAGGTGAACCTAACAGTAAATCTTGGGAAGAACATCATACCACTGCTGATGGAGAAAACAAACTGGCCTCCAGAAGGATCGATGGGGCCGATATTCAGTGAATATTTATTCATACGATTCTTCCAACGAGCGGGAGAAGAGACTAATGATGACAGATACTGGCCGGCTCCCAAGTATCGAGAACTACTCATGCAGCTAAACTGTTACAAGGTCATGCCCAATGAGAAGAGCGTTGATGTTTGTAAGTTATTAGACAATTTTTGTTGTTGTCATGGTTTCTATTCAAACAGATTTTCTCTTTCTATAAATATTTAGAGAGTTGTAAATATTTATAAAGGCCCTAATTAGAACACACACGATGCAATGGGTGTTTGTGGTGCGATCAAATTGCAGAAGACTCTGCCACAGTTCTAATCTGTTGTAAACCTAATGTTCGCATTGCGCGATCATCTGCAGTTGTGTGGCTAATTCTGACTTTTATAATGATGATAAAGAATGAAGCCACTGTAAGCATGACATATTTCTGTCAAGGTCTGTTTTGGACTGCACCATGCAGTCATTTTAAACAAAAACATGCAAATAACATAAGCCCCTGATTCTAAACGTTATTATATGGTATTATAACAACCGCCATAGGCGCAGAAAACGTCGAATATATTTTTTCTGAGTGAATCTGCGTGGCAAACACCATCTGGAAGGGCATTTATGAAAATTATCTTTTTTGGGCCTTTTCTTCCTTTGAATGATCTCCAATTAACCCAAAATAATGAGTTTGTAACTTCCCAATTGGAAATTTTGGGTATCCTAGTAAATGTTTTGGAGATCTGGGTATCATACTCAATGACACAAAAATAACATGACCAATTCAATGTCACTGATGTGCAAAACTCTGTCATAATATCTGACTTCAGCATTTTTATGATCTTCCACAGTTTATAAGAACTGGTGGAAGCCAGTTATAGAAGAAATCAAAATAGTGAAAAAAGATCCATCAAAACCAACTACTAATGTGCAACAGAGCAAAGGTGGCGACAAGGTAAAAAAAACCAATTGTTTATAACAATTCACAAGTGCTCAATATTTTAGTTCATGAAGAAACAAATATGACTTAACCATATCATATACAATTGATGGTTTGAAAACAATGTTGAGTCACATGGTTACCACATGACAAGATATTATAATTTTTATTTCTATACTAGCTGAAACAGGTTCCCTTTAGGAGCCTTTATTCAGCATCGGAGGGGCCTGCAACCCCTGCAAAAAGTGGCATGCGGCCCCTTTGTGTGCTTCACACATATTTTGATCATTTAAACAGTTTGATTTAAAAAAATAAATAAAAATTTATATAATGATGAATTATTCAACCACATACTGATGAGGAACATGAGGTCTTGCAATGCACGTTTTTCTATGCAAATATTTTTATGTTATGGGGCAGCGTCATATAACAAGTATGCAAATATTTTGACATTACATGTTCAAAGGGTTAATGTGTGGATTTCTCAGAGCCATGCTTGCTTTTTTTGTGCTTATTTTGGTTTTCAGATAATAAATGTAGTCATTTCTTTCTATTCAGAAACTGTCACCTTTGTTGTCTCTATTAAAGATATGTATAGCCTTAGCGATGGGTATTGCTGTTAAAAAAGTCACATCTGTTAAAACCACCATAAACCGAAAGAATATTAAAATATAGACAGATTTTGTTCTTATACCAATCATAAATATTGCATAAATAGCATTTTATTGTCAAAAGAATTGTTAGTAAACAAAAGCCATATTATGATACAGTACATTGTGTATAAAGAGTGTGCGATACGCAAAACACACAACACCGGGGAGACCCCACTAAGTGTACTTTGGTTAAAATTGACACCATATTTTATTACAACATACCAATATAGTGCTCGCTAATCATCGACACTCAAAGATTTTGGTGTTGAATGGGTCACTGTGAATCATTCTCCCAAAAAAAGAAAGCCACAGTGTTGAGTCTTTTGCTTATCGCACACTCTTTACGAGCTGTATATAAACAAATGCTCAGTCACACAAAGTGTGTTTTGTGGGTAATATCGCATTCATACTATCATCATACTATACTATTAGTATATTCTTGAGGAAATTCATAATTTGGTCACTTTTATTTAAAAATTATAACCTACAAGCAAGGCAATGTCACAAAAATGTCACCTTTTAACCCTTTACCCAACAAACCGGCCAAAACCGGCCAAATAAAGCTTCAACAGCCTAAAATATCTTCGGTCTGTCTCAATAGAACCATACAAATATGGATATCATTGGAACCGGCTCCTTGACCACATTGTGATAGTTACAGTTAGCCCTGTGCCAATGCATTCTCTTATATATGCGAGTCGACCATAGGTCGCCTCGCATATATAAGAGAATGCATTGGCCTAAAAAAAATCTTTTTTTAACACTTTCTACCATTTTTTCTTACATTCTTTAACAATTTTATAATTTTTAATGTGTTAAGCCAATGCATTCTCTTATATATGCGAGGCGACCTATGGTCGACTCGCATATATAAGAGAATGCATTGGCACAGGGCCCTTCTGTTGGGTAAAGGGTTAATGGGACAAGTGCCATTTCATTTTCATATGAATTAAGTTGAAGTGAATGCAATATTTATGAGGAATTCTTCTGCAAGTGAAGAGTGGAGTTATTATCTGCTGTGTGACCTTAATATTTCTTCACAGGCTGAGAACCAGTCACCCGATGTATTCATCTCGTACCAGTGGGGTAAACAGCCACAGATCATGGAACTCTACAAGAGGCTCATGGGAATGGGATTCAGCTGCTGGATGGACATCCATCAGATGGGAGGCGGGGATTCACTATTCGATAAAATTGACAAAGGAGTTAGAGGATGTAAAGTTGTGTTATCGAGCATAACTGAGAAGTACGGAATATCCGCGAACTGTAGAAGAGAGGTGAGTCTGGCGGACGCGTTAAAGAAACCAATAATTCCGATGATGATGGAGAAGATTGATTGGCCGCCCAAAGGACCAATGAGCATGGTGTTCACAGAAATGTTGTTCATTAATTTCTATCGAGATCCAGAAGTTCAAACAAAATGGGAAGGTCCGAAATTTGATGAACTGGTCAGTAAGATACGAGAAATATTGCCAGATTCAGAGAATGACTTGTCTAGTAAGAAACCTGATGTCGTTTCGCAAAAAGGCACAGAAGATAAACATAATTCAGTCAAACCTGCATCTAACTTGCAAAACGAGAATCAATCTGCAGACAAAAATAATGTTAAAGAATCTCAAAGGACTATACTTTCCAGTAATTCGAACAAAGCTGAGAATAGTAAAACATCAGTGCTTAATAAGGTGAACAAGAACATGGAAGGACATGTTGAAATAGAAGCACAGAAAAACTGGAGGAAAGTAAAACATGTGGGTATGGCTGTGAGTGCAATGAACAAGAGCAAAGCTTGTGTTATCTTATGATTTGTTCTGCTTAACCCTTTCATGACGGGAGTTGTGCTGGTGCAGCATTAAATATCTGTGCCAGTTCATTCTCTTATATATGCGAGTCTTCCATAGGGAGCCTCGCATATAAAGTGAATACACTGGCTTATGAGGTAATGGTAAATATTGTTAGGCCAATGTATTCTCTTATATATGTGAAGCTCCTTATTGTGGACTCCTATATATAAGAGAATGCATTGGCACAGGGTTTTCCAAAATTTTGGAAAGCTCCAGTCATGGATGGATTAACAGGACTAGGTTTAAGATTAATCATGAAGAAGAATCATGTGCTTGGTAAGGGATGTCGTGTAGACAAATAATGAATAGCAAATACACTCTTTTTCCATAGCTTTTGGTCCCACATGTGGCCTTTATCAACGGCAATATAGCTATGCGTTATTTACATATATTGCTTAAAACAATAAAGGCCTTGGAAAGTCGAAAGCAATGGAAAAAAGAGTGAAATGCTCTTCATTTAGGTTTTAGATTAAAGCTAGTAATTTATTGTTATGGTTATTAACCCTTCCATGACCGGAGCTTCCTGAAATTTTGCGAAAACCATGTGCCAATGCATTCTCATATATATGCAAGTCGCCCATAGGCACCTCACATATATAAGAGAATGCTTTGGCCTAATAATATTTACCTTGACCTTCTAAGCCAGTGCATTCTCTTATATATACAAGACTCCCTATGGGAGACTCACATATATAAGAGAATGCACTGGCACAGGATCTTTAATGCTGCACCAGCTTAGCTCCCATCATGAAAGAGTTAAAATAGTTCAATAAATAGAAGATATATTTTTACATGCCTGTATATATCTCAGAAAGGCTCACCAAAGTCAATAATTTATACCTTCAGAGAGAAAGGAAGGGTCCCCTTTTTTTGGTGTTCAGTGGAATAATAAACATCATTCTGTGTTAATATTTCCTCATATGGGAAAAATAAAGAGTGTTTTAATCACTCATGGGTAGAAAAGTGAAAACAGCTAATAAATATCAATGACTTCGGCAACAGGCCTGAGGTTAGTTTGCCGGTAATTTGCAGAATGAGGTCCCCAGAGGGTGAATTTAGTGATGCTATCCCGCATAGCGGGCTAGCATAGCTAAATTCACCCTTTGGGGACCTCATTCTGCTTGGGCCTCATCTTCTCTGGAAAGTTTCAATTTCTATAGAAACTTTTTCACATAGATTCTATTTCTTTTTCGGTTTAGTTTCTCTATATCCCCAAATTGGCAGACGACACATTACATAATCGAGGTTCCCAATGGGCGTACATCACAATATTCACCATTAGGGAAATTCAATCTGAGTCTATGTCTCCCATAGCAGATGAGGCCATGCAGAATGAGGTCCCCAGAGGGTGAATTTGGTTATGCTAGCCCACTTTGTGGGATAGCATCACTAAATTCAACCTCTGGGGACCTCATTCTGCAAATGACAGGCACACTAAACTCAGGCTTGTTTGGCAAGTCTTTTCAGTGTATGTAAGGTCTGATAATTAAAATGTTGTGTATTTATCAACCTATTTTGACAGCCTGAATGAAACTGGAGTGAGAAATTACTGTCATATCTGATGCCTGAAGATTAAAAGTTGCTTTTAAATGGACTCAAAGCATTCGAAGTGGGTTCATGAGAAATAGCATAAAGTCTAAAACAACTATCTGCAAGTTCGTCAAAACTATTGTTATGAAAACATTACTGTTACAGTTGAATTACCAAATAAAAGTTCAAATAATCCAATAAGATACCAAAGTTTAATAAAAACTTGACGGTAAACTTTGGAAAAGTCAAAGCATTGAAAAATATTCTGATAATCATATCCACACTTAAATAATGTAACTTACGACACATTTAGTGATGTTTGTTGACAAATCACTGTAACAGTTTTGTTTATACACAAAATTTTGTTATTGGAGAGCTATCAATAATGAATATAAGAACAAAGTTATTCTTTTTCTCCATAAACTTCTTGGTGGTGATGTTTTTACAGACTTTTATATTTTTTGCACAATTACATGTGAACATTTGCACATTTTATGAAGCTCCGTGATCCAGTGGTTACTACATCAGACTTGCCTTCACTGTCAACACACAGCGAGATGAGTTCGCAGCCCACCAATTCAATTAATTCATATCTCATTCGCTTAATAACGGTATGGTCTAATGTGAGTTTCATAGAGTAGTGGCTTGGTGGAGTTGATAGACGTGCAATTGTCAGATTGTATGCTGTTCATATTTCGTGCCAAGTTGTGACCCTTGAGCAAGGTCTCTCTACTGTGTCTGTTTCACACAACCCATGCATTGAAAAGGTTGCCTGATCATGAGCAGTGAATGATATTGTCAGTATGCTGGTCACCTCCCTCTGTCCCCGGGGAGCAGTAGATGGTTACAGAGTGTTCAGGCTCATTAGGGTAATAATTGTCCCATGCATTGGAACGGGGTACCTGTAGAATGCGTGTTATAAATGGTTTGATTATTATTATTACCCACTGTGAGTGCATTGAGTTCCTTTAATTTGGTGTTTTACTTTGGTTTAACTAGCCATGGGCATATGGAAATGGGAGGAAAAATGTAGAGAGTGTTAATTTACACCAATGTGCATAGATAACAATGACCCCAGTAAGCCACTCTATGTTATAATAATAATGATGAACAAAATGATATTAAGAACTATCAGATTATCAAATAAATTCACTTAGGTTTGAGTTGGAATTGTTTAGATCTGTTTTGATTTTGTGAGACTGCATGAATTTCTGATACTATGTACAATTTTACGAAGTTGTTATCAGCAGTAATGTCCTGCTGAGTTTGTTAAAATGTGAGTTTCATTGTTGAATTGTTTTATTTATATTCTGTGTTTGTATATTATATTTTAAACAAATTTAAAGTGCCATAGAAAAACTTTTTATGAATTAAATTTGCTATTTTATATACATCCACTGAAATTTGGCTCATGTATTGTTGATTTTTTCATTGACAGGAATTGAATTGTTTGATGTATATGAAATATATTTTTCTTTGTCCTCACTTTACTTATTTACACAACACCCAATTAAAGCGAAAGTGGACAATCTTTCAATTCAGCTTTATCTCTCCCCCCACCCCCTTGAGTCCCGATCGGGAAAAGTTTTTCTCAAATTCAGTAGAAGACAATGTTTTCTTAATTCATTCAGCCAATTTCATATGATAGAAATCACACATTGTAATTTGAATTCTCTTGGCGTGTCTCTGCATAGGGGACACTGATAATACTTTCCAATGTGAAAACAGGCTGTGAAATGATCCTGAGTTAACTAATCTGTCACTAACTATCTAAACATAGCTTATCCCATGTTTCCCCTTGTTGAGAAACTAACAGTATCATATTACTGCTTCACCCAGCAAAAAATGGAAAGAATTAAGATTCATGTGTTTTCCCAAGTAATAAAAAGAGATGACAAAATCTCAAAATTCCCGAATAAAGATCGAGGAAATCAGCTGAAAATGACATCACAGTAGGATTACTTGCATGCTTCCATTCAGGATCACAAGGAATAGGATTGCTACAGCCATCCCTGAATTTAATGCATCTGATGTTTGCGGTATGATGTACCCAGAGGGTGAATTTACTGATGCTATCCCGCATAGCAGGCTAGCATCACCAAATTTACCCCTCTGGGGACCTCATTCTGCTTAGGCTTCAACTGCTATGGGAGACCTAGGATCAGATTGAAATTCCCCAGTTGAAGTTGGTGATGTTCATCCTTTAGTCACCTCAATTATGAATTTTATCTTCTGCAAATTAGGGAATATAGAAACTTCCCAGAAGGGAAAAACTAACTAAAAACAATGTTAATTTAAGACTACAATTATTTCCTAGAAGATGAGCCCTAAGGGACCTCATTCTGCAGATGTCAGACACGTTAAATTCAGGCTTGGCTGTAGCAGAATCTCTGAAGCACAAAGGCATAATTGCTGAAAGGATTATGAATGTTGATTTGATTGTGTTCCACATAAAATATTAGACCAACTTGTACTCATACCCCATGGAACACAACAAACTTAACATCCATTTATTAGCTCAACTTTACTTTGTAAAGTTTGAGCTATTGCCATGGCTTGGTATCCGTCGTCCGTGTGTGCGTGTGTGTGTGCGTGATGCGTCAACAATTTCCTTTAGCACGGGCTACAGTTCGTACCTTTGGTCCGATTATTATGAAATTTTTCATGGATGTTGACATTGACATGTAGATGGGAACGAGTCATTTTGGGGTCATTCGGAAAAAAAACATGGCTGCCATCGGCCATCTTGGATTTCAAAATTCAATCCATTAGCACGGGCTACAGGCCGTACTGTTCGTCTTATTGTCATGAAATTTGTCAAGAATGTTAACAATGACATGTAGATGGGAACGAGTCATTTTGGGGTCATTCGGCCAAAAAACATGGCCGCCAGCAGCCATCTTGGATTTTACTCTTTGTATGACTAAATCCTTTAGCACGGGCTCCAGGTCGTACCTTTAGTCTGATCGTCATAAAACTTGTCATGAGTGTTAATAATGACATGTAGATGGGAACGAGTCATTTTGGGGTCATTCAGCCAAAAAACATGGCCGCCAGCAGCCATCTTGGATTTTACTCTTTGTATGACTAAATCCTTTAGCACGGGCTACAGTTCGTACCCTTAGTCTGATAATCATAAAATTTGTCATGGATGTTAACAATGGCATGTAGATGGGAACGAGTCATTTTGGGGTCATTCCGACAAAAAACATGGCCGCCAGCAGCCATCTTTGATTTCAAAATTTAATTCATCAGCACTGGCCACAGGTCGTACTGTTCGTCTTATCATCATGAAATTTTTCATGGATATTAATATTGACATGTAGATGGGAACGAGTCATTTTGGGGTCATTCGGGCAAAAAACATGGCCGCCAGAAGCCATCTTGGATTTTACTCTTTGTATGACTAAATTCTTTAGCACAGGCTACAGGTCGTACCTTTAGTCGGATCATCATGAAATTTGTCATGGATGTTAATATTGACATGTAGATGGGAACGAGTCATTTTGGGGTCATTCGGCCAAAAAACATGGCCGCCAGCAGCCATCTTGGATTTTACTCTTTGTATGACTAAATCCTTTAGCACGGGCTCCAGGTCGTACCTTTAGTCTGATCGTCATAAAACTTGTCATGAGTGTTAATAATGACATGTAGATGGGAACGAGTCATTTTGGGGTCATTCAGCCAAAAAACATGGCCGCCAGCAGCCATCTTGGATTTTACTCTTTGTATGACTAAATCCTTTAGCACGGGCTACAGTTCGTACCCTTAGTCTGATAATCATAAAATTTGTCATGGATGTTAACAATGGCATGTAGATGGGAACGAGTCATTTTGGGGTCATTCCGACAAAAAACATGGCCGCCAGCAGCCATCTTTGATTTCAAAATTTAATTCATCAGCACTGGCCACAGGTCGTACTGTTCGTCTTATCATCATGAAATTTGTCATGGATATTAATATTGACATGTAGATGGGAACGAGTCATTTTGGGGTCATTCGGGCAAAAAACATGGCCGCCAGAAGCCATCTTGGATTTTACTCTTTGTATGACTAAATTCTTTAGCACAGGCTACAGGTCGTACCTTTAGTCGGATCATCATAAAATCTGTCATGAATGTTAACAATGACATGTAGATGGGAACGAGTCATTTTGGGGTCATTCGGCCAAAAAACATGGCCGCCAGCAGCCATCTTGAATTTTACTCTTTGTATGACTAAATCCTTTAGCACGGGCTTCAGGTCGTACTTTTAGTCTGATCATCATAAAATTTGTCATGAATGTTAATAATGACATGTAGATGGGAACGAGTCATTTTGGGGTCATTCGGCCAAAAAACATGGCTGCCAGCAGCCATCTTGGATTTTACTCTTTGTATGACTAAATCGTTTAGCACGGGCTACAGTTCGTACCTTTAGTATTATCATCATAAAATTTCTCATGGATGTTAACAATGGCATGTAGATGGGAACGAGTCATTTTGGGGTCAATCGGCCAAAAAACATGGCCGCCAGCAGCCATCTTTGATTTCAAAATTTAATTCATTAGCATGGGCCACAGGTCATACTGTTCGTCTGATCATCATGAAATTTGTCATGGATGTTAATATTGACATGTAGATGGGAACGAGTCATTTTGGGGTCATTCGGCCAAAAAACATGGCCGCCAGCAGCCATCTTGGATTTTACTCTTTGTATGACTAAATCCTTTAGCACGGGCTTCAGGTCGTACCTTTAGTCTTATCATCATAAAATTTGTATTCAAATGTTAACAATGACATGTAGATGGGAACGAGTAATTTTGGGGTTATTCAGCTGAAAAACATGGCCGCCAGCAGCCATCTTGGATTTTACTCTTTGTATGACTACATCCTTTAGCACAGGCTTCAGGTCGTACCTTTAGTCTGATCATCATAAAATTTGTCATGAAAGTTAATAATGACATGTAGATGGGAACGGGTCATTTTGGGGTCATTCGGCCAAAAAAAAAGGCCGCCAGCAGCGATCTTGGATTTTACTCTTTCTATGACTAAATCCTTTAGCACGGGCTAAAGTTCGTACCTTTAGTCTGATTATCATAAAATGTGTCATGGATGTTAACAATGGCATGTGGATGGGAACGAATCATTTTGGGGTCATTCGGCCGAAAAACATTGTCGCCAGCGGCCATCTTTGATTTCAAAATTCAATCCATTAGCACAGGCTACAGGTCTTACTGTTAGTCTGATCATCATGAAATTTGTCATGGATGTTAATATTGACATGTGGATGAGAACGAGTGATTTTGGGGTCGTTCGGCCAAAACAAATGGCCACCAGCAGCCATCTTGGATTTTACTCTTTGTATGACTAAATACTTTAGCACGGGCTTCAGGTCGTACCTTTAGTCTGATCGTCATAAAACTTGTCATGAGTGTTAATAATGACATGTAGATGGGAACGAGTCATTTTGGGGTCATTCAGCCAAAAAACATGGCCGCCAGCAGCCATCTTGGATTTTACTCTTTGTATGACTAAATCCTTTAGCACGGGCTACAGTTCGTACCCTTAGTCTGATAATCATAAAATTTGTCATGGATGTTAATATTGACATGTGGATGAGAACGAGTGATTTTGGGGTCGTTCGGCCAAAACAAATGGCCACCAGCAGCCATCTTGGATTTTACTCTTTGTATGACTAAATCCTTTAGCACGGGCTTCAGGTCGTACTTTTAGTCTGATCATCATAAAATTTGTCATGAATGTTAATAATGACATGTAGATGGGAACGAGTCATTTTGGGGTCATTCGGCCAAAAAACATGGCCGCCAGCAACCATCTTGGATTTTACTCTTTGCATGACTAAATCCTTTGGAGTAGGCTACAGGTTGTAGCTTTGGTCTGATCTTCATAAAATTTGTCATGGATGTTAATAATGACATGTAGACTAAATCCTTTGGCACAGGTAAGACATTTCAATCAGCATCTTTCCTATTTCTCCATTTACTGTAAACCATTAAATTATTCCCCTACCTAAGTTGAGCTACAGTGTCATTGACACTTTCATTATATTTGCACTCAACTTGCAGATTAACCCTTCCATACCTGGAGCTTCCTGAAATTTTGAGAAAACACTGTGCCAATGCATTCTCTTATATAACATATGCGAGTCTTCCTTTGGGCCCTCACATTATATAATAGGATACATTGGCCTAACAATATTTACTTTGACCTTGTAAGCCAGTGCATTCTCTTACATATGCGAGGCTCCCTATGGGATACTCTCATATATAAGATAATGCACTGGCACATAATCATTAATGCCGCACCAGCGCAGCTCCCATCATGAAAGGGTTAAAAGCGCATTTAGATTAAATTTTCAACAATATTCTGGTATCGCTTTGCAAGTTGTTTTCATAGAATATTGTAACAGGTTTAGACCTGTTCGCTACGTCACATGACGTGATTCAACCAACCAACATCCTGCATTTAAGTTCCACAGCACAAATGCATGTGTAAATTTATTTGTAAAAACACTGGGAATAAACGTGGATTCAAAGCTCTCGCCTCAAGAGATTTTGTAACTTTTTTGTCTGAATATCCCACACGGGTTCCAGGGATCCCAGGATATATTAGCCAGTCAGAAGGTCCAGACACCTATTCTTGACATCAGTCTGATGTGTTTGGGCAAATCTTACCAATAAATCATGAGACACAAGTCAAAATTGCCATTCTCATGACAATTTCATCTTTGTAAGATAGTATGTTTAAGAGACTTAATTTTAAAGACTTTTCCAGCTGGCCACAATGGCAAATAAAAGTCGGGAGATAACAAAATAGACTTCTATCTGTCAACATTAAGCCAACTATTATCAAGTTCATTGAACCATACAACAACAATCTTATGACAAATGAGAATCTTTTATCGAGTGAGTTGTGGATGGCACAAGGATATATTTCACGAAAGCGGAGCTTGAGTGAAATGTTTCTGGGTTATCTGCACCGAGTTGGAAAAAAAATTCTAGATTATGATGCAAGTTTTGTTCTGTATTAATTCCACACCCTTGTGTCGGATAAGTTTAATCCATGACTGTGACTACTATTGATACTACATGTAGGCCTATAACTACCTTAATTGTGATATAAGTTTGATGAAAACATGAGAGTTAGCTGTGCATCAAACGAAGCGGATCATTGACGTTATATTAACCCAAAGTAGTCCCAGCTTGTATAAGTTGTATTCCACTGGTGGTATACATGTACAACAATGTGTATTCAATGGTTGGGATTCCGTTGAATACATCTAATCTGCTTCACATGAATTTCAGTTGTCTGTGGAATAAAAACACAATTATGCTAACCTGTAGTTTAGTACCCCAAAACAAACTTATGTCTAGTAGATCTTTCTTTTCTTTAAAGACCCACTTAATTTTCAAGTCACCGATTATTTTTTCTATATTGCCTTGATATACGGTTTTAGTAACAATCTATGCCATAAAATATGACTAAAATACTATAATTCATCACCATTTGAAACGTCTGTCTAAGAAGATGCCCAAAGAGAAATAAAAAAACAGCTGAAATCATAGAAAGATTTCCCCGTTATGGCACCCAGAATGCAACAGAATTCAAACTAAAAATGTATATTCCAATGGAAGGGAATAAAATAATAATAAAACTTTAGCACAGAACACAAGTTGGTATTTCAACAAAAACAACATGTTCACTGTCTATTACACTGAATAAGTTGATAATACAATGTTTTGGAGCTTCCTGTTTCAAATGGAATATAACATGGCATATATTGTAAATAAAATTATCTGTGGGTTCGATAATTAAGTGGGCCTTTACATATAATGAAGCTCTATCTCTTCCCGGGATCATTTCCAACAACAACAAAATTTCTATGAAACTTTTCTTGAAGACGCATTTGCATTATCATTCCCTTATATTTCACTTTAAAATGTTTTGAAAAATATAGTTTCAATTGAAAAACATATATACAAACATCTGACACAGTTGAACAGTATAATGTTATAAAATCAGCCAGATTTTCTGTCCCAGTTGGTGGAAAACATTTGGGGAAAATTTAATTCCTAGTGACAGAGCTGATGTCTCTCGACTCAAACTTATATATTTTTTTTCAGGAAAAATAAGCAGATAACAGATAATACAATTACAGAAGGTCTCCTATTTAGTGGAGGGGCATATTCAGTTACTCAAAACATCCGTCAGTAAGCCCATCCCTGAGGATAAGCCCAGTCCTTATTTGCTCCAAAAATGATTATGGGCTGGTTCTTGTATATAGGCCCACCCCCATTTTTAGAACTTGGAGGGCGAGTATACATTGATGTCAGGTTAACTGTAAAAGAAGATGACAATTTGACAAAAATTCATGAACAAAAGTAGCATCACCATATAAATCAAATTCCAAACCTGGGAACATTTTGAAGTTTGGAAATTTGAAGGTTCCAAATTCACCCTATGGGGACCTCATTCTACTTAGGCGTCAACTGCTATGGGAGACCTAGGATCAGATTGAAGTTCCCCATTTGAAGTTTGTGATGTTCGCCCATTAGTCACCTTGATTATGCAATTTATCTTCTGCAAATTAGGGGATATAGGAACTGAACAGCAAGGAAAAAGTAACTAAAAACAATATTAATTTTAGACTATAGATACTTCCAACAAATAGGATATTCTTTGGATTTATAGATTTGGTTTATTTGTCATTTACAGTATGCTCTAAGTAATCGACTTCTTAACCACAGCAGAATTTCAGGATTTAGTCGGAAATATGGCTTGTTGCCATTCATCGGAGGGCTCTCGGGGAGAGCTTTCCATTGAATGGCAACAAGCCATATTTCCGACTAAATCCTGAAAAGTTACCCATAATTCTGCAGTGGTTAAGAAGTAGATTACTTAGAGCATTACTGTAGTTTTCAACATTTTTTTTTCAACAGAACAAACCAGAAAACGATGTAGAATGAGATTTGTTATGTTGTTGTTGTAACTGGAGGTTTGAAACCATGAATGCATCTTTAACCTTTTGACAACTGAATACTCGGTGATGGTTAGCTTCTTGGTTCAGGCTTTTTGTTGAATTTATATATAACCAAGCCTTGAAATAGTGTGTCTGTCATTTGCAGAATGAGGTCCCCAGAGAGTGAATTTAGTGATGCTACCCTGCATAGCGGATAGCGGGCTAGCATCACCAAATTCACCCTCTGGGGACCTCATTCTGCTTAGGCCTTAGCAGAATGAGGTTCCCAGAGGGTGAATTTAGTGATGCTAACACGCTGTGCAGGATAGCATCACTAAATTCACCCTCTGGGGACCTCATTCTGCAAATGACAGACACACTATTTCAAGGCCTGTATATAACTAGCTGATGTGCCTGACTTCGTCCGGGCTTTTTAAGGATTTCTTTATGATCGCCTCCGTCTGGGCAGAAAACATGCCTATATGAGTGTATATGAGCGAGGTCAAGGTCAAGGACACAGTCACACGTGAAATTGGACCTGCTCATATTGTTCCTGGGATCAAAGTGGCCAACATAACAAATTTGAGTCAGATCGGTCAAGCAGTTTTGAGTCTATAACACACACATACACACAAACAGACAGACAGAAGTTCCAGAATATATAATAGATTATCTGAATATCTCTACAAATGAATGAATCGGAATCAATACTTGCATTATACACTATCTTATATTGTATTATCAACACATTTCCGTAGATAAAGAATAGACTATTCCATTATATAATGTTAGAACTGAATGGGAGAATTCATTCAGGTATCGAAGGGTTAACCCTTCCATGACTGTAGCTTCATGAATTTTTTGCAAAAAAACCCTGTGCCAGTGCATTCTCTTATATATACACGAGTCTCCCATAGGGAGCCTTGCATATATAAGAGAATGCATTGGCCTAACAATATTTACCTTGACCTTGGAAGCCAGTGCATTCTCTTATATATGCGAGGCTTCCAATGGGAAACTCGTATATATAAGGGAATGCACTGGCACAGGATTTTTAATGCCTCACCAGTGCAGCTCCATTTATGAAAGGGTTAAACAAAAATGAGCAATCAGTAGTCTAGTACATGTTAGTAAATACTTACCTTTTATCAGTTTATTTGCCAGAGGGAATGAAAACTATATAAAGTACTAATTGCTGTTGAATTGAGTAAATGTATGTTTATAAATTAACACTAACCCAGGTACCAGAAAGAGATACCACACTGGGCATTAAGCTATTTCAATGAAATCTTATCACATTGAAACAACAATAGTGTATATATAACAGCATCGGCTTAAAAATCAATATTGGTTGTAAAAGGATGTTTGGAAAAGTGTAAAGATAAAGGACATTGAATGGGCAGAGCTGACTGAGACAGGTGATCATTTATAAGAGAATTGATTGGCAGATTGGGGACATGCTGTCATGAGCTCCGGAACAGGTAGATCATGTCATAAATCTCTACTCTGGCTACCCCAGTATAAATCATATTTCACCTGTTCAAAACCCGGGAACGTTTTGAAGTAATGACTGGGAACCTCATAACATCGAAATAATAACGTGGGTAATATATTTATCAGTTAATATCTTTTCCTTTATAATTGTATTTCACAGTAGGTAAAGGTCCCAGCTCGAGACTACATGATTTAGGCAACTTCCACTTAAAACTGGCCCAAATCCTACACATCAGAATGGGGGGGGGTGTGTGTGACACCCCCCCCCTTTATACATCATATCAAATAGCAACATAAATATTGTCCTGAGAGTAAAATATTTCCACTCTTATAGCATAATATGGTTAAAGACGGCCTGTCAGATTTGACACTAAATTGGTCAGAATTCCAATTTTCCGCTTAGCCATCACCATAATTTGTATCACACAAGAATCTCGAATATCGCCAAAAGCCATTTGTATGTAATACATCGAAAGCGAGTAAAATAGCTTCTATTTATGACCATTCTTTAATATTTACCACTGTTGTGCAATGAAAGCGTAATGACGCTCATCTTTATCATTGGAATTTTTCCTCACCTGACAAAAATTGAAAACATGTTCTTTTGAAAGTCGATATCTGATCATCAAAACATCTCATTAGCCCTTCCATGACTGGAGCTTCCTGAAATTTTGCAAAAACACTGCCAATGCTTTTTCATATATATGCGAATCTCTCATAGGGAGCCTCGCATATATAAGAGAATATATTGGTCTAACACTATTTATCTTAACCTTGTAAGCCAGTGCATTCTCTTATATATACAAGACTCCCTATGGGAGACTCGCATATATAAGAGAATGCACTGGCACAGGATCTTTAATGCTGCACCAGTGCAGCTCCCCTCGTGGAAGTGTTAATTGGCTCATATCTATGGTAAAATTATTTTATGGTATAGAAAACGTACTAAAGGTAGATTGTTGTTTAAAATCAGATGGAGTATATTTAAGTCCTTCAAATTAGTTAAAAATTCAATTTGAGTGGCACAATTTTTGTCTTTTCTGCGTTAGTGCTTAATCTCTGGCTATTAAAGATGATCTATCTGTTCCTATAACAAGTTTTATATACTTTCCTGGGCATAAACTATTAAATATGAATCCAAGATCACTGTCTGAAAATGCTATCAACTAATATTGATTTTAATTTTAATTTTCTGGAATAATAAACATACAATCAATTTGGGACATTTTACGTATTATGCAGGATAACTCTATCTAAAACTCTATCCAAAATTAGAAAATAGTAACGAAAAATTAACCAATTTTATTATCGCATTATTTAAGAAAATATTGATATAAAATCATTATTAATTGATAGAAGTGTTTCCGGACATGTTTTTTTGACTCATTTTTATTATTTTATTCCCCAGAAACTATATAAAAAATATTTAGGAACAGATAGACCATCTTTAAAAAGTCAAGCACTTATCTGGAAGTACATGTACTGCCCTATTGCAGTTGGTTGATTCGGGTGCCCTGCATGCTGTTGTCTCCATGGATACACATGCTACATCCTTGTGCAGTATGAAATCTGAAGTTCATTATTATTGCTATTTTGACATAGATTTTCAATGTACTGTGATTTTAAAAGAACACTTCCTATAACCATTAACCTCATGTCTATAAAATTAACATACCTCGGCCTATTATTAAATGAACAATTCAATGGGCCTTGACACACAATTTTAACATCTACTTTACAGCTAATGAGCGCATTTTAATTCAAACATTCCGGGTGTTTGTTTGGTTCGCGACCATATATAGATCAGTATGAATGATTTATTTGCCGGTAGTATAAACAGTTTCCCTTCACCCACTATTGATCTTCTACCCGCCTTTAGCCAGCCATGTGTTTACAATATGCCTTGCTGAATCATGCCTCACTGCAGAGACATGGACGTCTCCATAAAAAATCTAAATATTTGTTAGATGTGATCATTCTATGAATTTGTCCATTGGGTGTTGCCATTTACTGTTGAGGATTATGTTGGTTGGAATGAAGTAAGTGAGTTGATTCATATATGTACTGTATTTAAAGGGGGGAATCAAGTGATCAATTTTGAATGGGAATTCTCATGCAAGTCTCTTGAGCAACATTTACAGCATGGCCATATACATGTACAGGGAATTAAGGGATAAGATTCTGCATCATAGAAGCATATTTATTTTTTGTATAAGAGAATGCAGAAGTTTACCATATTATTTCTTATATTAATTGCTTCATGTATAACTTTTGTCTGAGATTTTTGCATGTGCATTAAATTCAAAACTTGTCACTTGACATCCGCCTTAAAATGTTTTAATTAAGAGTTTCATATTTTGACTAACCGCCTGCACTATATATGTACCAGTTAACCCTTTTATGGTGGGAGCTGCACTGGTGCAGCATTAAAGATCCTGTGCCAGTGAATTATCTTATATATGCGAGTCTCCCATAGGGAGCCTCGCATATATATGAGAATTCACTGGCTTAAAAGATCAAGGTAAATATTGTTAGGCCACTGTATTTTCTTATATAAGCGAGGCTCCCTGTTGGCGACTTTTTCCCTACATAATCACATTATATTGGGAACTAAAGTGTAAGCATTGTGTTATTATCATAGTATAAGTTATCTTAATGTAAAATATATATATTGAGATGTTCTAGGATGTATATTAATGACAGGAATCTTGATACATATAGCATGGCATGTTTTTCAGAAGTTCATATTTGAATACAACAAATCATTCCGTTTCCGACTCGACACACTCTCGGTTATTTCCGGTGACGTCATTTCGAAACGTTAATTTTTGTATAAATATTGATATATTTTTTGTCATAAACCCCATATAAATGAAAATGAAGCAAAGCAACAGTACATGAATGTTAGCATAAGTCCCCCAACCCTTAAGTATTGTTTCAAGTGAATGTCACACACACATGATCAAAATATTCATGATAATATGACCATGGCACTCAACGTACAGGAAATTGGGGGTGGTCTGGCAGGCCCATGGTACTGAAAGAGTTAAAGGCTCACTTAATTTTTGAATCCCCAGATCACATTACATATTCCATATTATATACCATTTGAAAGAGGAAGATCCAAAACATTGTACTATCCACTTATCCGGCCTTAAGTGTGAACATGTTGTGTGTTCTGTGCTTAAAGGATTACTATCCTCATGAAACAACAAAACTCTATCGGAAAGCCACCCCTATTGTGATCACAATGATCCAAGTCCCATAAAAATCGCGTAATAAATAAGCCGAGAAATAAATAAATAATACCACCACCGGTTGTCGGCTATCTCCGTCGCAAAACCTCGCATGACGTCAAGCGAGGTAAACTAATTAAAAACAGGGAATCGGAGTCGGAGTTAATTATGTCTACCTATATGGCGAAATCCGGAATCGACATCAGCGCGTGAGTGTAATGGAATTACTGCGGGGGCATATCAATAGCATTGTGTACACATGGTGAATTGTCATCGCGCGGTGAGTTATCTTCACTTGTGATTTGTCTTAAGTGCTGTTTGGAAAGTTACGGTATTGTTTTGACAAAAAATATAGAGGGACGATTGAGCGGGGTAGATAACACTTTCGTACAAAGCTTATAAAAACACGAGCCGGCATGTGAACTTTATTCGGGTGCGTGTTCGCGATGTTGTTTTAATTTTCCGTATATATGCCCCGAGTGTCCCGTATTTACAATCATTCATTCATTCTAGTGACTCTGAGTTAGGCATATGCTGTATTCATTTCCAAACGATGTTCGTTTACGTGACATTTGGCAGGATTTCTGTGGGAAACTCGTTGCGCAAAATCAGAAAACCGATTACATATACCAAATAAAGAGCGTTTAATTTGACGAGTCAGTCATGGTTACGAATACATACAATTGCAGTTAAAGTGGGGAGTATGTTGATGAATAATTCACGATGACAACTATTCTAAGTCCCCATTTCCTTCACCATGGCTCAATAAAGAGCGTTCCATGTTAAGAGTTTTCCTAATATGGTACGAATAAAAAGAGTTTAATAAAGCGGAAATTGCTATGACAATGATGGAAGGATATATAAAGCATGCATATCGGAAGTTCATGTACATGTATTGACCTGTATTGTTGTAATCAGTAAACAATCACTAGAACAACTGTTCTAAGTCGAGTCCCTTTACCTTGACACAATAAAGAGCGTTCACTATTTCGATATATTGCGAATAAAGAGCACTTGAATATGTGATTCAATATTAAACCGGATTATTATCCCTCCTTCAAAAAGTGTTATATATGATTGGATGTTTAAACGAACCACGGCGAACATTTATATATTTTATAACCCTATTGTTATGCGTAATTGACACATAGAGGTCGATTTATGACCTGGATATTCAATAGACCGCATCGCTAGAGTGCTAATTTTATAGGCCAATAACCATGCATAGATGCAGTGAATTTCCATCAGTGACAGTCGGCTAGATTGTTTTGGGGTGGGGGAAGCAATATTCCGAAATATATATAAACACCAAATTGCCCAAATATATACATGATTCATAACCAAGGAAAAATGAACTTATCATATCATATTGGTAATGAATGACTTGATTATAATTGATTAAATCCGACAGCAATAAACCAATTTTGTGTTGTTTTACCGCGTTACGATAAATTAAAACGAAACGCTCTTTATTGACACACGACTAATGGCATCTGGAAATTGGAATGTTTACGAGATGATAATTGCCTAATAACTAAGCAAGTCTTCGCGTATATATGCAATCTTGATATGCATATATAATATAACTTGGACTATTCCGGTAACGAAAAAATATATATAAACACGAGCACGCGTTTATATAGATAAATGCGCGCAAAACTGAATAATATACGGGCATGGCTTTATAGTAACAACACATCGCGATACATATAATAATAGTAATAATAACATTTAATTACGAGAAAGGCGATGTTTTCGGCGAAGTTTTGTATTCGCAGTGTGATAACGCGACAATCTTCAAAGGCCGCGATCGACTACATGCAAACATAAAATACCGCCGTCGCGTATCTATGCGTTGTCAATGAGTTACCACGTGATCGATCACGTGCTATGCTTCTGTTTACATGTGACAATCACGTGATCGGGCTGATGATCACGTGACTTCGTCTACAACAAAATCTTCGGCTAACTTCGGAATTTTTTTTAATCGTTATAAAAATAACGATTGGCGGCCGAATATTAGATTATATGCGCCCAATGGACATTTTATATATATATTATCGGTATATTGAAAGAAAATAATATTGTTTTTTCAGGACCGTATTCCTTTAATTTCAATCTGTTCTGTACTGCCAGTTTATTATTCTCAAAAGAAGGGGAATAACTCTATCTCTTAGTTGTGAATTATGATGCATTCTGGGGTAAATAAGGGGGGAAGTCTTTGGGTGAATCTGAGAATCTCTATCACTTGGTGGACATTCCTGGGACACAGCTGTTCCGTATTCTGGTGGAATATATATATTTGTGGTTCCTTTTCCAAATGGTATATGATATGGAATATGTTGTGTATGATGTTATCTGGCATTCGAAAATTAAGTGTGCCTTTATTACTTATAATCTCCCACAAATATTCATAGTAAAAGATTAATTTGACTTTTTAATTTTATATAAATACTCATTGTACAGTAATGCCCTAAATAATCGACTCCTTAGCCACAGCAGAATTATGGGTAACTTTTCAGGATTTAGTCAGAAATATGGCTTGTTGCCTTCATCGGAAAGCTCTCAGTGAGAACTTTCCGATGAAAGGCAACAAGCCATATTTCCGACTAAATCCTGAAGAATTACCCATAATTCTGCTGTGGTTAAGGAGTCGGTTATTTAAGGCATTACTGTAAATACTCATTGTATCATATCCACAATCATTTCAGGGTATATGTGAAATTTGGAATCGATCTCTACAAGAGCTAGTGTAAAGCATTAAAATATGGCTCTGGACTTCATGAAAAAGTATGGCTCCTGCCACTTGTCCGAGGACGTCAAGAAACAGATGTACGATGACATGAGTACGCTGGAGAGAAATATCTCGGATGAGGATATCAAAGTCAACAAGAACGAGCTGGCAGATGTTTACCGTTTCCTACAAGATAATGTGACGAAACCTGATTTCCCAACTCGACATTCTGAGCCAATGGAGGTCGCTTATTTTCTGATGCAGGCTCTCAGGAGGATAGATGAGTAATTTATCAATTTTCTGGTTCACTAGATAAACACATTGAAGTGTTAACCCTTTACCCAACAGAACAGCCCTGTGCCAATGCATTCTCTTATATATGCGAGTCGACCATAGGTCGCCTCGCATATATAAGAGAATGCATTGGCTTAACACATTAAAAATGATAAAATTGTTAAAGAATGTAAGAAAAAATTGTAAAAAGGTTTTTTTTAGGCCAATGCATTCTCTTATATATGCGAGGCGACCTATGGTCGACTCGCATATATAAGAGAATGCATTGGCACAGGGCATAACTGTAACTATCACAATGTGGTCAAGGAGCCGGTTCCAATGATATCCATATTTGTATGGTTCTATTGAGACAGACCGAAGATATTTTAGACTGTTGAAGCTTTATTTGGCCGGTTTTGGACGGTTTGTTGGGTAAAGGGTTAAAAGACAGACAGCGAGATGCATGTGTATGATATATACACAATGTGTATCGACAGGATATACACAAGCAAATCATGATCAATCTTTTGTAATGACTGGATATTACTTGTGTATTAGTAGAACGGACAAACTCAAAAAGCTCACTAGAAGTAGGAGTTTATCTGGTATGCAATGTCATAACCTTCAAAATGAGTTATCACATGCCTGTGTGCGGTGCTGATGGACTAAACTTTCTGAAATCAGTTCCGTCCACTCCATTATATCCTCATGTTGCATTTTCTGTATCAGTTATCAATACAACACAATTAGCATATCAACCTGCACACATTGACCATGCGCATTGATTGGCACAAAAGTTTTCATTTCAGTCGAGTTTGTTTCTGAGGTATTTCTTAGACCAATGACTTGGCTAGAGCTGAGGATTGAGGTGGGGAGTGGGATGGGATACCCGATTTCCATTTCCAACTCACCCATGGCTCGAAGACCAAGATTCCTAACTCCTAACCTTGTTTACCCAGTCCCCGCTTGCTGAAATCTTCCAACTGATACAATATCAACCTATTTTCAGTTTGAACTTTGCAACTGCTGTTAATTTAGGCATGACATCTTAACCCTTTACCCAACAAACCGGCCAAAATCGGCCAAATAAAGCTTCAACAGACTAAAATATCTTCGGTCTGTCTCAATAAAACCATACAAATATGGATATCATTGGAACCGGCTCATTGACCACATTGTGATAGTTACAGTTATGCCGTGTGCCAATGCATTCTCTTATATATGCGAGTCGACCATAGGTCGCCTCGCATATATAAGAGAATGCATTGGCCTAAAACATATTTTATTTTTTTTCTTACATTTGTTAACAATTAATATGTGTTAAGCCAATGCATTCTCTTATATATGCGAGGCGACCTATGGTCGACTCGCATATATAAGAGAATGCATTGGCGCAGGGCCGTTCTGTTGGGTAAAGGGTTAATTTAGGCACGACATCTTAAACTGAAGAATTTTAGAAAAATTGAGGACGAGACACTACAACCCCCATGTCACCATGTCTTTGCGTTATGTCCATATGTACCATCCATATCTACCCTTAAGCCTGTGCATGCATTTCTTCCTTTTAGTCAAATATTAGTACAAACAGAGTATTTGTTTCACCCATTGTTCAAACTCCATAAAATGTGACCCAAACAGCAACATTAACTTGACAATAAAAACTGCTCATCCCATCTAATGATGACCTTGTCTAATAATTACTCCCCATTGATTAACAGGCCACCTTGGGTACTACTGTGTGTTGTATGAATATATCATGTGGATCGATACACACTTGTGTATAATATACTTTGTGCATCTGGCCGAGAGAAGTTTAATGATAAAGATTTTTTTATCATAATTGAAAATATCTCTAGAGATCTAATATTATTTATTTTTTCCTCCCATATACCAATTCCATCAGATCATTTCACATTAAAGTGAGAAAGCAGATTTTGAGCCACTGAATTTCACTATCATAAATAAATAAAAAAAAATAACTCTATAGCTGTCACATCCTCATTCATTAATTCTATACCAAGTCTGAGTTTAGGGTGCCTGTCATTTGCAGAATGAGGTCCCCAGAGGGTGAATTTAGTGATGCTATCCCGCATAGCGGGGGTAGCATCACTAAATTCACCCTCTGGGAACCTCATTCTGCAAATGAGAGACACCCTATTTCAAGGCTTGTTTCTCGAATAACATCACTAAATTCAACCTCTGAGGACCTCATTCTGCTTAGGCCTCATCTTCTCTGGAAAGATTCTTTCTCAAATTTCTATAGAAACTTCTTCACATAGATTCTATTTCTTTTATAGTTTAGTTTCTCTATATCCCCAAATTGGCAGACGACACATTGCATAATCGAGGTTCCCAATGGGTGTACATCACAATATTCACCATTTGAGAACTTCAATCTGAGTCTATGTTTCCCATGGCAGATGAGGCCATGCAGAATGAGGTTCCCTGAGTGTGAATTTTGTGATGCTAGCCCGCTATGCAGAATAGCGTCACTAAATTCACCCTCTGGGGACCTCATTCTGCAAATGACAGGCACACTAAACTCAGGCTTGTTCTATACCAACTTAGAAATTATAAACAGTGGGCTTAGCCTTCAGAAAGGCAACTTTCCATATCCAAATTACACACATTTTACAATGTGGATCCTGATAATAAACATAATGCCATTTTGTAGATATCTAATGGTTTCTCGGCATAAATTGGTAGAACCGCATAAATGAACATAAGGTGATGTTACTTATGACATAATCGTGTTAGTATGAAGAAAGATCTCAGGTTAGCCATTGGTAGTAAAATTTATTTTTAAGTCTACACATCTACCAACAATTGTTTGATCCTTGGTAAATGGGTGATTTCTTATCTGCAGTAAATTTGAATTCAACTGCAGTAAAATTATAGAATTAACAGTATTAACCCTTTGAGTGCCAGGTCCGATTTTTGTATCAACCCATATACCCTGTGCCAATGCATTCTCTTATATATGCGAGTCGACCATAGGTCGCCTCGCATATATAAGAGAATGCATTGGCCTAACAATTTTTCATCATTTGTTATTATTTTTTACAATTTAAATAAATTTTTCTTATATTCTTTAACTCTTTCAGTATTTTGTAGGTTTATTGCCAGGGAATCTTACGTTTTTCATGGGCATCAAAATTATTACTATGAATACTTGGTGATAGTTTTGAGTTATAACATGCCCCTAAGGTTTTATCCAGTTTGTTTTTAAATTCGCTATAGCATGCTTAAGCATACCAAAAAAAATTAAACCCACAAAAATATAAAAAAATGTTTATTTTTTTATTTTTTTTAGGGACGATTTTACAGAACGTAAATTAGGGCCGATGAGATCGGCCCCTGGCACTGAAAGGGTTAATACATGTAAATTAGCCTCCCATTGGCATCACATTTCCATGAAATCACCAACATCGGAAAAAATAAAATGACCCCAGTCCCTTTATTCTGTCATGATTTTTCGACTACAGTTGTTTAATTGAATGCTATTCTTTTCTAGCACCCTGATGGATACTAACCAGGTAACGGAGGCGGACGTACAGGAGTGCTGCTATCAGTTCTTCATCGCATGTCTCCGAGCCGGACCAGGAACGGGTCACATCGAACTGATGGACTCCCTCTGGAAAAATAGTAATGCTAACATTAAAGAATATGTTCAGGTAAGCCTGAGTTTGCAGAATGTCATTTGCAGAATGAGGTCCCCCAGAGGGTGAATTTAGTGACGCTATCCCGCATAGCATAATCACAGTTAGTGTTAGTGATGCCATCCCGCATATTATACACAGTTACCAAAAAAAGTTTCCCCTTTAACGTAGACGTTATAATCAATGCGTAATGCCTACTATGATGCATATGTAACAATATATGCCAAACTATAATCCCGCTTTAGTGTGTTTAGTCTAAATTTTGAAACTGTGATTTGCTATGGGAATTTAAACCACCCCCTATATGGTGGGTTTAATATTTGCAGGGCCTAATGTATATTATGTTAAGCATTGTTTAATTGAGAACATTCTCTCAGATGTGTGACAAAGTGTCTGGTGTCCCACTTTTAAATATGGATAGAATGGATATATGCCAGCCTTAAATGACATCACAGTAAAAACAGACATCTGAGGGTGCATTTTGCATATACCTTTAGCAAAAGTACATTTTATTATCATAAAGAGTCAAATCATGTGGTATCGAACTTCCAGAGATAGTGCATATTACGTGCAATATATCTATATTCTTGCCTATAGTAATGATAATATAATAAGCTGTTTATTTTCCCGAACTCTATTTTCGGAAACAAATATCGCATGACTATAAATATGATCCAAAGCTTTTCAGCTAATTATGTAGCCAATCTAAACGGCAATTATGGACATTTTACATATAGCTAAATGCATGTTAGGAATGCAAAGATAAGTGTGTATAACCTGTAAACTACCATATTCTTATGCTAGATAGTCGGCAATTGTCCTGCCTTAAATAGGGGGCCTCGGTGGCTCAATCGGTTAGGGGTACAACTCCAAGCCGTTTCGCCTTCCAGCACTGGCGATAATGGTTCAAATCCACATGTTTCCATCGTGGACTTTGTAACTCGAAATCGTTATCTGGGAAAGTTGTCAGTTACTTGCCGATGGCCGGTGGTTTGCCGCACATGGTCGACGAGTTTATCAGCCATTGAAATCACTGTTAGATTAGCCGTAAGTGTGCGGATTTCCTCCACCATTAAAACTGGCAATGTCGTGATATGGCCTTAGTGGCTAAAGCGACATAAAACCCCAATCAATCAATCAATCCTGCCTTAAATAAGAATTACTTTTATCTCGAAAACTAAATTTGCACCAAACAAGGATGTTGGAGCAAGTTGCTCTGCTTATCATAGATTCAGTGAAGGAATGTGGATATTATGCAAATTGATAACATCAGAAATGCATTGCAGGGACTATATGCAACTCTTCATTAGCCCTGCTACCAACCAGTAATTTCTCACAAACAGTAAGCCACACCATTGTTCATTAACAACAAGGGACATAATAATTTCATTCGTTTAATTTATGGAACATTAAAATTCCTGAGCTATAACCTTTGTTGAGTAAATTGGCAATTAATGCTATCATGATGTAATGTAAGGAGATAATATAATAATTTTGTTTAATTAAAACTTTGCAAAAGATGTTGCGCTCAGCGAGTTAAGTAAACCATTGAATTGTGAGAGTTGGTTATCATAATTTTGCAAAGGGTGTGTATATGTGCACTACCATGCATAACCCTGATAAGCTGGCTGGCATAAACTAAAACATGCTAAATGGGTTATGTAGAAATTGCCATGGTTATTTATGGAAGTGTTGCTGGGGAAGAGATGGAGCATCTTTAATTGTTATATTTGTACCGTGGTAAATACAGTAATGCCCTAAATAATTGACTCCTTAACCACGTCAGAATTATGGGTAACTTTTCAGGATTTAGTCGGAAATATGGCTTGTTGCCATTCATCGGAAATCTCTCAGTGAGAGCTTTCCGATGAATGGCAACAAGCCATATTTCCGACTAAATCCTGAAAAGTTACCCATAATTCTGACGTGGTTAAGGAATCAATTACTTAGGGCATTACTGTAGCACCCAAAATAGGGCTGCTCTTGGTAGACAAGCCTTGAAATATTGTCTGTCATTTTCATAATGAGGTCCCCAGAAGGTGAATTTAGTTACTCTATCCCGCACAGTGGGCTAGCATCACCAAATTTACCCTCTGTGAACCTCATTCTGTTGAGGCCTCAACTCCTACATGGGAGATCTAGGATCTGATTGAAGTTCCCCAGTTGAGGATGGTGAAGTTCACACATTGGTCACCTCAATTATGAATTTTGTCTTCTGCAATTTGGGGATATAGAAACTGAACAGAAAGGAAAAAGTAACTAAAAACAATGTTAATTTGAGACTATATCTCAACTAACAGTCGCCCAAAATTGATGTTGATATTGATAACAAATGGAAACCGATTGTACACTATGTGAATTGTGAACTAGTTTGCTTGAACACCACCTATTAAATATCTTGACTTGTCTGAAGTGAACAGTTATATTCATCAAAATCCAGAAGTAAACCCGAGTTCCTGTGAAATTCAATGTTACATGTCAATGAACTTTTTTTAAATCACCATTTCAAGCAGACACTATTTTCCCGTTGATGCATGCGATCATTTGACAGTTGCCTATGTGATAAAATCGAGTTTACTGACATGAAAGTACGCATAGTTATGAGTTTGCTTGCCATGATCGATCATTGATTATATTCGAATCGATTTTTGATTCGAATCGCAAATATTTTTGTTATTCGATTCGATATTCGGTTCAAACGCAAACAATATAATCGCAGGAACCTAAGTAATTTATAGTAACGATTGTGAAAAAATATTTTAATTGCAGCGTTTCGGCACTGACAGGGCAAGGAGTTTCATCAAGGAGTTACAAAGGCATTTCCATAGCAACCATCCCGATGATGACAATAATTTGGCGCTCTATGTCACATTGTCCAACAGTATCATATCCAACCTGTGTTTAAGCATCTTCATGTAGGTATTATGCATGCTGAGGTTGCATAAATATGCAATTAATATATTACACTTAACCCTTCATATACTAAATAGATTCATCCACCCAGTTATAAAAATATACATTGGGACGGTCTATTATTTATCTGGAGGCGTTTTTATGATAAAGAAGCAATCGATAGATAATAAAAGTGCAGAAAGTGTCCTATATATTGGAGAATTTTTTTAGATAATAATATGGTCATTTGTTGAATTTATTATCTGAACGTACTACTCATCAATGGGTATTTATTATAGAAAGGGTTAGAGTGCTCACCGAGAGTTAAAATCGCTAAATGGCAGCATATGTCCCCCGAGATTTCTATAAATTTGCAATATTTAAGACTGCAAATGCATATCAATCTAATTTAAAATGGATCCATCAATTCTGAATCTATAATATATTAAAGAGGCACACACTGTGCCAAATTATCTAACCATTCCGTCCCTGATGAGAGTCTGTGCTGAGACAGTCACTTGAAACATTAGCTCAATTGAAAAATAGACGACTAACTGAACAGTGTAGATTGATACATTGAACACACTGACCACCGGCCTGACATGCACACATCTGAATATAGTGTGTCTGACTTTCAGAATGAGGGCTAGCATAACCAAATTTACCATCTGGGACCCTCATTCTGCTTAGGCCTCAACTGCTATGGGAGACCTAGGATCAGATAGAAGTTCCCCAGTTGTAGTTGGTGATGTTCACCCATTAGTCACCTAAATTATGCATTTTATATTCTGAAAATTAAGGGATATAGAAACTGAACAGAAGGGAAAAAGTAAACAAAAAACAATGTTAATTTGAAAATATAGATACTTACCAGAAGATGAGGCTTAAGCAGAATGAGGTCCCAGAGGGTGAATTTGATGATGCTAGCCAGCTGTGTGGACTAGCATCACTAAATTTACCCTCTGTGAACCTCATTCTGCAAATGTCAGACACACTATAGTATATAGACCCAACAATCTGCATGTCCAATTATGGGTACAGTGACTATACCCAGACTTGGACATGCAGATTGTTGGGTCTATATGCAAAATGCATAAATACAAAATAAATGATGTTGGACTTATCATGTTAAATGTCTTTTTCAGGCAGCCTTACTATTCCAACCCAAGTTTGCGGGGTGACATCATTGACTTGATACTTTATTATCTGAGTTTGCTCAACAACGACATTGAAGTTGGCCATAGAAATAAATACGAAACTTACATATTTTATGTGTGTAAGAATTTCCCTGAAGACAATCCATTTAAGGTATGAAAAATGTTTCATAGAGAAGTTAGTTTAACCATTCCATGACCAGTGTCCATGACAGGAGCTTCCTGAAATTTTACGAAACCCTGTGCCAATGCATTCTATTATATATGTGAGTCTCCCATAGGGAGCCTCGCATATATAAGAGAATACATTGGCCTAACAATATTTATATTGCCCTTGTAAGCCAGTGCATTCTCTTATATATGTGAGGCTCTTTTAGGAGACTCGCATATATAAACGAATTCACTGGCACAGGATCTTTAATGTTGCAACAGCACTTCTCCCATCATGAAATGGTTATTTCTTATTTTTTTTCAGCAAATTCTAATATAATGTTTAAGGTTTTTAAATATATTACAGTTACCAGAGCAAACAGAAATTGATTAATATGTTGCACCCTTAATTATGTTTTATCAGAAAACAGGGGCATAGCGGCCACCAAAATTGGTATGATCGAAAGTTTTGAGGTGTAGTTTCAGGGACTTATCAAGGCAAGATTTGATAATGGTCACCAGTATCAATCCTAAATTCAGCAAGAATGGGTCCTGCCTGAATTGAATGGAGCTTCTTGAAATTTTGTGAAAACCCTGTGTCATTTCATTCTCTTATATATGCGAGTCTCCCATAGGGAGCCTCACATGTACATATATAAGAGAATACATTGGCCTAACAATATTTACCTTGATCTTGTAAGTCAGTGAATTCTCTTATATATGCGCTTCTCCCAATGTGAGACTCGCATATATAAGAGAATGCACTGGCACATGATTTTTCATGCTGCACCAGCGCAGCTCCCTGTATCGGGGGCTTATCGAATGCTTTTATCATAATTTCATGTTGCCCTGAAGTTTCCCCAATATTTGAATATTAACGATTAGCTGTTATATCAAAAATCGGTACAGTCAAAACCGTCCGGCCTTACCCAGAACTATGCCCATGGAAATGCTTGCACTCAACAAAAGTTTGTAAAATTATGTGAGATTCAGAACAGTGTGATTCTGATATAATACAGTAATGCCCTAAATAATCGACTTGTTAACCACATCAGAATTACGGGTAATTTTTCAGGATTTAATCAGAAATATGATTTGTTGCCATTCATCGGAAAGCTCTCAGCGAGAGCTTTCCAATGAATGGCAACAAGCCATATTTCCAACTAAATCCTGAAAAGTTACCCATAATTCTGATGTGGTTAACAAGTCGATTATTTAGGGCATTACTGTATGTTTTCCAGTACCAACACACATGAATTCTCTCTTTATAGCAATATTAATAATTTTACTGAGGTGACAGAACATTACATACCTGGGTGACATTGTTATTTGCTCAAAAAAGTTTGGTGGTTTTTGCCCTGCAGCAGCTGGCTCCATAATAATAGTTTCTCGCATTGAAACTAAAAACATGTACAGTAATGTCCTAAATAATCGACCCCTATAACACAGCAGAATTATGGGAAATTTTTTAGAAATTAGTCGGAAATATGGCTTGCTGCCATTCATCAGAAAGCTCTCGGTGAGAGCTCTCCGATGAATGGCAACAAGCCATATATTTCCGAATAAATCCTGAAAAATTTCCCATAATTATGCTGTGGTTAAAGGGTCATATACTTCAGGCATTACTGTAAGTGTAATGCATCTAACACATGGATTAATTAGTATCTATTTTCATAGAATTGTCCCCCATCATTATCACTATTAATTTTAGGGTGTGGATAAAGCTCAAACATTATGTGACTACCTCAACAGAATGAAGGATCTATTTTTACAAGATAACTTTTCCAGAGAAGACGATTCATCCATCAGCAGGTTTTCCGCAGTGCTATACGATTTACTGGGTGCAATGAAGTTGGTACACTCATATTTATGTTATTATGTTTTATACTATATCCTGGTTGCCGATTGGTCAATTGCCAATTGAGTTATGCATTTCGTACACAATAAAACAAATCAATACTTGAATCTCTCAAATTGGAATACATCAACTTAAAAATCAAGCTCACTCAAGAGTGTGGATCGAAGTCTGAAAATGGTGTCTGACATTTGCTGAATGAGGTCTCCAGAGGGAGAATTTAGTTAATCAGGGCGGGCATGCATCACCAAATTCAGCTTGGGAACCTCAGCTTAGGCCTCAACTGCTATGGGAGACCTAGGATCAGATTGAAGTTCCCCAGTTGAAGTTGGTGATATTCACCCATTAGTCTCCTCGATTATGCATTTTATCTTCTGAAAATTAGGGGATATAGAAACTGAACAGAAGGGAAAAAGTAACTAAAAACAATGTTATTTTGAGATTATAGATACTTCCCAGAAGATGAGACCTAAGCAGAATGAGGTTCCCAGAGGGTGAAATTGGTGATGCTAGCCGACTGTGCGGGTTAGTATCACTAAATTAACCCTCTGGGAACCTCATTCTGCTTAGGCCTCAACTGCTATGGGAGACCTAGGATCAGATTGAAGTTCCCCAGTTGAAGTTGGTGATATTCACCCATTAGTCTCCTCAATTATGCATTTTATCTTCTGAAAATTAGGGGATATAGAAACTGAACAGAAGGGAAAAAGTAACTAAAAACAATATTAATTTGAGACTATAGATACTTGCCAGAAGATGTGACCAAAGCAGAATGATGTTCCCAGAGGGCGAATTTGGTGATGCCAGCCGACTGTGCGGGTTAGTATCACTAAATTAACCCTCTGGGGACCTCATTCTGCTTAGGCCTCAACTGCTATGGGAAACATAGGATCAGATTGAAGTTCCCCAGTTGAAGTTGGTGATATTCACCCATTAGTCATCTCGATTATGCATTTTATCTTCTGCAAATTAGGGGATATAGAAACTGAACAGAAGGGAAAAAGTAACTAAAAACAATGTTAATTTGAGACTATAGATACTTGCCAGAAGATGTGACCAAAGCAGAATGAGGTTCCCAGAGGGCGAATTTGGTGATGCCAGCCGACTGTGCGGGTTAGTATCACTAAATTAACCCTCTGGGGACCTCATTCTGCAATGTCAGACACTATTTCCAGGCTTGATCACATGATAACTGGAGAGAAGAACTATACGCTATTGGCCTGTTTAACACTTCCATGACTGGAGCTTCCTGAAATTGTGCGCAGTCTGCGCCACTCTCCAATAAAATGGAGGGAATCCCTTCAATACAGAATCTAATTTTAATAGAGAGTTCTAGAGACGTACATCCAATATAGGATATTCGTTGGCTTTTCAAAGAGACTTCAATTTGATGCGATTTAATTCCCATGCCACCATCCATATAAGATCGCCCTATTAAACTATCCAATTTGTTGCAGGTCACGTGATCTTGAATATTGTATGCCCACTATCATGGATGTGATGGTTGTATTTTGTTCAATGTCTGACAAATCAGGCTTGGCTAAGGTCCTCGATAAGTGTGGTTCATTCTTCATGGATGTCAAGAGTATCAAATTTGAGAAGGTGAGTTTTGTTTATTAATTGATGAGTAAACTGTTTTATTTTATTGAGTCATTGAGAAATAACCAAAACATTTGGCAATATGCTATACCGGTTACTAGATTAAGAGTCCATTGACAATAATTGCAGAACAAAAACTTTTGTTCTTTATAAATCCATGTCAATTATACTTTATGGTTCCTATTTTACCGATGACCCTAATGACTTCAACAAAGTATTTGCTGAACTTATTACCTGAACACCCTACAAATGAATCAATAGGAATCAAGTAAATTCCTATCAGCGAGTATTCAACTGTTGTCAAATGGTAAAGTTGTTTATTTATTTTTTATTTGTAAATTTATATCTCAAATATATTGATCTACAAACTGTATGATCTGTTAGAGATTGTCTACTTGTCCCACCCCCAAAATTTTAGCGCAGGCAGTCTGTGTGAGATAGCTCTGTGAGATTCAAGCTGGAAAACAGAATTTAGTCCCAGTGCTACGCTATGTCTGAATGCTGCCGACATGTGTATTTTCTTAATTAAATCGAACATTTTTTATTGAAGTGTTTTGTCAGTTACAAATCATTCTGAATATGGACAGTTCGGTTTCTCAGAATAATGCAGAATGAACAAACCTACAAAAGTCTCAAATAAATAAATGTGACATTTCTTCACATTATGTTTAGGTACTGACAGCGGTAAGTCCTGCGTAGGGGACTGATCTCTGCATGGAGCTTGTGTTAGATTTTCCTATCTCACCCACCCCACGTGACTGCTGTCTCACCCCATCAGAAGTATTTTAATGAGCCATCAGCTTGTTTTGTGTAAACTAAAACAATGGCGATCAACTAGTTATGCTTCATGTTTCAAGTAAATAAATACTGATTAATTCATGAACGCTAATGAAAATAAAGATATATCGCAAATGGCTAACACAGATTTGCATATAAACTGCATAAAAGGTACTTTCAGGATAACCGTGTAACTATAAAGATATTTTTTTCATCAGTGTTTGTGTTTGTATGGATGCATCACACACTATTAAATATCATATGATTTTACGACAGCTATGCCTGAGCAACTAACAAATCAGTGCCGCGGAAATTGGATTTACCTGTTAGCAGAATGAATGAGTGAATTATAATTATTATTCTATACCCATGCAGAAAACTATATAAAACTTGTTTTTGGAAGATATAGACCATCTTTAATCAGGATCAGTTGAAATAAAAATCATTTGAATTTCTGCTGCCATATTCAGGATGCCAATTCAGTTTCATCCTCAGAGGTGCTGCCGAATTGGAGAAGAGGGGGCAGCTCTCTTGCCTTCCACCAAAGTGGACACACTGGGGCATATAGTATTCTATTACTAGTATGCTTTATAAAATGGCATGAAATATATGAAATATTACAGAAAAAGAACTGTTATGTTATCATGAGGACAAATTATCCCGGATCTGTTGGCTCTCTCAAAAGTGCTTGAAAATTATGTTTGGGTAGAACAATTTTGTCTTTTGACATTTATGGTTCTGATGAAAGAGTGTACCATTTTGAGAATAATAGATATATACTAATTTTTTTTCTTCAGAATAAGACTAAGTTGTTTGAAATAATAGCACCGAAGTTTCCAGATCTTCTTGCAAATATTACATTGGAGAACGCTGAAATATACTCCAGACTGGCCGATGGTATAATGCGAACATGCACCAACATTTTGAAGAACTACACTGGCAAGTTAGTAGTAAAACGCATTCTAAAGAATATGATTAATTTAACCCTTAACACTGGAGGTTCCTGAAATTTTGCGAAAACCCTGTGCCGATGCATTCTCTTATATATGCGAATCTCCCATAGGGAGCCTCGCATATATAAGAGAATGCATTGGCCTCACAATATTTACTTTGACTTTGTAAGCCAGCGCATTCTCTTATATATGCCAGGATCCCTATGAGTATGGGAGATTCACATATATAAGAGAATACACTGGCACATGATCTTCAATGCATCAAAGGTTTATGGCTTGTTGCCATTCATCGGAAAGCTCTCGGGGAGAGCTTTCCGATGAATGGCAACAAGCCATATTTCCAACTAAATCCTGAAAAGTTACCCATAATTCTACTGTGGTTAAGGGGTCGTTTACTTAGGGCATTACTCTAACTCCCGAGGTTATCAAATGATGATCCTATCAAATAACCATGCCATAGCATAGAGTATGAGGCCTTGGGTATATGCACAATGGCACAATACACAGGTAATTCTTCACATGTGCATTGCTTTAGGATATGGCATGGATTCATGCGTGAGAATAATACACAAGCTTCGTACATCACGCCGTTAATATATTACCATATCATTGTTTTGTTGCTATTATAAATAATGTTAAATTATCACCCGGACGAAAAGTCGAAAGACTTGTCCTGAAGTTTTGATGATGATGATATCTGGCTTTTATGAAATTTGTTCTTGACACTACATCCAATAGTCCTTTATAATTGCTTTGAATATTTTCTAAATATTTGAATATTTTCTATATTTTTATTAGTGTGGCGAGAGATCGTGTCCAATGGTTGTTGAATTATAATCATTATAAACTATATGCATAACATTGAGTGTGTATTGTTATGCATGAGTGTTGGCCTCTTTAATACTGAATATAATATGCTATGTTTTGTGTCTCATTGACACATACAGAAGCCTGGGCCATTGTGGAATGTTTCAGTACTTTGTAAGTATCAAATAACTCTCTCTCTAGTCTCTACATGATAATATTTTTCTGTATGGCTGTTATCACAGGAGCTTGGAACTTGATCAATAACTGCCTTAATTAGGCTAATTAGCAATTTTTGGCTTTCTTATAGGGGTGGGCCAAAAATTGCTAATTAGCCTAATTAAGGCAGTTATTGATCAAGTTCCAAGCTCATGTGCTGTTATAATCAGTCGGTGCTTGACTCAGGTGAATTTATATTTATAAATTTAAGCCACTCCATAATATCATAGTTCAGTAAAGAGTCTTACGATTCAATCATATAACAAATCTCTTGAGTTCAAGCTCTGATATTCCTAGATGAATTCATTCACAAAAATCTTTTTTCCCAGAAATGACACATATGGTGGACTGCTGATTAAAATTATTCTCGGCTTGGTGACATCCTCAGACAACGAACTTCTCTACCAAGCTGGTGATACATTTCGATATCTGCCAAAACTTTTCAAGTGGAAGGTACTTTTACTGTTTGATTTAATATCTGATACATTACTAAGGTAAAAAATCAATTGAAGTTATTTTGTATGGTTTATGCTCAGCCCTGCTAATTAGCATCGGCTATTGGCTGAGTCGAGGCAAATGCCTGGGAAAAAGAAATTTTGTGGGCTATTTTTTAGCCAAGGCAAATTTCAGAGCCTGCTGATGTTTTGTGCTAACTGAAACAAATTGCTGGAGACATTACCTTAATGTTGCTCTGTGGAAAACATGGACTACTGAGATAACTGCACAAGGACTATCTTGACAATCATCAATTTTAAACCAGACCCAACCAACATTTGCAATGTAAACTTAAGTTATATGTATAGAGCACAGTGTAGTATGCAATTATACGGATCCTAGGCTTTTTAGCCGAGGAAACATTTCTGGCCCAGGCAATTTCTTAGCCTAGGCAAATCTCTGCTAATTAACAGGGCTGTTATGCTTAACGGGGCTGTAGAGTTATCAAATTTGGTAACATGCTTATGACTAATTATGATGCTGAGGAAAATTGCAAAGACTCACAGCAGTGACGGTTGGTAGAGGCTTAGGGCCTTAATAGTTTGTCTGATTCAATTTTAATTCGGCTGTCCTGATTCAAATTTTATCGAATATTTCCATCAGGTGCTATTCTGTGGGTTCTACATCCCCCCACGATGCTTTTTGTGTGAAGATTGAGACTTCATAATACTATAAACCAACAATCACACCTACAGATATAACACTGTTACAAATTATCTGTAAATGGATCACTCTATCACTGTAGGGAATAACTACTCATCATTGAGTATTTAGTATAGAAAGAGTTAAACCGGAACCAGCTGTAAATATATTAATCTATTTTAGAATAATAAAGAATGGGTACCAGCGCTGTTAGATGCATATCTAAAAATCAAATTCCCAGAATTCTCAGAAGAGACTGAAAAGCTTGTGAGCGGCTTAACCAAACAATGCTCTTATTTTCTGGAGTACTTCTTAGAAGCTGTCAAGTAAGTATATACTTAGGACATGCAAAGTCAATTTCATATTTCTCAGGCCAGATAATTTTGAAAAGCATGTGTGTAATTTATTCGGCCACGCTTTTGGCGCATTTTAACTTTTCAAGCTTTCATCCAATTGAGCCAAAATTTGGAACTTACGATCTGACACATCTTAGAATATGACACATTTAAGCTGATCATTTAAAGAAGGTCTGAGAAGATTTGACCCGTCCAAAACACTCCCTGGAAAAAAGTAAACCTAGGTATCAATGGAAATGTAACGGTTTAACACTGTCTAAACGCTCTTTATCAACGACACTGCAGATACGAACGCTCTTTAACTATCACGCGATTAACCCATGAACTACCCATTGCGGTGGCGGGGGATTGGAGAATGAGTGCTCTGACGTTCTCAGAAGCGCTGCGATGACATTCCATCTGTGATTTTACCCTTAGATAGGAAGTTTGGGCTAAATCCGCCCGGCAGTTTTCCCGGCCATAGCTAACAGACAAACAACAAACAAACAGACAAACAGCCCCAAGTCCCAAAATATATATTAGATCACAATGTGATGAAAATGTATATAATTCCATATATTGTTAAGCTGATAGATACGAGGGTTATATTGGAATGAATTTCTCTGTATCAAACAGAACAATATAAGTAATCGGAAATTTAACAAACCAACTCTTCGTACCGTAGTTCTTGATTCACAAGTGGTCAGATATTGAATAATAAAGGTGCCAGAACCCAAAGAAGATTGGCTTCAGCCCCTTGGGATTTCCCAAGCAAAACTGGGAGGAATGTTTGATGTTTAACCCTTTCATGATAGGAGTTGCGCTGGTGCAGTATTAAGGATCATGTGTCAGTGCATTTTCTTATATGTATGAGTCTCCCATAGGGAGCATCGCATATATAAGAGAAAACACTGGCTTACAAGGTCAAGTTAAATATTATTAGGCAAAAGTATTCTCTTATATATACCAGGCTCCTTATGGGAGACTCATATATATAAGAGAATGCATTGGCACAGGTTTTAAAATTTCAGGAAGCTCCAGTCATGGAAGGGTTAATAAAGAGCATTTACAAACCCGTCATTTTTGACAGGCAACCCTCTAGTTTAAAGGCCCACTTAATTTTCGAGTCTCCAATTATTTTTGTCATAGTTACTTGATATACGGTTTTAATAACAATCTATGCCATAAAATATGATTAAAATACTATAATTCATCACCATTTGAAACATCTGTGTCTCAGAAGATGCCCACAGAGAAATAGAAAACTGCTGAAGACTTCCCCCCTCTGAAACCAAGAATGCAACAGAATTCAAACTGTTTCAATGAAAGGGGAAGAACAGTATCGTTAATATATAGAGTTATTCCCCCTGCATTAAAAATAATACTGATTTATACTTCAATCTTAATGACAAAACTCAACAAAAACAACATGTCCACAGTTTATTACACCGGATAAGTTTATAATACAATGTTTTGGAGCTTCCTCTTTCAAATGGTATATAATATGGCATATATTTTATATATGTGATCTGGGGGTTCAAAACTTAAGTGGGCCTTTAATATCTCCTATATATTTTGAAGACCTCTGTCTGTCTGTCTGTATGTATGTATGTATGTCATTTATACAAATCTATGATTCTCGACCGATCGGGACGAAACTTGGTACGTGTGTGTGGTTTGACCAGGCGGTCGTGGTGTCGTATTGGCGAGCCCGTGCGGCGCCCGCTTCACGCATGCGCAGACGAGATCTCGGAAACGGGTGGAGCTATCGACTTGAAATTTGCTATGTGAATGTATCTTGCCCCGGATACGATTTATTTTTATCGGGTCGCCGAGCCCGTGCGACGCAAGCTTCGTGCATGCGCAGACCAGATCTCAGAAACGGGTGGAGCTATCGACTTGAAATTTGGTGTGTGAATGTATCTTGCCCCGGATACGAATTTTATCGGGTTGCCGAGCCCGTGTGACGCAAGCTTCGCGCATGCGCAGACCAGATCTCGGAAACGGGTGGAGCTATCGACTTGAAATTTGGTTTTTGAATAGCCCGGACAACGTCGGGCTCATCGGCTAGTCTCATATATATTTTGAAGACCTCTGTCTGTTTGTCTGTTTGTTTGTCTGTCTGTCATTAATACAAATCTACGATTCTCGACCGATCGGGACGAAACTTGGTACGTGTGTGTAGTTTGACCAGGCGGTCGACGTTGTCGTATTGGCGAGCCTGTGCGGCGCCCGCTTCGCGCATGCGCAGACGAGATCTCGGAAACGGGTGGAGCTATCGACTTGAAATTTGCTATGTGAATGTATCTTGCCCCGGATGTGAATTTTATCGGGTCGACGAGCCCGTGCGACGCCAGCTTCGCGCATGCGCAGACGAGATCTCGGAAACGGGTGGAGCTATCGACTTGAAATTTGGTATGTGAATGTATCTTGCCCCGGATACGAATTTTATCGGGTCGCCGAACCCGTGCGACGCCAGCTTCGCGCATGCACAGACCAGATCTCGGAAACGGGTGGAGCTATCGACTTGAAATTGGTATGTGAATGTATCTTGCACCGGATACGAATTTTATCGGGTCGCCGAGCCCGTGCGACGCCAGCTTCGCGCATGCGCAGACCAGATCTCGGAAACGGGTAGAGCTATCGACTTGAAATTTCGGGCTGGGTAGAGCTATCGACTTGAAATTTGGTTTTTTAATAGCCCGGACAACGTCGGGCTCATCGACTATCTCATATATATTTTGAAGACATCTGTCTGTTTGTCTGTTTGTTTGTCTGTCTGTCATTAATACAAATCTACGATTCTCGACCGATCGGGACGAAACTTGGTACGCGTGTGTAGTTTGACCAGGCGGTCGACATTGTCGTATTGGCGAGCCGTGCGGCGCCCGCTTCGCGCATGCGCAGACGAGATCTCGGAAACGGGTGGAGCTATCGACTTGAAATTTGCTATGTGAATGTATCTTGCCCCGGATACAAATTTTATCGGGTTGCCGAGCCCGTGTGATGCCAGCTTCGCGCATGCGCAGACGATATCTCGGAAACGGGTGGAGCTATCGACTTGAAATTTGGTATGTGAATGTATCTTGCCCCGGATACAAATTTTATCGGGTCGCCGAGCCCGTGTGATGCCAGCTTCGCGCATGCGCAGACGATATCTCGGAAACGGGTGGAGCTATCGACTTGAAATTTGGTATGTGAATGTATCTTGCCCCGGATACAAATTTTATCGGGTCGCCGAGCCCGTGCGACGCCAGCTTCGCGCATGCGCAGACGAGATCTCGGAAACGGGTGGAGCTATCGACTTGAAATTTGGTATGTGAATGTATCTTGCCCCGGATACGAATTTTATCGGGTCGCCGAGCCCGTGCGACGCCAGCTTTGCGCATGCGCAGACCAGATCTCGGAAACGGGTGGAGCTATCGACTTGAAATTGGTATGTGAATGTATCTTGCCCCGGATACGAATTTTATCGGGTTGCCGAGCCCCTGCGACGCCAGCTTCGCGCATACGCAGACGAGATCTCAGAAACGGGTGGAGCTATCGACTTGAAATTTGGTATGTGAATGTATCTTGCCCCGGATACAAATTTTATCGGGTCGCCGAGCCCGCGCGACGCCAGCTTCGCGCATGCACAGACGAGATCTCGGAAACGGGTGGAGTTATCGACTTGAAATTTGCTATGTGAATGTATCTTGCCATCGGCTAGTCTAATATATATTTTGGGACTTCTGTCTGTCTGTCTGTTTGTCTGTTAGCTATGGCCGGGAAAACTGCTTGACGGATTTCTACGAAATTTGATACCTAGGGATACTTTTGCCTGGGGAGTGTTTTGGACAGGTCAAATCGTGACCCCGACCTGACATTGACCTTCAAAATGGTCAATTCAAGGTCAAATCTGGTAAAACGGACGGATTTCGACGAATTTTTTTACCTAGGGGTACTTTTGTCCGGGAGTGTTTTGGACGGGTCAAATTGTGACCTTGACCTTCAAAATGGTAAATTCAAGGTCAAATCGGGTAAAACGGACGGATTTCGACGAAATTTTATACCTTGGGGTACTTTTGTCCTGGGAGTGTTTTGGAGGGGTCAAAGTGTGACCGGACCTGACCTTGACCTTCAAAATGGTCAATTCAAGGTCAAATCGGGTAACACCGGACGGATTTCGACAAGTACATTTGTCGGGTGCTTTTGTCCGGGGAGTGTTTTGGACGGGTCAAATCGTGACCCTGACCTTGACCTTCAAAATGGTCAATTCAAGGTCAAATCGCACCTTTTGCCGAAAAGTAGAGGGGAAACAGCCCGGACGAAGTCGGGCCCACCAGCTAGTAATTATATATTTCCAGAGCATGCACCAACTAAGTTTCCCATTGGAAATTTGAATTGGGAAATCTCACATTGTATAAAAAACGACCACAACTTATTTGTACCGATTAACATTTTCCTGAATGTGAGTAATAATGTTGCATGTGCAGGGTTTTGGGATCAAGTCTGAGTTTAGTGTGTCTGTCATTTGCAGAATGAGGTCCCCAGAGTGTTAATTTAGTGATGCTGTCCTGCATAGTGGTCTAGCATTACTAACTTCACCCTCTGGGGACCTCATTATGCATAGCCTAATATGCTATAGGAGACATAGACTCAGATTGTAGTTTCCAATTGGTGAATATTGGGATCTACCCCCATTGGGAACTTCGATTATGCAATGTGTCATCTGCCAATTTTGGGATATAGAGAAACTAAACTAAAAAAGAAATAGAATCTATGTGAAGAAGTTTCTATAGAAATTTGATAATAAAGAAACTTTCCAGAGAAGATGAGGCCTAAAACCTCATTCTGCAAATGTCAGGCACACTATACTCAGGCTTGTTCGGTACCATGTGTGTGGCCTGAGAAATGGGAATTTGACTTTGTGTGATCTGATGCTCTGTTTGGTGCATTTATTTGTGTTAATGCAGATCACTCTCTGTTAGTCAAGCTGCAAGACTGTATATAGAACATATAGACAAATATTGAGGTTAAATAGACAGAAAATGGATATTGTTTGTTAGCTAAACAACCACGCATATTTATGGCAGAAAATATTTGAAATATAATCGATAGAAGCATTTCCGGACAGGGGTCTTCGATTCATATCTAATATTTTATACACGGTAACTATATAACACATGTTTACAAAGAGATAGACCATCTTTAATTGCAGACAATTATAGAAGGGCTCAGTTCAACTCCAGTAGAATGTTGGTGACTATGATGGAGTTGTAATTTAAGTGTACGTTCAGACGACCACGATTCAATCGTAAGTGGAGGAATCGGGCCCGACAAGATCATGGATAGTTTGTTCAGACGATTGCGATGTCGTCGTGCATTATAATATCGTAGGTTGTTCCTAAAGCATGTAATTGACTACCCTACGGTCATTTCCAGCTACGATTTTTACGTACGCACGACTGCGATTACGTCGCAAGTGGAGGTAACCAAGGATACGCTATGATTTCGCATCTAAAATCAAACAACGCTTGATATTATTTTATGACCTACGATTTTGACGTGAGCATGCGCAGTCCACTACCGGTTACTTCCTACGACGGAAATCTTTCCACTTACGATTGTATCGTGGTCGTCTAAACGTTCACTAACTAGCTCTTCATATTTGTAACCATTTCACTGTGCACTATATCATAAAGATAAGAACATTATATAGGTCTAATTAAAATTTTCTTCACTTCAAATTTTATGTGCCGAAACTGAGTACATGTTAATGGACTCAGACCCAAAATCTTATATAATGGACCGAGAATTACCCTAGGTGAACCCCTGATATCTATGTGCTCTTTTCCAGGAATGCAAAGCTTATTGGAGAAAATGTTGGGAAAATCGTTGAGATCTGTATAAGAAGCCTGGAATGGGATGACGGGGCCACTTGTGATATCGGAGACAAAGCTGTGAGATCCGTAGATGTGAAGGATATGAAAGTAAGTAGAAAGTTATTGATAGCAGCTAGGAACCTAGCATGAATAGTGTGTCTGACATTTGCAGAATGAGGTCCTCAGAGGGTGAATTTAGTGATGATATCTCTCACAGTTGGCTAGCATCACCAAATTCACCCTCTGGGGACCTCATTCTGCTTATATGGGAGATCTTGGATCAGATTGAAGTTCACCCAGTTGGTGATGTTCACCCATTAAGTCATCTCGATTATTCAATTTATCTTCTGCAAATTAGGTGATATAGAAACTGAACAGAAGGGAAAATATTATCTAAAAACAATGTTAGATATTATTTCTAGCGTTACGCAGCATAGCGTGAAATTATTGTCTGCGCGGTGCGATATGGGTTAATGTTAATGCAAGCACGCTGAGTCGTGCAAGGCTGATTGGCTCGTGAAGTGGTACTCACTCGCTCGTTTTATGTGATGACGTATTGTAGACAGTATTGTCACTCTAGTCGACGTACAACTGCGGATCGGCTGCGATTTACAAAGCACAGAAAACACATTGCAAATTGCAATGAATACACTATTATTTGTTTTCATTAATTTTTCAAAACACATGTTGATAATAATTTTTATATGAATCATAATATTTTTAAAAGAAAAATAAAGATTAGTAATAATAACATTGGAATAAGCGTTGAATGACTCCGACGTTCTTGACCTTGAGGCCGGCTGAAAGCATTTCTACAGAGTATTATGTACATGTAGTAGAGTATCGGATGCAGGTTTCCGGGAGCCAACAAAAGAAGCCATATTGAAATATATGGTCACCAAAAGATGCATCCGGTTTTTCCTGAGCGGTTTTCATGGCCGATGAAAGGTAGTTTATTCCTATATTTTATATTGCACAATATAATTCATGTGCATGAAGTATATTTCGCTCACATATATAGACATGTGCTGTAGTCTGTACATGACCGATTGCTCTTCGCTTTCACGAAATAAGAATTATAGTTCGAAATATGATCAAAAATAATGAAATATTATTTGATAATATTGTTGTTCACATTTATGTGTGTTTAATTAATTTTATTAATAAATGTGCAGGCCGATCTATCACTCGATCTAGCGTCGCACTAATGCCAAATTTTTGTTTGAGTTATTTTGGTTATTTCCAAGGGAACATGACAGTAGCATAGGGAAGACTATGAGTCTATAGATCTTCCCAGAAGATGAGGCCTATAAGCAGAATAAGCTGTTTTCAGAGGGTGAATTTGATGATGCTAGCCAACTGTGCGGGATAGCAACACTAAATTCACCCTCTGGGGACCTCATTCTGCAGAAGACAGACACACTATTTTCAGGCTTGAGCGGGGTACGTTGAGAAACCCTTTGGTACAACCTCTTGCTTCTTCAAGTTTTTGATAGAAACATCTCTGAAAATTTAAAATGTGATATCAATTGTTTTAAAAAGAAAATAGCAACTAAATGTTATGTTCACACATTCACAGCTTGACTAGATGCATAAATCTTGGTGTAATTTAAAAAATATGATCTATATGTAACTCTTACACACAGGGATGTGGCTAGAGGGTCTCCATTGTGAGGTGATCACCTTGGAATTTCAATCCAGCTTCACCTCCCCCACCTTGAAGCATGCCTAGGGTCTGCCCCCACCTCCCAGACCCCTCCCCCATGTTTGAATTTTCCAACTGGTATCTCATACTTTCCACCTAAAACCCCCTATTGTTGATAATTTCCATCTGATTGAAATTCCAGTCCAAAAATTTGACCAAAAGTGGCAAAGGGGGGGGGGGGGGTGAGATAAGGCCCCAATCACCCCCCCCCCCCACATGTTGCCACACACAGTATTGCACATATCACTTTCATATCTTAGAATATATGAATTGTTTTTAATGTGCTGCTTGTGTTTACAGAAGGATTCAGCATCACGACTTGCCATATTGAGGTGTTTGAAGAAACTCTTAGATAATGAAGAATATGCATGGGGCGGTCAACATTATCCCGAGAACCTAGCGCAAGATATGATGACAAAGGTGATGGAGAGCTATAAGTAAGTATAGAGTAAATTCGATTTATGTGCTGTGTATGGGTTTGATTTCTTCAGCATCAATTTTCATTGTTTCTCATAAAAGGTCATTTCGTGAGGATGTGAATTCGTGAATCAGATATAAAAAAAATTGGACCACTAGGTATTCCAGATCCGAAAGGGCGATCACACAAGCAATGCTCTAATAGCGACCAGCTTCATTCCACATGCTGGCGAGATAGTTACTTATTGTTTGATGTTGTCTGTGCAAGGTGAGACCATTATTGATGGTCATTATCGATAATGATTGATATCTCATATATATTTTGAAGACCTCTGTTTGTTTGTTTGTTTGTTTGTTTGTTTGTCTGTCTGTCTGTCATTTATACAAATCTACGATTCTCGACCGATCGGGACGAAACTTGGTACGTGTGTGTTGTTTGACCGGGCGGTGAACGTTGTCGTATTGGCGAGCCCGTGCGGCGCCCGCTTCGCGCATGCGCAGACGAGATCTCGGAAACGGGTGGAGCTATCGACTTGAAATTTGCTATGTGAATGTATCTTGCCCCGGATACGAATTTTATCGGGTCGCCGAGCCCGTGCGACGCCAGCTTCGCGCATGCGCAGACGAGATCTCGGCAACGGGTGGAGCTATCGACTTGAAATTTGGTATGTGAATGTGTCTTGCCCCGGATACAAATTTTATCGGGTCGCCGAGCCCGTGCGACGCCAGCTTCGCGCATGCGCAGACCAGATCTCGGAAACGGGTGGAGCTATCGACTTGAAATTTGGTTTTTGAATAGCCCGGACAACGTCGCCCGGACAACGTCGGGCTCATCGGCTAGTCTCATATATATTTTGAAGTCCTCTGTTTGTTTGTCTGTTTGTCTGTATGTTTGTCTGTCATTTATACAAATCTACGATTCTCGACCGATCGGGACGAAACTTGGTACGTGTGTGTAGTTTGACCAGGCGGTCGACGTTGTCATATTGGCGAGCCCGTGCGGCACCTGCTTCGCGCATGCGCAGACGAGATCTCGGAAACGGGTGGAGCTATCGAATTGAAATTTGCTATGTGAATGTATCTTGCCCCGGATACAAATTTTATCGGGTCGCCGAGCCCGTGCGACGCCAGCTTCGCGCATGTGCAGACCAGATCTCGGAAACGGGTGGAGCTATCGACTTGAAATTGGTTTTTGAATAGCCCGGACAACGTCGGGCTCATCGGCTAGTTTTATATAAAATGATTACATTTCATCTCGTCTTCCATGTTTCCCCCCACCCTTATTATGACATGCTGAAACAGTTGTAATGCCCAATCTTCATTTACATCTTGTGTAATGATAGTTCCTCTCCCAACTCAGAGTCAATTATTTCCATTGTGGCTAAAAATTTAAAACATGGACTCAAAGGAGAAGTACTATTGATATTGTGGGGCACAAATTTATATAGTAACATATGGACTGAAATGTTTTCACGCCCAAATCGGCCCAATTCAAGTAGGATAATGGGTGTGTATATGTTTTTTCTTTCAGTGATGGGAATGAAATCACAGATGAGGAAAATAATCTAATTTTATATATACTGAAGCTGTGTTTATCGAAACCAGATGAATTTATGGAGAATTCACGTTATACAGTGTATGGTCTGCTGTATCTTTGTATTTATTTGCCATTTATATCAAAGGTAATATGTCATCTTACATAGTATAGATATCTGATGTTGTCGATCACATGATGCATTTATATGACAGTCACAAGAATATTGGTTAAAGGTACTAAATCCGACTCGATGGTCCCCATATCATCAGATTCCAACAACATTTTTTTTAAATTCCGCTTCAGTTATCAGAATTGATTAATTGCTCACATCGACCATTTACTGGGCCTCTAAAAATTACGGGTGGTGAAAAATATTAGATTTCAAAAATTGATATCTGATCACTCTGGGCTTTGATGAGTGTGTTCCACGACTCGAATAAATTATTTTTGACACCCGAAGCCGAAGAAATAGTAATTTACGAGCATTAATTCGGGATTATGCATTTTAAACTATGTTTCCTTGACAGTCAGTTACATCAGTCAGGATGGATGCTGGCAAAAACAAATTAGGAAAATAGTGATTCTTTCTTTGTGCAATCAAGCCTGAGTTTAGTGTGCCTTTCATTTGCAAAATGAGGTCCCCGGAGGGTGAAGTTAGTAATGCTATCACACATAGCGGGCTACCATCACTAAATTCACTATCTGGAGACCTCATTTTCCTTAGGCCTCATCTTCTAGGAAAGTTTCTTTATGATCAAATTTCTATAGAAACTTCTTCACATAGAATCTATGTGAAGAAGTTTCTATAGAAATTTGATCATAAAGAAACTTTCCTAGAAGATGAGGCCTAAGGAAAATTTGGATTTGATTCTGTTTTGCGTGGAAAAGCCACGCTCACAGGATGCACTTGATACTGGGATGATACAAGCAATCTTCAATAAGACATATATATTTGGCAACATATCATGGTACATATTACAAACAATAGAAGCTATACCATGCAGAGACTCTTTCATATAATTCCCAACAACAAGTCTCTTATATTGTGCATATTCACTAATGCATTCATCAATATCAATATAGACATCAAAGTGGTCAACTACATATTTGATTTCATGTTTTCCATATCTAGAAAGTTCATCTCTGTCCTTATTATAACAATTTACAATTTCAACTGGCAACAACACACTCATCTTTTCCAAAATGGAAACATCCTGAAACCTAGACTCCAAGTTTGCAACAACATTGTCAATATATAATTTCATAACAGTTTGAAATCTTTGCTTCTGCTGATCACAATATCTCAAATTGATTGGCAGAGTTTCATTGGCAGATTCACTTGTCGAATTCTCAGAATTAAAGCCAACAAAGCCACTTAGGTTGAGATTGGTGTCCTCTCGATTGTTTGATTTCGTGCCCTCATTTACTGGGCGTTTGTACGAGTTCTCTTCCACATAAAAGTCAAGCTTATCCGTGAAAGGGCCATCACCATCTTTCATATCACGCAAGGCTTGACACGTGCTGGTGACGGCCGGACTTATCTTGCTGAAATCTATTGTTTCATATTGGAACAGCTTGCTTAGTTTAGTCAGAAATGGTAGAATGTCCATCAACATATGAAGAAATCCAACAAACTTATACTGCGTTATCTCGTCAAGCAAAGCACTTGCCGAAATGTTATTCTGAGATGCTTCCTTTTGTAATGTGCATACTAGGGCAGGATAAGTCCGGTATATACAGTCCACAGCTCTATGTAGACTTAACCACCTCACTTGGTGTATGGGTGTGTACTTCAACTTCGGGCTTTGCAGAATTTCCTGAATCTCACGAAGTTTGTTGTTCCTGAGTGCCGACGATGTGAAAAAGCTGAAAACACTAGCTACAGTTTTGTTGAAACGAACCATGTCTGGTATATCACGCGCAGCTTGTGATGAGGCAAGACTGATGCGATGTGCAGCACAGTGTATCCCGACTAGTGGGTTGTTATGAGCACGAAGACGAACAATAACTCCAGATTTACACCCTGTCATCACAGATGCACCATCACTGCCTATGCCAACTAACTTGCACACATCTAATCCATAAACTTTGAATTTCGTCAGAATTTCATCTACTATTTTCTCGGCGTCAGCAGATTCGGTCTGAATGTGAACGTTCTCCAACAAACATGTTTTTACTTTCCCTTCATGAAAATATTGGATGTATATTAATAACGTTTTGGCATTGGCATTGTCCGTACTTTCGTCGATGATGATGCTGAATAAATCCGATTGTTTGATTTCCTCAAGTTTGTCCTCTATAATTACTGATGCTATTGATTCCTGGAAACTTGAAATTGATTTGTCACTAGTATATGTAAATTTATTGCCGGAAATTGTATTCACGCCAAGCGAACCAACTAACTCTATCAGATGGGGGAACTCTTCTTTTGATAACTCTCTTTTGGCGATGTAGTAGGCACATTTGAGATAGGTGATGATGTCATTGTCGTCGTTTGTTAATTTGTCACTTATTATCTGTTTGATTGGTGTCTGCGTTTTTGTGGATTTCAAAGCGGTATTTATATGGCCATCAGCTGTTGAGAAAATAAAAACGAAAGTAAATAATCTAGTTTTACCGTGGGATTTCCAAGTAACAATGATCTAAACTCGATCGCTATTGTGTCTGTCTGACATCCACTGTTTAATTAGGGCAATTTATTGTCTGAAGTCATAAAGTTATCAAAAGAATTCACCGTCATTAATCCGCTAAAATAACAAAGCAAGTACACAAAGCAGATACAGACAATGAGACATTGTGGCAAGAGATTAGGAGGTTCCAACGGGGGGAAATATGCTCGTTTGTTTTCATGTCGTCACGACACTGTGATAAAGAATGCGTGGGGCTCATCGTGGGTGTTTTAAAACCACGTGCTATATTGTTGATAAACAGATTGTAGAAAATACGTTTTATCGACGTAATAATAATGACTGGGGCTCAAAATGGGTGTTTAAATTGAAGCCACGTGTTTCATATAATCGATGCGTGTTTAAAACCACGTGCTATACTGTTGATGAACATTAGAAAGTAGAAAATACGTATTATCGATGTATTAATAAAGAATGACTGGGGCTCAAAATGGGTGTTTAAATTGAAGCCACGTGTTTCATATAATTGAATGAGTGTTGAAAAATATTCATCAGCGAATAGGGAAATGAATCATAACTATAAGGCATATAAAAGATAAAAGATAAGAACTTGATGGATGGAGTTTTGGATATTTTTAATACTTACACGTTGCATGTCGTCGGTGATTTGTTGTTTTTGCCGGATTGTCACGCCCATTGGCATAGGCGTTGTCGTGTTTCGCAGAACGGCAAACGGAGCAATGCCATTTACCACTTTCGTCTTTAACATACCAGTCAAACGAATTTTGATTCAAGGATTTTTAAAACTTTTTATGAGAGTTTTCCACGGGATGAAAATCGTCATCCTCGGGAGATTTACGTTTTTTACTGACTTTACCACTTAACCACGACACAAGAGACATTGTAGTGTTTTGTTTTACAATACATGTCTTGCTCTTATATACCTTCTTGCTTATACCTGCATGGTTGCGGAAACAATAAAATGTGTGAACACCAGATGTCAGTGAGATATCTTCACTATAAATGAAGCCAGGGAGACTCTCAACTTGAAAGTTCAAAATGCCGACTGTATACTTATTGAGATCGCCGACGACGTTGTTTCGATAAACAGTAAAAACACCCAGGCCTGTCTCATGGTACACAAAGGATATACGCCGCGTACCAATGATCATATGTGAGTGGTGCGTTGTGATTGATGTTAGAGGTGTTGGTACTTCAAACGGACACCACTGAGATACTACCGCAGACAGTGTTTGCTTTTTAACTTAGCCATTTTTGTTAGGCGACTTCTCAAAATTGAAAAATTGAAAGAAAAAAAAAAAATCTCAAAATTGGAGGGCGACTTAAACTTCGCCCGACTGCAAAAATAAGGCGAAGTGGACGGCGATAGGGCGACTTCTTCGCCCACGTCGCCCTCTCGGCTGGTCCCTGAGTCATAGAATCTATTTCTTTTTTAGTTTAGTTTCTCTATATCCCCTAATTGGCAGAAGACACATTGCATAATCGAGGTTCCCAATGGGTGTACATCACAATATTCACAATTTTGGAACTTCAATCTGAGTCTATGTCTCCCACAGCAGATGAGACCATGCAGAATGAGGTTCCCAGAGGCTGAATTTAGTGATGCTAGACCGCTATGCGGGGTAGCATCACTAAATTCACCCTATGGGGACCTCATTCTGCAAATGACGGTTACACTAAACTCAGACTTGTGTGCATATTGACACAGCCTTTAGAGGAGTGGTCTTGACCTTGGCATAGGGTAAAAATGAATTCTAGAGACTGAAGCATATGTATGTACACCATTTAAAGTGATGTGGAACAATCTGCTAGGCTAGCTGTCAAGAACGGATGAGCAAATAATTTTACCCAAATTATTTATTTTCATAAACTTGATATCGAAATAGGCAAACCAACACCGTTATTGTTATAAATGGTGTACATATGCAATGAATATTGTTATAAACAGTGTTCATATGCAGTGAATATTGATATAAATAGTGTTCATATGCAGTGAATAATGTTATAAATGGTGTACATATGCAGTGAATATTGATATAAACGGTGTACATATGCAGTGAATATTAATATAAATAGTGTTCATATGCAGTGAATAATGTTATAAATGGTGTACATATGCAGTGAATATTGTTGGTGGAATCATTATGTTTACCACCCAATAAATCATACCAAATAAAAGAGTAAATATTTACATTTGTGGGTTGTTCATCAGCTGTGTTCTTAAAAGTCCCACTTAATTTTCGAACCCCCAGATCACATTATATAAAATATATGGCATATTATATACCATTTGAAAGAGGAAGCTCCAAACCATTGTATTTTCAACATATTCGATGTAATAAACTGTGAACATGTTGTATGTGTTGAGATATCAACGTCTGTTATGTGCTAAAGTTTCGGCACAAAGTCGATTATTTTCAATGGAAGGGAAATATCTCTATATATTTAGATATAGTTATTCCCCTTCCATTAAAAAAAAATATTTTGAATTCTGTTGCATTCTGGGAGCCATAACGGGGGAAATGATTTTATGATATCAGCTATGTTCTATTACTCTATGGGCACCTTCTGAGACACTGACGTTCCAAATGGTGATGAATTATAGTATTTTAATCATATTTTATGGCAAAGATTGTTATTAAAACCATATATCAAGTCACTATAAAAAACAAATCGGTGACTCGAAAATTAAATGGGTCTTTAAAATGTCAAAGTCAATGTGATTGGAATTTTCGACAATCTTAGTTCATTGTTACTTTCTTTCAGTGGGGAATGTGTTTGAGTACTAATTTTTATTCCACACCCATTGACGCGAGGCACATGTATTCAATTGAATCCCAGCCATTGAATATATATTATTGTATACCTCTCGTGGAATACAAGTCGGAACTATTTTTGTTTGTCAAATCTTTTATCGAACTTGTTGCAGACAGCGCATAGTTACATTTCGAGCTACGCTCTAACGAAATATATGCATGCGACATCCTCAACTCATTTGATAAAAGATTCTCGATTATGATGCGTGTTTTGTTCTGTCTATATCAGTTTTATTTACTGAAATAAGTCCACATAATGTCTTTAATATTGGAATAGTTAGAACATCAATTCATGTTAAAAAAAACAACTTAAAAAGAAGCGCACTCTTATTACATTTTAGCATATCACCAGCAAAACAATGGCGAAAGTTTCAGAACTGATGCCTGATACGATGGAATTATTCAAAAACTACCGAGACGAAGAAACAGTGAAAACCGTGGTTAGCGCGTCACTTCAGATAATAGCCAATTCGGAACCGAAGATGTTGGCAGACCATCTGAGTACGATCATCGATGCCTATGAGGAGGAACAAGATAGGGACTATCTACGTTAGTAAAATTATAATCTAAAATGCCGTTCCCTGTTTTCATGGGACCAAGCCTTGAAAACAGTGTGTCTGTCATTTGCAGAATGAGGTCCCCAGAGGGTGAATTTAGTGATGCTATCCCGCATAGCGGGCTAGCATCACCAAATTCACCCTCTGGGAACCTCATTCTGCTTACACATCAGCAGAATGAGGTTCCCAGAGGGTGAATTTGGTGATGCTAGCCCGCTATGCGGGGTAGCATCACTAAATTCACCCTCTGGGGACCTCATTCTGCAAATGACAGACACCCTATTTCAAGGCTTGCATGGGACTCAGGCAAAATAACATAAATTTTATAAAAGTCTGTAAAATAACTATCAGCAATAAGTACAGTAATGCCCTAAATAATCGACTCCTTAACCACTGCAGAATTATGGGTAACTTTTCAGGATTTAGTCGGAAATATGGCTTGTTGCCATTCATCGGAAAGCTCTCAGTGAGAGCTTTCCGATGAATGGCAACAAGCCATATCTCCGACTAAATCCTGAAAAGTTACCCATAATTCTGCTGTGGTTAAGGAGTCGATTATTTAGGGCATTACTGTACATGGAAAAATAGATCGACTGTGTTCTTATTTTCATTATCAATAAGTCTCCAATGAAGAGATTTCGCACATGAAAACCATTGTTATGTAAACATTACTGTTACAGTGGAATTACCCACACCAAAGTTTAATCAAATCTTGACATTAAACATTGGAAAAGGTCAAAGCATTGAAAACATTTTCTGAAAATTATATTCATACTAGAATATATGAGCTTAAACAATTAGCAATGTTTGTAGACAAATAATTTTTGTTGTTTTTATAATGGTCATTTCAACATGGAAATTTCGTTATTGGAGATCTATCATTGATGAATATAAAAACAAAGTTAATCTATTTCTTCTAGTTCTTCTAGGCCTGAGGATAAGGTGCCTGTCATTTGCAGAATGAGGTCCCAAGAGGGTGAATTTAGTGACACTATTCCGCATTTGCTTAGGCCTCATCTTCTCTGGAAAGTTTCTTTATTATCAAATTTCTATAGAAACTTCTTCACATAGATTCTATTTCTTTTTTAGTTTAGTTTCTCTTTATCCCCAAATTGGCAGACAACACATTGCATAATCGAGGTTCCTAATGGGTGTACATCACAATATTCACCAAAACATCAATCTGAGTTTATGTCTCCCTCAGCAGATGAGGCCATGCAGATTGGGGTCCAAGAGGGTGAATTTGGTGATGCTAGCCCGCTATGCGGGGTAGGATCACTAAATTCACCCTCTGGGGACCTCATTCTGCAAATGACAGGCACCATATGCTCAGATTTATACACTATAAACAAGTTTTGATGTTGAATATTGTGATCGGGGTAACATAGTCATGGTTGTCTGTCTTCCGGCTACCCCCTTTTATAAATTGATCTGTATGATGCTGAGGCAGCCATAATTTTTTTTTTTTTTATTATATTTTTTATTAGAAAATAGTTATAATATGAACAATATAATAATCACAACGAACGTACTCGTTTGCCTCACACTCAACAAAAAAATATATTCTATCATTCACATTCTCTTGCACTCACATTCACTCACTCAGTAACCACTTTAAAACAATGAACATAGCAAAAAAAGTAATGTTTTGTTTCAATTCGGTAAACGCATTTTAATTTTTTTTATACACAAATGAATGTTTGCATCCCTTTTCATATTTTGGCGGCCATAAATTGGTATATCCATGACATGTTACAAAATTTCATGTTAAATATTGGATTTTATGTTTTTATTTCAGAAATCATCACAGCGGTATATCCATATAATACCAAAGTCATGGAAGATAAATTCCAGTATTTCTTTTCAAAACTAGAATCACCTGATACCTTCTTTGCCGTGGTAATTCTACAGTTATTGAATAAAGTTAGTTCAGAACAGCCAAAGGTAATAATAAATATTTAAAGGGAGCTAGGCCTTCAAAGTGGGTTCATATAAAATAACGTAAATTTTATTAATGTCTGATAAAACTATTATTAACAAGTACATGTACAAATAGATCGACTTTGTTCTAATCTCATTATTAATAACTCTCCAATAATGAGATTTCGCATATCAAAAAACTGTTATGTAAAAATTGCTGTTTCAGTGAAATTACTGATCAAAGTCCAATAAGATACCAAAGTTTAATCCAATCTTGACTGTAATCATTGGAAAAGGTCAAAGCATTGAAAAATTATCAGAAAATCAAAATTCAGACTAAAATATTTGAACTTACTACACGATTAGCGCTGTTTTTTGACAAACAGGTGGGCGGTCGAAAATCAGGGGGCCAGAGCAAGAAATGCAGACGATGACATCTCTGGCGCATTCCCAAAGCGACTTTGCACCAATGGCCTAAGAGGGCAAACCGATTATGGCCTGCTAGGCAACCCATGTTCGGGCGAGCATATTTCTGAAGATGGCCTGCTGCCACCAATGCACATCAGAAAAGGGACATGTTCCTATGTCGAAGGAAATCACTGTAGCATGCAGTTTTGCATAAATAACTATGATTTCAACACGCAAATTTTTTTTATTGGAGAATTATCAATAATGAATATAAGAACAAAGTTTATATATTTCTCTGTGTTCTTATAATGGTGATGTTTTTACAGACTTTTATATTTTTTTTACATTTTTGTACATGAGTGCCTTGTGTCACCGAAGTTATGCTAAACAGTATTTACAGAAACACATGCATCATATCAAGAGCAAAGATGATCCTAACTAGTCTAACATTCCTTAAGATAATCCTAACTAGTCTGACATTCCAGTCTGACATTCCTTAAAGGTACTCAATCTGATCAGAGGGTTCCCATATCATCAAGATACAACAACAACATTTCTTCAAAATACACTTTAGTTATCAGAATCGATTAATTGCAACAAAATAATGCAAACCACTGTCAGCTATGGTATCAAATTTCATAAAACGTGTTATTTATCAACATTTTGTTCAACGAAATATGGCCGTATTATCACTTGAGTATTCACAAAATTTGGCCGTATTACCACTTGTTTTTAGAGTTATCCATCTTCATCCGCAATTTTGACAGAGATCATCCATTTGACGGCATGTTTCTGGGCCACAAACAATTGAAATAACAAACTTCAAAAATGGATATCTGATCACTCTGAGCTTTGATGGGTGGTTCCTCAACTCGAGTAAAATATATTTTACCCCTAAAGCCAAAGAAATAGTAATTTAGGAGCGTTTAATTGAATTGAGTACCTTTAGGATAATCCTAACTAGTCTCACATTCCACAAAGATAAGCCTAACTACTCTACATTCTTTAAGATAACCCTAACTGGTATAACATTCCTTAAGATAATCCTGACTAGTCTAACATTCCTTAAGATAATCTTAACTAGTCTGACATTCCGTAAGATAATCCCAACTAGTCTAACATTCCACAAAGATAATCTTAACTGGTCTCACATTCCACAAAAATAATCCTAAGTAGTCTGACATTCCACAAAGATAATCATAACTAGCCTGACATTCCCTTAAGATAATCCTAACTAGTGTAACATTCCACAAAGATAATCCTAACTGGTCTCACATTCCACTAAGATAATCCTAACTAGTATCTCATTCCTTAAAGATAATCCTAACTAGCCTGACATTCCCTTAAGATAACCCTAACTAGTGTAACATTCCTTAAGATAATCCTAACTGGTCTCACATTCCACTAAGATAATCCTAACTAGTATCTCATTCCTTAAAGATAATCCTAACTAGCCTGACATTCCCTTAAGATAATCCTAACTAGTATCACATTCCTTAAAGATAATCCTAACTAGTCTGACATTCCTTAAGATAATCATAACTAGTGTAACATTCCTTAAGATAATCCTAACTAGCCTGACATTCCACTAAGATAATCCTAACTAGTATCACATTCCTTAAGATAATCCTAACTAGCCTGACATTCCACTAAGATAATCCTAACTAGTATCACATTCCTTAAAGATAATCCTAACTAGTCCGACATTCCTTAAGATAATCCTAACTAGCCTGACATTCCACTAAGATAATCCTAACTAGTATCAAATTCCTTAAAGATAATCCTAACTAGTCTGACATTCCTTATGATAATCCTAACTAGCCTGACATTCCACTAAGATAATCCTAACTAGTATCACATTCCTTAAGATAATCCTAACTAGTCTCACATTCCTTAAGATAATCCTAACTAGTCTGACATTCCTTAAGATAATCCTAACTAGTCTGACATTCCTTAAGATAATCCTAACTAGTCTGACATTCCTTAAGATAATCCTAACTAGCCTGACATTCCTTAAGATAATCCTAACTAGTCTCACATTCCTTAAGATAATTCTAACTGGTCTCACATTCCTTAAGATAATCCCAACTGGTCTGAGATTCTTGAATTTTTTGACAAATATTATTTGTTAAATATCGTTAAAAATATAGGGAGTTTTGTCTTCAGTATGGAATGTAAGCTGGAATCGTTATTGTATAACACATGGTTTGATGTACTGTAACGTCAGTCACACCAGACTGGATCCAAGCCTGATTATATTACATGACAGATATCTCCTTTATATCCAAGCCTTGAAATAGGGTGTCTGTCATTTACAGAATGAGGTCCCCAGAGGGTGAATTTAGTGATGCTACCCCGCATAGTGGGCTAGCATCACCAAATTCACCCTCTGGGGACCTCATTCTCCTTACACCTCTGCAGAATGAGGTTCACAGAGGGTGAATTTGGTGATGCTAGCCCGCTATGTGGGGTAGCATCTCTAAATTCACCCTCTGGGGACCTCATTCTGCAAATGACAGACACACTATTTCAAGGCTTGTTTATATCTGCCGCTTCAAACGGGTGTTGACTGTTGAAATTCTTGGAAATATGCACTTCTATTCTCCTCTCTAGCTATTACTGGTCAATTATGGACTCTTGCTTTAAGTATGTATTTAGTTGTTGTAATCTCTAATTATGTTAACATTGTGGGAAATTACTAATTTATTGCACTGTTTTAGTTATGTGTCAAATTTACCGCTGTATAGAAATTCCGACAATCACCTGAACGGCTGCATCACTTTACTGATAGATGTTGTGATTGGCTGACACTGACATAAAGCTTGCTTGTGAGAATGGAAACCCAAAATTATCTTCAGACTGCAAAGCAGTTCCAGTCAAGTTTGAGTTTAGTGTGCCTGTCATTTGCAGAATGAGGTCCCCAGAGGGTGAATTTAGTGACGTTACCCCGCACAGCAGGCTAGCATCACTAGCAAAAATTAGCTACATAACTAAAAACAATGCAATAAATTAGTAATTTCCCACAATTTAAAAAAAATTAGAGATTACAACAACTAAATACATACTTAAAGCAAGAGTCCATAATTGACCAGTAATAGCTAGAGAGGAGAATAGAAGTGCATATTTCCAAGAATTTCAACAGCTAACACCAGTTGAAGCGGCAGATATAAAGGAGATACCGTATCTGTCATGTAAATCTATTTATGTGCTGTGACATCATACTGCATAGATTGCAAGTAGAAGTTATTTATAGTGACGGTAATGTGAAACAGAGCTATTTTCGCCAGACTCTGTAAGGAGTTCCAGTCTGATTTTAATCAGACAACTGTAACGTTAACCAAATAATTAACTATTCAATTTGTTATCAACATTTTCTTCACTTTCGATCTAGGGGGCCTCGGTGGCTCAATCAGTTAGGGGTACAACTCCAAGCCGTTTCGCCTTCCAGTGCTGGCGATAAGGGTTCAAATCCACATGTTTCCATCGTGGACTTTGTAACTCGAAATCGTTATCTGGGAAAGTTGCCAGTAACTTGCCGATGGCCGGTGGTTTGCCGCACATGGTCGACGAGTTTATCAGCCATTGAAATCACTGTTAGATTAGCCGTAAGTGTGCGGATTTCCTCCACCATTAAAACTGGCAATGTCGTGATATGGCCTTAGTGGCTAAAGTGACATAAAACCCCAATCAATCAATCAATCACTTTCGATCTATGAAAAAAGATAAATATGCGATTGTGCCCTCTCAATTATATTAATTATTGCTAGACACTTAGGATAATTCTCTTTGAATGAATGGTGGAATCATAAGTAAATTCTCATGCATGACCTGATCATTAACACTTTCTTAACTGAATGGATTCTCCCTCTCAGTTATAAAATTATAGATTGGAATGGTCTATTATTCATTTTGAGGAGTATTCATGAAAAATGAGCAGACAACAGACTAAAATAAAATACAAGTTAAGAAGGAGTTCTATTTATCGGAGGGAAATGTTCAGATAATAAGTTCCATAAACATTGTTGAACTTATTATCTGAATATTTCCTATGGGAACTACTCAACAATGAGCATTTAGTATAGAAAGGGTTAGACTTGTAATGGACTCTAAATCTAAATACACAACCATCTTTGTCTTCCAGCTGTTTACAGAACAAAACATTGCTACGATGTTGACTGTTTACGATAAGAATCAAATGCTGCAAGGAAGTATAGTGATGATGTGTCAAGCCTTGTCGAAGACGGTTCCTGATCGTTTCATCAAACACATCAACAAGATTGTACTGATGGCTGAGAAAGAAGAAACCCTGTATTACTGTCTACAAGATACACTGATTAATGTCACCCTCAAACATAAGGTGAGAAAACACTCAAATATAAAGTGATAAAAATGGCTCAGGTGGCCGAGATGCGTGTGTCGAATTGATTACCCTCAAACAGAAGGTGAGAAAACACTCCAATATAAAGTGAGGAAAATGAAAATGGCTCAGGTGGCCGAGATGTGTGATTCAAATTGAATTTTAGATAATCAAAAGATGGCTACTTGAATGGCACTTCATCTGTGATGGTTTTGTTGTCCACCTTTTTGTTCGGCAAGTTATAACAAATTTTTAATTCTGTTTTGTTAGAAATAATCAAATTAAAATTGATAAATATCAATAAACAGAGTGCATTCGGGAAATATTGTCTCCAAATTTTAATGTTATCCAACAGGATCTGGTTCATAAAATAGAGTAATGAGGGCAACACGCCAGCATTTGTCTTCTATGAATCCATTCTGTTTACCATTTAGCATCGCATATTAATCTGTTGAAAGTGATGGAATATTTTTCTCCTCATACAGAACATGTTTTACCTGCTAAAGTTTAACAACAGATTTTTGTAAAAATAAAACTGACAATAGGGTGGAATTAACATCAGAATCAGTTTGTTATAGAAGGAACTACAGTAATGCTCTAAATAATCGACTCCTTAATAACAGCAGAATTATGTGTAATTTTTCAGGATTTAGTCGGAAATATGGCTTGTTGCCATTCATCGGAAAGCTCTCAGTCTCAGTGAGAGCTTTCCGATGAATGGCAACAAGCCATATTTCCGACTAAATCCTGAAAAATTACCCATATTTCTGCTGTGGTTAAAGAGTCGATTATTTATAGCATTACTGTATTTTGCACAGCGAACAACTTAACAGAAGAAGCCAGATATGACCTATTTCCTGCATCTCAGAATCAGTTCCAAACTCTTCAAAGTTTAGCACCAGGAAAGAGCCTGCATTTAAAATTATCATCTGCCTCCCCCACCATCCTCCGATATTACCTTTCCCCTCATCCATAGATTCAGGGACTTATCAGAGGGTTGGTGACACATTTGAATTGGGGGGGGGGGGCAGGAATAAACTCCAGGATACAAGGTTGACATTTTTGGGACCGACCACCCCATTCCCAACCTCATCCTGCTTTACGTCATTGTAATATACATGAGACACATGTATACTACTATGACGTATAGAGCAGGCATGTATATAGGGACGATTAATAAGGACAGTGCTGGTTTGGAGGGGAGTGGGCAGTGGAGAACATTACAAGCAGAAACAGAAATCCCGAAATAAAATGTTATCATCTCAAAGATGAATACTTGTCTTGCACCAGAAGAATTAAACGAGCTGACGTTGGTATCGCAGATAATTGAATATCAAAAACAACATGATAACTGATGGAAAATCATTTATTTTTTAAGTACGATCTTTTCCTCATAAGAAATGGGACCCACCCCATAATATTGTGTTATAAAAGAACAATTATTGGGTAAATACTGAAATTAGGAGCCCCCCTTCTCTTCAATAATGCTTTATATTGGACCAATTTATAAGCCTGTACATTTAAGATCATTGTAGTTGTCGTAATTTATCTTTAAACATGGATTAACAAAATACATGGCATTGGAAAAATGTGCTATTGGTGCTCAGGATAGGATGTTGTAATCTGGAGTTTTTTCTCTCTCCCCCCCCCCCCCCCCCCCATGTTGGGCTGATAAATAATGAAAATTTCATAAATTTTTCACTGTTTGCTAAATCTTACACACGTAGTTACTTTCAGTTAGAGTGACTTTCACAGTGAATTAATATTTGTTGAATTCGGCTTCCATCAATCGGGCCAAGGATGTTCTAAATATAGTGATGACAGCTTCGTTATAGGAATAAAAATGGACCATAGGTCATTTGTTGAACTTATTATCTGAACATCCCTCCAATAAATATGAATCCTTCTGCACTTCTACTATCTTTTCGTCTCTCTCTCTTCGGCTCATTTTTCCTGAACATCCCTACAAATGAATAATGGACCATTCCAATGTATACCTCTATAACTGAATGGGAGAATCCAGTTAGTATAGAAAAGGTTAAATATATTCCACAGGAGAAAGCCAGAGATGTTATCAAGTTTATACTGAAGAGACTGAAAGCAGCGACAGGGAACGTTAACGTAGCGACTGGATGTTTATCGGGATTGAGAATCTTACTTCATAAATACATGGAGATAATCAGGGAACACAAACCAGAGATAGAGAAACTCAAAAAGACGAACCCACATCCAGGATTAGCTGACAGCTATACACATATTATAGATGTTCTTGAAGGTCGAAGGTCAGAGTTATTCTTCTTCAAAAAATTATATCAATTTGTAATTTATCGCAAACTTCCAGTTTCATCATGGTTGGAAAACAGAGCAAACAAAACAAATATCATATAAAATAATTAATAAAATCTGGCAATAGAACCAGCAAAATACATCATTAAACTCGCAAATTTACCATGCAACCTAAAAAATGGCAAATAGCTAATAACTGCTACAACACTGGCTACATACCAGATATTTAAAGTTATAAACTGGTGATATTTCCGGCTACAATACTGGCTACCGGCTATATAAATGATGACGATTGTTTGCTCATCCTCACTCCTAAACTGAATCTCACTGAATAGTTACATTTAGTAACGAAACTGGTCTGAGGGTTAACTGAATATTTATTCTTACTTATTATTCTCCAATTCTTGATAACTTCTATTATTACATATATAGCAGATATGGCACAGTAGCATTTTATATATATGTCTCCGAAACATGCAGAGCGTTGCTCTTTGAACATGTCCGGGACTACACAACACACAAGGTGGCTATTTTTAGAAGCAAGTGTAATTTTTTTTTTTTTGGGGACATTTTCAAAGAGCAACGCTGGGCATGTTTCAATGACGTATATATAACATGCCATATCTGCTATATATACACACAATAGAGACCTCAAAATGTGCACATACCGGTAGTGTCCTAAGTGCGACGTCGGAATACAGCGGCCATTTGAGCTTCCTTTTTTGGGGTCGCTTCGGTGGTCGTGTGTTATTGACTTCGGACTTTGAGTCACAAGGCGCGCTCTCTGTCATGGGCCCGTGTTCGAATCCCACCCAATCCCAAAAAAAAAAAAATGCACTGTCTCAAAAAATACACTTGCTTCTATTATTACAGTTTTATGGTTAGAAAATAATTGCCTCACCACTGATCATTATTATCAAATTATTTAGTTTAGAATTAACTTAATTTTCTTCTTCAATGTGATGCACATGCCAAATTTTATTTCTATACAATCTCTCCCATATCCATGGTGTGCACTCACTTATCTTCATATCCATGGTGTTCGCTCACATAACTTCATAGCTCAACTGTTAACTAGCACTTTGTATACTAAATACTCATTGACAAGTACATGTAGTTCCTTTTGGAAATGTTAAGACAATAATGTACACTTTTTTAACTTGGTGGGAGAATCCATTTATTTTGGAGGGATAAAGATGGTCTATCTCTTCCTATATACGCTTTATATAGTTTCTGGGGTATAACATAATAAATATGAATTGTATACCCCTGTCCGGAAATGTTTCTATCAATTAATATTTGATTTTATTTCAAATTTTCTGGTATAATACATGCGATCAATTTAGGACATTTTACGGCTCGCTGAATGTTTTTATCTGAGATCGCCTTCATGACTGTCTGTTCTAAAAATAGTAATAGTATCGCATTATATAAGATAACTAGCTGATTGCCAGACTTCGTCCTAGCTAGTTAGGGATTTCGGTCCAGAAACATGCCTATATGAGCGAGGTCAAGGTCAAGAACACAGTCACATGTGATTGGACCCACCCATATTATTCCCGGGATCAAAGTAGGCCTGCATACCAAATTTGAGTCGGATCAGTCGTGCAGTTTTTGAGTCTATAACACACATACATACATACATACATACATACACACACACAGACAGAAGTTCCAAAATATATAATAGATTTCAATATAAAATAAATATAAATTGATAGAAGCATTTCCGGATAGCTGTCTTCGACTTCGACTCACATTTATTATTTTATGCCCCAGAAATTATATAAATGTATTTAGGAACAGGTACACCATATTTGATATGGTCTCATGTAGGTGAGAAATCGATGGTCTATGTCTTTATGACCAGACTATTTGAGGGGCAATCTGGTTGGCTCTGGTACTGTAAGAGTCACTGAAAGTGACATTTTTTCTGCTGAGGAAAGACACATGAATAAAATTTAAAGCACACAAAATTATATATTTCATTTCACTACTCTCCCTCTTATCAGTCATATGATATACATGTATGCAAAAATTCCCAATCAACACTGCATGCCCACTCCAAAAGCATTCCCTCCCAACTGATATTTTCTACTAATTTTTTATATCAATCTTTTTAACAGCCTTGAAGGTCTGGATACAGATGTTAAACAACAGCGCGATGATATAGACACCATCGAAACGAGAGTGGACAACACACAAAATGAAGTAAATGTTTTATCCACCGAGGTGTCGAACCAGCAGGAGAACATCGTTGGCATACAGGACGATGTAAACAAAAACTCGGAGAAGGTTGGCGTTATCCAGAAACAGGTCGACGATCTTGACGAAAAAGTAGAAGAAATTGATCAGAAGGTAAATTACTCATATTTGGATTCTTGAAGAGACAACATGTTTTGTTGTTTGAAGTTACTTACTTTGATGATGTTTGAGTTTTCTTTAGTTTCTTTAGAAACTTCTTTAGAAAGTATCTTTTTCATTTTAATTAAGTTTCTCTATATCTGCAATGGATACACATCACCATCATCACAATCTGGGAACTTAAATCTGTGTCTAGGTCCCCAGAGGATGAATTTGGTGATGCTAGCCCACTCTGCCAATGTCCGGCACCATATGTTGAGGCCTGATAACGACACCATAAAATGTGACTGAAGATTAGTAATTATTAATCACATAATCAAGTCGCTAAAAATCCAACATCATTATCACCTCTCTCTACATTTAATGCAAACCAGTTTTTTATATTTCTAATATTTAAACAGTACATGTAAAACATTTGAATCTCGATTCACCTACTTGGTATGAAAATGATGGAAACGTTTTTGGCATCATTGTAGTGACACTGACTTAATGATGCATAATCCGAATTAATGCTCCCAAATTACTATTTCTTTGGCTTCTGGGGTAAAAAATATTTGATTCGAGTCGAGGAACTCACCTATCAAAGCTCAGAATTATCAGATATCAATTTTGAAATTTGTTATTTCCTGAGATAAGTATCACACACCAAATTGTGAATGAAGTTGGATAACTCTAAAATCAAGTGGCTTTGGGTGTTAGATATTTGACAATCCAGCCAGATTTCATTGAACAATATGTTGATAAATTACACGTTTTGGGCAATTTTATACTATAGCTGACTGTGGTTAGCATTATTTTTGGGCAATTAATCGATTCTGATAACTGAAGCGGCATTTTTAAAAATGTTGTTGTTGTTGGAATCTGATGATTTTGGCACCATCAAATTGGATTATGTACCTGTACATGTTCTATACAATGTAGATGATTGGTAGGAAGAGAAACTGGAAAGCTAAATTAGAAAGATTTAATAGAAAATGTTTCAGACGAAATGAGATCAAAAATTTCATTTCGATAAAATAATAGATTTCACTTATAAATTCTATTATACACGATAGACAATGTCCAATGCCCCGAAATGGTCGAGAGACGTGACAAAGCTGATGAATCCAGAGAGTGAACATGACTGGAGACTGCTGGCGAAGAGACTGGGTTACAATAACGACGACATCCGGGCCTGGGCCACACAGTCGGATCCATGTATGGCCGTACTGAGTGATATTTATGGTACACATAAAACTAAAGATGCCACTCATGCGGTACTAACGGCTCTACAGGAAATGGACAGACAGGATTCCGCAGCTATAGTGGAGAATGCAATGAAAACTGCAGGTAGGTTTGAACTTCAGCCCTGTTAATTAGCCGAAATGGACCTAGGCTAAAAAATTGCTTAGGCCAGAAATTTGTCCTCGCTAAAAGCCTACTCAACACATACCCGGTATAACTTCAGTTTATATTAAATTGAACTTGGTCCATTATCATGACTGGCTTAAAATTGCTGATTTATCAAAATATCGGAAGTCCTTGGCATTCTACAATAAATGTTTATTGTCTGCAGACTTCCACAACTGTATGCAACACAAAGACCAGCAATTTCTTTAAAGTGATGTGAAACACAACGCTGAGATGTTCCAAATGAAATAACAAATAATCATGCCAAAATAAGATATTTTAATTAATTTGATATCCAAATTATCAGAAAACAGCATCATTGTAGTAAACGAATTACAAACGGTGACTATTATTGGCACAATCATTGCCGTAGTGTTTATGCCCAATAATACGTCCCGAATAATGTAGTAAATATTTACATTTGTGTTTAGTTCAACCGTTGTGTTCTGTGAATGATACAGTCAATGTGGTTGGAATGTTTAACAATCTTAGTTAGTTGCTACATTCTTCCAATGGGGTTAGTGTTTGGATACTAACTGATTGGTTTTATTGAATGAAATAAGTCGGATTAAGTCCATAATATTTCTTTAAATTTTGCAAAAACATTGGCAGGTTCTGAAATTTGCCTCGTCTAAAATTTCTTTTCGCCTAGACTTTTTCCTTGACTCAGGCGATAACTGATGCTAATTAACAGGGCTGTAAATATCATAGCAACGTGTGTTGTTGCCACACGGCTCTTCTATCATAACTTTCTGTGCTTCATGTGATAACATAACACACTATTAGACATCAAGGAATCATTGTGACGTGTAAGGCATCTTGTATGTCCATGGCTTTTCTAAATTTCATAAAATATAGTTTTCATCTATTTTTAATTGAAGTGGGTGGTGTATATGTACAAATACATATATAGATGACACTCGATAAATAGCGTAGTGTTAAAATAAACTTGTATCATTCACTGGAAAAAATAGCTGAAATATCAACCCTTCAATTCCTGAAGTAGATTTTTTAACCACTTTGCTGCTGAATGACGTTGTGCGCTGGCCATTGATGTTGTAGTCTTTTTGTAGTGGAAAATTGTAATGGGAATATCGTGAAAACCATAAAACATATCTCCGATCAAAGGCTATTATCAAGCACAATCCTGCAACATTGTACACCATTTCAAATGTTGAATACATTGGCTGTGATACACTAAATGTTTTTTGAAGCATAACACATATTTAGTACCATGGATAATTGTGCACTGTGATCAGAGAATAAAGCAATTCTAAGTGATTATGATTTTGTCCGAGTTTGTATTTTTGCAGTCAATTTTTTGGAAACTTTGCACTGATATTTATTACCATGGGAACCTGTGCACCTGCAATTATGAGGTCCATCAGAATTGTGTGGTTTTATCCCCCTTTTTCAACTTAAAAAATTTCTCAACATGCAGAAATTTGTCTGAGCTTGTATAATTCCTACATTTTCTGGTCACTTGTTTTTTTAAAACTTGGCACAGAGGGCGATTGGGCAATTTTGTTTGGAACTACTCATTTAAGTATGTCAGTCTGTCCATCTATGTGTGCGTCCAACTTACCTTTCCAGAGTATAATTTGAGTGCATAGAACATTTCCGTCACTGGCTGCCATGGGGGGGGGGGGGGGGGGGGGGGGGGGGTGGTATCCTTAGTCCCATTATTAGATATAGAACTAACTACTCTAGTTATAATATCTGTCTATTTCAAGAAATGAATCAAGTAATCAGCAGTCAATGGTTAATTTTAAAGGCCCACATAATTTTCGATCCCCCAGATCACATATATAAAATATGTTTCATCTGTTTTGTAAAGGGCTTTGCAAAGTGTATTATTTTCAATGGAGGGGGAATAACTCCTATTTTATAGATATAATTATTCCCCTTCCATTGAAAATACATTTTTAGTTTGAATTCTGGGAGCCATAACAGGGGAAATATTTTTACGATTTCAGCTGTTTTCTACTTCTCTATGTGCGTCTTCTGAGACACAGACATTTCAAACGGTGATGAATTATAGTATTTCAATCATATTTTATGGCATAGATTGTTATTAATTCGTATATCAAGGCACTATAAAAAAAATAATCGGTGACTCAAAATTAAGTGGGCCTTTAAAACTGAAAGGAAGAATCCGTTTCGGAAAAGATTGGTTAAAACATAGCGATATATATATCTTCTTGATATACTTCAGAGGATGTTGTTGAGGATGACGACTTTGACTACCCGACCCCTCCCCAATTGTTTCTTAGTTACCAGTGGGGTCATCAGGAGGAGGTTAAGTTACTGAAGAAACATCTCGAGATGGCTGGCTACACTTGCTGGATGGATATCGGACAAATGGGAGGTGGAGACAAACTGTTTGATAAGATAGATAGAGGAATACGAGGATGTAAGGTCGTCATCTGTTGCGTGTCGGAGAAATATTCAAAGTCACCCAACTGTAACAGAGAGGTATAACTAACTAGAATTAAAACTAACCAATTAAAAATCCACTAAAAAGAATCCTGATGTCCTATCAGTGAGTTTGCATTTATACAAACATTTTGGGCAGATACAGTAATTCCCGAAGTATATGATTAACCCTTTACCCAACAAACCGGCCAAAACCGGCCAAATAAAGCTTCAACAGCCTAAAATATCTTGGGTCTGTCTCAATAAAACCATACAAATATGGATATCATTGGAACCGGCTCATTGACCACATTGTGATGGTTACAGTTAGCCCTGTGCCAATGCATTCTCTTATATATGCGAGTCGACCATAGGTCGCCTCGCATATATAAGAGTATGGTCGACTCGCATATATAAGAGAATGCATTGGCCTAAAAAAAAATCTTTTTTTAACACTTTTTACCATTTTTTCTTACATTCTTTAACAATTTTATAATTTTTAATGTGTTAAGCCAATGCATTCTCTTATATATGCGAGGCGACCTATGGTCGACTCGCATATATAAGAGAATGCATTGGCACAGGGCCGTTCTGTTGGGTAAAGGGTTAACCAGAGCTGAATTATAGGGAAATTTTCAGGATTTAGTCAGAAATATGGCTTGTTGCCATTCATCGAAAAGCTCTCACCGAGAGATTTCCGATAAATGGCAACAAGCCATATTTCTGACAAAATCCTGAAAAATTTCCCATAATTCTGCTGTGGTTTATGGGTCAATTATTTAGGACATTACTGTATCTCATTCACTCCTCAGTGGAACTTTGTGTTGAAGTTCTTTGTAGACACATCAACAAATTAAGCCCCCCCCCCCTTATATAATACCCTTTTATATCTCCTATATATTATTCATCCAATCATATTTAAATTTTGAAAGAATTGAGAACATGGTAAATGCAGCACATTGTAATATAGCTAATTAGCCCGATGTTTTTCTAACCTTCTGACAGTCCCTTGATGCGAAAATTTACCATTTAAAAACATCACACTTTCAACTTTGACGCTGAATAGCCGTGAGTGTTCATGGGTTAACTTGGTAATCAGTGTTTGGTTAAGTGTCACTGACCTGCTTAGTGCAAAGGTTTGTCTTGAACTTGATCAGATGTCATGGTGAGAGAATATAGTGGCATGATTTTCAACCACCCCCATATCTGATCCAGTAGAAATTTTAAATATGAATCTTGATTTGTATATGCAAATTTGAACAATAATTTGATTTCTCATGTGTCGAAAATCTCCGTCTCATTGTCAGATTGATCAACATTCACAGGCGGTCCTGCAAGCCTGGAAATAAGGTGTCTGTCATGTGCAGAATGAGGTTCCCAGAGGGTGAATTTAGTGATGCTATCCCGCTAGCATCACCAAATTCACCCTCAACTGCTATGGGAGACCTAGGGTCAGATTGAAGTTTCCCCAATTGAAGTTGGTGATGTTCATCCATTAGTCACCTTGATTATGCATTTTATCTTCTGCAAATTAAGGGATACAGAAACTGAACAGAAGGGAAAAAGTAACTAAAAAACAATGACAATTTGATGATATAGATACTTCCCAGAAGATAAGGTGAAAGCAGAATGATGTCCCCAGAGGGTGAATTTGGTGATGCTAGCCCACTATGCTCAGCAATTTAGACTGTCGTCTCACACAATGTGACATCTATGGTTTGGTACTATTTTTAAAAACACATTAATTGTTCGCAAATTTTTCTCCAAAATAATTTGTTCTAAAGTAAATTTCCCTTCAATTAAAATCTCTTACCATCAAAAAGCTATCAAATAAGACTGTCATACAAATTTGTTTAACCCTTTAACCAACAGAACGGCCCTGTGCCAATGCATTCTCTTATATATGCGAGTCGACCATAGGTCGCCTCGCATATATAAGAGAATGCATTGGCTTAACACATTAAAAATTATAAAATTGTTAAAGAATGTAAGAAAAAATGGTAAAAAGTGTTAAAAAAAAGATTTTTTTTAGGCCAATGCATTCTCTTATATATGCGAGGCGACCTATGGTCGACTCGCATATATAAGAGAATGCATTGGCACAGGGCATAACTGTAACTATCACAATGTGGTCAAGGAGCCGGTTCCAATGATATCCATATTTGTATGGTTCTATTGAGACAGACCGAAGATATTTTAGGCTGTTGAAGCTTTATTTGGCCGGTTTTGGCCGGTTTTGGCCGGTTTGTTGGGTAAAGGGTTAAATAGAAAGTATGTCTTAGAGGTGGACCGTAATTACCATAGGGAGCCTCGCATATATATAGGAGAATACATTGGCCTAACAATATTTACATTGACCTTGTAAGCCAGTGCATTCTCTTATATATGAAAGGCTCCCTATGGGAGACTCACATATATAAGAGAATGCACTGGCACAGGATCTTTAATGCTGCACCAGCGAAGCTCCCATCATGAAAGGGATATTAGACGTCCATTCATATCTGTTCCAATAGGATGTTTTTTACCGCAGGTGAATCTTACTGTGAATCTTGGTAAGAACATCATACCACTGCTGATGGAGAAAACAAACTGGCCTCCAGAAGGATCGATGGGGCCGATATTCAGTGAATATTTATTCATCCGATTCTTCCAACGAGCGGGAGAGGAGACTAATGATGACAGATACTGGCCGACTCCCAAGTATCGAGAACTACTCATGCAGCTAAACTGTTACAAGGTCATGCCCAATGAGAAGAGCGTTGATGCTTGTAAGTTATTAGACAAATTTTGTTTTCATCATAAATTTTATTTACAAATATTTATTTTTACATCAGACTCATCAATTCATTAAAGCCACTTGGCGGTTTGCGCTCCAAAATACACCTAATAATATCTGCTTTTGAATTTTTCCTGTTATCAAAGTAGGTTGATAAGTACTTTAGCTACCTTTCTACGAGCATTATATGTCATAAAAATACAATTTGAAAATGGTAATTGGGTCCCAATAAAAAAACAGCTATTTGTATTTAATGGAACTTCGGAAATGGAATGTCAAAAAAATGAGTATTGCATGATCTTCATTTAAATCATCAGAAGAATGTAGTACCATAAACATTTCAGAGCGACGACAGCTTTAGATTTTCTTCCTATTTTCTACACTTGCGATATTCATGCGACTGCTAGCAAAAAATTGAATTGGCAATATACGAAATGATCTCAAATTTATCAAGAAATATAAGAAATAAAGCACGTATTTTCAGCAGTACATGGACAAATTTGTTCGGCAATCTTCCGCGTAGTTATGTTTTGAGATAACCCTTACCAAATTATGTATACATAATTGTGGGGCTCAAATGAGCCATATCCATTAAATTATATAGAGATCATGTAAGCATGATCTTTTATACATGGTGGTAGTCACAACCAAGCCTTGAAATAGGGTGTCTGTCATTTGCAGAATGAGGTTCCCAGAGGGTGAATTTAGTGATGCTACCCCCGCATAGCAGGCTAGCATCACCAAATTCACCCTCTGGGAACCTCATTCTGCTGAGTTGTAAGCAGAATGAGGTCCCCAGAGGGTGAATTTGGTGATGTTAGCCCACTATGTGGGCTAGCATCACTAAATTCACCCTCTGGGGACCTCATTCTGCAAATGACAGACACACTATTTCAAGTCTTGATGGTGGTAGTCACACCTTAACATTTGTCAAATATAATAAAAAAAATTGTTTGCAATATAATCTTTAGAAAGATATTTATCATATATTAAATCTTCTTCAGGTTATTTTCAACCTCATATAAGATTATGGAAATTAACATTTTATGCCACCAGATTTTTTTATTTTGGCTTTTTCTCCCCTATTTATTAAACCAAGCCACAAATGTCCAACTTCCCCATTTGTCATGACATTTTAAAATTGTGACAATCTTTCTGAGTTTTTGGGTAGCATTACAGTAAAAAAAACATGTATGAATCTTGACCAAATACTGAAGTTAAAATGGTTCTCATCCTGTGAAGAAATATCAGATCATAACCAAGTACTAAAGTGAAAAAACTACAGAATAATTAACAAATGACTTGACTATTTATTTGTTGAATTATTTTCCTATCTTCCCCAGTTTATAAGGATTGGTGGAAGCCAGTTATAGAAGAAATTAAAATAAAGAAAAAGGATCCATCAAAACCAGCTACTAACATACAACAGAGCAAAAGTGGAAAGAAGGTAAGAAGCTCCAAACTACTTACTTGTAACAGATCACAAGAAATACTCAATATATAGTAATGCTCTAATTAATCGACCTCTTAACCAAAGCAGAATTATGGGTAACTTTTCAGGATTTAGTCGGAAATATGGCTTGTTGCATTCATCGGAAAGCTCTCCCCGAGAGCTTTCCGATGAATGGCAACAAGCCATATTTCCGACTAAATCCTGAAAAGTTACCCATAATTCTGCTTTGGTTAAGAGGTCGATTAATTAGAGCATTACTGTATCTCCATTCAATGAATCCAAAAAAAGTCCAGACCATGCAATAACATTTAAATATAGTTGTTTATTGGGTAATAGCCAAGTTCCGCCACATGTATTTGTAACTTATAATGTGTGTTTCCATTGCCAACTGATGTCAACTGACTCACGTGACCATCAGTCCTGATTATAAAATGTCAGTCATTTGCAGAATGAGGTCCCCAGAGGGTAATTTTAATAGTGATGCTACGATGCATAGCAGGCTAGAATAACTAAATTCATCATCTGGGGACCTCATTCTGCTTAGGCCTCATCTTCTCTTGAAAGTTTCTTTATTATCAAATTTCTATAGAAACTTCTTCACATAGATTCTATTTCTTTTTTAGATTAGTTTCTCTATATCCCCAAATTGGCAGATGACACAAATAATCGAGGTTCTCAATGGGTGTACACCACAATATTCACCATTTGGGAACTATAATCTGAGTCTATGTCTCCCATAGCAGATGAGGCCATGCAGAATGAGGTTCCCTGGAGGGTGAATTTGGTGATACTAGCACGCTATGGGAGACTCGCATATATAAGAGAATATTGCATTGGCACAGGGTTTTCACAAAATTTCAGGAAGTTCCAGTCATCAAAGGTTTAAGCATGTGCTGATTTGTTTATAGCAGTTAGCAGTGCTCTGATTGTTAATATTTCTTCACAGGATGAGAACCAGTCTCCTGATGTATTCATCTCATACCAGTGGGGGAAGCAGCCACAGATCATGGCGCTCTACAAGAGGCTCATGGGAATGGGATTCAGCTGCTGGATGGACATTCATCAGATGGGAGGCGGGGATTCACTATTCGATAAAATTGACAAAGGAGTTAGAGGATGTAAAGTTGTGTTATCAAGCATCACTGAGAAGTACGGAATATCCGCAAACTGTAGAAGGGAGGTAAGTCTGGCAGACGCGTTAAAGAAGCCAATAATTCCAATGATGATGGAGAAGATTGATTGGCCACCCAAAGGACCAATGAGCATGGTGTTCACGGAAATGTTGTTCATTAATTTCTATCGTGATCCAGATGTTCAAACAAAATGGGAAGGTCCGAAATTTGATGAATTAATCCAAAAGATAACTGAACATTTGGGTGGAAACGACATGAAAAATTCAACTGATGACAGCAATGAGAAAAATTCTAAGGAGTCAAAGAATAAAAACAATGAAAAACCGAAGTCCGTAACCACATCAAAAACAAATACAAAAGTAGGAAGCGAGGAGGTTAGTGGTGGAGCAACATTAAAGACAAATAAAAAAGAAAGAAGCAAGGAGGTTAGTGGTGGAGATTCTGTTTCGTCTCCTGAGAAACCAGTCAGTGATAGGAAAGCTATTCTTAATCGTCTGAACAAAGATATGGAAGGTGAGGCTGAGAGACAGGCCAAAGGTAACTGGAAGAAAACCAAAAACGTTGGTCAGGCTGCGAATGCATTCAATCAGAGCCGCTCCTGTGATATATTGTGATTTATAATGTTGCCTAGAACTACTTAAAAGGCCCATTCTGATTGGTCAATATCGGAGAAAAGGCCAGATAACTGGAAAAAAAAACAAAAACGTTGGTCAGGCTGTGAGTGCTTTTAATCAAAGCCATTCCTGTGATATATTAACCTTACCATAGCATCTTAAAAGGCTCATCCTGATTGGTCAGTTGTGTTCTCATGTATACGTTGATGTTCTTTTGTGGTACAATGTTATAATAAACTACAAAAATATAGGGCTCTCAACACAATGGTGTTTGGCACCCAGGCCTTTCAGAATCCTTGTTATTCAAGGTGGAGTTAAATGATGCTAGCTCTGAAGAAAGATATATACAGTAATGCTCTAATTAATCGACTTCTTAACCACAGCAGAATTATGGGTAACTTTTCAGGATTTAGTCGGAAATATGGCTTGTGGCCATTCATCGGAAAGCTCTCACCTGAAAAGTTACCCATAATTATGCTGTGGTTAAGAAGTCGATTAATTAGAGCATTACTGTAAGCTGTACATAACATAATATGTCTCGTTTTTTTTAAACCAGGCATATAAAAACGTACTACCTGTATGATATGGCGCATTTCTGAAACCCAATTCTTCATATTGCTCATTATAATTATGACGAAATCATCCAGTAAAATTACTAAAGAAATAAATAAACATTTCATCTTTTAATTAACCCTTTCATGACTGGAGCTTCCTGAAATTTTGCAAAAACACTGTGCCAATGTATTCTCTTATATATGGGAGTCGCCATAAGGGCACCTCGCATATATAAGAGAATACATTGGCCTAACAATATATACCTTGTAAGCCAGTGCGTCCTCTTATATATGCGAGGCTCCTTATGAGAGACTCGCATATATAAGAGAATGCACTGGTACAGGGTCTTCAATGCTGCACCAGGCAGCTCCCGTCATGAAAGGGTTAAATGTCAATAACTATTCAATTGAAGGAAAGAAGGTGCTTTTTAATCTCATATCCCCATTTTGCATTTTGTTAGAAATTTTGTTTGGCATTCTATCATAAGATTTAATTTTATCATGTTCAGTTGTCACCCTTGTTATACACGCATTTACTTGTAGCCCACCTTAATAATTCGTATTGTATTTTTATTTTTGATGTACAATGTCTATTTGGTGAGGTTCAGTACATTTTTTGAGGTAGAGCATAATAGTTGACTCTCATTGTTATGGATGTTAGACAACTCTGTCTTGTAGTTAACCCTTTCATTGCCAAGTCCGATTTTTGTATCAACCCATATTTCCTTGATCATTTTTCAAATTTATTGATTATAATAATGTGATACATTGATGGAAAGAGCTCTAAGGGGCTTGTTACATGAGCCGGGACAACTCGGTTAGCCGGGACAACCCGGTCTGCCGGGACAACTTGATGACGCTGTTATGTGAGCCGAGACAACTCGGTTAGCCGGGACAACTCGGTTGACGTTCACGCAACTAGCTATCCATCTAGCTGTCAATCACGCATCATGACGTCGGTCCATAATGTCAGCACACCCATAACTGAGTGGCTTGGGTTGTCACTAAACGTCACTCACACGACGCGAGCATTTTATTGGCTAACGTCATGTCAAGTTACAACGAATGGTGTTACGTTCCAGACTTTCATCCCGGCTAGCCGGGTTGACTCGCTGTTACGTGAGCCGAGCTGTCCCGGCTAACCGAGTTGTCCCAGTTAGGCGGGACGGGACAACTCGGTTTGCCGAGTTGACCCGGCTCATGTAACAGCACACCATTATTTTAGTGAGAAAGCACAGAGGACCGAGGCAAATTTGAAAAATGATCAAGGAAATATGGGTTGATACAAAAATCGTACTTGGCACTGAAAGGGTTAAAGTGTTCAAGTGATTTTCTATTATTTGGCAGACACTACTATTCTATAGATGTCTAAACCTTTCTACACTAAATAATCATTGACGAGTATTTTTCTTAGGAATTGTTCAGATTATAAGTTCAGCAATCGACCCATCCCTCCAAATGAATAATAGATCATTCCAATGTATACTTTATAGCAGAATGGGAGAATCGATTTAGTATTGAAAGGGTTAATTTACATAAATCAGCTCAGGACGAGATTGGCATGAAGCATTAGCTTAGTATATTCTTCAAGCCTGATTAGGGTGTGCCTGTCATGTGCAGAATGAGGTCCTGCATAGCGGGCTACCATCACTAAATTCACCCTCTGGGGACCTCATTCTGCTTAGGCCTCATCTTCTCTGGAAAGTTTCTTTATTATCAAATTTCTATAGAAACTTCTTCACAAAGATTCTATTTCTTTTAGTTTAGTTTTTCTATATCCCCAAATTGGCAGATGACACATGCATAATGGAGGTTCCCAATGGGTGTACATCACAATATTCACCATTTGGGAACTTCAATCTGAGTCTATGTCTCCCACAGCAGATGAGGCCATGCAGAATGAGCTTCCCAGAGGGTGAATTTAGTGATGCTAGCCCGCTATGCTGGATAGGGTCACTAAATTCACCCTCTGGGGACCTCATTCTGCAAATGACAGGCACACTAAACTCAGAATTGTTTATCTGAGTCCATTATTAGCATGCTGATTTAACCCCTTTCTTTACTATTATGGATTCTCCCACTCAGTTATAAAAGTATATATATTGGAAGGGTCTATTATTTATCTGGAGGGATGTTCAGGAAAAATAAACAGATGACAGATAATAGAAAGTATAGAAGGATTCCTATTCCTTGGAATCCAAATGTTCAGATAATATGTTCAATCTGTGGATGTTTGTTGAACTTATTATCTGAATATTTCCTAAGGGATAACTACTCGTCAATGAGTATTTAGTACAGATAGGGTTGATAATTGAAACATATAGCAGATCTCACTGGGACAAATTTCCAGATTTGAAAGTGAAATATGATCTTCAGCCCTCAAATTAAACATAATAATTTCTCACTTTTATCACATTCTGGGGGATCAAAATACACGAAATACTTATATATAGACTTTCTTTGCCTTAAACGGCATGGCCCATTCAAACATCCAAATTGTTTTTCTACGTAATTACGATGGGTCGATTATATACATGAACTATTGATATACCGGCCTCATATGCTCTGAGAAACACTTGCCAAAGTCACAGACATTTTCCAGCCATTTTTAACTTTTTGCCAGAAGTCAGACAAATGCTCTTCATTGCTACCATAGCAGGAATAGACTACCACGGAGCGCTCTTTTCTGTGCCATGTCGTGAAATGGTTGTTTTTTATTTGGGCCACAAACACTGTATTTTTCATTACTTCAATGCATGTTTTTGGCTTACATAATGCTTGTAGAAAGGTAGTTCAGATATTTATCGACCAATTTCGATACTGGGAAAAATTCAAAAGCAAATAATATTATGTGTATTTTGGAGCACAAACCGCCATGTGGCTTTAAAAAGCCTTGTATGATAGAAATAAGTTTTTCAACTTTAGTGCAGTTTTAAGTCAAACACTATATATTTTAACCATATCCAGAAATATCTAACAATTCTATCATTTAAATAAGCATAGAAAGTACATATATAAGTATTTCACATATTTATCAATGTATATTTGGCAACACCAAGCAAACATAAAGTTAAATTTGAAGTTTCAAACTTGTTATCTATTTCTATTTGTTATCATTTTTTATAGTTATATTTAGAATATTTATTAAGAAAATATTTAGCAATAAAAATATTTTATGATATACCAGAGATATTAGCCATTTTTTTAAATCCATTCACCAGATTGGTACCCTATCTGGTGATTACTAGGATAACTTCAACACATGAGGGTGGCTTCTAACTCTTCACTCATGTTGCTGGGAACATTTGACATTCCATATGATATTGATATCACTGTTGTGGATTTGCTGTTAATGTCGAATCAAACAACTGTTTTTTATCTGATATTATTTGTCAAATGTGGGATATACAAAGATAGAAACAAGTGTGCTAACAGGTTTTTCGTTAAGGCATGCGTGCAAATTGGCTGAATGACCCCAAAATGACTCATTCCCATCTACATGTCAATGTCAACAGCCATGACATATTTCATTATGATCCAACCAAAGGTACGACTTGCAGCCTATGATAATGGAAATTGTTGACGGATGTCTTACTTTACAAGTAAAGTTGAGCTAAAAAGTGTGGACAAAACCTACACTATGTGGAGATCCTATGCACAATGCTGGTCTACCAACATACCAAAGGACATCCAAATTGGACTATCAATACTTGAGCTGTGTTTTGAAATGTTTGTTATCGGAGAAGGTCTCCACTTAATACCACCAAATCCTCCTTAGGAGGGTCAGGGGCATAATAACACATACACCGCCTGCATAACTCACAAAATAAAATAAATGGGGTGATAAACAAAGCCAGTGAAAATTTTATTCTCTTTAAAGACACACAAATTGATAATTAAATCCAACAATTTTAACAATCTTATTTTGGATAATATCAAGCTATTCATGCATTTGATTAAGTCTGGTCATGTCGTGATTACTTTGCCAATCACAATTCACAAGGGTATCTGGAGAAGTCAGCCCAGAGAAGTGGCCCCAAGAGTAGTCGGGCCCGGGTAAATTAATATTGCTCAAAGAAGTCAAGCAAGGTGTAACAAGCTGTATCCAAAAGTTTGTCACATTGTGTCAAAGGGGATTATATCACTTTGTATCTTTCCATTTGCCTTATATTACAAATTTCACAAATAATTCACTAGGGTTTGTTAATCCTTTCATGATGGGAGCTGCGCTGGTGCAGCATTAAAGACCCTGTGCCAGTGCATTCTGTTATATATGCGAGTCTCCCATAGGGAACCTCGCATATATAAGAGAATGTACTGGCTTACAATATCAAGGTAAATATTGTTAGGCCAATGTATTCTTGGCTCCCTATGTCAGACTCGCATATATTAGAGAACACACTGGCACAGGGTTTTTGCAAAATTTCAGGAAGCTCCAGTTATGACAGGGTTAAAGGGGATTAAGGAATGGAAAATATTGTTTCATAGATCATTGCTTATCCATTATTAGCTACAAATAAAAAAAATTAAATCAACCCCATGCATCATCATTTATCAGGGCTTTGGGCCGGCTTATCAATAGTTCGAACATAATTTTATGAAATCTAATTTAGACTTTATTTAGGAGGACTCTGATGGTGTAATTGATGTTTGTGATGGTGATATTGGACCTTTGTGTATCAAGACAGAATTGCGTTTCAATAAAAATTAACTGGCAGGTTGATGGTGTTTGGTAGAAGATCGCTATGCGCTGGAAAACAGACTGGTAATCTTAAAATTGACATAAGAGCGAACATACATAATTACTGATCAATGCATGCATAGAAAGGTTGGGTAAATGGGGATAACAAATTCCAGGTTTTCCGAGGCGATTGTGTTTTGTGCGTCCAGGTATGAAGTCAAAATTCCTCGTATTCAGTCACTGGCATGGCATGTGTTACTTTTTCTTCTCTTTGAAGACCTCCACAACGGACTTCGTAGTGGGGACGACTTCAAGTTGGGCTAATTTCTCCTGTATTCTTCACAGGAAATGCAGGGATGATGAAGCTATCATTTAATTAGCTTAGATTGGGAGTCTTTTACTAATCACTAGATATTTATAGACCCGAGTCCCTGGCTCATTATGTGAAACACTACGATGCTATCGCTCTTTAACGTGCCCCCATTAGAGACCAGTATGGACCATCATCATCTTCAAGTAGATGACATAATTTGCGTCATCGATCCAAATATAACGACGGAGTGACAACAGCAACACAGGGATACCCAACAAAGCACAATATGTTGCCTCATGTGTTCTGTGAAAATAGATTACATATTTAAAATATCTCTTTACAAATACGAAGTAGGATATCAAAATAATATGTTTTGATAATTTATTCCTGCCAGAGATCAGCAGAATCTAGAAAAACTTGGGTTTTTGGACACAACACACAAATCACTTCAGCCAATCAAAGCAGATTGATGGCAAGGTTTACTGTCCGTGTGACCAGTCAATTTAGATATTCAGTTAGTTTTAAGGACTGTGATTTTCCCAAAGTGGTAAAATGGGTCCCATTCCCCAACACCTAGTGGAATCCCTGATATAACATTTGTTAAGGTGGAGGTCAAGTGAACAATTTTGAATGGGAATTTCCATACAGTAAAGTTACAGAGTTGCACAAACTTCTGAGTGTGACTTGATGTGATATTGGAAACAACAGGTATTTATCTGGTGGGTCCGCTCGGTAAATTATAAATTGTGCAATATATTTTTGAGAATAATCAATATAAAATAAATACACCAACATTATAATGGAACAAGTTCCAAGCGGACCCGTCAGATAAATACCTGTTGTTTCCAATACCACATCAAGCCACACTCGGAAAAGTATGTGCAACTCTGTAACTTTTGCTCCGCAGATTTGCATGGAAATCCCCATTCAAAATTGGTCAAATGACCTCCCCCTTAATTCCTACCAGGAGTATTAGTATTCAGCCTTCTCGTACATGCCGCTCTCTGCTGTAAAAGGTGTAGTAGCAGGCAACTATACTGGGGAAGATGAAGAAACCCAATAATCAGCTAAGTAAGAATAAGTCAAAGTGTTTTTCTATCTTCATTTATTTAAAATAGTTATTAATAAAGTTATTATTACAGACATGGTATTAGTCCAGTATTCTGTAACGGACAACAGCTTCACTAACACAGGGTTGTGTATCAATTAACCATTTTGCATCATCGATAACTACATTCACACTGTAATCAACATCTACCTGTAATGCCCTAATTAATCGACTCCATAACCACAGCAGAATTATGGGTAACTTTTCAGGATTTAGTCGGAAATATGGCTTGTTGCCATTCATTGGAAAGCTCTCACCGAGAGCTTTCCGATGAGTGGCAACAAGTCATATTTCCGACTAAATCCTGAAAAGTTACCCATAACTCTGCTGTGGTTATGGAGTCGATTAAATAGAGCATTACTGTACCTGGTCAGAGACCAAATATCAGTAACAACATCTTTTAAGAATGAAAGAAAATATCTGTGTTCTCTCTTCGAAGTTAAAATATTCTCATATCGTCAATAATTGTTTGCAATTGACCTTCATTCTAGCAAAACATCTGCTGTTGAGTGAATATTTTAATTAAATAGTGGCAAGCAAGAGTCAGATAGTTACATTAACACCCGAAAAATATGACCCTTTAACCACAGCAGAATTATGGGAAATTTTTCAGGATTTGTTGGAAATATGGCTTGTTGCCATTCATTGGAAAGCGCTTGGTGAGAGGTTTCCAATGAATGGCAACAAGCCATATTTCCGACTAAATCCTGAAAAATATTCCCATAATTCTGCTGTGGTTTAGGGGTCGATTATTTAGGACATTACTGTATCTGAATTCAAGCAACATATTAGTTGGTATTATTTAATTTTAATGAAATTTTTCACGCTATAACCAAATTTTCTACATAAATCAGTATAAATTAGCTAAATAATTACCCTGCTTCAAATTGATTTTCAGCAAATTCACCCAACAGCAGTCATTTCACTATAATCTTCTCCGTAAATAATTAGCACAGATTGAAATTCAACCCAGAAAGGCATTGCAGAAACATCACCATATAATACAAGTTAATTGTTGAATTCAGAAACAAATTAGCAATAATAGAACAAATATTAGTTAACCCTTCCATAACTAGAGCTGTATGAACACCCTGTGCCAGTGCATTCTCTTATATATGTGAGTCTCCCATAGGGAGCCTCACTTATATAAGAGAATACAATAGCCTAACAATTACCTTGACCTGGTAAGCCAGTGCATGATCTTATATATGCGAGGCTCCCTATGGGAGACTCGCATATATAAGAAAATGCACTGGCATCATTAATGCTGCACCAGCACAGCTCCCGTCATGAAAGGGTTAAAAAGACCTACGGCATTGACAGTGGGTAGATGTGAGAAATAATTAAAGTCCATAAATAGATCATCACCAAGAAGAACGATATTTTCGCATGTTGAAACCATTGTTATGTAAACATTACTGTTACAGCGATGTGTTAACGAATATCGCTGATCACACACGTAATTCAAATATTTAAGTCTAAATCTGTTTTTCGGAATCTATTCCAATGCTTTGACTTTTTCCAATGTTTACATTTTTATTGGACTTTGGTATTTTGTTGGATTAATTAGAATTGATTGGTAATGTACCTGTAACATAACTGTTTACCCACATGTAACAACCATGCCAAGGAATAAGGTTCTTCACATAGATGTATTTTTTAGTTTAGTTTCTCTATATCCCCAAATTGGCAGATGACACTTTGCATAATCTAGTTTCCCGGTGTACATCACAATATTCACCATTTGGTAACTTCAATCTGAGTTTATGTCTCCCATGGTAGATGAGGCCATGCAGAATGAGGTCCCCAGAGGGTGAATTTGGTGACACTAGCCCACTGTGCAGGATAGTGTTACTAAATTCACCTCTGGTTACCTCATTCTGCAAATGACAGACACACTATATTAAAACTCAGACATTGTAACAACGGTTTTGATATATTTCTGAATCCAACAGTACTAAATATGACAACAAATAATTGTTAAAGAGATGTGTGCAGAGTATATAGAACTCACGCTACAAATTTTGTTGACTATGTATCCATGTTATGAAGGAAAATTAACAGGATTTTGAAGCTAGTGTTGGTAGCCTCTTAGTAAAGACGAGAAAACAAACGCTGACTGAGACAGAATTGAGTCATATATAAATAAGATAAATAGACCAACATAGAACACATTCATTTCCTCATTTCAAGTACTTTGCTATAATCATGTAAGATGTTTTGAACGCAGTTCATGCAATGCTTGTAATGGACACCATGAGAGAGCTCTAATGAGTTTAGTTTGTTTTTCTAATTCGGCGTCAGATGCAGAACCAAAAGGCATTAAGATTTTAGGTATACTGATTATGAACTTAATAGAAATTCCATGGAGTATGTCACACTGCGATATTGTCATGAGGAAATGAATGGTTAAGAAATTACTGCAAAAATCAAGAAAAAAATTACATATGTGGAATTATTGCAGTAATTTCTGTTATTTATCAACAAAATTCATAATAATGAAAGGTACCCACATCAAATGGTTAAAATAGAAACAATTTCAATCATTAACAGTTATTTAGATTTTTTTGTGTGTTAAATAATTTTAAAGTAATATCTAAAAATAAATATTTTATCAAACCCTATATGCTATATGTCGATATAAGACCTCCATCATACAGTGTTGTATGTAAGATTTCTTCATGCAATATAATATTGATAAACAAAATAAATTTTTTATATAAAAAATTACATTAATATTAAAAAGAAATGAAATCTCTGACTCAAATCGATTTACCAATGAAATGAAAATTCAGAATTTTTGACTGTTTTCAGAATATTTAGCAAGTATGAAAACCATCAGCCAAAACAACAGCACAGAAGAGAAATAGCAGCAGATCAGAAAAATCTGAAAATTGGAAATAACTGGTAAGTATTTACAGTAATGCCCTAAATAATCGATTCTTAACCACAGGAGAATTATGGATAACTTTTCAGGATTTAGTCAGAAATATGGCTTGTTGCCATTCACCGGAAAGCTCTCAGTGAGAGCTTTCCGATGAATGGCAACAAGCCCTATTTCAGACTAAATCCTGAAAAGTTACCCATAATTCTGCTGTGGTTAAGGAGTCGATTATTTAGGGCATTACTGTATCTACATGCAGAAGCCAGGAAGCTAATGATATCTGATCTTAATATCATTTTGAACATCTAATTTACCCAGAAAAAGTTCTAATAAATTTGAGGATATGAAATCTTACATATCTTTTTTCTCCTCAAAATCTCAAATTCTGCTAGAAGCATATAGGGAGCGACGTTCACCCTGGTAACTGGTCGTCTGAAGAAGCTCATCATGTCAAACTGATGTTTCTCAGATAGTTAAATATAGCAGTCTGATATTTTTCCAATGAGTTGTATGAGTGCTTTCATAATGCACTGTTTGGTAATTAGAAGACTGCCAGGTTTGCTAGGTTTGCCGTCAATCAAATAATTATTAGGAGATATATTCGACCAATCAACGACTGAGCCGATCGCTTGCTGCATTGTGAACTCTTTGTTCACCCTAATGTTGTTATTCATGCATTCTTGTTAAACATGCTAAACTGCCAATTTTCAAACACCATTTATGTTGTCAAATCATAAGGTATTGAAATTTTTATTTGTGCAATGACGTTGATTATTACACTATGTTTCATTTTGTGTGAGACAAGTAATATGCCTTGTCTCCTAGCAACTGTAAGCTCCTCCCACTAACTAATATGTGCTCCATGGTGTGCTGTGGTAAAACCCCACATCTAAGATAAATGATTATGTGATCTTTGCGACGATGATCACCTGGGAGTGAACACAGAGGACCAGTTTACCAGGGTTAGTAGTGGGTGCCTTTCTAGTAATAGGGTGCTTTAGCTTGTAAACTTGAGTGGGTAACCTGTAGCAGAAGGATAGACATTACAAATGTCATCTATTATTGAATTTGACTTACTAATATTGTTAATTGACATTGATATGTAAGACAATTTTGTGAATTTTCAGTGAGAAGACAGATTTTTATGCAACTTATTGACAACAAGAAGTCATAACCCATGTTGGTTTATTTCAGTGTAGAATCTCTTTCTTCCAGAACCATTCTAAGGCAAAATATAATTAAAACAAATTTTTAAGTTTTGAAGACAGAATAAATTTAAGGGTTTCTTTGACTGCAGTTACCCACACACGATCGTAAGCTACCGCTCCCTATTGTGAACAACAAGCTTTAGGAAGGCCACAAAAAATCAACTCCCAGTTTCTCAAGTTTGAAAAAATATCATGTTAGTTTTCATTTTGCATTCAACAACGAACAAAATATGGAAATTAATTCTTCACTGGCTTGTTCTCAAATAAATTGATATTGACACTATAAATGTCCAGGAAGACATTTTAATATTGTTTCTGAACTGGTCACATCACATTTCCAATTGTTCTTCTTTCCTGAATAATTATCAAATCAAATACCTTGAGATTCATCTATAATTTTAAGGCTGATTGTCTCAAATTATAAGCATTTAAAATTCACAATTTCTACCTGGTGTTAAAAGTTCAGAAACTGGCCTTGGGAAACTGAACAGTTGATTTTGTGTGGACTGGAGAATATAACAGCAACACAGATCAATCTCAGTAGTGGACGTCAATGTTTCTGATCTACAGTAATGCCCTAAATAATCGACTCCTTAACCACAGCAGAATTATGGGTAATTTTTCAGGATGTAGTTGAAAATATGGCTTGTTGCCATTCATCGGAAAGCTCTCAGTGAGGGCTTTCCAATGAATGGCAACAAGCCATATTTCCGACTAAATCCTGAAAAATTACCCATAATTCTCCTGTGGTTAAGGAGTCGATTATTTAGGGCATTACTGTAATTCACAAGATACATGTTCAGGGTAAGCAAGATTTACCAAGCAGCTGGTTATGTTCAAAACAACTTGAAGCTTAGAATGTTCTCACCTTTTGTTGCGTTTCCAGCATGTAGATAACCCTTTAAATTAAATATCATACCCATAGACATAAAATGCTTTGGAAATATTAAGTGATCGAACTTTATGTTCTCAGAAACATTCCACATGTCCCATGATTTCTCTGGTACGATTAGGTCTGCTCAGATATATTTAAATTTATTATATTTATGGTGGTATAATTGTATTAACCCTTTGAGTGCCAGGTCCGATTTTTGTTTCGACCCATATACCCTGTGCCAATGCATTCTCTTATATATGCGAGTCGACCATAGGTCGCCTCGCATATATAAGAGAATGCATTGGCCTAATAATTTTTCATCATTTGTTATTATTTTTTACAATTTTTTATAATTTTAATAATTTTTAAAAAATCTAAAAAACAAAACAAAACAAAAAACTTTTTTAAATTTTTTTTAGTACCGATTTTACAGACCGTAAATTAGGGCCGATGAGATCGGCTCCTGGCACTAAAAGGGTTAATAGACATATTGGAACCTTATTTTTCAATGTGTGATAATGATATAATATAATTTCGACTTGAACATAACCAGCCACTTTAATGCCTAGTTATACATAAAGCTGACTCTTTTCTTATAAAAGATAATATTTAAAGCTCCATTGGTGGACAATGCTGAAGATCCAAGCTCAGTCTCGTCGTTGGTCATTTGTATTTTCAAGTGCTTGAAAATTTTCGAAAGTAGAGAAAAAAGAAAATGACATGACTGATGAATAGAAAAAATAGGGAGGAATGTAACAAAACTGGAAATAAATATTAAACCTGTGAGGTAAATGAAGAATTGAGTGATTTCACATCAGTTCTTGAGTCGTATTACTACACTGCCCGCCATCTGGAGAAATAGTCCTTATATTATGAAATTGGATCATGGGAAAGCTACATGATATGCATGACAATTGAACAAGCCTTTTTGAATATGAATATTTTCTTGAAAGCACAAGGGTACTTCCATGTTTCAACTTACATTTACTTTTAAGTTGTAAAAAATTTACAAAATTGATGTCTCCCATCAAATGAGAACTTCTTGGCTAAATATGTACCGATATTTATGATACATCAGCTGTTATCCAAACTTCTATATATACTGTATGACATAGAAACATGTTTTCCTGAGAAATGCTTTCCTATGATGTTAACAATTAGATAAAAACATGGGCCAACTGTTACTTTTCATCCATGACTAATTCCTAATACAGGGACAGGTATCTCATTCCGATGGGTGGTGGAGTTTTTTTTGTGATTAGCTATAGGTTGTTACATTTTATTAGGCATAGAAAAAAAGACCTACAACATGCGATTAAATTCATATTTTTTGTCATTTTTCTTTTCAATCCCTTGATATATAAGACATTTATACAAAATAAATGTTCGAGTATGGGGCTCTGAAATAGACCCCAACACAATACATATTTGGTGAAAATAGGAAATGCACATTCGAGGTGGCTAACATGAAAACATGCCAACAAACTTTCAAGTTTATTGAAACGATGTTTCCAGTAGTGAAATTTTAATCAAAGAGCCAGTACAAACCGGCTTACTATAAATTTTTTGTAGCATTTAAAAATGTTTTTACAGCTTTTCAAAATACATTTTTTTTTTCTTCTAAAAACTTTATGATTAAAGCCAATTGAATAATTTATGAAGGGTCTGATGGTTAAAATTTTAGCAGATGCAAACAAATCACAAACATATAGACCAAGTTCTCTCTGTTTGTGGTTTTTTTCCTGTCAAGAAATTAACCCACAGACCCACCACGAACACTTCAATAGGTTTTAACGAATCAAAACTAAGTTCACAAGACACAATCGTCAAATTTGAGTGAATAGACAAAGTAATACAAGGGTATAACTATAAAATTTGCAAAATTATGGACATAAGAACGAAGTCCTATGGCACAATATATGAACACTATCAATCGTGGAGAAATAAAACCACCAATGTACAATTCCGTTATGTCACAATTGGTTAGGCACAACAATCAAATAGACCGATGCCTTCACTATGCATAGAGCACTCAGTGCATAGGTTAAAGTCAAATCCGATTAAATATCACCATCAACAACTGTTAACGTAAACTCTTATCGAGACCTAAATGTATCCAGAATGATACTTTTGGCTCAATTTAGTTGCCATGACAACATGACAGGTCAGTAGTAGTTCAGAACTGAAATCTTGGTCATTTAACTGAAACCATGCAATCTCAATTTTCTTTTTTGTTGATAACTTTAGAATTTTCCTTTTTGTTAATAAACGGATTGTAATAGTAATATAGAGTAAAAGTTGTGAAAGAAAAACTAATTTATAACATTGAGAAAGATTTTTTTTATATTTTTCAATGAATAAGGTTTTTGAATTTTTTTAATTGTTTATTTTTCAATTAATAAATCAGTTAGGAATTAGATAAAATATACGGCAGGGGTCATCTTAAAGGTACACATACAATTATAATATCATAATTTTTTCCCTCAATCGTTTTAGTTTATTTACTAAGTATTTAATTTCAGGGTTTATATTTTTGTTTTTATTTCTGATAAGGTCTCACTACTGCAGGGTAGTTTTTAAGTGAGTGGACCGCATGGTTTCAGGCAATGCCCTACAAATTCTGAGCTTGCTCCTGATCGCTAACCTTCGCTAACAGTGTTGGCTGAGGTGAGTAACTCAGTCCGAGGTCCAGCATAGAGCAGAATGCAGATTCAGGAGATAAACTCGATGTCCAGACACCTGAAAAAATTAAAAAGATTATATATTTTACAAATAGCCTAAATATATGCTCATTTAACCCTTCATGGAGGGAGCTGCTCTGGTGCAACATTAAAGATCCAGTGCCAGTGCATTCTCTATATGAGAGTCTCCCATAGTCATATATAAAAGAATGCACTGGCTTACAAGGTAAATATTCTTAGGCCAATTTATTCTCTTAAATATGTGAAGCTCCTTATGGGAGACTCGCATATATAAGAGAATGCATTGGCACAGGGTGTTCACAAAATTTCAGGAAGCTCCAGTCATGAAAGGATTACAGTCGAAAATGTATGTTATGAACTTGAAACACTTGTCAAAAGGAAACACAGCCTGTTATTTCACAGAAAGGCCTAGTGAATTCAGGGCCTTTTCATAACATATTTTTAAGATAATCAATTATTTGTCTTGTGAATGTGATGCAAAAACCTTCCTTTACTGAATGGATTCTCCCATTCACTTATAAAAGTATACATTGGAATGGTCAATTATTAATTTAGAGATATGGTCAATTATTAATTTAGAGGGATGTTTTAGGTAAAGAAAAGCAGACGACAAACTGATGAAAAGATTATACAAGTGCTGATGGATTTCTATTAATTGGTGGGACTTGTTATTTTCTAAGGGAACTACTCATCAATGAGTATTTTGTATAGAAAGGGTTAAATCATTGATAATCAAGGCTATTCAGGATTTGCAGAATGAGGTCCCCAGTGGGTGACTTTATTGATGCTATCCCACATAGCATCACTAAATTCACCCTCTGGGGACCTCATTCTGCTTAGGTCTCATCTTCTCTGGAAAGTTTCTTTATTATCAAAATTTCTTTAGAAACTTCTTCACATAGTTTCTATTTTTTTTTTAGTTTATTTTCTCTATATCCCCCGAATTTGCAGATGACACATTGCATAATCGAGGTTTCCAATGGGTTAACATCACAATATTCACCGTTTGGGAACCTCAATCTGAGTCTATGTCTCACTTATCAGATGAGGCCATGAAGAATGAGGTCCCAAGACGGTAAATTTGGTGATGCTAGCCTGCCATGCAGGATAGAATCACTATATTCACCCTCTGGGGATCTCATTCTGCAAATGACAGACACACTAAACTCAAACTTGTTCCCAGGACATTCATCACATTTAAAGCTATTCGTGAATTTCCCTGTAATTACAAAAAAAGTTTTTAGACTACAAAATAAGAGTACAAACCTGGACGATCAGAAGTAGATTATCTCCTCCTGTCTGTTTTGCTTTGCGGCTGGCTTCTGCTCGTTTCCTTTCATATCCGGTGAAGAACTCTTCAAAGGCGGAGCAGAAGATACGCGTTCTATCCCACGAATTCCAGATCCTCCCGGCGACTCCGCCAACTTCATGACTAGAGAAAGATTTGATGCCGATTGCTTCCTTGAAGGATTAACTGGAGATGAGTCCTTTGAGTCAATGGGCGATCTCGCCGATTGAAATGCAGATGGACTAGATGATGCACTAGAAATCGGAGATTGCGTCGACCCCATTGAGGACATTGACAAATGATGGGGTAGAACTTGTTTGACTGATGTAGACGAAGCAACATTCCCAGAAAGTTTCATCGGCAAATGCTGAACTTTAACTCCGCCTACCTTTTGTTCATTAGTAGCACTAAGAAGATGTACTGGCAGTTTTTGTTTTTTTAACGAATGCGAGCTGTGAATATTTCCTGTTGACAGTCTATGAACTCGTGTGTCAACTCGTGAACCTTGGTCACTTTTTTTCTCTCTCCTCTCGGCACTCTCCATGTCTTTTGTCATACTGCCGAACTTTTGCGCACCGTCAGCAGAAGCTGATCGTCGATGAATAATTTGAAGCTCTCCAACTAGACTCGTGTTGAGAGATTTAACTTGTTTCGGAGAACCCGACGGCGGCAGGCTACGGTCCTTGGGGAGAGAAGAAGAATCAGAAGGGAGCTGTCCTTTTTCGCGTAACATATCAATCTGAAACTGGAAAAGTTCCCGCTGCCGTTTCAATTCTTCTTTCTCCTCTTTATTTTTGGTCTGAAATTAAAACAAGAATCGAATCACATACAGTAATGCCCTAAATAATTGACTCCTAATTGAATTATGTGTAATTTTTCAGGATTTAGTTGGAAATATGGCTTGTTGCTTGGTTAAGGAGTCGATAATTTAGGGCATTACTGTATGCGGGGTTGAGTTGTGGCAGCTATGCCAAACATGGGTTTGGGTTGAATATGCATTAAAGGTCCACTTAATTTTTGAACACCCAGATTACATTATATAAAATATATGCCATATTATATACCACTAGCAGGTTAGCCCGCCACTGGCGTGGTTCGTCTCATGGCTTTGTTCGAAAAAGCAATTGCAACAGCTTCCGAGACACGTATGCTGCACCTAGGTGTAAAAATTCGTCGAAATCCGCCAGTTTGACCAGATTTGACCTTGAATTGATCATTTGATCGTTTTCGATTCTATAAAGGATATATATATGGATATACGTAGTTCTCAAAATATATAGTAGATTTGAAAGAGGAAGCTGCAAAACATTGTATTATGAACTTATCCAGTGTAATAAACTGTGAACATGTTTTTTTTTGGAGGTACAGAGATGTTTTCTGTGCTTCAGTTTCATCTGGATTGTATTGCAAAGTCTATTATTTTCAATGGAAATGGAATAACTCTATATCTTAGTTTGAATTCTGTTGCATTCTGGAAGCGAAACAGGGGAAATGTTTCTATGATTTCAGCTATTTTCTATTACTCTATGGGTACTTTCTGAGACACAAGCGTTCCAAATGGTGATGATTTATAGTATTTTAATCATATTTTATGTCATAGGTTTTTATAACGAGAGGCCGATCACGATCGGCAGATGTTAACCCATCCCTTGGCGATAAAAATTTACTATGATCGGAATCATAAATGAGAGTTTTGGTGTTGAATTATATGAGTATACTGTATGTACTATTATAAACAAATGTACATAACACAAATATTGGAATGTATGGGTCACCAGCATTTATATAAGAGAATGCACTGGTACAAGATATGTAATGCTAAACCACCACAGCCTTGGGTTAAATGTGAAAGGTGTGACCTGAACATGGAATACTTGGGTTAAGAGAGTCCAAGTCTACTGCTAATATCATGTGATGTTTATTGTTGAATCTTTATTTTAAATTAGATACCATAGCCTTCTTTATCAGATTATTTGCACATTGGCATAAGAGACATCAGAAAATGATATAGCCTTATCAATAGCTAAGTAGTCCAAAGGCATGGCATAAAATTGTTGAATTGGATTTAATGTTGCTCCAAACAGATTTACAGGTACATAACAAGATTTTGGACCGATTTAAACAAATTTGGTGTGGTGATTCGGGGTACCCTTTGCAGAGTTATAATGGTGTTAGTTTTTATCCGGACATCACAATATGTGTACCATACTATGGTGAATTGGATTTAATGTTGCTCCAAACAGATTTACCAGTACATAACACAAGATTTTGGACCGATTTAAACAAATTTGGTGTGGTGATTCGGGGTACCCATTGGCAGAGTTATAATGGTGTTAGTTTTTCAAATTTTCAAACTTAAAAAAAAAATATATTTTTAATTATTTTAAAAAAGGGACACATTGGGAACCTTTTTAATCAACTTGTATCATAATCATCAATATCTAAATGAAAACAAGTGGTCAATCCGGACATCACAATATGGTATAGGTACACATAAAAATCAAAATAAATTAATCAATCAATAGGGGCAAAGAGTGCGTCAAAATAAACCAATATAAAATGAGACATGGTATCAGATGAAAGTATCAGGAATGTTGAGATGTGTTAATCTTTTACTACAGAAATCCATGCAAGTGAATGAGGAGAAACCTGGAGATAACAGAAGAATGAATAATTGAAATTTAAAATGAGAACATCCCTACAAATGAATAATAGAGAAATTCCTATTATAACTTTAGAACTGAATGGGACAGTCCATTGAATCATGAATGGGTACAGCTTCACCACTATCATAGAGCTATGTCCTATATACAGTGGCTAAAAATAATTAATATTTCAATAAGACATCAGTTCTGCAGTCTCTCAGAACACTATCTATGCAGTTAAGCTTGCAGATTTAACCCATATTCGAACTCGATCTGTATTTTGGGCTCTGAAACTTGCATACCAAATTTGGTTCCGATCAGATAAAAATTGTTCAAGTTATGACAGCATGTGTGAATTCGAGGTCGAAAAAGGGCTATAACTCCGTAAATTTTTTTTGGATCAAACCCATATTTGAACTCGATCTGTATTTTGGTCTGAGAAACTCATATACAAAATTTGGTTCCGATCGGATAGAAAATTTTTGAGTTATCGCACCAAGCGTAAAGTGTCTATGGACAGACAGACAGACGGACGGCTCGACACACGACGAGTGGTCAATCTGGACGTCGACATTATGTTTACCATACTATGGTATGGGTAAACATAAAAACCGTATATCAAGGCACTATAAAACAAATAATCAGTGACTCGAAAATAAAATGGGCCTTTAATTGTAACTGGCTATTATGCACAACACTGTTGAGGAAGTCTGATATACCAAATAATACCCCCACGAACAGACCGCGCCAAACTTATTGCACTATTGCGATCAAAATTCACAAACATGAACTAATTAAAGGCCGTTACTCTGCCCAAAATATGCAGACCTTGCCAGTTTTCGAACTCGATTAAGACATATTGTTGAGCAAGTCTTATACGCAGAATATTAACCCTTTCAGTGCCAAGTCCGATTTTTGTATCAACCCATATTTCCTTGATCATTTTTCAAATTTATTGATTATAATAATGTGATACATTGATCGAAAGAGCTCTAAATAAGAGCTCTTTCCATCAATGTATCACATTATTATAATCAATAAATTTGAAAAATGATCAAGGAAATATGGGTTGAAACAAAAATCTGACTTGGCACTGAAAGGTTTAATAAAATTAGTTGATATTTGTTCAAGTTATCGCAATAAAAATTGAAAATGAACTAATTAAGGGCTGTAGTTCCGCCCAAAGTAGACAGACCTGACCAGTTTTTAAAATTGATCAAGACTTTGTTGAGCATGTCTCATATACCGAATATCAACAAAATCAATTGAAATTTGTTCATGTTATCGCGCTATCATGATCAATGTTTGTGAATTATCAGTGACTCGCCACAAAAACCAAAGTATAATTAATATCGTACCTGATAACATATAAAACAGTAAAGTATTTTTATAAGTTTGTGATTGACATCATCGTCTTTATACTATACTAGCTGATGTGCCCGACTTCGTCTGGGCTATTTAGGGATTTCTTTGTGATCGCCTCTGTCTGGGAAGAGTATACAGTGTCAGTCCAGAAACATGCCTATATGAGCATATATGAGCGAGGTCAAGGTCCAGAAACATGCCTATATCAACATATATGAGCGAGGTCAAGGTCAAGGCCAATGACATGGTGAAATCGCACGTGAAAATGGACCTGCCCATATTGTTACTGGGATCAAAGTAGGCCTACATACCAAATATGAGTCGGAACGGTCAAGCAGTTTTCGAGTCTATAACACATACATACAGACAGACAGACAGAAGTTTTTCCAGTTATCAAAGGGTGAAATTATTAAAACATTTGGGAAACAGAATTAACGGTCAATAACATATGCTATTATCACAGAACATACCATGCTATTACATTCAATGTTGGACATTGACTGCTCTCACATACAATGCGGAACATATCCTGCTCTCACATACAATGTGGAACATATCCTGCTCTCACATACAATGCGGAACATATCCTGCTCTCACATACAATGCGGAACATATCCTGCTCTCACATACAATGCGGAAGATATCCTGCTCTCACATACAATGCGGGACATATCCTGCTCTCACATACAATGCGGAACATATCCTGCTCTCACATACAATGCGGAACATATCCTGCTCTCACATACAATGCGGAACATATCCTGCTCTCACATACAATGCGGGACATATCCTGCTCTCACATACAATGCGGAACATATCCTGCTCTCACATACAATGCGGAACATATCCTGCTCTCACATACAATGCGGGACATATCCTGCTCTCACATACAATGCGGAACATATCCTGCTCTCACATACAATGCGGAACATATCCTGCTCTCACATACAATGCGGAACATATCCTGCTCTCACATACAATGCGGAACATATCCTGCTCTCACATACAATGCGGAACATATCCTGCTCTCACATACAATGCGGGACATATCCTGCTCTCACATACAATGCGGAACATATCCTGCTCTCACATACAATGCGGGACATATCCTGCTCTCACATACAATGCGGAACATATCCTGCTCTCACATACAATGCGGAACATATCCTGCTCTCACATACAATGCGGAACATATCCTGCTCTCACATACAATGCGGGACATATCCTGCTCTCACATACAATGCGGAACATATCCTGCTCTCACATACAATGCGGAACATATCCTGCTCTCACATACAATGCGGGACATATCCTGCTCTCACATACAATGCGGAACATATCCTGCTCTCACATACAATGCAGAACATATCCTGCTCTCACATACAATGTGGGACATATCCTGCTCTCACATACAATGCGGAACATATCCTGCTCTCACATACAATGCGGAACATATCCTGCTCTCACATACAATGCGGGACATATCCTGCTCTCACATACAATGCGGAACATATCCTGCTCTCACATACAATGCGGAACATATCCTGCTCTCACATACAATGCGGAACATATCCTGCTCTCACATACAATGCGGGACATACCCTGCTATCACATATGCAGAATTTTTTTCTATGAAGCTTTCTATGAAGTAATCATAACTTCATATTCACCAAAAACAGCTAAGAATCGTAGATAAGATACTAACCACTTGATCTTCGACCTGATTGCGTTGTGTAGCCAATCGTTTGTGCTCATCGTCGAGGAAGTCCTGTTCCTTCATTTTCTTGTTTTCCCAGGTTTGTCTCTCTTTATTGATGCTCTCCTGTAGGTTTCGAAGCTCCTCCAGTTGGTTGTGATGTAGAAGGTTCTTCTTCTCCTGGCCTCTATTATCGTTTGATTTTGCCATCGCGTTGGCTAGTTGGAACCTCAAGCTTTCCACTGACGTAATCTGTTCTGATGTTAGGTGCTGTGGGTGACAATGGGAGCATGGTCTCAAAAATAGATATAGTTAAATGTTCATAACTTATCATCCACGTCAAATGATTTTCTGAACCGGTATTTTATTCAAAATTTGATTTGAGACAAAAGGTACTGTTCCCAGAAACCTAACAGGAAGTAAATCATATAATTAACAATAATTTAAACATAAGTTGTCAATCCAGGGGATACTATAAAACAATTGGTTGTCACAAATTTAGCCATTACTGGCAAGGTTATTTCTCAATAACCAAAATTTCTTGATTACTTTCTGCCACAGAAATGACAGCGACATCGAGTGATATGACAATGGCTATATACTGCATGCCTAAAAAATGCACATGAAAACTATGTGATACAGTAATGCCCTAAATAATCAACTCCTTAACCACAGGAGAATTATGGGTAACTTTTCAGGATTTAGTCGGAAATATGGCTTGCTGCTATTCATAGGAAAGCTCTCACTGAGAGCTTTCCGATAAATGGCAAAAAGCCATATTTCCGACTAAATCTTGAAAAATTACCCATAATTCTGCTGTGGTTAACGAGTTGATTATTTAGGTCATTACTGTACTTCCTACAATTTAAAAGGGAATTTCAATGCTGCATTAGCATTCCTTCATACTCCAAACCCTCAGTGCAAAACTACCAAGAGAAATCAACAAGACTTGTGCTAATATTTCCAAAGAAATGAAAATGAAACTAACAACTCAGTAGTATAGCCAATATATAGAGGTTATCACCACTATGTGTATTCCTGAGATCCGTATTCAAATCGAGCTGCCTTCTCTGGGCTGCATATCATCGAGTCCCTCAGGACGAGATGATATGTAGCACAGAGAAGGGAGAATACCTATCTCGGGAAAACACAAAGTTTATCTTACAATTCACACATCAGACTATCATAAAAAATGTAGTATTTTATAAGAACTATGTCGTTGTTCATATATAGATAACGCACCGCACAGTTGACGTAGTGTTGCATCACCATCAGGACAGACATTATCAGCATTTAGTTTGTGGAATGCAAGGTTGTCTAGCTAAATGATGGATTAAATTATAAGAAATAACTCTTGCTTCGATTAAGGTTATGAGTTTTAACCCTTTACCCAACAGAAGGGCCCTGTGCCAATGCATTCTCTTATATATGCGAGTCGACCATAGGTCGCCTCGCATATATAAAAGAATGCATTGGCTTAACACATTATAAATTATAAAATTGTTAAAGATTGTAAGAATGCATTCTCTTATATATGCGAGGCGACCTATGGTCGACTCGCATATATAAGAGAATGCATTGGCACAGGGTATAACTGTAACTATCACAATGTGGTCAAGGAGCCGGTTCCAATGATATCCATATTTGTATGGTTCTATTGAGACAGACCGAAGATATTTTAGGCTGTTGAAGCTTTATTTGGCCGGTTTGTTGGGTAAAGGGTTAACAGAAATATTTGAAGACAAATTTACCAACTCACCACAATATTCTGCAGGTATTTGACTAGTTGTTCTATTGATATGAGCTGGTCTTCCATGCTCTCTGATGGACTGAACACCTGTCCCGATCCATGGTATGACACAGGTTCGTCACTGAAACTCTCGTCGGTCTGAGAATCTGTTAGTCTGTCCGAATCACTGCGGTCAGGCTCGTCACCTTTCAATGAGGGAGGCGTGGCCGACATTCTCGGAGCTCTAATGTCTCCCTGGAAGATATAGCAATTTTCATGAATAATAACTTATGAAGTGAAGTTAATTGACCCTTCTATAATAAATACTCATTTACGCTGATCAGTGTTTGTGCTGTCGGTGGCCAATGGCCACTTTTTTTCGAAAGTGGCCACAAAAAATTTCATTTGTCCAAACCTTTTTTTCACCACAAATGGAGACAGAAATTTAATTCAACAAGAGCTACGCTGGGCGTGCAATATACGCCCTCTCTTGGGTCGGCGGAAACTGGTAAAAAAGGGGCATAACTCTGGTAAAAATTGGCGGACGGAACTCAAATTTGATCTTGACCTGTGTTTTGGTGGGAGAAAGTAATATACCAAATTATCATTGAATCCGATAAGCTCTAGTAAAGTTATCATCCGGACAACAAATTTCAGGGATTTTCTAAGTCAAATTACGTCAAATAAGGGGCATAACTCCGGTGAAAATTGGCAGACGGAACCCAAATTCGAACTTGAGCTGTCTTTTCTCCTAATAAACCCACATACCAAATTTGATTGAAATCGGTTCACTCTAACTAAAGTTATCATCCGGACAACAAATTTCAGGGATTTTCTAAGTCAAATTACGTCAAAAAAGGGGCCATAACTCTCGCAAAAATTATCGGATTAAAACGAAATTCGATCTTGAGCTGTATTTCGATATATGTAATCCACAAAAAAACGGGTTTTGCGTATAAACATTCCAAAATCGAGTTATCATCCGGAAACCAAAAAACATAACAAAAACTGAATTTTCTGAGTCGAAAAAGGGGCATAACTCTGCCAAAAATGGTCGGACAGAACCCAAGTTCGATCTTGACCTGTGTTTTGGTGGGAGAAAGTAATATACCAAATTTGGATTCATTCCGATAAACTATACTAAAGTTATCATCCGGACAACAAATTTCAAGGATTTTCTAAGTCAAAAAACGTCAAATAAGGGGCATAACTCTGGTGAAAATTGGCGGGCGGAACCCAAATTCGAACTTGAACTTACTTTTCGGCTAATAAACCCACATACCAAATTTTATTAAATTTGGTTCACTCGAACTAAAGTTATCATCCGGACAACAGGTTAACGGACGCCCGCCCGGACGCCCGCCCGGCTCGACGGACGGACGGACGGACGGACAGACCAATACTATAATACGGCCTTTTTTTCAAAAGGGCGTATAAAAAGCGCTGTATAGATCGACGAAGTTAGGCGATGAAATATCACCAGTTTTTGACACGCTGGTTTCATACTTAGGATACATCATACGATGACAACCCAAATTTATTTTGTAAGGTGACGTTGACTGAATGGTGATGGTTGTACAGAGGGTATCACTTATTGTCAAAAACCTTAAACTCTACACTGGCTATATCACATTTTGTTGATTAAGTGGTCTGTGAGATGAAATACGTAAATGCATTGTCCTATAATTTGATGTACCTGCATTGGCATGTCAATTACGTAATGTGTGTGTAAACTGCCTCCTGTCTTATAACAACAAATGGGCTTCACACAATAAAGGTTATTAATACAACAATAGGTATTCAACACCTCACGATAATAAGCAACGAACTGTTTTATTTCGGCAAAATAGCGATGATAACTAACACAGCCCATTACTTGATTAGTTGGAAAACATGGTGTCAGCAACGCGACATAGAATCAGAGAGTCATATATTTAAAAACTATAATTTAGTCATCAATTGTGAGCCCAGAAAACGAGGATTTAATTTGGCCAATTTTTTATGTATTTGGCCACTAAAAATTTCATTTGCCCACTCTTTTGGCCAGAAGATTTTTCAGTCCAGCGCGAACACTGATGCTGATTATGGAGTAGTTCCCATAGAAAATGTTCAGATAATAAGTACAACAAAATAGGTCATTTGTTGAACTAATTATCGCAAAATGTCAAGAAGCTCCAGTCGTGAAAGGGTTAAAAGCATATAACTGAAAAAGGTGGATTAGAAAGTTACGGACAACTGGAAGTATAAGTCCTACATATATGAGCGACTGGGAATTTGAGTCATACCAGAACTGAGCTCTGTCGGAATGGATTAGAAAAATGGACCCTACATGAGCTGCATGAGAAACTGACCACCACACAAACTGTGTAGAAAACTAAGCCCAAAATGTATGGCATGAATGGCTTGGACCTATATGACTGAATTGATACCTACATAAATGACGGAGATATACATGAATGACTTGAGACCTACATGAATGACTTGAGACATACATGAATGACTTGAGACCTACATGAATTACTTGAGACCTACATGAAAGTCTTGAGACATACATGAATGACTTGAGACAAACATGAATGACTTGAGACCTACACGAGTGACTTGAGACCTACATGAATGGCATGAAAAATGAGCCCTTAATGACAGGTATAAAAGCAGAGCCCCGACACCAATTATATGAAACATTAAACACTACCTGAACTGCAGAGAAAAGTAACTGAAAATTCTCCAGAAAAAAACAATCCCTTGTTTAATCTATGACAGAAGGCAATGTATTGATGTGACACATCACAAACAAACCAGGAAACGATGACATATTGAACTGGAGTCTGTTATACTTGAACCCGACACACCAAGAAGGAAATTTATGCAGCTACGAATTCACCCACACCTGTTTATATACTAGAAAAACTTCATTTAATGAAACTGTAAATAGAAACTGGATATGAACAGTACTGTAATGCCCTAAATAATCAACTCCTTAACCACAGCAGAATTATGGGTAATTTTTCAGGATTTAGTCGGAAATATGGCTTGTTGCCAACCAGAAAGCTCTCACTGAGAGCTTTCCGATGAATGGCAACAAGCCATATTTCCGACTAAATCCTGAAAAATTACCCATAATTCATCTGTGGTTAAGGAGTCGATCATTTAGGGCATTACTGTACCAATGTGACCAAGGTTGATCAAGGTTAGTATCCAATCAATATTATCAGGGATTTAGCAACAAGGAAGCTGGCATCCCTTACTAATTAATAACCCTAAATCTCTAAAATCCAGAAATTTGAGGGTCTAACGAAGGGACCAGCCTAGAAGGCAACTTGGGAGACACCTTCTCCAAATTTTTGTCCCATGGAGAAATGAGTTCTCTGTCATATACAAGTATGCACATGTCACAACAGCATGTTTAAAGTATATTTACTGACTATAATGATCTGTTTACTCATTATAATGGTTTTATAAATTGGGTCTTGTATTTCATAATACTTGTTCGATAATAGAAGGCTGATGCTGGGTGTAAATTTAATTTCAGCCATTGTTACTTCTCCCTGATAACAGTCCACTTCTCCCTGATAACAGTCCACTTCTCCCTGATAACAGTCCACTTCTCCCTGATAACAGTATACTACTCCCTAATAACAAAACCGGGAGATATGACTTCTCCAAATTTAAATCTCTAGACTGGTCCCTGGACTCAAACCTGTCATCAAATATTATGTATTAATGCACAACACAAGGATATGTAGAGTATTAAAAATAGGGTCAATAAAGTTACCTTATCCGGAGTCCCAGCTTTTTCCGAGTCTCGTTGTAATCTCACAGAATGTTTGTGAGGCATACTCCGAGACACAAGCCTTTTCTTCATCATGGCTGCTGTAAAAGAAACAGAATCTTATCAAATAAGGTCCAATTAATCCTTTCTTTACAGTATTGCCCTAAATAATCGACTCCTTAACCACAGCAGAATTATGGGTAATTTTTCATGATTCAGTCGGAAATATGGATTGTTGCCATTCATCGGAAAGCTCACAGTTAAGGAGTCGATTATTTAGGGCATTACTGTACTCATTGAAAAGTAGTTCCTGTATGAAATGTTCAGATAATATGTTCAACAAACGAAAATAAAGCTTGTAATTTATAATTTTTGGGACATTCCATCAAAATAGGTTGAAAAATGCTTAAAATCAAGCCGGGATATAGTGTATCTGACATTTGCAGAATGAGGCCCCCCCCCCCAAAGGGTAAATTTAGTGACGCTATACCACAGCGGGCTCACATCACCAAAATCACCTGCTGTGCGGGATAGCATCACTAAATTCACCCTCTGGGGACCTCATACTGCAAACACTATATCCAAACTTGCTTAATATTCTGAAACACACACTCTATATACTATCACTAGACTTAAAGTAATGCCCTAAATAATCAATTCCTTAACCACAGCAGAATTATGGGTAACTTTTCAGGATTTAGTCGGAATTATGGCTTGTTGCCATTCATCGGAAAGCTCTCACTGAGAGCTTTCCAATGAATGGCACCAAGCCATATTTCGAACTAAATCCTGAAAAATTACGCATAATTCTGCTGTGGTTAAAGAGTCGATTACTTAGGGCATTACTGTACCAAAGACAAAGATATTGCTCAGATGATTTGAGCCCTTGCATGACTGAACTTCCTGAAATTTTGCGGAAACCCTGTGTCAATGCATTCTCTTATATATGTGAGTCTCCCATAGGGAGCTTTGCATATATATATAAGATTCATTTGCCTAACAATATATACCTTGACCTTGCAAGTCAGTGCATTCTCTTATATATGAGAGGCTTCCTATGGGAGACTCTTCTATATAAGAGAATACACTGGCACATGATCTTTAATGCTGCACCAGCACAGCTCCCGTCATGAAAGGGTTAACATTCCACACATCAGATGGTTGGTCTTTGTTGTTACCATTCCAGGAAACAGACAAGCAATGAACAACCTTTTTTGTTTCATGAGCAAAGGTTTTAGGTTAAAGGGAGGTAATTTTCAAGGCTGATGTGAACGATGTTCTATCGCTTAGTGGACACTTCTTGGTCACAGTGTTTCATATCTTAGCAGCATATAGTTTTTTGTCCGTGAATACCTTAAACTGTAAGAGGAGCTGATTACAAAAGTAAGATATTCAAAACTGGATTACCAAATGGGAGATAATGAAAGATAATTTCTCAAGACCTCCAAATGCTGAAAACAAGGGACAACACAAATATATATCAGGTGGCAGCTTTATCATAGCATGGTGAACAACCATGATATATATTTAGCTACTAATTTTTTTCATCTCCCGTTCACCCGGAAACTGGAGTATTCAATTCTATATTTCATTTGGCAGATTAACTGATCATCATGAATGTGCTGAGAAAATGCTAAAAATATGGTAACTTATGAAAATATTATGAATAAATACTTTCACTGAATCAAATTATACAATAATTAATCAGTTTCAATAGTGTTGTGGATCACACAATGCATCTGAGGCAATAGTTTTCCCTACAAGCTAACCAAATGAATTATGGAATAGTATCAATGCTTTAATGGCATAACAATAGCTTCTTAAAATTGAAAAAAAATACACTATTCAATGATAAACCTGTACAATATAATATTTTATCTAATGCAACAAAGGCTCTAGTTTGTCAGTAATGTTTACATTTTCAAATTATATGCAAACAAAGATATATTCAGAGCTCCAGTTCAATATTTTATTATCTATTTTACTTAGAAACAATGATTATTTCATATATTTTCAATATTTTAAAGAGACATCAATAGTAATTATTATTTTGTTAATTTTTCAATAAGAAAATTACAGTCTTTGGTATATATGTCTATTTGATATATCACATTTGGTTTTCACAATTTTTTTTAACAGAACAAAGCGGAAAAAAAAATATTTTGTTGTAACGGGAGGTTTGGAACCTGAAACAATCCAGGCTTTTACCAGGGTCTGGTTGATTCACTTTGTTGACAGCATATTATCACAATCAACCACATTGGATCATGTGATGGAGATGTGACCATCGGCACCACCTCGAGAGGAGGTACAGAACTGTGATGTAAATTCATCGGATGATTTTCAAGATGGCCACACCCATAAAATTAATGCTTTGATAACAGATTGTGGATAGTTTTTCGATGATATGAATTTTTTTTTTTTTTATTTAACATATTTCAATCAACCAAAAGGATTTCAAGCAAAATAAACTCAATTCCCACTATCAATATAATGATTTTTAACCAAATAAAGTATTGAAATTTATAAAAAATTAGAAAACAGGTCGAAGAAATTTCGCCTCGTGATAATTCACCCTAATTATGTGGCTATTTTGGAACACTATTCAACCAACTTTATTTATTTGTATTCATTATCAATATGGTGAACGATATAATGCATTCAATGTGGCAACAAATTAGTTAAATTTATTTAATTTGGAAAAATTCTTATTTTAAACCAGGAAGTGGATTCTGTTAACTATATTTGAACAAAGGAACACATGTGCTGTTCCACTAAAACTGCAGTTTTCGTTGATTCACCGGACAGTACTGTCACAAAATTGTCCCCTCCATAAAGTGAATCAAACGGGCCCCAGCAAGCCTGGGTTTAGTGTGCCTGTCATTTGCAGAATGAGGTCTCCAGAGGGGGAATTTAGTGACGTTATCCCGCATAGTGGGCTAGCATCACCAAATTCACCCTCTGGGGACGTCATTCTGCTTAGGCCTCATCTGCTATGGGAGACATACTCAGATTGAAGTTCCCAAATGGTGAATATTGTGATGTACACCATTGGGAACCCTGATTATGCAATGTGTCGTCAGCCAATTTGGGGATACAGAGAAACTAAACTGAAAAAGAAATAGAATCTATGTGAAGAAGTTTCTATAGAAATTTGATAATTAAGAAACTTTCCAGAGAAGATGAGACCTAAACAGAACGAGGTCCCCCAGAGGGTGAATTTATTGATGCTAGCCCACTATGCGGGATAGCGTCACTGAATTCACCCTATGGGGGCCTCACTCTGCAAATGACAGGCACATTAAACTCAGGCTCGGGCCCCAGGGATCTGTCCTATAAAACATTTTACACTAGTATGCCCTACTGCATGAATGTTGCAGGACAGTAATGCCCCAAATAATCGACCCCTTAACCACAGTAGAATTATTGGAAATTTTTCAGGATTTAGTCGGAAATATGGCTTGTTGCCATTCATCAGAAATCTTCCAGTGAGAGCTTTCCGATGAATGGCAACAAGCCATATTTCCGACTAAATCCTGAAAAATTACCCATAATTCTTCTGTGGTTAAGGAGTCAATTATTTAGGGCATTACTGTATGTACTTACTGTTCAGTAAAATACTGTGATTGCTCTCAAAGCCAGAGAATGTCTCGGCTCTCCGTGGGACAACACCAACAGGGCGAAAGAAAGCACTGACGCGCTCACCGGCACTGCTAGCGCTACGGCTAAGGGAAAGGTTACTGCTATGCATCATGGACAGTTGCGAAGCAATCATGGACACTAAAACGAGACCAATCATGGAAACACATACAATATCTGAAGCAAACTGAATGCGTAACTCAAAACTAATGCACATTCAAACCTATGACATCATTACACATTGTTTTGCTGACGTGCTAAAATCAAAGTAATAAATCATCAGTGGACTTCTAAATGATTGTATAAAAAAAAAAATTATTATTTTTTTTTTAAACCTATTTAAATCTTGATAAAATGATATTTTCTAGAACAAATAATATATAACAATAACTTCCATTAATATTTTTTCTAATTAAAGAAAAAAATTATTTTTATGGAATTATCAGGAATTATACTACATTTTAAAAGTAAAAATATTAACAATATGCCAAAATGGCACATAAACTATTTTAGAAGTCCATTGCTGACAAGTTCAAAAGACAAGTTCAAAAGATCAACAGAGATAGATTGATTTCAATATAAATTAGAACAGAAATTTATAAAGTATATCCTTATATCAGTAACCTCTAAATTTCAACAATTATTTCTTTTTGTATATGCATGCAAAGCCAGCTAATCTTAAAGAAAAAATAATTGCATTACGATAAAGGCATTTGTGATGAATCTGAAAGCTAAAAATATTACAGGTACACATCAACCAAAACTGGGGAGAACATGACAAAACGTGCTAACTTATGCTCCCATATTCATTGTTTAAATCAGCCAATTTTTGAGATTCTGATACTGTGAATGGCTTTAAATTCGTTGGTATCAATTTTCGTGGTTCAGCCATTTATGACTTTTTCGTGGGTTCGTAAATTCGTGGTTCTGCCGGTGCTAAATGTCACCTCCAAATCCCAAATAACAACAATCAAATCGAACTGATAGAAGTGTAGACACCTCGACGAGCCGTCGGTAATTGCGCATCCGCACCGCAGGCGTAATTAGCACGTCCCGTGTATAAGCTTTTGTTGCCGGCTATCGAGAATATTAACGACGGGATTGTATTACTTAACTTAAGCATACAAAAGCTAGATGAAAGTACTCGCTTTATTCTCAACACAATCAGTGTGAGACTGGGGATTATTTACCGAAGCCAACATCTATTAGTTTGCACCATATGAAATACAACCCCAAATGGTCAACTGCATAATGCAAATATGTCTCTCAAAGCTGGTTAAAAAGTGGTAAGATTGATTTTCATCCTCCTACAACTCCTGGATTACCTGATCCGAACCATAGTTCGTATCATGATTCTGCTCTACTTATGCAAGTAGCTAACGATTCTGTTGACAACAAACTCGGCTCCAATTCCTGTCAACAATCTCGAAAAAGAAAACATGGCGAGTATGTGATTAAACATTGTAATTAGACCGTAGCTACTCTTTCATTAATGTTCTCCCAGTTTGATAATGTTACCTCCCTAGGCTTTGATTTTACATTGGGACAATAGAGTTACCTCCCACGTGACATTTCTTATTTCTCAAAATCGATCTAGTTTCGAAGATTAATTTTTCGTGGGGTTTTTAATTTCGTGGTTAGCAGCAACCACGAAAATCACGAAAATTGGACCCCCACGAATAAATGTACTTTTACAGTAGTTTAATAATCATCATCTGTTCAGAGCAGTGCATATATATTTTTAGTCAAAGTATCCCTCAACATAAAGCAGCTAATGAATTGGTAGAGATAAATACTGCTTATTCAATATACCCTTCTATAGCAGACTTTACGTCCAGATCCAGTGGCGGGATTTTTCATCAATTTTAATCAACTTTATCATACTTTATGCTAGCCCGCTGTGCGGGATAATCCCGCATCTCTAAATTCACACTCTGGGGACCTCGTTCCTCAAGTGTCAGACACACTATTCCAAGGCTAGGCTGCATGGTGATTGAATATACAGTAATGCTCTAAGTAATCGACTTCTTAACCACAGCAGAATTATGGGTAACTTTTTCAGGATTTAGTCGGAAATATGGCTTGTTGCCATTCATCGGAAAGCTCTCGGGGAGAGCTTTCCGATGAATGGCAACAAGCCATATTTCCAACTAAATCCTGAAAAGTTACCCATAATTCTGCTGTGGTTAAGAAGTCGATTACTTAGAGCATTACTGTAGTATTTGAGTCAGGACAAGAACAAGCTATGACAATCTTTTCATGTTCTCTCGGTTTGTGATTGGTTGATGCCTGTAAAACTTTTAACACTCAAACTACCACGAGCCCTTCAATAGGCTTCACATATAAGATACCAAAATATATAATATATATAAATATACAAAACCAGTCTTCAACATCAAGAGAAAGAAAGACAATCAGGAACTATTTTTTATAACTACTGAAATACAGAATCAGTTACGAGAACAGACATATTTTCCAAATAGGACTTGACGAAGCTCGATGACATACAATATGAGGGTGGGATCACAGATAACGATAGACAGCATGCTTTTTACTCACCTTCTTGGATCGCTTCCTGTAGCAAGTCGGACGAGTCTGTTTCCTCCTCGATAATTCCAGGACGAGCCTATAAATAGTATATGTTTATCATGAATTCAAGACGAAACGTATTTCTAAATATTTATATTTTGATGTGGGTGTGAAGTATGGACGGTTCAAGATCTGCTCACAATTGTGAGTAGCTGCGTTGAGTTACCAGTATATATATATCTTGATTGTATGTAAGATACATGTGTATTTATGTTGACGTTCCCTACTGCGCATCGATATACTTTGGCGCTTTTGTATAAATGTATATGTTTGCATGTTCCATGTCAATTCAAGGCTAGCAAATAAATAAACTGAAACTCACCAAGCCTGATTATAGCGTGTCTGTCATTTGCAGAATGAGGTCCCCAGAGGGTGAACTTAGTGATATTATCATGCATAGCGGGGCTAGCATCACTAAATTCACCCTCTGGGGACCTCATTCTGCTTATTCCTCACCTTCTCTGGAGAGATTCTTTATTATTAAATTTCTATAGAAACTTAGGTTCTTCTTAGAAACTCAGATTTCTTTTTTAGTTTAGTTTCTTTATATCCCCAAATTGGCAGACGACACATCGCATAATCGTGGTTCCCAATGGATGTACATCACAATATTCACCACTTGGGAACTTCAAACTGAGCCTATGTCTCCCATAGCAGATGAGGTCATGCAGAATGACGTCCCCAGAGGGTGAATTTAGTGATGCTAGCCCACTGTGCGGGATAGCGTCACTAAATTCACCCTCTGTGGACCTCATTCTGCAAATGACAGGCACACTAAACTCAGACTTGAAACTCAGCATTCCATTATATACTCTTATAATTGAGTGGGAGATTCCTCTTATGATATAAAGGGTTACAATGATTGCGATCGTGGTGAACTAAATCTAACTATGGCAATTTGATTTGCAATAACAATGGCTTCTGTCTGTGAACAATTTTATGTTTCTACCTGAGGTCGGGCTTCTGGGTTATCATTGTACAAATTGACAAGCTCGACCATCAGACGGGATTTCGCCACACAACACTGCTTGATTTCACTATCCTTGGCATGTAGTTGTTCTGAAATAAATGGAGATGAAAATTTTATATGCATTACCAAAAGCATTTATTTTACATTGAGATAATACGTCTGAATATGAAGTGCCAAATGATGGATAACAACCTTTAACCCTTTGAGTGCCAGGTCGATTTTTGTATCAACCCATATACCCTGTGCCAATGCATTCTCTTATATATGCGAGTCGACCATAGGTCGCCTCACATATATAAGAGAATGCATTGGCCTAACAATTTTTTTGTTTTTACAATTTTTTACAATTTTAATAATTTATTCTTATATTCTTTAACAGACTTATTTTGTAGGTTTAGGGCCGATGAGATCGGCCCCTGGCACTCAAAGGGTTAAAACACACAATCATGATGATCAATTCAGGCATAAATTTGACTCAGCAAAAAGTTTTATTTTTGTGATGAACAACCACAATGAAAAACACACTTTCTAGCAATTTATAATATAATCAAACATATGACCAAAACAATGGTCAAGAGTATTTGGAATTATTTTTTAATTATTTACACATTTAACCCTGTCTATACTAAATACTCAATGATGAGTTGTCCCCTTAGGATATGTTCAGATAATAAGTTCAATAAAAGACTGTTGAACTTATTATCTAAACATTTCCCACCAATGAATATGAATCCTTCTGCAATTGTATTATCTTTTCGTCTGTCTGTCGTCTGCTTTTATTACCGGAACACCCTTCCAAATGAAAAGATGGATTGTTCCAATGTATACTTTTATAACTGAATGGGTCGAATCCATTCAGTATAGAAAGGTTTAAAGTCTTTTGAGATATTTAAAAGGGGATAATCATATAAACTGGTAACATACAGTAATGCTCTAAATAATCAACTCCTTAACCACAGCAGAATTATGGGTAACTTTTCAGGATTTAGTCAGAAATATGGCTTGTTGCCATTCATCGGAAAGCTCTCACTGAGAGCTTTCCGATGAATGGTAACAAGCCATATTTCCGACTAAATCTTGAAAAATTACCCATAATTCTGCTGTGGTTAAGGAGTCGATTATTTAGGGCATTACTGTATGATCAGTTTAGAACTGCTATTATAAATGTATGGTGGAGAGAATATTGTAGCATGAAAAACAGTAGTTACCTATTATTGTTTTCACTTTCAGTTGTCTTTCTTCTTCTTTCTTTATCTCTAGTTCTGTTCTAATTGTGGCATCAGGGTCTGGAAAAAATTAAAAGAGATAAATATATATCAAATAAGTTTCTCCAATAAGCAACAAAGTTTGTCAATAATGCAGTCAGACTTTTCGTGGAGAATGACAAAAATTTATGCTTTAATGCAGCATTTGACTATCAGTATTTGCATGAGATAAACTGCCCACTTGATTCAAAAGATGGCATTAATAAAGTTGGAATCGAAAAAATAATAATGTTGTTAGAGCGTAATTCTAGCATAAACAAACTTCAATTAGTCTGTTGAATCGATAGATTTCGGCATGACCTAATTATGGTCACCAGGGAATGGACCATATCACATGGTAAGGAGGTCAATTAACCCTTCCATAGCTGAGAGCTTTCCGATGAATGTCAACAAGCCATATTTCCGACTAAATCCTGAAAAATTACCCCATAATTCTGCTGTGATTAAAGAGTCGATTATTTAGGGCATTACTGTATGTGTATAATGAAGAGCACTTTTTACATTTATATTGAACAGATACAGCTTGTGTGAACCTTCAAATTATTATGTATACATAATTTGGAACTGAAGATATCGTAACACACCAATGCAGAATATTTCCAACTGAACTCATCAATAAATCAACAATTACTAGGTACTGATGCTCCAAACTACAATAGGCATTTAACCTTTTCTATGCTAAATGGACTCTACCACTCAGTCATATAAGTATATATTGGAACGCTCTATTATTCATTTGGAGGGGTGTACAGAAAATTGATCAGACAGCCGAAAAAACAATAGTGCAGAAGGGTTCGTATTGATTGGTGGGATATGTTCAGATAAAAAGTTCAACAAACGATGATCGTTTGTTGACCTTATTATCTGAAATTTCCAAAAGGGAACTACAGTAATGCCCTAAATAATCGACTCCTTAACCACAGCAGAATTATGGATAACTTTTCATGATTTAGTCGGAAATATGGCTTGTTGCCATTCATCGGAAAGCTCTCAGTGAGAATTATGGATAACTTTTCAGGATTTAGTCGGAAATATGGCTTGTTGCCATTCATCGGAAAACTTTCATTGAGAGCTTTCCGATGAATGGCAACAAGCCATATTTCCGACTAAATCCTGAAAAGTTACCCATAATTCTGCTGTGGTGAAGGAGTCAATTATTTAGGGCATTACTGTACGTATCAATGAGTATTTAGTACAGAAAGGGTTAATTTCTGCAAGTCAATTTAAACATCTTTGGCACTATTTGTGTTCTATTTGAACATGTTGGGGGAGGGGTGTGAATGTAAGCATACCTGTATCAGAGCAGCATTCGACTGATGATCGTATGACATTGATTAGCTTGCTTCTGTCGCTCGCTCTGTGACACACTAGTTCATACATTTCTGGCTCCTGTACGTTTTGACTTATCAGGTAGAGCCCTTTACTGTCCTTAGTATCTCCCTTCTCCCTGACCAGCAGTTTGAAGAGCGGAACAACACTGGGCTGAAATGGGAAAACGTGGGCTGTCATGTTATATCTATGTTAGAACAACACTGGGCTGAAATGGGAAAATGTGGGCTGTCATGTTATATCTATGTTAGAACAACACTGGGCTGAAATGGAAAAATGTGGGCTGTCATGTTATATCTATGTTAGAACAACGCTGTGCTGAAATGAAAAAATGTGGGCTGTTATGTTATTACTATGTTAGAATAACACAGGCTGTGAATAGAAGAACACCATACACATGGCCTGTAATGAGGTAATTTTTGTTCAAAGCTCTGTAAAACAATTGTAAAATATAAGATATTGTTTTCAAAGTGTATTATCGGGAAATCAGTGTCTTTGTTCAAAAGTTATTGGAGTATTTGCGTGTGATATTGGAATATTTAAGACAATTTATCAGACTTTATCGGAATAATCACTTGACGACCTGACATTTAATTGAGAAAAATTCAGAATCTTGATAGGAGTTGAGATGATGACTAGGTATTACCTTTCCATCTTGACTAAAGAAGGTGTATTTTTGGTTCGTATCATGATAGAAGAAAAGAAGATCATTCAATATCACAGCTTGGCATTCTGAAATAGAAATCACTGTTAAATCAGAGCATTTCAGGTATAAATAGAAATCAGTGTTAAATCAGAGAATTTCAGGTACAAATAGAAATCAGTGTTAAATCAGGACAGAGCATTTCATGTAACACTAGAAATCAGTGTTACATTAGGATAGGGCATTCATTAATTAATAGCTTCTTAATATCAACATCATCATCGAGGAAATATTCAGTTTGTTAAATCATGTAGCCTACAGGAGATATATGAAACTTTATGAAGATAATATAGTACTTCATAAATATCATTAACTAGGAATACAATTCAATGTTCGAAACATCCGTGAATTGGTTTAGAAATAAACTAAGATGTAGGAAATACATATTCTTATATATGTCAAATACAAAGTAATATTCTGGTGTAGTGCGAAGCTTAACCCTTTACCCAACAAAACGGCCAAAACAAGCTTCAACAGCCTAAAATATCTTTGGTCCGTCTCAATAGAACCATACAAATATGGATATCATTGGAACCGGCTCCTTGACCACATTGTGATAGTTACAGTTATGCCCTGTGCCAATGCATTCTCTTATATATGCGAGTCGACCATAGGTCGCCTCGCATATATAAGAGAATGCATTGGCCTAAAAAAAATCTTTTTTTAACACTTTTTACCATTTTTTCTTACATTCTTTAACAATTTTATAATTTTTAATGTGTTAAGCCAATGCATTCTCTTATATATGCGAGGCGACCTATGGTCGACTCGCATATATAAGAGAATGCATTGGCACAGGGCCCTTCTGTTGGGTAAAGGGTTAAGCTACTGCATCATAAACTCCTTGTGAGATTGCTTAGAATGGATATCAAATGTAAGAATGGTGTCAATGGATGAGAACTAGAGAACAATTCATGTTAATGACTCATACCTGTTAGTTTGCCTCGGGCATTCCTCCAACTGAGGCCACACTCAAATATTAGCTTTCGATCTTTGGCAAGTAAATCACATTTCTGAAATGAAATCAAAATCAGGTTGATTAATTGATATTTGAAGCATCAAAATGATTGCAAATATCCACACAAATTTCATACCAACCTATGTTCCAAACAAAGATCTGAAACAATGAATGCTGTCTGCTGAAAGGCCCATTTAATTTTCTAGTCACCGATTATTTTTTTTATAGTGCCTTGATATACAATTTTAATAACAATTTATGATATAAAATATGATTAAAATACTAATCACCATTTGGAACATTTCAGAAGGTGCCCATAGAGTAATAAAAAAATAGCTGAAATCATGCAAACATTTCCCCCGTTTCCTCCCAGAATGCAACAGAATTCCACTCCATAGAAAACATTGTCTAAAATACGCTCAATTGTAAATATTTATGTCTCAATTCAGGATGCAACAATCGGCAATAAACTAACGAAAACAATTTTGCCATTGGTAGTCGCAAAATTTTAATTAATATATGACAATGACGGTGTGTGTTGTCAATTTGGATAAAATATTTGTAAAAATAACTGCTTTGTATCTTTATTTCTATTTGATCACCAACCCGAGTGTTTCACATCAGTTTAAAACAAAGAGAAAGCAGTGGAGAAAGCAGTGAAGTTGCATGTTATTCAGTTTCCTGAAATTTTGCAAAAACCCTTTGCCTATGCATTCTCTTATATATGCGAGTCTCCCAGAGACTCGTTTTTATAAGAGCAAGCACTGGAAAAGGGTTTTTAATGCTGCACCAGCGCAGCTCCCATCAAGAAAGGGTAAATCCATGACTGGCTAGCTAAGCAGGTGATTGAGACTGACCTTGAACTTTTTGCCCCTGTAGGTCGTGGGTCGGGAGTCCATCTTTAATTCCAACTCCACCAGTCGCTGATATTTCTCAAAGGCATCCACTGTTGCATCAATTTTCGATAGCACTTCTTTAGATAAATGTATTGCCTTTTCTAAATGAGCGATCTCTGCTGGATCTGAAAGATACAATAGAGAAGTTCAGCCACACGTCCATATAAAATGTAACATGTGTTGCGAACCTAACTTGCATGACCACTGGGACTACATGCACACAGTAGTTCTGAGATTTTTTGTATCTAAAATGTATCTTGTAGCAATGAGCAATAAGCCACTCTAATAGCTGATCAGAAATATACCTATATAAAAGCCAAGTGTTTGTTGGTGCATGTCTGTTTGTAACTCGGTCACGATTTTTGCGCGTCTAAAAATATATCATTCTTATGTCCAACTGTGGAACATCTTAGAAAACCACATGCAAAATTTCAGGCGTTAAAAATATAATGCGTTTCTCTGAAGACAAATATGTTTTCAGCGCCGTCCGTTATTAGAAAATACCAAAGCCAAATTCCGGACAAACAAAACGCACTGTTTGCACTACTTTCTTTATATTGTTATCAACAGCAGTGCAAACAGTGCGTTGATTTTGTCCGGAATTTGGCTTTGGTATTTTCTAATAACGGACGCCGCTGAAAACATATTTGTCTTCAGAGAAACGCATTATATTATAAACGGCTGAAATTTTGCATGTGGTATTTTAAGATATGCTGCAGTCAGACATAAAAATGACAATTTTAAGATGCGCAAAAATAGTGAGAGAGTTACAAACATATCAATATTTTCCTGCATGTCATGTATGTCACCCGTTACTTGCGCCGGGCAATCCCCTAGTTTTTAATAAGCAGAGAACGCTATGAAGCCAATATCAGAATCCGATTTCCGTGCATGGAAAAGTTTTATTTTGATTAAGGCAAATTTAATGTATCAATGATCGCAATTTGGATACCTCGCCACACTATCTGACCATGTTTACATGTTCGTTTAAATTTTTGGTTTGATAATTTTGATCTGAACAAGTCGCTTTGGTAAGCAAGCCTGCAAATAGGGTGTCTGTCATTTGCAGAATGAGGCCCCCAGAGGGTGAATTTCGTGATGCTATCCCACTCAGTGGGCTAGCATCACCAAATTCACCCTCTGGGGACCTCATTCTGCTTAGGATCATCTTCTGGGAAGTATCTGTAGTCTCAAATTAACTTTTTCTAGTTACTTTTTCCCATCTATATCCCCTAATTTGCAGAAGATAAAAGCATAATCAAGGTGACTAATGGGTGAACATCAACAACTTCAACTCGGGAACTTCAATCTGATCCTAGATCTCCCATGGCAGTTGAGGCCTAAGCGGAATGAGGTCCCCAGAGGGTGAATTTAGTGATGCTAGCCTGCCGTGCAGGATAGCGTCACTAAATTCACCCTCTGGGAACCTCATTCTGCAAATGACAGACACACTGTTTGCAGGCTTGCTGGTAAGTCAATAGGTACAAGAAAATGCCTATAAAAGTGTGAATGAGGTCTCGCTACTCACCTTTCGAATATTTGTGTATATTCTCCAGAAGAACGGGATACTTTGTGCCACGCTGTGTAACTAATAAATTGAAATCTGGAATTTCATTCTTCTTACACAGCGGATGGTTCTTGTATTTCTGTAAAATACATAATATTCACATATAGAGACAAATGACAAAGTGACCATGCTACCTTCTCTAAAACATTTGAATTATTCCTCTTTGAAATCCGACAGTACCTATTTATATAATTCTGGTTGTTTATATGTTTATAGAAAATAAATTGTGTGGAATGTAAAATGCTTAAAGATGCATAATCTGAATTAATGCTCCCAAATTACTATTTCTTTGGCTTTGGGGGTAACAAATATTTAATTTAAGTCGAGGAACCCACCCATCAAAGCTGAGAGTGATCAGATATCAATTTTTATAATTTGTTATTTCCAGAGATATGTAATTTTTGACGGCCTGGCAAATATTCGTCAAGCCAACAGTCTCGGACAAAATTGCGAATGAAGATGGATAACTCTAAAATCATGTGGCTTTTGGGTGTTAGATACTTGACAATCTGGCAAAAAAAAATTGAACAAAATGTTGATAAATAACATGTTTTGGGCAATTTTATACAAAAGTTAACAGCGGAAGGCATTATTTATGGGCAATTAATCGATTCTGATAACTGAAGCAGCATTTCAAAAAATGTTGTTGGTGTTTGAATCTGATGATATGGGGACCATCAAATCAGATTGAGTACCTTTTAATTTTCGATTTGTTTAATGTTACAATTCAGAACCACATAAAATTTTAGAACCCCATTTGAACCCCTTTGATACTAGTCAACAATTAGGCCAGATAAAAATAATAGTATGTTTCTAAGGGATTTTTTTCAAAATGTAAGATGTGGGAGGCAGATCTTTTCTTGTTTTCCCTGGCCAGTTTAAGGAGGGTGTCTAGTGAATACTCAATTGGGATTTTATTGTTTATCCCCGAAGCTAATTTGGCAAGTGCCAGTGGTTTTGGGTGTCACTGATATATTGAAAAAATCCATATTGTACTATTTAATACATATTTGATGCTCGAGTTTTTGATTCTGTGACTTTAAAAGCGTCCATTTCTCTGTATCTTCATGATCTTGTTCATCTGACATGAAGTAATTTTCCATTATTTGGACTCTTCAAATTATCGTCAAATCTTGACATTATATATCACGACTCAAAACGCCAGCCATCTTGGCCATTTTGCGACTGGAAGATGGCAAATTTATTTTTCTTTGGTGAATGTACAACAACTTTTGTGGTAGAGTCATCCATCCAATGATTTAGGATGGGCCTTCATGGGCAGTATTTATATAGATATTTATTTATGGAAGGTCATAAAAATGTTCGAGCCGCACATTTTTAAATGACGCGGTGATCCATGAGAAACAATCTATTTTGTTTATCTGGCCCTTGTATATATTACATACCTTGAGAAGGTTGGCAAACTTCCTCTCAGTTAATAAGTTTTTATAAAGCTGTGAAGATTCTTTCTGGCCCTTACAGAAGTCTCCGTAAGCCAACTTCATAGCTTCGGCTGAGTCTCCAGAGAACTGAAGTGGAAAATTAGTGTCTACAACGTTCTAAAGACAGACATGATAAATGATTTATGATAACATTTAATACAAAATGATGACAATATGACTGGGTAAATTTCAAATTTTTCATTTTCTTTTTTAATACAAAGCTCACGTTAAATGTGAAAGTATAAATTTATACCACTTTACCAGTCTTTATTCCAAAATGAATATAAAAGCATTAATAAGGATTAAGCCCACCATGTTCTTTTAAATACTTTTTTACCAATGATTTTTTTCTGTCGTCCTTTTACATGTGCACATAAAGCAATATGACATAGTTGTAAGATTGGGTTCTGCGAATATTCAAAATTATATTCGATTCGAATCTGAGTATTCAATTCATATTTGGATTCAACAATCAGCTGCGAATATCTATCGAATATTTCCAGGCGAAAGACATTGTTCTGCAAGGAGCACACATTCGTGACATTACTGTAGAGATGTAAACACTCCCTCAAAATGAAAGTAGTTCGTATTGAGGGTCCCATTCAGCTTGCTGACCAATCTCCGTGTTAGGAAGTAGTGACAGATCATATTTTGATTATAAATAGTTAAATACACATCAAAATGACCCATGAAATGGAACGTATTTCCGAGATTGCTGATAATAATTTGCAAAACTCCACATTCGAATTCAGTATAGTAGTCTTCATCGGGATCTTTCTAAGCTTGTTGATCAGACTTGAAGACATTTGGTGACATATAGGAGACAAACAGAATAGTAGTAATCATGACTAACCTGGCTAACTAAAACTAAGCCGATTTCCTCGATGCTGTTGTCTTGTCGCTTTCTCTGCAGAGCTTGCAAATTACCAAGGAATGTGAAGTGAATGTCTATGAGATCGTCTAGATTAGGAAAAAGCCGGTCCACGATATCTTGTGACATGCCGAGCTCTTCCAAAATCCCATTGGCGAATAGCTAGAAAGGTCAGAAGAAGAATAGGTCTCCTATTAGTTCATCAGTGTATAGTTAATCATACTGGGATTAGAAGTTTATAGACTATTGAGAGACCAAAAAATACCAAACAAACAACTTTCTAAACACTAAAACTATAACACTCAACTTAAAATACAATCAAATGCAAAACTATTTGAACATTAAGACATGTATTTTTGCTTCTGGGAATGTTAATAATAACATGGCTTTTGGTTATCACGATCACCTCACATCTTCATTATTATCTTTTCAATACTGTGAATGGGTTTGATTTTGTTGACATTAATTTTCCTGGTTACTTATAAAAAAGGCCATTTCGTGGGGCCGTGAATTCCTGGATCTAGGTATCATATTTATCCACATTGTCATATTCAACAATATAACCGGTTTATGACATCGTTGACAGTCACTCTTGAGAAATTGGACCTCCAGGTATTTCAGTGCAGAAAGGGCAACACACAATCATTGCACTGTCTTAATTTCACACAATGTTGAGGTAGTTATTTATTGTTTTATGTAACCTGCTCATGGTAAACCATTAGCCCTTATCAAAAGATCAATTCATTGGCCATTGTTTATAGAAACTATTATAGAATGGTTCACATGATGTAGTATATGAACACTGACAAACGATTGTACTGGTATTTTTAATAAATTGATTACATTTCATCTCATCTTCCGTGTTTTCTCAACTCATTTTATGACATGCTGAAAACAGACATACCCTCTGTATACAATGCCGATCTTCATTTTTATCTCGCACATTGTATATTGAAATTTACTCTACCAACTCTGAGTAAATTATTTCGTTGGATGTTTATTTAATGTTTGGGCCAAACCACAAAATCATCAAATAATAGACCCCCACAAATTAAAAGGATTTTACAGTACTCTTAATTCACTAATAATTTTAAATTGTTCAATCTACCAACATATGATGCAATACAGCTATTTGATGTAGTGTATTCATTTCAAAGTAATGGGGGCAAGCCTTGAAATAGGGTGTCTGTCATTTGCAGAATGAGGTCCCCAGAGGGTGAATTTGGTGATGCTAGCCCGCTTCTGATCTGGAGACTATTTATCTATTTATGGGTACACATAAAAATTATGATTATCAAGATAAACATTGTGCAGTTATCTCAGTAGTCCTTGGCATTCAACAATGAATTTTGCTGTCTGCAGACTTCCACTGTGAGACATAAAGGCAATGTCTCCTGAAATGTCTCTGCTGTGCGGAGTAGCAACACTAAATTCACCCTCTGGAGACCTCATTCTGCAAATGACAGACACACTATTTCAAGGCTTGAATGGGGGGAAAATCATATAGTTTACCTTTTGCATGACTCTGAGAGTCATACAGTGATTCCTTTCAGTTTGTATCAGTTCTGAAAAATAAAAATAGCCATTTAGCAATAAAATAAACTGTAAGGTCCGGTAATTGTTTAAGTATACAGGTAAAATATACGTTCATAAACAAAGATCTAATTTATTCACAAACCAGCCCGCTTCTGATCTGGAGAATATTTATCTATTTATGGGTACACATAAAAATGATGATTATCAAGATAAACATTGTGCAGCTATCTCAGTAGTCCTTGGGATTCATCAATGAATTTTGCTGTCTGCAGACTTCCACTGTGAGACATAAAGGCAATGTCTCCTGAAATTTGTTTCAATTTTGCACAAAACATAGGCAGGCTCTGACATTTGCCTGAGATAAGAAATAGCTGACAAAATTTCTTTTTGACTTGGCTTAGCTGATAGCCGACGTTATTTGACAGGGCTGTACAGCTCAACTCAATTTGCTGCATATAACATGTCTGATATAACCCACTTTCAATCGATTTTATTTACAGTTATAAAAACTTACCCCAAATACAGTCCTGCCTTTTGACTTCTTTCTGAGGGAATTTCTTCAATACCTATATTAACAGAGATATGGAAATTACACCGTGCACATAAATAGTGAATGTATAACTAAAACAGAACTTTAACTCTTTAACATATCGTGACTTGATTTGACGTGTCTATTGAATACCTGTGATGTTGCCCCGGCGAACACCAATGGATAATGTCAAATTGCCAGTTAATGAACATTTAATATCAAACTTTCTATAATTTTTATGACTGAATTGTTCATTTGAAGCAGAAATAAATTGATTTACTATAGAAACATGTCTTAAAATATGATGTGGCATTGGAGTGATGGACAAGGCATCAGATCTTGAGTAAATATCACGTTTGTTTATAATATCACCAAAATATCCAATTTATCGAAACAGTTTAGTATCAAACCAGGTGAAAATCCACGTATAAAATTAACAAAGACGTTCAATGCTATAAAAATTTTCAAAATTGTTCCACTATGCACTTCTCAACAATTTCCTCCCAAATGAGTTTTGTTTGTGGAAATTGTGGTTGCAGGCGACTGATTTAAAATTTTGATCTGATTTTTTAAATTAAAACATTTGGGAATTTATAAACATGTTAAATCACATCACCAGATGTTCAGCAACATAAGGTGTTAAGTGTTGGTTAATGAATGAAATATCACAAGCAGATATTTACAATTTACTTCAGTTATGCAAAATATTATAACCATATTGATATTGTACTTTCATGGATAAATAGTTGAGTAGTCCAAAGTATGTGTGATCCAATCCGACTCGAAAACTTCTGTTACATGTACTTCTAAATAATTGAGCAAACATTAAACATATCTTGTGGACTTACTTCAGTGAATAAAACCGATGAGTTAGTATCCAAACAATATCTTCACTAGAATAATGTAACAATGAAACAAAGATTATCAAAAATACCAACCAAAGCATAGACTGTACCATTTCAAAGAACACAATGGTTGAACTACGTACAAATGTAAATATTTACTGCTAGCTGATGTGGCCGACTTCGTCCGGGCTATTTAGGGATTTCTTTTCCAGAAAGATGCCTATAAGAGCGAGGTCAAGATCAATGACACGGTCGCACGTGAAATTGGATCCGCCCATATTGTGCCCAGGATAAAAGTAGACCTACATACCAAATTTGAGTCGGATCGGTCAAGGTCCAGAAACATGCCTATATGAGCATATATGGTCAAGGTCAAGATCATGGACATGGTCTCACATGAAATTGGACCTGCCCATATTGTTCCCGGGATCAACGTAAGCCTACATACCAAATTTGAGTCAGATCGGTCAAGCAATTTTCGAGTCTGTAACACACATACACACATACATAAATACAGACAGAAGTTCCAAAATATATAATAGACTTTATTTGAGAGAAATTATTGGGTGATAACAGACAGATATGATTCCACCGACAAGTCACTGCATGTAATTTTGTTTATAACAATAACACAGTTTTCTGCCTATTTTGATATCTAAATTATGAAATTAACTTATTTTGGCATGATTATTGTTATTCTGTTCTTAACCCCTTGAGTGCCACGGGCCGATCTCATCGGCCCTAATTTACGGTGTGTAAAATCGGCCCTAAAAAATTTTGTGTTGAATTTTTTTTGGGTATGCTTAAGCATGCTATAGCGAATTTAAAAACATACTGGATAAAACCTTAGGGGCATGTTATAACTCAAAACTATCACAAAGTATTCATAGTAATAATTTTGATGTCCATGAAAAATGTAAGATTCCCTGGCACTAAACCTACAAAATAAGTCTGTTAAAGAATATAAGAAATAATCATTAAAATTGTAAAAAATTGTAAAAAGTAATAACAAGTGATGAAAAAATGTTAGGCCAATGCATTCTCTTATATATGTGAGGCGACCTATGGTCGACTCGCATATATAAGAGAATGCATTGGCACAGGGTATATGGGTTGATACAAAAATCGACCTGGCACTCAAAGGGTTAACACCTCAGCAGAGTGTTTCACATCACTTTAATACTACATAGTCAGAAGAATTATCTCTCTAATTGAAATACCTTTTTGTCAACAGTTTCGTGCCATGTGTCACCTTGAACGATCAGCTCTGACTCAATTAGTTCAGTGTCAATGTCAGAGATGTCTGAAAAGCAAGACAAGGGTTTTATAAGCTAATACTATAAGATCAGGCATTTAAATCGGGGTACGAATAACCAAGACATTTATAATAAGCAAGATCAATGAGTGGCTACAGTAATGCTCTAATTAATCGACCTCTCCCCGAGAGCTTTCCGATGAATGGCAACAAGCCATATTTCCGACTAAATCCTGAAAAGTTACCCATAATTCTGCTTTGGTTAAGAGGTCGATTAATTAGAGCATTACTGTACCTTATTGGATCCATCCAGCCCCTATTCTGTCGTTTAAGTGCTACAGGTCAAAGTTCTGGAGTAGCATTCCATATATGGAGTTTTGAATATTCATGGTAGCGACTCAGTGATCTTTCTTTCAGAAAAAGATTGTCTATTTCTTCCTATAACAATTTTATATATTTTCTGGGTATAACATAATAAATATGAATTGAAGAGCCCTGTCTGGTAACACTTCTATCAATTAATATTTATTTGATTTCAAATGCTCTGGTATAATATACATACATGTACAATAAATTTGGGACATTTTACGGCTCACGTTTGTTCAGTGCATAGCATGCGGGATAACTCTATCTAAAAATAGTAACGAAAAATTGTCCCAGTTGATGACTAAGAAGGATTATATAAGAAAATATTGATATAAAATCAATATGAATTGATGGAAGTGTTTCTGGACAGGTGTTTTTGACTCATATTAATTACGTTATACCCCAGACAATATATAAAATGTGACAGGAAGAGATGGATGAACTTTAACACAGTAAGAACATATAACATGTTTCATAATCATACTCACTACATAGAGTAATGCCATAAATAATCGACTCCTTAACCACAGCAGAATTATGGGTAATTTTTCAGGATTTAGTCGGAAATATGGCTTGTTGCCATTCATCGGAAATCTCTCAGTGAAGAGCTTTCTGATGAATGGCAACAAGCCATATTTCCGACTAAATGCTGAAAAATTACCCTTAATTATGCTCTGGTTAAGGAGTCGATTATTTAGGGCACTACTGTAGCTACAAAGTTATGTCCGGTTAATTATCAGTTGCTTACTGGCAGACCTAAAAATATGGTTCTGAACATTTGCAGAAATGTGCAGGGTTAGCGTCACTAAACTCACCCACTGGGGGACCTCATTCTGAAAATGTCCAGCACCATATTGTAAAGCTTGCTTACTAGTAGTTGCTAACATTTGCATGCAGTGGTGTGATTTAGCACTGAAATTATCCCTCTGTGCTAAATTTTCTACACCAATAAAACCGAAACTGAGTGATATAATTCCTGAAATTGAAGTAAAGCACCTCCCTTCCAAAAGAACTGACCAATGAATGGACACTTACATTTCTCTTCCTCCATTGATAGTGATTCAACTGACACCGATGCTTCTTTACTCAGACTGAAAGATAAAATAAAATCACATTTTGCAATCACGCTGATTGGTAATTTGTTTAATATTTTGAGATAAACCACAATGGAGAGAATTAACAATTAAAGGTAATCAATCCGATTAAGTGCCCCTCAATTACTATTTATTTGGCTTCGGGGGTAAAAAATATTTGATACGAGTCGAGGAACCCACCCATCAAAGCTCAGTGTGATCAGATATCGATTTTTAAAATCTATTATTTTTCACCTCCTGGAATATTAAGTGTCCCAGTAAAAGTCAATGAGAAGACTGTCTTGCGGATGAAGATGGATAACTCTAAAATCAAAAGTTGAACAAAATGTTTGTTAATAAATAACAGGTTTTGGGCAATTTTATACTATAGTTGCCTATTTTTTGGCAATTAATCGATTCTGATAACTGAAGTGACATTTCAAAAAAATTGTTGTTTCTGACTAAATCCTGAAAAATTACCCATAATTCTGCTGTGGTTTTGGAGTTGATGATTTAGGGCATTACTGTATATGATGATGGAAAATGCATCTATTTTAAATATTTGAATAAACTAGGTGAGACTGTCCCAGTGGGACCAAGGATACCCCCGCTGTGCAATTGGGCTACATTAAGGGTAGCAATATTAACATAGGAATACAAGCTCAAATAAAATTATGCATGTCAAAAAAGGGGGATAACTCCACTAAAGTGTTTGGATGACCTCATAACCTGTACAGGTTCCCATGGTACTAAATATCTGTGCCACATTTATTTTTTAAATTGACCGAAAAATGTAGGAATAAAATCAAAGTTGCATCCATGGACGGACAGACAAGCTGATTCCAATATACCCACTACCCATAACTTGTTGCGGGGGGGGGGGGGGGGGGGGGGGTATAGTAAGTCTTATTGGGTGATAAGGTGGGGGGGGGGGGGGTATAGTAAGTCTTATTGGGTGATAAGGTGAGCATACCGGTAGTAATTGTGTTGATTTGGGCAGCAATCTCTCTAGTTCGTCAACACAAGAATGGGGGAATAAAGGTAAAATCAAACAAGTATACAACCATAACGAGAATATTTAAAAAATAATTGTCGAAGAATAATACTGAGTGTTTCAGAAACCCCTTGATTTTCGTCTGAAAGCAATTGGTAACTTCTAAAAGTAGTTCACAAAAATTATTTCATTTCGTAAAATTATTTTCATTTCGTAAAACTCACTTGTAAGATGAAGCAGCATCTGTAGTATCGATTTCACCTTCTTCATTGATAGCTCTGAAAAAAGAAAGAACACATTATTATTTTAAGCTTCGTCATGCTGATAATGAGTTGATTAAGTCGGCAAGTGACAATGAGTACAGATACAGGTAAAAACGATATGCATGAGACTACCACCCACCCCCTTTTTGTTTGCCAGATTCCTGGTGTTTTGGAGCTGTAAGCCAGATTCTGCTTGTCTCGTACATCAGATTTTAATTGCATAACTATCCTATTTTAATACAGCAAAATTCAACAATTCAACAATTCAGTCATTTTACTTCATATTCACTTTGGCTGTTGTATGGCAATTTCGCCGAATATTAACATGCTCCATAAATTACTCAAAGTAATGAGAAGAAAAATATCTCTGTTATTAGTTTAAATTAATTTAATGCTGCACCAGCACAGCTCCCATCATCAAAGGGTTATTAAGTAACACATAAAGTTTAACCCTTTAACCTTTGATGAAGGGAGTTGTTATGGTGCAGCATTAAAAATCATGTATCATCTTTATTCTTTAATGCTGCACCAGCACAGCTCCCATGATCAAAGGGTTATTAAGTAACACATAAAGTTTAACCCTTTAACCTTTGATGAAGGGAGTTGTTATGGTGCAGCATTAAAAATCATGTATCATCTTTATTCTTTAATGCTGCACCAGCACAGCTCCCATGATCAAAGGGTTATTAAGTAACACTTAAAGTTTAACCCTTTCATGAAGGGAGCTGCACTGGTGCAACATTAAAGACCCTGTGCCAATGTATTCTCTTATATATGCACGTCGATCATAGGTTGCCTCGCATATATAATAGAATGCAATGGCCTAACAATATTTACATGGACCTTGCAAGCCAGTTCATTCTCTTATACATGCGAGGCTCCCTATGGGAGACTCGCATATATAAGAGAATGCACTGGCACAGGGTCTGTAATGCTGCACCAGCGCAGCTCCCATCGTGAAAGGGTTAAATTTAATTCTGGATTCCATGTCTTTTTTAAAGCCAGATTCCAAGGGGTACATAGGTTGATACTTATTGATATATTCTAGCAAAAATTAGTTGCAGAATATGCTGCAATATACTAAAAGAGTATTTGAGGCAAATCACATGAAGAGGATCAAAATATTTTATTTTTTGTAAATTTACTGAAATTCCACCCTGCTAAAATTTGCTTTGAGTTGCTGTCTGAGATTGACATATATAATGAAAACAGGATTTCACAGATTACATTTGAGAGGTTACATTTAAAATTTAGGGTTTTATGCCATAAGACTGACAAACACATTTTAGGTTCCATAACTTATAAGTGATAAAAGTCTATATATCCAGTGATGTATCAATCATTTCACATTTTAAAACTACCACATCTACAAACTACCAGTGAGACAGTGATGCAGATAAATGCTGAACTCCCCAAAAGACAAACAAATTAAGCAACAAAATATAATGACCGAACCAACAACTCATGTATTAAAAATGCTGTTGCCTGTTAGATTTTAATGTTTAACATAGGGTTATTAGTTTCTTAGTTGTTCTCAGTACACTATACCAGAGTTGCATGTTACACATTGTTCAAAAATGTGACCCAGTTTTGTTCTTTGTTTGGATTATGATGTAAAATTCTTTTGTCCAATATCAGGTTAAGTTAGACACAGCAGGTGGAATGCATGTCTAGAGAACAAAAATTGATGAGCCACCAATAACTGCAGTTGTCTGCAACATGCAATTTATTGGCTAATCATAATGACGGGGAAATTAAATTAGATGCTAACAAGTGCACCACACAGTGTAACCCACACGAAGGTGGCTTTTCGCTGAGGTTTACTAATCCAAAAATGTCTGAATCTCAGTGGCCAGTGATGACCGAACAAACCTGTCATATGTGAATATCCTTCATCACATTGTGGTTCATGAATATATAAAAGATCATGCATTTACATCTCATCTAAGGCACTGTTCACACATGGTATGCTGTGCCCAGGACCATATTCAGCATTTTGTTTTGACTGTCACACAGCGAGTAGGATGATTATCAACAGATTAATCAAGTAGAATTCTGTTCAAGTGTGACCCAGCAAGAAGGGCTGTGTCAAAACAATAGAATTAATGACCCACTTAATTTTCGAACCCCCAGATCACATTATATAAAATATATGCCGTATTATATACCATTTGAAACTTATCCGGTGTAATAAACTGTGAACATGTTGTTTTTGTTGAGGTACCGACGTGTTTTCTGTGCTTGAGTTTCATCTGGATTGTACTGCAAAGTCTATTATTGTCAACAGAAGGGGAATAATTTAATATCTTAGTTTGAATTTTGTTGCATTCTGGGAGCACAATGGGGGAAATATTTCTATGATTTCAGCAATTTTCTATTACTCTATGGGCACCTTCTGATACACAGACGTTCCAAATGGTGATGAATTATTTAAGAAATAACTCGATTAAGGGTATGCAGTTATAACCAAAAATTTGAAGATAAATTATATAATGCACATAGCGCAGTTAATAGAAAATTTATCTTCAAACTTTTTGGTTATAACTCATAACCTTAATCAAAACAAGAGTTATTTCTTATAATTTAATCCGTCATTTCACAAGAGAACCTCCAAAAGTTACAAGTATAACGAGAGTACAACATTGAGACTATTTCCAAGGAAAAAGACATGTGAAGTTGAAAGAGACACCTGTCACTCAAAACTTGTACTTATCGGCGCATCGGCAATTCAACAATTTTGATTGGCTTATCGCAACTGATCACATATCGCCGGGCACCGAGCAGCTGTTGTTGCACATGCGATTGATATTCGACTGCGGTGGCTCAAATCCTTGTTAAGATTTAATTTCCGTGTTTCATTTCTTTTATTTGCAAATGTTCCATCTTGTTGATTTGTCTGGTTACTTGTGCACGGAATATTAGCATCTAGTACGGTTATTGTCAATAGTCATACCCGAAGGAATTATGATGCAGCACTGAAATTTCATGTTAAATGATAGGAAGCATCGAACAGTTTCCAGGTACATTTTTTAGGCACGCAGTATAGGCGTGGTCACTCGGCGCTACTGTCATTTCTGTAGCAAGTAATCAAGAAATTTAGGTTATCGAGAAATAACCTAACTGACAAAGTGTGTGGCAGCGAATTGTTTCACGGTATTCCGTGGATTGACAACTTATGATTAATTTATAGTATTTTAATCATATATATATTTTATGTCATGATTGTTATTAAAACATATATCAAGGCACTATAAAAAATAATCGGTGACTCGAAAATTAAATGGGCCTTTAAGTACAAGCATGTGCGTGAATCAACTAGCTCGCTGTGTGACAATCAAAACAAAATGACGATACGACCAACATACGTCCCTAACCAGGGAACAGTGTAGCATGTGAACAGTGATAAGATAACGGAAATACAGGGATTTGTGTATTTTACTTAGAGCAATAACTTCAGAAGAATTGAATTTACAAAACATCTAAGTGGGCATAATTATTTACTGATATTTACAAGACAAAATGTAACTCAAACATGTTTATACAGTACTTCAATTCCCTCCACCAAAAAGCAAGGAATGCATGCAAGCTAGCTTTAAATCTCTTAACATATCTACATCTATGTGAACAGCTATTGAGGTAAATATTACGTCAAACAAGAAAACAGTAGTATATCATAACATTTGAATAGTTTGATGCTTACAGCTACAATCGAGAAGAAATTTAGAATATTCTATAAAGAGATATCATCTACAGTAATGCCCTAAATAATTGACTCCTTAACCACAGCAGAATTACAGGTAATTCTGCTGTGGTTAAGAAGTCGATTATTTAGGGCATTACTGTAGTTGCTTGATACATGAATTACATTCTCAGATAGTGAGCCTTAGAAAAGACAACATTCATCATTCTTCCATATTAATGCCTCTTTACTGATTCTGACACTGCCTAAATAACATAGAATTGCAATAAATGATTAATTCATTGAAATGCATGTATAATACTAAATTATCCTGGCAGGTGAATTCCCCAAATAAATGTTGGCTGTACATAATTGAAAATAATATGTCCATATTAATAAAAGTTGATGAAATGATTGTGGTACAGAATTTTTCTATATACAAATGCATAATATTTTTTGAAGAATGAAACAACATTTCCAGAGGTCCAAGGGTAAAGTGAACAAGGCCATAAGTAAAACTATCAGGTAATAATATAAAGTGAACCAGGCCATAAGTAAAACTATTTTTGTTTCCCCTCACCCAACCTTATGAGTTAGTAGGTAGGCAATTTTTTTTACTTCTATAATAGGCAAATGGACATTAGTCCAAGATGTGCATGTACCTGAAGAAACCGAAGTAATAGTTATTTCCAGGTAACAAGACACCAAGGATGATATCGAGATTAACCCTTCGATGACTGGAGCTTCCTAAAATTTAACGAAAACCATGTGCAAATTTATGCATTCTCGTATATATGTGCAAGTCGTCCATATGGTGCCTCACATATATAAGAGAATGCATTGGCCTAAAATATTTACCTTTACCTTGCATGCCAGTGCATTCTCTAATTTATATGCGAGGCTGTCTATGGGAGACTCGCGTATATAAGAGAATGCACTGGCACAGGACCTTTAATGTTGCACCTGTGCAGATCCCATCATGAAAGGGTTAAGAAATGGACCAATTCCTCTCAACTGAGTTTTTTCCAAAGAGCCAACATGAGGCAATGTCCAGATTTGTTTTTAATGTTCAATATTAAAGATTGAAAAATCTGAGATATTCATCTAGATATTATAACAATGATGCATACAGTAATGCCTGAAGTATATGACCCTTTGTCCACAGCAGAATTATGGGAAATTTTTCAGGATTTAGTAGGAAATATGGCTCTCATTGGAAAGCCGACTAAATCCTGAAAAGTTTCCCCATGATTCTGCTGTGATTTAGGGGTCGATTAATTACGACATTACTGTATCTGTCATATGATCATCATCCTCACTGGAAATTACAAAAAATATTTCTCCGAGATGCTGATCAAATATTTTGAATAGGGATGTTTTTAGGGTAGGTAGGGTCAGGGTAAATCATGCCATGAATTTCTACTCTGGCTATTAAACGCCCGTAGAGATCATATTCCACAAGTACAAAACCTTGGAACTTTTTGAAGTTTTGACAGGGAACCTTATAAAGTTGAAAAAAATAATGCGGGGAATATATTTCTTAGTTGTTATCAGTTACTTAATAATGTACTCTACTGTAGGTGAATGTCCCAACTCAAAATTGCATGCTTTTCTCTGACTTTTGTGAGCCAATATCACAATAAACATCAAATTAATTACCCAGGAGAAATTCCATAATTGTAAGTGACGCAAAGCAAAATCGTTCACAAATTCACTTAAAATGTGAAATTTCGAGTTGGGACATTCACCTAAAGTGAAGTACATTATTTAGGAACAGATAATAACTAAGAAATATATTCCCTGAGATAATTTTTTTGACTTTATAAGGTTCCCCGTCAAAACTTCAAAAATGTCTAATGTACTGGTGGAATATGATCTCTACAGGCGTTAGCCAGAGTAGAGATTCATGGCATGATCTAGGGTCAGAGGAAACAAAGCATATTTTTATTATGGCCCAAACAGGTATAAAGATTATTGTAATTCAAGTTGAATATTTGTCTCTGAAACATGCACTCTGATTTGTCAAGAGTTGCTAACTGCAGTTTTTCGATTCACCAGCATCAGCCATTGATCGGTTAAAACTTTTTGAATGGAGCAAGGCGTCATATCAACGAACGTAAAATACGTCATCGCATAGCCAGGAGTCACGTAATGAAGTCAACCTCTCGCAGATGTTTACTATAGATACTGTCGACAGAAAGTTGTTCGGGTGCTGTTCCGAGCAAACCCATGGAAAATATCCAGAGATTTGTTCACCGAAAAAGTATATCTCACTTCATGGCATTCAACGCGGATAAAAAGTGCATTTCGTTCAGTTTCTTAATTTTTTTTTGGTGCATTGAATTACAATGTAGATAAAAGAACCCCGCTTCATCAGATATTCGGGGATTCGAGCATGAAAAAGGTTTGTGAACTCGCCGCAAGTCGACTTGTTCTCAAACGGTTTTCATACTCCATCCCCGAATATCTAACTCAACAGAGTACGTTTATCTCCTAAATAGAGACGCATAATTATATATTGAAAGCAGTGAGTCTAGCTAGTCGCAGGTATATGGGGATTTCAATGTGACTTACTCCGAGTACATATTATTAGCTGAGGCCCTACGCCAGAGTAGTCCATTGTTCGTGGTGGGGGACACACACACCGGTAAGCTGTTCATGAATATGGAAACAATGTAAAACACTCTCCTGGTATGGTACAGTAATGCTCTAGATAATCGACTCCTTAACCACAGCAGAATTATGGGTAATTTTTCAGGATTTAGTCGGAAATATGGCTTGTTGCCATTCATCGGAAAGCTCTCACTGAGAGCTTTTCGATGAATGGCAATAAGCCATATTTCCGACTAAATCCTGAAAAGTATTTACCCATAATTCTGCTGTGGTTAAGGAGTCGATTATTTAGGGCATTACTGTATTCCATCTCACAACAGATCATATCAAACATATGGTTAGTATTATTACCTTCACTGATTCACTATACATGTACTATATACTATACGATTAGCACAAACAAAAGTATTTGAAATTAAATTTGAGTTTAAAGGATGACTATGAACAGACCTGAAAATATGGTGCTGGACATTTGTAGAATGAGGTCCCCAGAGGGGGAATTGAGTGACGCTACCCCGCTCAGCGGATTAGCATCACTAAATTCAAATTCTGGGGACCTCATTCTGCTTATGCCTCATCTTCTCTGGAATGTATCTAATTATCAAATTATGAAGCTTTTTAGTTTCTTTTTTTCATTTAGTTTAGTTTCTCTATATCTCAAAATTGGCGCAGAAACACAATGCATAATTGAGGGGCCCAATTGGTGTACATCACCATCTTCACCGTCTGGGAACTTAAATCTGAGTCTAGATCACCTATAGCAGATGAGGCCATGCAGAATGAGGTCCTCAGAGGATGAATTTGGTGATGCTAGCCTGCTCTCTCTGTGACCTCATTCTGCAAATGTCCGGCACCATATTTTCAGACCTGACTATCAAAACAGATTATGGGAACGAAAATTTTCAAAAGCATCTTTCTTTAAATTTGACCGTATTTTATTAAGAAATTCTGATCAACATATTTATTTTATATAAAATTAACATTGTTAGAAAACAACAATTTAATAGCCTGGCTTAAGATCCCATCCTACAACTTTTTTTCACATATTGTAAAAAAAACATTTTTTTTTTAAACCTTCCATAACTGGAGCTTCCTGAAATATTGCGAAAACCCTGTGCCAATGCATTCTCTTATATATGCAAGTCGCCCATAGGGCAATCGCATATATAAGTGAATGCATTGGCCTAACAATATTTACCTAGACCTTGTAAGCCAGTGCATTCTCTTATATATATATGAGGCTCCATATGGGAGACTCGCATATATAAAAGAATGCACTGGCACAGGATCTTTAATGCTGCTCCAGCGCAGCTCCCATCATGAAAGGGATAACACACTGGTTTATGTTAATTTTTACTAAAATATGAAAGATGTGATGAAGAAATAATCAATGGTACAGTCTAGTCTGTCCTTTTGCTTGCTGTTTTTTCCCCCATTATTTGAACTTTTAATAGTGTACTTAAATCTAAATCACAAACTCTTTCAATGAATGTAAAGCAGCCATTCCCACTATGGTATTTGTATGCAAAGATATCTTTATATGTAACTCGCAACAAAAACAGAGGTAATATGAAATTAAACTACAAGAAAGTGACAGAAAACTGAAATAAAATATATTTCACAAATCATGTAAAATTTCACGATTATTCTGATTATTGGTTGATTAGAAACTTAAAAAAAAACAATTATTCCATCCTGTACCTACTTTTTTTCTGACCAGATGTTCATAAGCACAGACCTTAAAATTTGTGCTGCCTAATTTAAATAAAACATAGTCGTTTTTAAAAAATCTTGTGAAATTCAGGTATATTTCCAACGTGTGTCTATTAATGGAGTGAGTGGTTATGGAATATTTTTTCATAATTATGTTCCCTCTGCATATACGTTTTCTCTACCAAAATCATTGTGAACCAGGCTATAAATATTGTGTGGCATTAGAGTTAATACATAATCCTTTATTTTAAGGCTGCAAGGAGCTATAGAGATTACAAATTATTATGACAGCAATCACTTTAGTTTGAGAAAGACTTTGTGAATAATTAGCAACTAAAACATAAAAACTAAAAATTAAACACATTGATAAAACAATGACTACATTGACTTGCATCAACAAAGTGGAGCTTGGCAAATCTGGCATATCAGTTTTGCCATCTAACAAATACAATTTAATGTACTATTATATTGTCCTCAAATGACTTAACCCTTCCATGACTGGAGCTTCCTGAAATTTTGCGAAAATCCATGTGCCAATGAATTCTCATTTATATGTGAGTCTCCCATAGGGAGCCTCGCATACATAAGAGAATACATTGGCCTAACAATATTTACCTTGACCTTGTAAGCCAGTGAATTCTCTTATATATGCGAGGCTCCCTATGGGAGACTCGCATATTTAAGAGAAATCACTGGCACATGATCTTTAATGCTGCATCAATGTCATGAAAGGGTTAAAACTCACAGATATGTGATATATTATAACATACCTGCTGGAGGACGTGCTGTGGTGAAGATGGTGAGAGTAGCCCTGAAAAAAAATAACAAAGTGAGAGTAAAATAACAAGCAGGGAAATAACAGAAGAATATTTTGTGAGTATATAGGGACGAATTCAAGGGCAATGTTCTCCCCAAGACTTAGAATTATAGAGTTATCTTTCTTCTTTTGTTAAAGAGGTTTGTCTGCTAGGGAGACTCAAGAAACGAGTCAAGAAGAATGAAAGAGAGAATGTTTATAACAAAATGAAAATGAAATGATTCTGCAGCATAATATGGAAAAACTAAATATTCCAATTCCTCAGCTTAACCCCTTTTATGCTAAATAGATTTTCCCAGTCAGTTGAAAAGTGTACATCGGAATGGTCTATTATTGCTTTGCAGTACAGGTTAGATAAATAGACGACAGACAAGTAAACTAAAAGTGCAATAGGAGTCCCATTGGTTGAGGGAAATGTTTAGATAATAAGTTATTATCTGAACATGGGATACAAACTACTAATTAACCCTTTCAGTGTCAAGTCCGATTTTTGTATCAACCCATATTTCCTTGATCATTTTTCAAATTTATTGATTATAATAATGTGATACATTGATGGAAAGAGCTCTTGGCACTGAAAGGGTTAAAAAGACCACTACAACACTGCTTTACTACTCAGATGATAGTAACCCTTTCATTACTGAATGGATTCTCCCAACAGTTATAAACGTATACATTAGAACGGTCTATTATTCATCAGGAGGGGTCTTCAGTCAAAGTGAGCAGATGACAGATGAATTTGTATACATTGGTGGGAAATGTTTAGATAATAAGTTCAACACTATGGCCGCTTATTGAACTTATTATCTGAACATTTCCTAAGGTAACTACTCATCAATGAGTATTTAGTAAAGAAAGGGTTAACAATAAATTTTATATATTAATTCCCTTTATTAACTCACCTGGGGTCTCTCTGGTTCAGACGCTGACCGTTCCGCTTTGAATGACGCAGAGGACATGCTACTGCTACTGCTCCCCGGGACTAGAAAAAGAAAATTTATCAGATTTTATTATCTCAAAACATAAAAAGATCAATAATTTATAAATATGAATTATAATAATAAAAAAAACAATTAACAATACATCCACGTGTTATCTCAGAGAATAAGAGTTAACATCAAACTAATTACAATAAACATAATTATTACCGTTTGCTGGGTTAAGTTTCAGCAGATTGTAATTTAAAGAAAATAGAGCGTTAAATAAGAGTATAATCCACTGTATTGGTTAATAAATTTAGGTATTGTCTATGAATAGATGACCAGCTTAGTTTTGAGAAATAATATGAATTGGAAAGCTAAGATAAACCGGTTTTATGCAAAAGCCTGTGTGGCATGCGTATATTACACAGGATACGGTCATATTAATGTGCATAGAATCATGTGATCAACGGCAGTGTGACTTCTGAGGTGTCTAGTATGATTTTGCTACAGAAATACATCTGATGTGAAGTATCACATGATTTGGAGGAAGGAAAGCCAGGTCATGTCATATAGGAAATGAGTTGGGGGGGATTCCAAGGATAAGCTTGTTATGAACGAGAGGCCGATCATGATTGGCAGATGTTCAACCCATCCTTTTGATAGTATATTATGATGATCGGAATCATAATTTAGAGTTTTGATGTTGAATTTATAGAGTATACTGTTATATACTATTATAGACAAATGTACATAATAACACAAATTATTGGAATTTATGGGTCAAATAGGGAGATTCGCATTAGATATGGCACTGGCAAATGATCTGTAATGCTGCACCAGCGCAGCTCCAGTCATGAAATGGTTAAACCATGTCAATGGGTATCTGATGTTCCCCAAAGGAAGCAACAAATTTAAGGAAGGGTTGATCATCATGGCACCGCTGATAATTCTTCATGGATATTATCAACAAGAATGATATAAACCTCATTATATAGACGAAAATGTTCAAGAGCCTTTTTTTAAAGAGTGAATTGTTTTTCAAAAAAGGGCCATAACTCCTTTAAAACCCATAATACCATCATCACAAAATAGGGAATTAACCATCGTATGTAAAGTTGTGATGGTGTCCACCTTACTAGGAAAATATATCCTATCAGTAATTGTAATAGTGATTTTATGAAAGGTATCTACTATCATAGAAACCCGACACTGTTACATTTCACTGAAGTTTTAGACAACAGCGTGGTGAAGAGGAGATTTATATCAGATCTCTGAGACTGAATTCAAAAATCCCGATAAATCCTGAGATCTGATTAATAAATCATTTGAAAATGATGTTTAAAATTTGTAATAATGTGATGTAATCATATGTTTTAGATGTATTTGGGACCAAAAATCTGATGAGGATTTTTTCTAATAAATATTCTATATAACTTGCAGGGTTCATATACTTTGTTCATGATCAAATTTAAGGACTTTTCCACAGGGGTGGCACCCGGATCTCCCCGACACAGGGGCTATGATCGCCCGACAGGGGGGCTATAGCTACCGGGCTGACCACTGAGGGGGGGGGGGGGGGGGGGGGGGTAGGCTGTAGACCCAACTGACACCTCATCTGGTGCCACCCCTGCTTTTCCAGGACTTTTCAAGGACTCCACAAACATTTTTAAGGACCTCACTTAACAATAATTACAACATATATTTGGCTGATAAAGTTCTATAGTCATATATTTTAATTTTTTTACATCAACTTAACTCACTCAATTGTGTACGCATTGTAAGCATTTTTCATCAACATTTCATCAAAATTATTAATTAACTTTAAAATAAAACATTTTCAAACCAAATGTTAGTCTTAGTAAAATAAAACAGCCATGAATGGAAGTTAAACTTCCCATTGCTATTATTCCAAGCACTTTTCAAGGACTCTAAGGTATTTAATGTTTTATTACTTGGTTTACGGATTTTTTTTAGCCCAAAGGTAGGGGAGGTGGGAGGAAAAAACTAAAATAAAATAGGTTTAATTTTTACAGGGGGGTTTCTGCTGGCGTGATCGTTGCACCATTTTTATCAACATACTTCAACTCAAGAGAGTTTTCTTCCTTGTGTATTTACATACTATTACTAGGTCTGTAGTGTAATGTACCATAATCATAGCCAGGCTTCACTGTTGGATTGATTATGTTGCATATTTCATGCAAACTTAAACTTTTGATCTAATTTATATATTATTTTGTACGTCTGGATTAATATTCCCATTGGTAGTTAGAAATTTTTGTTTTGTTTTTTTTTCTTTTGACAAACATCATTAGGGAAATAAAAAATAAAATGCCTAATCAAAACCATGTTGTTTCAAGGGGTTCCAAGCAGGGTTCGATCGCGCTGCCACTTGCCAAATTTGCCAATGGCAAAAATAATTCGCATTTGGCAAAAAATATTTTCAGTTGGCAAAAGTTTTGGCAAGTCACTTTTAATTCCTCAAGAAAGTTTGAAAACATTGGTAAATCAATACCATTCATTTCAGGAAACTCTTGCAATGTTATTATAGTGGTGTTTTATATGGGCTAGGAAAAGTTAACACCTTTATTAAGATGCAGTTAATATGATAGCATTAGTATTGATGGGTGAGGGATTACCCGTATTTAGTGGTGGTGTTTACATAGCTAATCCTCTTGTAATGTGCCCTTCTGATGAAGCAACCCTTCTACAATTTTATTGTTCGGTGATTGGTTTATTGATGTATGATAAACCACAAAATAAGACTCAATGTTGGAGAAAATTATACTATCAGGGATAGCATTTGGCAAATTCGAAAAGAATTTGGCAAAAAATATTTTCATTTGGCAAATTATTTGGCAAAAGTTAATTTTGGTCCAGCGCGGACCCTGTTTCCAAGCCTGGAAGAAGTTATTTCAAATTCAAGCATGTTCAAGGTTTTCAATATCAAGTACCCATATGAACCCTGTATAAGAGATATCTCCCTAACTACCTAATAAAGAATATCCATGGAATAACACTTGATGAACCTGCTTCACCATGACTAAAGGTAAGAATAGTTATATCACAAACGACTTTATCATCACATAGAGTAATGCTCTAAGTAATCAACTTCTTAACCACAGCAGAATTATGGGTAACTTTTCAGGATTTAGTCAGAAATATGGCTTTCCGATGAATGGCAACAATCCATATTTCTGACTAAATCCTGAAAAGTTACCCATAATTCTGCTGTGGTTAAAAAGTCGATTATTTAGGGCATTACTGTAGGAAATACAGGCATGTATAGAAGTTAAACTTCCCATTGCTATTATTCAAGCACTTTTCAAGGACCATAATCAAAACCATGTTTTTTCAAGGGTTTCCAAGCATGGAAGAAGTTATGTCAAATTCAAGCACTTTCAAGGTTTTCAAGCACTCATATGAAACCTGTATAAGAGATATCTCCACAAGTACCTAATAAAGAATATCCATGGAATAACACTTGATGAACCTGCTTCACCATGACTAAAGGTAAGAATAGTTATATCACAAACGACTTTATCATCACATAGGTATATCCTGCATGCTCCTTCACAAATAATATCCTTTTGATGTAGATAGTTGAGGATACTTCTAACTTGTTCTTAACATAACAGTGACACACAGATATATCAAGTGTCACTTTGCGCACCTCTGGATGGCCAGCATGGCTGGGTAAACACAATGACGTTAGATGGTCATATTTTAGGAAACACCAGCTCTGCATCATTACCCAGGAAATTAGGCAGTGATAATCGTCACTGAGGCAATCAGTGACTGTCACACTTATTTGCCGTCATACTTATTTAACTCCCCATTTAAATGGCCTGTGGAGATGTCTAGGGGATGAGTAAATTTTTTTTACTATACTGAATAAGCCTTAATATTATCATTGGATGAGGTTCATGCATAGCTATTGGGGCACATTGTGAATATTTAAGACATATGACCTTATGTGACTTACTCTTATAATGAGCCAGGCTATCCAAAACGTAGTACAACGAGACTAAATAGAGTACATGCGAGTTTCTTTTGACCCTCCCCAATAAGCATTTCTGTCCCATCACATTCATTTCTAGGCCAAATTGTGGTTTGAGTCAATAAAAAATTCAAGATGAAATTACAATCTCTGAATAATATTTGTATATCACAGACAAGAAGTTTCCAATTGATATATTAACTTTTCTAATTTTTGAAAAATATCAATCAAAAACGCCTACATTCTCAAGATTTTCCAATTGAGGAAATGATAACAGTTTAGGAAACAGCAGCTCTGCATCATTATCTAGGAAATAATGTGACTGTCACAGTTATTTTCATAAACTCTCCATTTAACACTTTCATAACTGGTGCAGCATTAAAGACCCATAGTGAGCATTGCATATGTAAGAGAATGCTCTGGCTTATAAGGTCAAGGTAAATATTGTTAGGCCAATGCATTCTCTTAAATATACGAGGTGCCCTATGGGCGACTCGCATAAATAAGAGAATGCATTGGCACATGGTTTTCGCAAAATTCAGGAAGCTCCAGTCATGAAAGGGTTAAATCGCCTTTGGAAATAATCTAGGGGATGAGCAACTTATTTTCTTTTTACTCTATTAACCCTTTCTATACTAAATGGATTCTCCCACTCAGTTATAAATGTGAACATTGTCATGGTCTATTATTCAACTGGATGGGATTTCAGGAAAATAAGTAGACAACAGTTAATATAAGCACAGAAGGAGTCATATTTATTGGTGGGAAATGTTCAGATAATAAGTTCAACAAATGACTATGTTGAACTTATAATCTGAACATCCCTGAGGGATAACTACTTGTCAACGAGTATTTAGTATAGAAAGGGTTAATATTAAAGGAACCTTAATGTTATCCTAGTAGTAGGTTCATGGATGGCTATTGCGTTTACAGTAAAGCCCTAAATAATTGACACCTTAACCACAGCAGAATTATGGGTAACTTTTCAGGATATAGTCAGAAATATGGCTTGTTGCCATTCATTTGAAAGCTCTCAGTGAGAGCTTTCCGATAAATGGCAACAAGCCATATTTCCGACTGAATCCTGAAAAGTTACCCATAATTCTGCTGTGGTTAAGGAGTTGATTATTTAACCCTTTACCCAACAAACCGGCCAAAACCGGCCAAATAAAGCTTCAACAGCCTAAAATATCTTCGGTCTGTCTCAATAGAACCATACAAATATGGATATCATTGGAACCGGCTCCTTGACCACATTGTGATAGTTACAGTTAGCCCTGTGCCAATGCATTCTCTTATATATGCGAGTCGACCATAGGTCGCCTCGCATATATAAGAGAATGCATTGGCCTAAACAAAATCTTTTTTTAACACTTTTTACCATTTTTTCTTACATTCTTTAACAATTTTATAATTTTTAATGTGTTAAGCCAATGCATTCTCTTATATATGCGAGGCGACCTATGGTCGACTCGCATATATAAGAGAATGCATTGGCACAGGGCCATTCTGTTGGGTAAAGGGTTAAGCCATTACTGTACACTGTCACTATTTGCAGGATTGGGGTTCATAACTCACTAATAAACTAACCTGGCAGGCTTCTTGATTGTGATTCTTTCAACGTCGTCCCTCCTTGTCCATCTTTATGAGGAACCTTTAGAAAATCATGAAAATAACCTGTCATTAGTTTCAAACTCATCGTCACTTTCATTTGTTTTAGGTGTGTGAATAAAAAATCTGGAAAGCAGTTAAAACACAGCCTTGTACAGTCAGCTTCAATCCTTAGTAAACATGTGTATGTGAACAATGTTGAAAGACGGTGAAATTCCAAGAAAATTGGTTACTTGGAAGAAATACGTCATGCAGCACTATTACCAGAATTTTTCAAGAAAGAGTCCTTCTCATTGGCGGCATATCTGACATTCCTGTTGATCAAATAACAAAAACAGCAATCGCCTGTGCGACATAACAAGTCATTTGTCTGAGAAAGACCACTTCTTTGTGTCCGAGATGTCCACATTAATCTAATGTTGGAGGCTAAATATGGCCAATGTTAAAACACAATCCATGTTCTTCATAGCAATGCAAGCAGGTTACAAGGCAAAAGAATGTCCACGGTCCACATAGATCCCTATGAATATTCTCCACTGTTGATGGTATGTGACATGGGATATTCTGTGCTATCAGGCTAAAGGTATGCTATTGAAGCTCCTTCTATGTGACCTTAATCACTATAAGTCTGTCTGGAGACTAATCTGACAGAGGAATGCAAAGACAGCTCACAAGGCATTATCTGCCGCGATTGTCTCAACTCAATACTGAGAGATGAGGCTCAGTTGCATCATTTATATAGGGCATTGTGGGTAATATGGCACTGGTTGACATTGTAGCACCGTTGCCTACACCCACTTAGACAAACACAATTCGCTGCCAGGTTTAATTTGCCAAAAGTCTTGATGGCTTTCTCAGTGAGCTTATTATCCTCCCAGTGTGTGGGACCAACAGGAGGAGAGAAGGCCAGGCCTAATGGGCAAGTTTCTCAGGCATCAAAAAAGAAAATAAAAGGCCAAACCAATGGGTATACAGTAATGCCCTAAATAATCAACTCCTTAACCACAGCATAATTATGGGTAACTTTTCAGGATTTAGTCGGAAATATGGCTCATTGAGAGTTTTCTGATGAATGGCAACAAGCCATATTTCCAACTAAATCCTGAAAAGTTGCCCATAATTCTGCTGTGGTTAAGGAGTCGATTACTTAGGGCATTACTGTATTTAGCAGGTTTCAAAACAGAAAAAGGCTGAACTAATGGATATGTTTTAGGGACCAAAAGAGAAAAAACAAGTTCAGACCAATGGGTGCATTTCCCAGGCTGGCTTCAAAACAAGTTGAATGTTATGTTAAAAAATAAATTGTTTTTACACTAAAACAGGTGCAGAAAAGGCCAAACCAATGAATATATTTCTTATAGTAAGATATATGTGAGTTGACCATAGGTTGCCTTGCATATCTAAGAGAATGCTTGGCCTAACAATTTTTTTCTTACATTCTTTAACAATTTTTATCATTTTTTACAATTTTTTCTTACATTCTTTAACAACTTTTATTATTTTTTCTTGTATACTTTCACAATTTTATCTTTTTTTAATAATTTTTTCTTACAGAGTGTCTCTAAAATCACTGAATCATTGGGGAATCAATTACGATTTTCCGGTTTACAGATTATGTTTTATTTCGAACAAGGCAATACAATGATTAAAACTATATTTGTACGCTATAAAATGGTGCTCTCGGATAATTTTGTCACCAAATATATTCAGCAACATCGGTGAATTTAAAGAGAGTACATATTGATAGTAATGTTTGAGGCCCGCTCGATTCGCATTCTGTTATTCTGTATACAAAATGTGGAATACCACCAAGACAGAAACAGAACTTTCGCCCACACAAAAACAAACAAAAAGTTTAAATCAGCAATATAATAATTTACAGTTTTTTAAAGCAGTCAGTCGGGATGAGCAGAAACAAAAACTATATTAAGAGGCTGAAAAGCAAGGCTTCTTGTTTGATATATTATAATCCTTGTCTGGACATTGAAGACCGCATTTACTTACTCAAAGATGTTAAACAAAAGAAAGTCGAAGATGTGTCAACATTTTGTCACTATTTGAATCATGGGCAATATATTCCTAATTGATTTGTAACACTATAACGTGCATGGCTTATCGCTTGCTAATTTTTGGTTATATCTTTTGAATCGGGATATTTCGTTTTCCGATCAGGAGCACAGGAGAAATGAGACAAAATCAGGGGACTCCCACCAAAATCGGGAAAGTAAACAGGTCTGGCCAGGATGCGACCAAATTCAAACCTGAATGGACTCCTGCTCATATGCAATATCATTGGCGACCAATGAGATTTCAGTTAATAGTTTTGGCATCATAGGAAGTAAGCAATATTAATTGCACTGTGTCTACATTGTAGATGCTTCACTTAATCCTCTTGTCATAGATTTTACAGAGTGTGTCATAATGTAAAAGTGACAGGCTGATTACTATGTTTTATGAACCCGGACATGTGTGAGTAGAGATCCGTGAAGACACTGCCAAGAAATATCAATCCTGCAAATGTTCGAGATCCGTTTATGACTTGTTGTTTCAAATTTACAAAAGGATTTGCACCTGATATACAGTAATGCTCTAAGTAATCGACTCCTTAACCACAGCAGAATTATGGGTAATTTTTCAGGATTTAGTTGGAAATATGGCTTGTTGCCATTCATCGGAAAGCTCTCGGCTGAAAAATTACCCATAATTCTGCTGTGGTTAAGGAGTCGATTACTTAGAGCATTACTGTAACATTATAATGTCTGTCATTGCAAAAAAGTCTTATAAAATTCCTAGCTTATTTTATTTACATATTTTCAATAAGATTATACAACTCAGGTTGTGCTGCTGACATATGTTCTTGTTCTCACAGAAGATATATAGTCCACGACATATTTTGATTATGTACACTGGTAGCTATGTGTGTTTGTTTAATTACTTTTTGACGGATGTATATAACCAGTTGTGATGGACCCCCTTCCATGGCACCTGACGCATGAAGATTACTATAGACGAGCATCATTTTTATCATGCGACAACCCAATAATTGAAAACTCCCCACCAATGTCACCGTCTTGCAACTTCATCTGTCCCCCTATGTTCTTCTAGTTTCTCCTCCCTCTCTCTCTCTGCCTCCGGCTATCACCAAATGACCGTAGCTTATTAGAACTTATTATCTGAACATTTCGCACCAATAAATATGAATCCTTCTGCACTTGTAGTATCTGTTTGTCTACCTGTTGTCTGCTCATTATTTATGAACAGACCTTCAAATGAATAACAGACAATTCCAATTCACCCTCTGGGGTTCTGCAAATGTCAGACAAACTAAATTGAGGCTTGGTCCGAAGAGCACAAAAATGTTAACAAATTGTCCTTCATTTACCCTGAAGAAATCATTGATAAACAAACAAGAATTATTTCGTCAACGAGAGTCACTTTATTTAATTTGAGGCTATTCCACTCTTTCAAGGGTCTGTCATAATTGATCAGTAATTGATAATCACTGATATTGATAATTGTTCAGTGGGCTGATAATAAATTTTACTTTATACTGTATAATTTAAAATCTTATACGCTATATACAACATTGGCAAATATTTAACACTTTAACCCTTTCTATACTAAATTGATTCTCCCATTAAGTTGTAAAAGTATACATTGAAATGGTCTATTATTCATTTGGAGGGATGTTCAGGTAATAAAAGCAGATGATAGACATACGAAAATCTAATACAAGTGCAGAAGGATTCCTATTCATTGGAGGAAAATGTCCAGATAATAAGTTCAACATATGGGCATTTCTTGAACATAGAATCTGAACATTTCCTATGATTGTTTAGTGAAGAAAGGGTTTATATGGCCCAGCCCTGTTAATTAGCTGAAATTAGCCTAGGATAAAAAATTGCTTAGGCCATAAATTTGTCCTCAGCTAAAAGCCTAGGGTCTGCATAATTGTGTGCTCTACACATACCTGGTATAACTTCAGTTTATATTAAAATGAACTTGGTCAATTATAATCACTGGCTTAAAATTTCTGATTTAACAAAATACCAGTAGTCCTTGGCATTCTACAATAAATAAATGTTTACTGTCTGCAGACTTCCATAACTATATGCAACACAAAGACCAGTAATTTCTTTAAATTTTGCAAAAAAACATTGGCAGGTTCTGAAATTTGCTGTGGTTAAGTAGTCGATTATTTAGGGCATTACTGTAACAGGGTTGATGGCCTGGGAGCATTTTCCACCAAAGAAAATGCTAGCACTCGCCTGACAGTAAAGAAAGTGGGTGCCACCAGCTGCACAACATGCACTCCCTAGCACCTGCCTACCCTACTCCCACAGAGCACTAAAATGTCTAGCTTTCCCTGTCAAACAAATGTAATGGAAATCAACTCACGGTTGTTTTCCAATGAAGTTCCAATAAATTAATAGCCAATTTGTTTTAGCAAATGCTGCAAGCTTGGATGTAAATTCTGGGGTCGGGGAGAGCAAATCGTGAGGACTATGAAACTGCTGAGCTTAATTACCCCGTCTCTAAGACTACTGTCCTAATTATGATGAAGAACATTTGTTTAGGATTACCCAATGTTTAAAAGATTCACAAATTAGCAAAACACTTATAACTGCTGAATCATGATCCTGGTCTTTGTCTGATATGTGGGTGACTATTGTTTCAAATTGATATGCACCAAATTCAAAGTTCAATGATCTGTTTTTTAAATTGGAGGGTTCAAAACTCATTGAAGCATTAACCCAGACCCAACACATTGATCTTAATGAAAGTGTCAAAGACACTGTAGCTAAACTGTCCAGTGTGCCAAAGGATTTAGTGATGCAAAGAGTAAAATCCAAGATGGCGTCCATGTTTTTCATCGAAAACTTTTTCAAATGTGATAGCTCCCATCTATAGGTAATCCTAAACATGGATATAAATGTTCAAAACAATTCTCGAAAAAATATGGGCTGCAGGGTGTGCTGTTGGATTCAAATTTGAAATCCGAGATGGCATCCATGTTTTTAACGAATTTCGGAAAATTTTTATGGCTCCTATCTAGAGGACACCCCGAAGATCAATATGAAGTTTCATGATGATCAGATGAGAGAGGTGACCTGTAGAGTGTGCAAACAGAAATTGTTGACAGACAGACAGATGCATACATGGATGACGGATTGCTCATTTTTCCTGGACATGTGCCCTCCTAATGATTATAGACCAACTATTCCAATGTATACCTTTATGACTGATTGGGAGAATCAATTTAGTATAGAATGGGTTAACATTCAGGTGTCAACAATATTTTGTCTATGGAAATATAGGCGACTAAAACCAAATAACGATTGCGCTTAATTGATTCAATTGACAAGGCTTTATAGGACCATAGAACATTGATAATTAGACATGAGCTAAAGTGTGTGCAAGAAATGTGAACAAAACGTATGAATGAGAATGATTGTATGTACTAGATTAGCAGTTTGGAACTGCGGTTTATCGTCATTTCAACTACAAGGTCAGATCACAAGGTTATTAGTTTACTGGTGGGGAAAAGACTGCCCAGAGGGTTAATTTTTCAAGGTGATTAACCCTTTAATACTTTACTAAATAGATTCTCCCATCAGTCATAGCGATGTGCGGTTTTGAAATTTCATTTCGGTTTTGGTTTCGGAATGTTTTTTGTAAAAAAAAAAACGGGTTTTGGTTTTGGTTATGACTATATGCAGAGAGCAGATGGTATAATATATGGCATAATAATTCCATCCATTTTCCATTGTCTATGTTAATCACAATTTTAAGTCTTGGAAAAGCGATCAGAGGTGTTGGTTAAATTAAACCGGAAGAATATGTTTTATAGAATAATAATTTCAGCAAACATTTGTTGAACTTATTAACTGAACATTTCCTAACAGAACTACTTGTCAATGAGTATTTAGTATAGCCAGGATTAAATACAGCAAAGCCCTAAATTTAATTTTAATTTTTCAGGTTTTAGTCAGAAATATGGCTTCATTCATCGGAAAGCTCTCTGGGGACCCCATTCTGCTAATGACAGGCACACTAAACTCAGGCTTGACACCAAGTGGTCAACATTAACCAATCTGCTGAATCAGCTGAACCTTAACCCTTTCAGTGCCAAGTCCGATTTTTGTATCAACCCATATTTCCTTGATCATTTTTTCAAATTTATTGTTTATAATAATGTGATACATTGATGGAAAGAGCTCAAATCGGACTTGGCACTGAAAGGGTTAATCGTTATTGTTTGTCAGCGTTAAATAAATGTTATGATTCTTAAGCAGCAAAACAACACTAGGTTAAAACGTACATTTGTAGCTCAAGTGATAGGTACTGTACCAAAACAAATCATTTGTTTGATAAGTACATCATTTAACAGCTGATCAACAGTTGTATTACGAAAGTGACCAGGGAAGGGCAGGCAACAGGTTCAAAGCTCTCATCGTCAAAGATTAGCTGAGAAGGATTTAAAAGTCAGAGGACGAGTTTGTGTTGAAAGACAAAGCTTGGCTGTGATGATGAAAAGAGCCTGAGATTGAGACGCCCTCAGTCCACTATTACATGCACCTAGTAGAATAGTGGTGTGGGATGTTGAAGGCAAATAGGTTCACACCCTGCCAATCAATGGCTAATTACTGAACCTTTGATGTCTGGTGTGCTCAACTCAGCTAATTAGTAAATAGGAGGACAATGCGATTTCTTTATGCATAAACTGGATTCTATTGGTTAAGTAGCTTCCTTGGAGTCAACTGGTTTGGATGTTACGCCATCGGTTTTGTATACACCTGCTGACCTGACTGAGGTCAAATAGTGCCTTGATCAATCACTTTGATGGGTTTTCAATCGAGTGGAAAAGGTGACGTTGCCTCAAGGCAAAATAATGATGAGGCAATACGGTCACTATTTCGATCGACTGGGGTCATACATGCAACTCAATTCATGTGACTGTTAGGTCTTCATGCTCTCTGAGGGGAAATAGAAGTTTTCATTTTCCTTATAAATTACAGTAATGCTCTAATTAATCGATCTCTTAACCACAGCAGAATTATGGGTAACTTTTCAGGATTTAGTCGGAAATATGGCTTGTTGCCATTCATCGGAAAGCTCTCCCCGAGAGCTTTCCGATGAATGGCAACAAGCCATATTTCCGACTAAATCCTGAAAAGTTACCCATAATTATGCTGTGGTTAAGAGGTCGATTAATTAGAGCATTACTGTAGATATTTGCATTTATCACATAATTAGCCACCTGCTTCATATTTTTAGTAAGACACATGTGTACTATAGGCATGCTCAGTGACGTAAGAGCTTAGCGCAATGATAACAATGTCAATGCCGGAACTTTATTATTATGTTAATTAGAATATAATTATGATATTCAATTTTATTTGGTTATTTAGTGTTGAATATGAGATCAACATGGGTGACAAGGGTGGTTCAACATTTTTGACTACATAAAAAGATACATTTAAAAAAAATTCATGATGGCGTCTTTACTTCCTCTTTAGTTGTGATATGGAAATCAATATTAATTTTTCAGCATAGTGGGCTAGCATCACTAAATTCACCCTCTGGGGACCTCATTCTGCTTAGGCCTCATCTTCTCTGGAAAGTTTTTTTATTATCAAATTTCTATAGTAAAACGTAAAAAAAATGGGAAAATATAAAAAGGTAATTATTCCAAAGCATTTCTAGTACTTTCATACATAATGAAATTTCTGTTTTTGTACAAAAGCTATACATGTACTATATTATCATTACAAGTTAAAAAAGTTTGTCCTCTTCCAAATACATGACATTTAAGACTTTCACCACATATAACCAGGGACAAAAAATAAACAAAAGAAGCTCAGAGCAAAGACAAAAAGAAATGTTTAGGGCAGCAGGTCAAACGTTATGTATAGGCGAACAATGAGAGATTAGCTATGCATTATTTGTATAGTTTGTGGGTGGCCTAGACATTTGTTTTAACTAGTCATGCAAGCCAAGCCTTGAAATTGTGTGTCTGTCATTTGCAGAATGAGGTCCCCAGAGGGTTAATTCAGTGACGCACAGCGGGGTAGCATCACTATATTCACCCTCTGGGGACCTCATTCTGTTTAGGCTCATCTTCTGGGAAGTATCTATAGTCTCAAATTAGCATTGTTTTAGTTATAAAGTGACAAAGGGCACCTCGCATATATAAGAGAATGTACTGGCTTACAATATCAGGGTAAATATTGTTAGGCCAATGCATTCTCTTTTATCAGTCCTTCCCATGAGATGAGAGCGATTGCTCTCGCACCCGTATACACTCAAAATGTTTAATTTACGGGTGATAAAATTCGCACTCGTCCCTGTTGTCAAAATGTTCATAGTCACTGCAATCATTGATTCAATATTGAACTATTTGAAGGTATATTTAGAACCTTTCCCATCTCAGTTTTTTATGGACATGTGAAAGTGTAACTGTACATACCGGTATAGGTTTATCCTACAATGACATTTTGTTTGAGAAAAACCCAACTTACGATTATATAACAGGCGCAATTACACCCGTCTTCTGAATTGCAAGAGCAGATAAGCATTCTTGCTGTGTTTTCCTCGTGGGAAGGACTGTTATATATGCAAGGTGCCCTATGGGCGACTCACATATATAAGAGAATGCATTGGCACAGGGTTTTCGCAAAAATTGAGGAAGCTCCAGTCATGAAAGGGTTATTAAGTGAGCCATCCTACAACAAAACATTGTGATCAATTGGTTCCATCCGGTGGAAGTTATCGGCACTCCAGAACGATTATCTGAATAGGTTTCTACTGCTACCGACAACAGAATCATGCTTCAATTGTCTAAACATTTGCATGGAAAAAATCAATTCGATACTTGTATTTACATTAGTCTATATGGTTTATCCCACATCATAGCCTCCCCTCCAGCAGGCTGCGAAATAAATTGCCAAATGTTTGAGTCCATACCCCTCCCCCCCCCCCCCCCCCCGCCAATGGTTCATGGGTTCTGTAACCATGAAGATAGAGAATTTTGTTGAAAGGCTATTTCTGTATTTAAAATGTAGTAGCACTGTTATATTAGAGGATGTTATTAAATAAGCTGCCAAGTTCATCATATGACAATCGTCTCAAGCAGGGTCCACCTATGATATAAGTTAACACAAAGATACAGGAAATAGTGTCAAAGCTTAAAAGCTGTTATTGTATTTAGCATGGCTAACAAGAGGCTACTGAAAAGTTTCTGAGCAGGGTTCGCACTGCCACTTGTCAAATTTGCCAATGGCAAAATAATTCACATTTGGCAAAAAATATTTTCATTTGGCAATTACTTAAGTCACTTTTTAATTCCTCAAGAAAGTTGAAAAATATCGGTCAATCAATACCATTCATTTCAGGAAACTCTCACAATATAATTATATTAGTGGTGTTTTATAAGGTTTAGGAAAAGTTAAACCTTTATTGAGATGCAGTTAACCTCATAGCATTAGTACTGATGGTTGGAAGGATACTCGTATTTAGTGTGGTAGTGTTTACATTACTATATCCTCTTGTGATGTGCCCTTCTGATAAAGCAACACTTCTACCATTTTATTGTTAGGTGATTGGTTTATTGTTGTATGATAAACCACAATAGAGATGCGAGTATAATTATTAACTAACTGCTTTCCTATCGATATCAAAAGTAACCTCAAATCATGAGTGTCGAAAATATAAGATTTAAGGTTGCAGAAAATGATTCTAACAGGGATAGCATTTAGCAAATACTAAACAAATTTGGCAAAAAAGATTTTCATTTGGCAAAAGTAAATTTCAGTCCGGCGTGGACCCTGTTTCTGAGGAGTTATATCAATATCATAACCCCCCCCCCCCCCCATTTGAGTAGGTTCAGGGATTCCTACTGTAATCACATGTAACCAGTATATACAGTAATGCCATAAATAATCGACTCCTTAACCACAAGCAACAAGCCATATTTCCAATTAAATCCTGAAAAGTTACCCGTAATTCTGCTGTGGTTAAGGAGTCGATTATTTAGGGCATTACTGTACATGGTATCCTTAAAAAATCTATTTTTGTATCTATAAACATGTATCAGTATGGCTATATTTAACCCTTTGAGTGCCAGGTCCGATTTTTGTATCAACCCATATACCCTGTGCCAATGCATTCTCTTATATATGCGAGTCGACCATAGGTCGCCTCGCATATATAAGAGAATGCATTGGCCTAACAATTTTTTATCTTTTGTTATTATTTTTTACAATTTTAATAATTTTTTCTTATATTCTTTAACAGACTTATTTAGTAGGTTTAGTGCCAGGGAATCTTATGTTTTTTATGGGCATCAAAAGTATTACTATGAATACTTGGTGATAGCTTTGAGTTATAACATGCCCCTAAGGTGTTATCCAGTTTGTTTTTAAATTCGCTATAGCATGCTTAAGCATACCCAAAAAAATTCAACCCAAAAAAAAAATTTTAGGGCCGATTTTACACACCGTAAATTAGGGCCGATGAGATCGGCCCGTGGCACTCAAAGGGTTAAAAGAGGCTGTGAAGAGATTTGCCAATGTTCCGAGCACAGGGTTGTCACATATTTGTTTAGATATTAGGTTAATACAAACGAGATGCAGAGCCACCTTGGTTAGGACGAATCCCTCGGAATGTCATTGTAAACACTTGATCAGGGTGACACGCCCCTTCATAGGGCTCAGGGAGGCCATTCACAGCTACTTAACATAGGGATGAGAGGGTCGTTATAAATTTATGATGGTAGCTGATATGAGAATATTTATGGTAAGCAGGAGGTGTGACCCTAATAAAGGGTGAAGTATATCAGTAAAGATACCATCGTGGATCCTTAGGGTTTTATATAGCTTCTTGGAGTATAAATAATCACACTGTCTGGTCTGCTTGCAGATTTCACACACACACTTTGATAGTTTAAACATTTTGATTTTAAAACAATTAATTTAAAAAAAAATTAAATTGTTTTTGTTTAGATTGAGCTCAATGCTGAATTTAACAAACATCAGTGTAGACGGAGCCCTATAAGTGTTTTTTGTCTATTACGAGGAATCACAATCACGAATTGACTGATTATTGTTGAAATAAAATAATAATGTAACAGTTTATATAAACCATCAACTGATGATGTCCAGTTCAACTGGGATCAATGTGATTTGTGCTTAAAGCAGAAAAATTGGGTGTAACGACTCCAAGGGGTTAGGTAAATATCGGCATTCTGGTGCGTTTCATGCAATTCTTGGCAATAACTATTATAAATTTTGTGGAAATCCTGTCAGCAAAATGTATCTCAAACACTGTGGGACACTGATAGACCTTGGCTTTCACTGACGGGCTTTGAGCCAATTGGACAGTGTGATAATAAAGTTGTCAAGAAACATGTACATAAACATAGTTACTGACATAGATCAATTTTTAATACCGAAAAGGGAGAGAGAAATTTGGCATTTATAAATTATGTTATATGTCATGTATAGTGTTTAACATAATGTAGTGTAATTCAAATTGAATATATCTCACTAAATCATGCATTCTGATAGAGAACTGCCAACTTTAGTTTTCAGTTCGCAGCATCGACCGACCGCTGCTAAGTGAAAAAAGTTTAAGGGACCATATTGCGATTGACAAGGTGCATCAAATATGCCATCGGGCAGACAAGAGTAGTTATCCAGCGCAACTGTAAGTGTTTTGGTGAATTGAATTACAACGGAGATAAACATACCCTGTTTTTCACCAGATATTCGAGCATATATTGCCAACCCCTAATATCCAACTCAACAGAGAATGTTTACCTATTACGTTCAGTAACACAAACTGACACAATATCAAAGCACAATTTATAATATATAAAGGACATCATAAAAATGTAATATATGTTGCCTTTGGACATCTTGAACCTTGTATGCCTTTCATAAAGCTCTATCAGGGGTCGCTATCCTCTCATGCATTTCAAAGCTCTTAACCCTTTCATGTTGGGAGCTGCAGTGGTGCAGCAATAAAGATCCTGTGCCAGTGCATTATCTCATATATGTCAGTCAACAATAGGGAGCCTCGCATATATTAGAGAATGCATTGGCTTAATACAAGGTCCTGGTAAATATTGTTAGGCCAATGGATTCTCTTATATATGCGAGACTCCCTATGGGAGACTTGCATATATAAGAGAATGCATTGGCACAGGGTTTTTACATAATTTCAGGAAGCTCCAGTCATGAAAGTCATGATCATGATGGTCATAAGTTTCACAAATAAATGCCGGAAATATAGTGGGACAAATTAGCATATAAACTCCAATTCCAGTATATGAATGACTCCATTTAGAATACTCGGTGAGAGCTTTCCGATGAATGGCAACAAGCCATATTTCCGACTAAATCCTGAAAAATTACCCAAAAGTCTGCTGTGGTTATGGAGTTGATTATTTAGGGCATTACATGTACAGGTATATGAGATATAAATCACTTCTCCCTGGGACAAAAAAAAAACAGAGAAATGGCACATTTTAGGGATAAAATGTCTCCTTATATAGTCACCCTCTGGGCTGGTCCCTGAATCAGACACAGCTCTGTTTTTTGTTAAATCGTGTAACAGAGGTGAAAATCGGCAAGCCGGGTGACACCTTTGGAAGATATTGGTCTATCATATCAAATATTTTGACTGATGGAATCACTCTTTAGTTGACAGCACAATTTTCAGCTGCAAGGTAATACCTACTAATAGGACACACCAAGACATGTGTTACAGGGTGATTAGGTGTCAGCCTGCATGACAAATGCAGTACATTTTGCATTATAGTTACAAATGACATGTTTTGAAGTGTAAAGTGACAAACATTGTGTCATAACAGTAACCAGAAGCCATCAGTTCATAAGTCTAACTAAATTTTACAGGGTGCAGTAAATGGATTATTCACACCTTAATTGTTCTTTTTGAGTTTGTTTGAGAGTTTTTCATGAAACAGACATGGCTCATTTGAACTTTCAAATGCATACATGTTTTAGGAGGAGTGATTTTCGACACATATCTACACAGAATACATGGCTAGGATCTTGCACTCAACCAGATATAGAATATTTTAGACCAAATTCATTGATATTGCTCTAAAAAATTCCTAGATCATGCCATGAATCTCTACTCTTGCTAACGCCCGTAGAGATCATATTCCACCAGTACAAAACCTAGGAACTTTTTGAAGTTTTGACAGGGAACCTTATAAAGTCGATAAAATAACGCAGGGAATATATTTCTTAATTATTATCTGTTCCTTAATAATGTACTTCACTGAAGGTGAAGGTCCCAACTCGAAATTGCATGCTTTTCTGTGACTTTTCTGAGCCGATATCGCAATAAACATTGAATTAATTACCCAGGAGAAATTCCATAATTGTAAGCGACGCAAAGCAAAATCGCTCACAAAGTCACTTAAATCGTGAACTTTCGAGCTAGGACCTTCACCTACAGTGAATTACATTATTAAGGAACAGATAATAACTAAGAAATATATTCACCGCATTATTTTTTTCAACTTCATAAGGTTCCCTGTCAAAACTTCAAAAACTTCCAAGGTTTTGTACAGGTGGAATATGATCTCTACGGGAGTTAGCCTCAGTAGAGTTTCATGTCATGATCTAAAAATTTCCCATAAATTTAAGATCGTTCTAGTTGCAGTAGTTCGATGTCCTTCTACTCAGATGAAACTTGAAATTTGTGCCAGATTTTCACCTGTTCCAGATTTTCACCCATGTCATTGTTAGATATGTAGCATCCAGCAGGATATAGGGTATCAGTCTAAGAGGTCATGCAAACCTGAAGTCAATGCACTTGTCTTCTGATAATTTTAAATGGCAATGTCATCACTGATCACAGCACTATAGGTCGTCAATTCTACGCAGTCACTGAGTGTAACTGAACTCGAGAGTCAACAAACGAGGTTTCTGGGGAATATAATTGGGACTGTCATCCCGTGGATTGAGACACTATATCATATTCACTACAGAAAGCTCTTGTAGAAGAAATAACGTGAAGTCCCTTGTCAGGGTGTTAAGTAGTAATTAACTTGAGTGATAAGAAGCAGCGAGTGAACCATCAGCTTACTTACGAGTGAACCATCAGCTTACGTTGTGACCTAGAGACCTGCTCTGTCATTGCCGCTAATGATGACAGAGTGCAGTATTGTCAGTTAGCATTAATTCTACTTAGTTACCTGCAACTCTCCAGCGCAGACTAATTACAAAATATATGTATTTTTCTAATCTGCTTATTCATTCAACGACCTCATTCAAGACAACTAGGTTCAGATAAGGTCAAGCTGTCCTAATATTGGTGAGAAGTAAGACATTCTTCAGAGTAGTTACTGGCACTGCACCCTATCAAGATTTTTAATTTACTGTTGTCCCCGTTTTCAATTCAAAACTCATTTTTTATTCCACATCAATGAGTAAATTCTGTGTGAATCAATGAGTAAACACCTGAACAGTTCTGCATTGTATGTCAACAGTTACAAAAGCTTGGCACAAATAAATACTAGAAATTGTGTTCAATAGTTATTTTTTTGCCAGAAATTTTATAACAAATCATTGCTTTTTGAATAAAAAAGATAAACATTTCTAAATTTTTTTTTTTACAAGAAGTCAGATTATTTCACATACAGGAGTGGGTGACTTGGTTCAACTGAACTGCATGCAGCGAATGTATCTTTCCTTCAATAATTTCAACAAATGTAGCAATTTGAGGTTCCGGATGAGTCAGAATTGCAAAGCAAATGATTACTAGAAGCAGGTTATGGCAAATTATGAATAACATAGACAAGACTTAGTGTGTTGAAAGGTTTTTATCTGGGTGTTTTAACCCTCTTACTAAATACTCATTGATGAGTAGTTACCACAGGAAATGTTCACATAATAAGTTCAACAAATAATCATATGTCCTTTGTTGAACTTATTATCTTAACATTTCCCTCCAATAAATATTAATTCTTCTGCTTTTGTATTATCATTTCATCTGGCTGTTGTCTGCTCAGATATCCTTAACATCCCTCCAAATGAATAATGGACCATTCCAATGAATAATTTCATATCTGAATGGGAGAATCCATTTAGAATAGAAAGGGTTCAAGTGAAATATTTTATCAAGGAAGAATTGCCATTTTCCAAGTATATTTTTTGTACTATAAAAAATCAGTAACAATCTATGCTGAGTGTTATATTTTTAATAGACTCAGCATCCCCATGTAATACATCACATACCTAACCACAATGTACTGCACCCCATCAAAATTAATCTACAGTTGTCAGCATTTTCAATTCAAAACTAATTTTTTATTCCACATCTAAAACTTCCTCTTTGCAACATTGACTTGCAAATTGCATGTAATAAGTAACAATGTGAATCTAATTTACATGTCATTTATAATAAAAAGAATCATGTCCAGGGTAATGGATGTCGTGTATTCACAATGAATATCAAAACAGTTTGTTTCCATAGATTACAGCCCCACAGCCTTTATTGACGGAATATAGCTAGATTTACATAATAATTAAGGATTTATATATACCGCATATACCAAAAGTTTGATATACATGTAATAACCTTTATAGTTGTGTCATTCAATGTTCTCACAGGCCCAAAAAAGCTTGTAGACAATAGTTTAGTCACTTCCAGATTTTTATTAGCCAAATGAAAATATTCTAAGGCACTCCCCCCCCCCCCCAAAGCATAATAAACATTTAATAACACAGATTTTGAATTTATTTTTAGTATTGTCTCTGTTACTATAAATGGTTCAATATCTGTAAAAATCAGAAATAGAATAATGAATTAACTTGCATAAAATAGCACATTCATTTAGGATATCACACATGTAGTTTGCAGCATATATGAACTAATATGATGCAAGTGATTGCAGATACATCTGGCTTTTGCACAATCATCCTAGTAAAACACAGTCAGTATGCTTGAATAATTGTTGACAATGGATTAGACAATTCCCTCAAACAATAGCCACTGTGTACGTTGTACACACATATTTAGTATTCGTCGACCTGTGGTATTGATGGGTGAGAATAATATGAAATGAACACCCAAAATACACACAACAAATTATTCACACATGCCTTCAAACTGCAGGTGACTGTCTTTTGTGCAACTTCAATTAGCTGTATTCATGATAATCAGATCCGCGACAAAGACGGCGTGAGGCCAACGCCACTATCTTCTATGTACCGGTACATGTTCTTTGTATGCCAGGGAGGATATGCCTTTAGCTATTTTTTTCACCATTTGACAAGTTATATTAGTCATTTCTGATTATTCTATTTTGCATTTGGCTAAAATGGCTAATGGCAGGGTGAACACTGGTGTCATTTTAGTTATAACATCATTGGTACACAAATGGAATACATTAATTGTCTGTGCTGTACTGTAAAGTGAGGCGCTTCAAGCCACAATTATTTATGTTGTCGGCTGCCGTTTATTGATGCACTGTGTCACAAAATGGCGGTAAAAATATATATTGAACCTAGAAGTGCCACTAAGCAATTTCTAAGCGACTTTTAATCGCTCGTTTAGCATATCCTCCCTTTTTTTTAACCCAGAATCCTTTGCACATGGAACAATAAAGAGCAGTCCTTGTTATCTTTTCCTGATGTGAAAATAAAGAGCAATTGTCTCACTTTTGTGTGGAATATTGCAAACCATATATATATATCACATGAAACCCCTATTATATCATTTAACGAGAGGCCGATCACGATCGGCAGATGTTAACCCATCCCTTGGCGATAAAAATTTACTATGATCGGATAAATGAGAGTTTTGGTGTTGAATTATAGAGTATACTGTTATGTACTATTATAGACAAATTTACATAACACAAATTATTGGAATTTATGGGTCACTGGCATTTACATAAGAGAATACACTGGTACAGGATCGGTAATGCTAAACCACCACAGCCGTGGGTTAAATGTGAAAGGTGTGACTTGGACATGGAATACTTAGGTTAAGAGAGTCCAATTTAAGTTTACAATAATAATGTGTCAAATTCTATCAACAATATAGTATACAGATAAGCCACCACACTGCTGACCCATTAATATCAATTATATAGCAGAGCTGTCAACAAATCACAGGAATTGTGTATGTTGAAAACTGACCTCTCTATTAAACCAATAATAATTATAATGACCTCAGACCATCTGAAGATATAACTCTGCAGCACAGATGTCCATGTCTACTGTTAATATCATGTGATGTTTATTGTTGAATCTGTATTTTAAATTAGATACCATAGCCTTCTTTATCACATTATTTGCACACTGGCATAAGATACATCAGAAAATAATATAGCCTTATCAATAGCTAAGTAGTCCAAAGGCATGGGATAGAATTGGATTTAATGTTTCTCCAAACAGATTTACCAGTACATAACACAAGATTTTGGAAAGATTTAAACAAATTTGGTGTGGTGATTCGGGGTACCCTTGTCAGAGTTATAATTGTGTTAGTTTTTCAAATTAGTTTAACTTAAAATTTTTTTTTTTTTAATTATTTAACAAAAAAAGATTGGGAACCTTTTTATCAACTGGTATCATAATCATCAATATCTAAATGAAAACCAATGAAAGAGTCAATGACATTTTTTTAATTATTATTATAAAACATAAAAATAAAATAAAAAATAAAATTATTTGTTCAAATTTTTTTCTCGAAAAAGGGTCATAACTCCTTTAAAATAAATTGGATCGAACCCATATTCAAACTCGAACTGTATTGTGGGCTGAGAAACCTATATACAAAATTTGGTTCCGATCAAATAGAAAATGTTAGAGTTATCGCATTATGCCTAAAGTGTCTAAGGACATTGACACTATGTGTACCATACTATGGTATAGGTGCACATAAACAGTTTTATCTTATGCAGAGTACAAGAAAAATATATCAAACCTGGTGTGCCCCTTTAATATTTCAATTCACATTTGTAATCAATTGAAATTTATGTCCAACAAATCTACTAAACACAATCACATTATTAATCTCCAATAGTAACACTGATAGTAATGCTATTAAACAATGAAACCAGATTATGCCTTTAAGATGGAATTTAAATAACCATGCATATAAAATATATAGTAGAAACATTCCATCTATGCTATCTCAGCATATGGTCAGAGATACTTTATAGAGTATAAAGTATATATGATATGGCCAACACATCTCCTAGTAGTTAATTATCTCAATGCAAGAGAGAGACAATTCATGGCATTGTAACTGGATACTATCTCTGTGTGCAAAGACAACCTCAAACCTGATTTATTAGATTCTATTTGGACAGTGCAAACTGGGTATCTTTGATATATTTTAGCGATGAATAAAATAATCAAAAGACCATAACTCTATTAAAATATATCGGATCAAACCCATATTCGAACTCGATCTGTATTTTGAGTTGAGAAACTCACATACAAAATTTGGTTCCTATCAGTTGAAAAATTGTATATTTATCGAAACATGCATGAATTCTATGTCAAAGGGCCATAACTCCATTAAAAAATATTGTATCAAACCCCTATTCGAACTCGATATGTATTTTGGACTGAGCAACTCGCATATCAAATTTGGTTACGGTCAGATAATTTTTTTTTTAGTTATGCATGAATTCTAAGTTGAAAAAGGGCCATAACTCCTTAAAAAAACTCGGATCAAACCCATATTCGAACTAGATCTGTATTTGGTGCTGAGAATTTGGTTCCGGTCGGATAGAAATTGTTTGAGTTATCGCACCATGCGTAAAGTGTCTACAGACAGACAGACAGCCAGACAGACGGACGGACGGACTAACGACGAGTGGTCAATCCGGACAACGACACTATGTTTACCATACTATGGTATGGGTAAACATAAAAAGCCATTACATATTTCCTTATGTCTCACTAGTGACGAATAGCCACGTGCATACCGGGATACTTGGCATCGTGCCAAATTAAATTAATGCGCCGATTAATACTATTTCAAAAGCTGTGCTTGACACCAATACCAGACATTGCTAAATGATTGATTTGTTCATTAAAGTCCAATTATTGTCCAACTTTGTTGTACTAACAAGAAGAATAGACACAAAAAAAGAGGCAAATTGGGGGACTATATATTTTGTCGCAAGCCAGAGCACGCAATACGGTCATATACGGTTGTGCATGAAGTGTCTCAGCCACCCTGTGAATGATGCATTTTATATGCATTTTTCAGCTTCTATTAAGGATTTTGATTTGTCAAAAAGGCATAAAGCTCTAGTTTTGTTCATGTGATATTTACACTCACACGTGCATTCCTATTGTGGAACATGAATGCAGGACGTTGGTTGGTCGAAATTACGTCACATGACGTCGCGCGCTGACCCCAACTTGCATCCATTTTTGTGTAGACGCAACTTGCTCCGAGCCACGATAATAACATTGGAAATGGACGCTTAAAACTCTTTTAATCTGCCTGTTGACTCGGTTGAGTGTAAATATAAGTAATGAATGTTGATTTTATTGCGTTCCATAGAGTATGGATGCAAGTTGGTCAGACATTTTCATGTGTGGAACGCTTTCGCGTTCCACACAAAATGTCAGACCAACTTGCATCCATACTCTATGGAACGCAAGCAAATCAACATCCATTTCTTAAATATACATGATCTTCAACTCGTTATGTTGGGATATAAGATTATATAAAACTTGTTTGATAAATTGGATTCACAACTCATCTACGACTCATTGTGAATCAAATTTATCAAACTCGTTTCAAAAAATCTTATATCGCAACATAACGAGTTGGAGATCCTCTATATATACCAAGTAGCCAACAATATGAACCACTGTTCTTACAAAATATAACTCAGTTAAGCGGTTGCCTGCATCTATCGATATCTTATGTATATACCTGGCGCTCCCAAATAACATGATGCGTTTAAACAGAAACGATAATTACCAGGAGTCGACTATCAACATAAATCAGTTCTCGCACACCATCAGACATAAACTAATAATCCTCTATGCATAACCCCAGCGACATGCATACTATTAATTAACCCTTTCAGTGCCAAGTCCGATTTTTGTATCAACCCATATTTCCTTGATCATTTTTCAAATTTATTGATTATAATAATCTGATACATTGATGGAAAGAGCTCTAAGAGCTCTTTCCATCAATGTATCAGATTATTATAATCAATAAATTTGAAAAATGATCAAGGAAATATGGGTTGATACAAAAATCGGACTTGGCACTGAAAGGTTAAAGGCGTTTACAGGAAGACTGACTTAATTAAAGGTCACGTCAATCACGGCAGGATGCTGGCATATATCTGTCTATTTTATTATTTTCTGTTAAATTGCATTCTGAAAATAAACTATCTTATGATCCATCTATCTCCCTTTGTGTGGAATGTTGACTTTGTAAGTCGATATATAAAGTCTGTGTATCAGTATATCAAGTATTTCGTTACCTGTTTTGATTCCTAGAGTGCCACAAAAAATTACAAATAACTACGATTATCTTGATTCCTGAAAATTATGTGGGTCCTGAACCCTTCCATGACTGGAGCTTCCTGAAATTTTGCGAAAACCCTGTGCCAATGCATTCTCTTATATATGTGAGTCTCCCATAGGGAGCCTTATATATATATAAGAGAATACATTGGCCTAATAATATTTACCATGACCTTGCAAGCCAATCCATTCTCATTTATATGTGAGGCTCCCTATGGGAGACTTCATATATAAGAGAATGGACTTGTGCAGGAACTCAATGCTGCACCAGCGCAGCTCCTGTCATGAAAGAGGCTGGTTCACTCGTATGTAACGGCAAAATCATGTAACAATGGGCCCAATATTTTATGATAAATCAGTTATTTATGTTATCGGTATGGATGTAGGCCTGATATATGTACATGTGTATGTGCCTTGTATTTGCAAATTGCATGATTGTGGGTGTACATGTACAGTGATGCTGTAATTAATCGACTCCTTAACCACAGCAGAATTATGGGTAACTTTTCAGAATTTAGCCGGAAATATGGCTTGTTGCCATTCATCGGAAAGCTCTCGGCGAGAGCTTTCCGATGAATGGCAACAAGCCATATTTCCGACTAAATCCTGAAAAGTTACCCATAATTCTGCTGTGGTTAAGGAGTCGATTAATTACAGCATTACTGCAAATATATCTCTAGTTAGTGTCACATGCATGCTCAGAGAACAAATGTGTCAGAAGATATACTGTAATAATAACTATTGGATGATTAACTGCAAAGTTCATAATTATTAAGTTTCATTACCAAAAATTAATTGGAATCTACATGTACATAAATTATACCACTGGAGATTTGTGCATCCTATGCTATTTTCTTTCAAAAATACTTTATTCACTGAAATTTCCCCACATCATATTATAGGAAAATATTCGCGATCAGCATTGAGGACCTACTCTATGCACCAGTGGCTAGCCGATTTAATTTGATTTGAGAAACAATTCAACATCGACCTACTGTGTGGAAAAGTGCTGATTAGCAGGGCCCTAATAGTGAGGTATATGCCAAACAGATGGAAAGATGGGAGTCAATCCAGAATTCTTCAAAAATTGGAGGTGTAATTTTGGTGGAGATCAAAGAACCAGTGTACCATTTAAATGATGTAGAGTACAGAATCATAGGAATTTAACTTACCTGGAGTCGACGAAATTTGTCACAAGCTGTAATCTGATCTTTGCAGGAATTTTCATGTACGTTTACAAGACAGTCTGAAAGAGAATGTATGAATAAATTAGTGGGTATACACTTAATTATAGAGAATGTATGAATAAATTAGTGGGTATACACTTAATTATAGAGAGAATATATGAATAAATTAGAGGGTATACACTTATGTATGAATAAATTAGTGGGTATACACTCAATTATAGAGAGAATGTATGAATAAATTAATGGTTATTCACTTAATTATAGAGAATGTATGAATAAATTAGTGGATATACACTTAATTATAGATAATGTATGAATAAATTAGAGGGTATACACTTATGTATGAATAAATTACTGGATATACACTTAATTATAGACACAGGATTTATATTCATCATTTTATTAGGTACAGTAATGCCCTAAATAATCGACTCATTAACCACAGCAGAATTATGGGTAATTTTTCAGGATTTAGTCGGAAATATGGCTTGTTGCCATTCATCAGAAAGCTCTCGCTTATTTAGAGCATTACTGTATGATTTTCATGAATTGGAGGTAGAAGAGTTATTCAGCTTGATTAATAGCAAAGCTACATCCGAATCAGACATAAAATCAAAGATGCAATGCCAGAAAATCAAACTGGTCCGGGTAAAAAACTGTCCATGGGGATGGAGGAAAAATGACCCTAAATATGATATGTATTTGGATACAAGTCAAGATCCAGCTAGGTGAGGAATAATGGTCCGTTTTGAATGAAAAGCACTAACCAGTCTTTTCTTTGAGGCTTGTGAGCAACCCTCAGCCAAATATTTTGAAAATGGCACATTTTTTAAAATTTAAATCCATTTTTTGCGAAAAATGTACAAAATTATCAAGATAACACATCTTGAAGTAGAAAACATCATCTGAACCATGCTCAAATGAAAATATTTACATCTCGATTCGGGATGCAACAACTAACGCAAATGATTTCGCCATCGAGATTCATTGCATTTAATTAATATATAATGACGATGTGTGTTGTAAATTTGGATTAATATTCATAAAAATAACTACTTTGATCAAGTGTATTCTCCATTTCTATTTGATCACGCTTCCGGAGTGTTTCACATCACTTTATTATGAACTTGGCCCTGGAAAGTGGTTTAAAATGTTGTAAGATTACACAAAATTTGCGCTTTTAAGTTATGGCCCCCAACTTTTTGTCCTTGGTTGCTTTTGGTGCCCCTGGTTGGCAAGAGAAATCTTTCTGCTCAAAGAACTTGCTCTGGATATTACACGTAGAATTAAAATTAATTTGAATGTATTTCTTAATGTAAATTCATGGAAATTTTTACTCAATCATAACATACTATATGCGGCAAACTCAAAATGTAGGATCATGGTTAGACTTATTGTTATCAAAAGAAAATAGCATTTCAGAAAATGCTTTACTTCCAATGGTTGTTTATGGATAGCAAAGTAAAATATGAGAGCCGACTTACTAGGACAATAACATGACCATCCTACCATACTATCCTTGGTCTATTTTCAGAATAATAAAATAATCATAATAGGATATGTAATATCCTACAGGAGATGTTACATTCAGATGGAAATTAGTACAACAAATTAATTCAGGCAGTTCCCCTTCTATAAATCGGACAGTTAGGCTAATATAAATAAATTACTGGATTCTCATACAACTTTAAAGGAAAATTGAGGTGGGCGGACAATTATTATTTTTTATATTTTATTCTTGAAGGAGGGCTGTGCACTAATAATTACCATGTTGTTTGCATCGTTCATATATTACACTAATCCATGGCTAAAATTCATTCATTTGTTGCATATATTCTGTTGAGTATAAAAGGAGATGGTCCCATGAATGGCCAGATTGAATGTACAGTACCCCTTTAACCATTTCTACACTAAACACTCCTTGATGTGTAGTTCAGAAATATTCAGATAATAAATTCAACACGCATTTGTTGAACTTATTGTCTAAACATTAATGTATACAGTAAGAATCCTTCTGCAATTGCATTAACCTTCGGTCTGTCTGTCGTCAGCTCAAGTTTCCATGAGCACCTCTCCAGATGAATAATAGCCCCTTCCAATGTATTTCTTTAAATGGTCATGGTCAGTTCTATACAATACAAAGGTGATTTAAATTGCCCAATTTGATTGCAATAGTGCTGATGCATTCTCTTATATATAAGAGAATACATTGGCCTAACAATATTCACCTTGAACTTGTAAGACAGTGCATTCTGTTATATATGCGAGGCTCCCTATGGGAGACTCACTTATATTAGAGAATGCATTGGCAGAGGATCTTTAATGCTGCACCAGCGCTGCTCCCATCATGAAAGGTTTAGGCAAGAGAAAGTTTACCTCAAAATTATCAAAAATAGGGTCTGGAGGGGATGAGATTCAAGCAATTTTTTTTATATTGCCCTTACAGTAATGCCCTAAATAATCGACTCCTTAACCACAGCAGAATTATGGGTAACTTTTCAGGATTTAGTCGGAAATATGGCTTGTCACCATACATCCGAAAGCTCTCTGCTGTGGTTAAAGAGTTGATTATTTTGGGCATTACTGTATCTGTAGAGTTTTATGGGTGCCAAAATAGCAGCATTATAAAACACTGGTGCAGTTATATTCATTCATCAACAGAGGACCAGAGGTTAGGATCCATAAACAATTCCACCCACGTAATTTACTTTAAGAAGATCATTAAGTCTGAAGCATGAAATGAACCATACCTTGAGAAATTGATTAATTGTGCACTTCTCAGGTGCAAAACATTAGTAGATGATCTAGAATGTCAAAGCGACTATAAATCACTGAAAACCACCACAGGCATTGTCTGGGGTTCATTACGCGTGCGTGCAAGTCTGATTATATCATGTCTGTCATTTTCAGAATGAGGGCCCCAGAGGGTGAATTTAGTGACGGTATCCCACATAGCGGGCTAGCATCACTAAATTCACCCTCTGGGGACCTCATTCTGCTTAGGCCTTATCTTCAGGAAGGTTTCTTTAGTATCAAATTTCTACACATTGCATTATCGAGGTTCCCATGGGTGTACATCACAATATTCCCCATTTGGGAACTTCAATCTGAGTTGATGCCATGCAGAATGAGGTCCACAGAGGGTGAATTTAGTGATGCTAGCCCGCTATTTGGGATAGCATCACTAAATTCACCTTCTGGGGACCTCATTCTGCAAATGACAGGCACACTAAACTCAGACTTGAGTGGGTGCAGCCAAGTCATGTGAGGGCAATTAAACAGTTATACTTTCTGATATAATAGCCACAATATGGTGGAAGCAGGGACCAGCCTAGAGGGTGACTTGGGAGACACCTTCTCCCTAAATTGTGCCACTTCTCCCTAATATTGTCCTAGAGAGAAGTGATTTTAACTGTATTTTCTTATTATAATCTAAACTATATATTTTGAGACTTCCGTATATATATATGTATGTGTATATATATGTGCGTGGGTACTTTATAGAATCGAATACGGCTGCGCGGATTGAGCTGAAACTTCCTATCTAAGGGTAAAATCCCAGACACCGTCGGCGTCGCGTTTTGGAGAAGCTCAGAGCACCCATTCTCCACTCTCAGTCATAAAAAAACAGCACTGCGGTGGTTAATCAAGTGACAATTTAATGAGCGTTGTATATGACGCATCGCTATAAAAGAGCGTTTGTTTACAATTCAACGCAACGTTATCGCTCGAAATTTAGCATCGAAAAAATTTAATTTCTTTTATCAAAAACATAATTACGTGCTGGACTCTGTCATTTTAAGAATATGTAAGTATTATACACATACACACCAAGTCTCAGCTTAAAATTTTGAAAAATAAGAGTTTTATCGACATAAATCGATTTTAATGGGAAATCCTATGTTAAATTTTAGCATCGAAAAAATTTAATTTCTTCCATCTAAAACATTTCAACGAAATTTGGTACAAATGCAGCACAAGTGTCTGGGAACCTGTTGCAATTGCTTTTTCGAACAAAGCCATGGGACGAATGCCACCAGTGGCGGGCTAACGTGCTAGTGGTTTATAAATGGGCTATTGTATTGCATAATACTTTCTGGATCAAAGAACAGTGTTGTTGGGGTGTGAATTAAACTTGAGCCATTATGACTTCTCCCTGATAACAGTCAATTTCTCCCTAATAGCCTATAGTATAATAGGGAGAAGTGACTTGGCTGGTCCCCGCGTGGAAGATGGTGACTATTCACTATATTCTATCATAGCATCTGAAGGCACTTAATGCCTGGGACATTTCCCTGATTATTGCTGTATAGTGCCATTAATATACAGATTTGACGATGATCCAGATCATAAAACAGGAGCAATCTAGACTTTTTTTTTTTTTTTAAATACAACGAATACAAGCTGGAGACAAAATTATGCATGTTGTGAAAAATTTCTAAGTCGAAAAAGGGGGGTAATTCCACTAAAACAAAGTTGATTCGAGCTCATAATCGCAGGTGCGACAGGTCCCCATGTTAGATAGAGATCCTGGATGTGTAATAAACACAGAACTGAAAAAATGTACAAAGACAATTTATGGAACTCTTGCGATCGTGGAAGGATAACAATCGGTCTGCCATGCATTTGTAGCATAAATGTGGATTTCTGTATATTTATTTAACAATTCCTGAAGAAAAAAACAATTGTTGGATGTTCTAAAACTTACTTTCACATCTCAGTGCTGGCTTGTTTGCCATTGACTTGTGGCAGACATCACATGTCATAGAATTACTGAAGGAAACCGAAACAAAATGATGTGTCGTCTTTGGCTTGATCTCCTTCTCTTTACCCTGAAATATATAAGGAGCACTTTTTGAGCCTGAATTTTATTTGTTTTTAAATATTTGTAACGTGACAATAGATATGGTCATACACAACATAACATTGATATTACACATGGTAGATTTGTATCAATTGAAATTCAGGGATGTTGTATAGTGTTTTTAGCTTGTCCTTTTCCCCTATAATTTTGGGCCTGGGGAGGGGAAGGGCACAACACGACCAATGTTTTATTCACTATTCTATATATAATGTAGTAAAATATAAGTTATTGTTCAAGTTGGTATTGTGTATTGCTGTTATTTGGAATTTGAAAATTGGATCTCTGATATTAATTATGTTACAGTTATTTATAATATATGTGTTACATGCAGTGTATATATATGGTTGCACTACAATATCGATTGAGGATACAATCCATACCCACCTTTATATTCAACCTAAAAGTACATTATTAACGTTAGTTCCCTTGAGAAAATTTTGTGTGCTCTACTGCTGCATAATATAGTAATGCCCTAAGTAATCGACTTTTTAACTACAGCAGAATTATGGGTAACTTTTCAGGATTTAGTCGGAAATATGGTTTGTTGCCATTCATCGGAAAGCTCTCGGGGAGAGCTTTCCGATGAATGCAACAAGCCATATTTCCGACTAAATCCTGAAAAGTTACCCATAATTCTGCTGAGTTTAAGGAGTCGATTACTGTATATAAATATCTCCAATTGATCATTACACCAATATCTCCTTATTGGATACCCCCAAGCCTGAATATAGTGTGTCTGACATTTTCAGAATGAGGTCCCCAGATAGTAAACTTAGTGACACCTATAATCAGATTGAAATTCCCCAGTTTAAGTTGGTGATGTTCACCCATTTAGTCAACTCGATTATGCATTTTATCTTCTGCAAATTAGGGGATATAGAAACTGAACAGAAGGGAAAAAGTAACTAAAAATAATGTTAATTTGAAACTGTAGATACTTCCCAGAAGATGAGGCCCACTGTGTTGGGTAATATCGCTAAATCCACCCTCTGGGGACCTCATTCTGCCAATGACAGACACACTATATCCAGGCTTATATATTATACTAGCCGATGAGCCCGACGTTGTCCGGGCTATTCAAAAACCAAATTTCAAGTCGATAGCTCTACCCAGCCCGACGTTGTCCGGGCTATTCAAAAACCAAATTTCAAGTCGATAGCTCTACCGAGATCTGGTCTACGCATGCGCGAAGCTGGCGTTGCACGGGCTCGGCGACCCGATAAAATTCGTATCCGGGGCAAGATACATTCACATACCAAATTTCAAGTCGATAGCTCCACCCGTTTCCGAGATCTGGTCTGCGCATGCGCGAAGCTGGCGTCGCACGGGCTCGGCGACCCGATAAAATTCGTATCCGGGGCAAGATACATTCACATAGCAAATTTCAAGTCGATAGGTCCACCTGTTTCCGAGATCTCGTCTGCGCATGCGCGAAGCGGGCGCCGCACGGGCTCGCCAATACGACAACGTCGACCGCCTGGTCAAACTACACACACGTACCAAATTTCGTCCCGATCGGTCGAGAATCGTAGATTTGTATAAATGACATACAGACAGACAGACATACAGACAGACAGACAGACAAACAGAGGTCTTCAAAATATATATGAGATAAGGATGTGAAAAAGAGTCCGTTAAATTGAGTGACGCCAACTAAAATGAAAGGCATTAATCAAATTCTTATTGTCTTAAAATTGTGACTGTCAATCCATTACTAATTACCAGATACTGATATACATGTAGCTGAAAATTAGAGTCCCAAAAATATGGCAGAGGGCTGTGAAAATGTCGTGCAACAAAATTTCTGCAACCATGCCTCCTTCCTTATATTATACCTACATATATTTATGTTTTAATTTCATCAGATTTTACAGGATTTTATGATAATTGTTTAAACATAGCTCAGCAGTTGTTAATTTCGAGAAAAAGATTCTCAAAAATTAATTAATTGGGAGAATGAACAATATGCCTCTCTCATCCACTGGTTAAATGTTAGGACTGTCTAATAATACACAACTATATAATGTTTGCATTCTGAAAAAAATACCCATTAAAAATGGCCACTTGACTTCCATTTTAAACTCTACAGAGTAAAACATCACTCTGGAATTAATTTTGTTCACAGAAGTTCTCACCAAATTGATTCCAAAGGAACAAACTATCCTTCAGTCAACTAAATTCCAATTCAACAATTTTTTTTATTATCATCAAAATTCTAAACAAAACAAATATAATATCCTGGTAAACTCCCAATGGACAGCGATTATGATGTCCAGACGATTACAATGTCCAGACATGAGAAAAATATGCCACAGCATTCTGGAAACTGTACTACATGACCACAATGTCACGTCCCCACGTCATTTTAGTAAGGTTAGGTCTGAAAGCATCGATTATGCATTACATAAGAGATTGTATAAATTTTTTTTAAACTATATCATCCAAGTTCAAAAGGATTTTGTTGTTATGTTATTGAAATGCTAATATGTACTGTTTTGGTGCTGGTTTTGGGCACACATTGCAGCTCAGGAGAATTTACAGGCAAACACATGATACTGAAATTAATCCATGGATCATGGATTGGGTAGAAATATATGTTGGAGGGGAAATTTGGGTAATGGGAAAGGGACCTTAAAAGGGTCATGCTGCCCCCATATTAGAAACCCTGATTTTGCATTACATAAGAGGTTGCATATGTAGGTAATTTATTTTACTATATCATCCAAGTTCAAAATGAATTTGTATTTTATGTTATTGAAATGCTAATGTGTAGCGTTTTCAGCACAAATTTCAGCTAAGGAGAATTTGCAGGAAATAACATGATACGAAAGAATTTAAACTAGAAACTTTATAATACCCACCAGAAAATCACTTAGAAATTTGTTTTTCTCCAGGGGAATCCTCACCTAATTAATTCCAAAACGAATGAATCACCCTTCAGTCAAATAAATTCCAATTTAACAAAGAATAGTATCTTCAGAATTCACATAAAAAAAACAAATATCCTGATAAACTTCCAATGGACTTCAATTACTATGTCCAGGCATGAGAAAAAATATACCACAACTTCAGCAAAACTGTACCACAGGTGTAGTCACAAAACACCAATATTGAATAACTGGCCACAATGTCACGAGTCATTTAGTAAGGTTAGCCCTGACTGCAACCATTATGTATTACATAATAAGTTGTATAAGTAAACTAATTGAGCCTGTTATATAGGTAGCCTTTATTGGTGTGGTCCTGGGCTAACAAGATGTTAGGTGTACACCAGCTGACTTCAGACCCCCCCAGGGGCGTAGCAATTAATCCTACAATAGGCTGGTCCACTGTAACAGCTCTCATTGGAAATCAGCATGGCCCCCATTGTTAGGGCACAGAAATATACAAGAGGTCTTAATCCCGGGTATTATATATACACCTCACTACCCTATGTGCTCTATGTTTGTACCCCCTCGAGTAGGGTCTATTAACCCTTTCAGTGCCAAGTCCGATTTTTGTGGCACTGAAAGGGTTAAATATGACCGCAACATTCAACCTTAAAGATGCATTCAGTGTTTCAGGTCAAGCTTGAAATAATGTGCCTGTCATTTTCAGAATGAGGTCCCCAGAGGGTGAATTTAGTTATCCTATCCCGCACGGCTGGCTCGCATCACCAAATTCACTCTATGGGAGCCTCATTCCGCTGAGACCTCAACTGCTATGGGAGACCTAGAATCAGATTGAAGTTCCCCAGTTGAAGTTGATAATGTTCACCCCATTAGTCACTTCAATTATGCATTTTATCTTCTGCAAATTAGGGGATATAGAAACTGAACAGAAGGAAAAAGTAACTAAAACAATGTTAATTTGAGACCATAGATACTTCCCAGGAGATGAGGCCTCTGGGAACCTCATTCTGCTTAGGCCTCATCTTCTCTGGAAAGTTTCTTTATTATCAAATTTCTATAGAAATTTCTTCACATAGATTCTATTTCTTTTTAGTTTAGTTTCTTTATATCCCCAAATTGGCAGATGACACATTGTATAATTGAGGTTCCCAATGGGGGTAGATAACAATATTCACCATTTGGGAACTTCAATCTGAGTCTATGTCTCCCATAGCAGATGAGGCCATGCAGAATGAGGTCCCCAGAGGGAGAATTTGGTGATGCTAGCCCGCTATGCCAGATAGCATCAATGAATTCACCCTCTGGGAACCTCATTCTGCAAATGACAGACACACTATTTCAAGGCATTTTTTCGGGCCAATTTTTATGAAACCTGTTTTACATTTCATTGAAATCCTAGTGTATATAATAACATGCTTGCAACGAGAAAAGCCACCATATAGGCACTACCTTGTTTGGTATTGAAATTTAAATTAATTTATTACATATATTTAAGGCGCAAAAATAATTATTTGGGATTTTTTTCAATAACATGTAATGCACAAACAAACTGTATAGGAACAATAGCAAATTTCTTATATTTAAAAAAAAAATGAGGTTTTTAGATTGCCCAAGTTAAATTATTGACCGATAGGCCAATTTTTATTTTTTCTTAAAAACTTCAGTGCAGTTATTTTAATTTTATTCTATATTTGACAGAACCTCAACTGGCATAGGACCCCCCAGGGGCGTAACAATTAATCCCATAATAGGCTCGTCCACTTAACAGCACTCATTTTATATCAGCCTGATCCAATTGTTAGGGCTCAGACATATACAAGAGGTCTTAATCTCAGGCATTACACCTCACTTCTATTGACCAATGGGTCGATTTATATCACCATGTGCTCTATGTGTTTTCTCCTGATTAATACAAGGCACTCGATCATAGTGGGTAAATGTGCAAAAAATATAAAAGTCTGTAAAAATATCACCAAAAAGAAGAATACAGAGATATAGATAATCTTCATTCATGTTACAGTAATTTGACAATAGACATTTTAAATCAAGTAGTAAGTTCAAACATTCTAATCTGAGATTTTCAGAATTATTTTCAATGCTTTGGCCTTTTCAAATGTCTTTTTTTTCCTTTTTTTTTTTTTACAAATTGTTATTAAACTCTGGTATCTTATTGGGCTAATTGGACTTTTATCAGTACTTTCCACTTTATGAGCAATGTTTACATAACAATGGTTTTGACATGTGAAATCTCATTACTGGAGAGTTATTCATAATGAAAATAATATAAACAAGTCAATCTATTCTTTATGTACATTTCGATGATAGTTTTACAGCTTTATGTTATTTCATATGAATCATCTTCAAAGACCTTGAGTCCCTTTAAAGATTATTATTCAGGATTTATGAGTCCTAATGAGGTCCCCCAGAGGGTGAATTTAGTGATGCTAGCCCACTATGCGGGACAGCATCACTAAATTCACCCTCTGGTGACCTCATTCTGCAAATGACAGGCACTCTAAATTCAGGCTTGTATTCAGGCCAAAACTAAAAACTTCTCTGTTTCTGATAACATTGGGAACATTTTCCAGACAGGCAGGCAGCGATTTTTATTTTATTTATAATTTAATTTGTTTTAAACCTTTCAGCCCTAAGCGATATAATAGTGTAGTCACAGTCCCATGGAATATTGTAGATCAATGTCCACATATGGAAAATGAGTCAAGCATTGGAAAAAACATGCTGTCCCTTAAATTCATTCACTCTGCAGTAAAATATCTACAAACTTTGAGCTTAATAACTGACTTATTTTTGCTTTTGGGAATGGGAAAAATGATAAATATTCACATTGACACTCTGACAGGTAACAAGACAAGCCTTCTGGAAAAAATTGAGGCAGGCAAAAAAATCTCATCCAGGCAGGGTATCGAAAACGAAGATTTTTTTTTGGCCTAATGTAAACACTCAGACAATACTCTCACATGGGAAGACATAAGTTAAATGTCAACTTCTAGATGATCTGCTTGAGCAGGCATCAATAGGGTTAAATGCCTCAGGTGTAACATTATCTGCATGACATAACGTAATCAGTAAGGTATGGGGTGGGCGGAGTCCAGTGATATGAGACCGGACACAGGTGATCGAGTATGTAATTTGACAGTGACAATCAGAGGAATGCGTGACAAAGTCTTAAATTATTTACATTGCAACTTGACAGTCCAAAGTAAATCAAATGGCGATAATTTAGCTATCAACACCCCTATAGCTTTAAATGGGACAAATGTAGCTACAGTACTAGGTGTATAGACCCGGAGTATCCATTTTAAATACAGGTAGTCAAGGTTGCTAGCTCCGTTTGAGTTTATGTGTTATAAGCATTTGCAGAATGAGGTCCCCAGAGGGTGAATAAGTGATGCTACCCCGCACCTGGGGGGACAACAATCTGTTTGATTTTTTTATTTTGTACAAGCAACACAGGTGTGGGTCAAACTAATTAGTTTCTCATTTACCTGTAAAATGCTCAAGTATGCATGCACATTCCATAAATGATGACCAATGCTGCATATACCTGAGCTAAGGCTTTTGGTTTAACCAGACTATTTTCATTATTTTGGAACAGAAAGCAAATGAAACCGTACAGGAATCTCAGAACTAAATGAGGGCATGGGAGCAGCTTGTCCAGAAAAAACATGCCATATAGATTTGCAGGTCAAAACAAATGCAAAAAAATAAATATTTAAAAGTGGGGAAAAATGTTTGACAAACAATATTTTTGAAACATTTATAATGATCAAATTCATTCTAAACTATCAAGATGTATTTATTTTGCATTTGATATGAAATAAATGTTCCTTTTTAGTTATTTCAGTATTTTTCTCTTATTCTGGGGAACTCAGAAGGGCATTTGCTGTATTTCCCCATCCTTCTGATTTCGACAACCCACCAAGATTCCAAATATTGGAATGTGAGTATGTAGAATGAAACCTATGTGCATAGATCACGAAAATGAATGAATTCCGCACGACACAGATAGATGGATGCACAGATCAATGAATGCAACAAGAAGTCAGACAAGTTGATTCCAGTATAAACCCAGTCTGGAGTAAACTACATATCCACATATAAAATAGTGGCTTTGATGACCTTTCTTAGAGCTTTCATTTCCCACCAGGATTCCATGCCAGTATCACCAATCAGTACTCAAACATTAGCAGCACCAAGATAATGGGAGTCCAATCGAAGTGATTAATGTGGCGCGATGTGACATAATTCGGGGGAATACCGCAAGCCTTCCGAGAAATGAAAAGTTGGCGGGAATACTAGACTCAGTATCCGTATTAATCTGAGTGTACAGTGTTTACAATGACTGGTAAAAAAAACCCTTCACCCCACAATTTCGTTGTAAGAAGCTATCAAGGGCAAAGGGGCACATTTTTCAGAAAGGATCACATTTACCATAGGTAAAGATGAAAAGACAAAGTTTTACTGTTGAAACAGTACTTTACTAAGTTTCAAGGATCAAGCACAAATTAAAATTTTACAATTACTAGTAATATAATTATAATTCGGTCTCAGGACAATATATTAGTTTTGTTTCTGTTGATATATAAGGCATTTCTTGCCATTTTATACATAAGTAGAAGGGCACTTTCTCTACAACAACCCCCCCCCCCCCCCCCCCCCCCCCCCCCCCCCCCCCAGTGGATGGCAAGAGGAGCCACAGCTCCGCTTTGCCTTTCCTGCTCCGATGCCCCTGGTTGTAGTAACCCTTTCTTTACTAAATGGATTCTCCCATTCAGTTATAAGAGTTTTACATTGGAATGGTCTATCATTCATTTAGAGGGGGTGTTCAGGTAATAAAAGCAGACATCAGACAGATAATACAAGAGCAGAATGGTTCATATTAATTGGGGGAAATGTTCAGATAATAAGTTCAACAAACGGCATATAAATAGATTTAAAGGGCCGGCTCCAAGAACAGGAAAATTTCTTAGTACAGCAGATACAAAACCAGAAATTTAGATGGATGAACCACTAACTCTTTACCCTGTATTTCTTAAATACCTTGAAATAAATATTACCTTAGGAGTGAAAAATGAAAAATCCTGAAGGAATAAACATTCGTGAAGAAAAATCAATAAATCTGTGTGTTCTCGATTTCTGAGTTGGAAAATGAGAATTGATCCATCAGTAAAAACACTGTGTTATGCGTCTAAGTATCGACACATTTATACATCCTCACCCAACTGTTACCCACAGGACCTAATTGTCCGTACATAATGTCAATAATTGAGACAACACATGGAAGGTATGAGATGAGTCACGAACAAACAATGTGCATGTATAATTATGTAATGAAACAACCATATTTGTGGTTACCTGCATAAACGCCTAATGATTAACAGCAAATAAATTAGCTCAGGTGAGATAAGTTAGAAAAATATCACCAAATCCTATTAAATATTGCGAAATTTCCTTCTAAAATCCACTTCCTGCACAAAAATATGTGAATATCAATAGCAGGTAAAAAGCATACCTTGAACTGATCCGTTAAGTATTTGAAATATGTTGTTGGTATTTTCAGCTTATTTAGCTCCACAAATAATCAGGGCATTAATCCAATAAACCCATTTTTAGTAGATTACCACAAGCATTTTATGAGGGTTAGTTATTAGGCTTACACAAAGTCGCCCAGGAAATCCAATATTCAACAGTGTCTGCTCATTGTATTTATGACTATTCATGTAAGGTAGATGGCATCCGAAGTGGGTCACACTCTGATCACCTGCTCTCATTGATTTACAGGGCTGTTTGCACAGCTTCAGAATATGTTGTCAGGTGCATGAGGGGAAGCAACTCTAAATTCTTTGTGAAGATACAATGCTTTGATGCTCCTATTGACAATAGTATTGTGCAGAGTTATTTGTTCCAATTATCACAGATGTAGAAGTCAATGCATTTCTCTTTGTAGTTGATGTTTAATGCAAAATAATAGTCAACTGTTTATGATAATAGTGGGTTCCGGTTTAGATTGACCAGGGGGAAGCTAAGATTATGATAGATTTCAAGAAGTGAGAAAATTCCAAGGCAGAGGCTTGTAGAAATTCAATCCCCACTCATCAGGGACTTAGTTGTGTGAGGGGAGTGTTCTCTGTTCTCTAAATACTATCCCCCTGGGAAGTGGCTATATGTGGCCCGCCATAACAAATCGAGTCGTAAGTCGGATTGTTTTACCCTGTGCCAATGCATTCTCTTATATATGCGAGTCGAAGTCGACCATAGGTCGCCTCGCATATATAAGAGAATGCATTGGCCTAACAATTTTTTATCATTTAAAAAAAAAAATGTTTCTTACAATTTTTAGGACATGAAATAAAAAACATCCATTACCCTGCTGGGAGCCCCACACATATATAGAAGCATATAGAAGAGTGTCGTCTGCTCATGTTTGTCTGGGGCTCTGTATGGGTGAAATTATAAAATTGTTAAAGAATACAAGAAAAAATTATTAAAATTGTAAAAAATTGTTAGGCCAGTGCATTCTCTTATATATCGCATATATAAGACAATGCATTGACGCAGGTTATTTTTGGGTAAATCTAATTGTACTCCATTTTGAATACTGCTCATTGTTTTTTTATATTCTATTCCTCAATTTTCGAAATAGTCAATAAAAGTCAGTTATCACTGGAGGGGTGGGGTAAAAATGTTCTACTGCTTCAGGTGGTAGTCAGGTGGATGAGGGGAAGTAACTCTACATTCTTTGTGAAAGTACAATGCTCTTGATGCTCCTGTTGACAATAGTATTGTGCAAAGTCATTTGATATAATTATCACAGATGCATTTCTAATTATGGTCGATGTTTAATTAAAAAATAATAGTTAATTGTTCATGACAATCATGGGTTCCAGTCCAGAAGTCGACTATTTATTCACTGGCTTACAAGGCCAAGGTAAATATTGTTAGGCCAAAGTATTCTCTTATATATGCAAGGATCCCTTTGGGAGACTCTATCGCATATATAAGAGAAAGTCCCTTTGAAAAGTGGACGAAAATTCTGTATCGGATGTATGTCTCTAGAACTCTCTATTAAAATCAGGCTCTGTTTTGAAGGGATTCCTTCCATTTCATTGGAGAGTGGTGCAGACTATGCGCGATTTCATTGGTTTATGGCATAACAGATCACTTCACAGATCTGAGGTGAATGATGCATTGATAATTTTCCCATGCATTGTCAAACTCAGCTATTGTTGGTAAACTGAATACAGGCGATATATCCATAATTAATTTTACTCATCACAATATAGGAGACATCATCTTCCGAGTTCTTCATATTCATAACTGATTATTTTTCGCATCTTGTTGTATTTGTAACTATCTCTAAATACTACGATTCTCACAAATATTTACTACGCCAGGAATGCACTCCATATTTGGAAACTGTTTATTACGTCATGTTGGGAATACGTCGTCGAAGAAATGAAATATAATGGACACTTCTAGATATACGCACATCCATTGGGATGTTCGTTGGCTTTTCAAAGAGACAGTCTAAAGCTATGATGCCAAATACAAACCTTCTTTGTTCGTACGCTGTTCTGAAGTCTCGAAAATACACTCAGTCTTCTTTTCTTCTCATCTTTTTTAGATGATCGTTTTTCTTGGTCAGAGTCAGAGTTACCTGCACTGAAATTTAGAATAATTATATATTATTATTAACCCTTTACCCAACAAAACGGCCCTGTGCCAATGTATTCTCTTATATATGCGAGTCGACCATAGGTCGCCTCGCATATATAAGAGAATGCATTGGCTTAACACATTAAAAATTATAAAATTGTTAAAGAATGTAAGAAAAAATGGTAAAAAAAAGATTTTTTTTAGGCCAATGCATTCTCTTATATATGCGAGGCGACCTATGGTCGACTCGCATATATAAGAGAATGCATTGGCACAGGGCATAACTGTAACTATCACAATGTGGTCAAGGAGCCGGTTCCAATGATATCCATATTTGTATGGTTCTATTGAGACAGACCGAAGATATTTTAGGCTGTTGAAGCTTTATTTGGCCGGTTTTGGCCGGTTTGTTGGGTAAAGGGTTAAAGGCCCACTTAATGTCCGAATCTTTAGATCACATTATATACTACATATTCCATATTATGTTCGCGGTATACGTACGTTTGTTCTGATTGGTTCTGTGTTCAAATTTTATCTGGACTGTACTGCCAGTCTATTATTCTCAATGCTATTCCACGCTAGACCATTCCAATGTATACTTTTATAACTAATGGGAGCATTCCTTCAGCGAAAGAAAGGGTTAACTCTTTCACTGCCACTCAGCACCACAGACGGATTGGATTCCCCACTGCCAAGCATACAATACATGTATACAATGTATACAGGGTATCTGCCCATTTCTGGTGAATGAATTCAAGGAGTTTCAAGGAGGTTCCAGTAGTCAATTCAAGGATTTTCAAGGACTGCCCCGACAATTTTCAAGGAGTTTCCAGGAACCAACTGTTGAACATTTAATACATGTGATACCACGTTTTCCACCATAATTTTAGCATTTTTAGCTTTTTAGGACTTTATGGGTAATTGCATTACCATAATTTAAATTAATGGGAACATTTAACTAATACATGTAGTGTGATGACAGTAGAACTTGAAGAGGTGTTTTCGATACGAGCAGATGTTCCCGGGCGGGCTGAGGTTGGTAGTACCGGTTGTACTAGTGATCTAACAGCTGTGACACTGACAGTTTGGGCTGCTTGTGGTGCTGGCTGCATAAGACTGGCAATGGGTACAGTCCCCTGGATTTCAATGTCATTTTTCTGGTGCTTCAAACTTTTTGCATGTGACACCAGGGCACTTTCGCCCATGTTTGCGACGTCAAATATTTTCTTGCATAACTGACATCTAGCGTTATATGTGTTCTCAACCGCCTCCACCCATTTGAATTTGGCGCCCCATTGCGTCTGGTATTTGCATTTACCACCGGGCATGTTATTTAAAATACTCGTAAACAGGAAATGAAGGTCATCGGAAGCGGATGTGATTTTTTTGTTTCGGTTTCGTTTTTGTTAATTTGTACGTTTTTATGTAAAACACGGGTTTCTAATGTCGAATGTCTATATAATATACAAATTACCTCAATCCGATACAATAAAAATACACTAATTACGCTACCTGGGTTTGAAAAGCTCGGAACTATTTTTTATCGTGTTCAATTTTATGATACTTCATAGGGGGGTCACATAATTGAAATAGACTCGCGAGTATTGGTGTTTTGCGGGAAATGGAGTTACATCCCATGCTTCATTGGGGGGGTCACACAATTACAATTGACTCGAGATAATTGCCGCCAGCGGAAATTCAAAATGGGGTTACTTCCCATATACCAACAACGCGTTCGGAACTAAACTATCTATATTTATTGACTCCCGATGAATCGATATACCTGGGTTTAAGGGCTACATAGAATTCCAGGGTTTTCAAGGAGTGGGCATTCAATTCAAGGGTTTCAAGGGCCCTGGAAAATTGATTTTCCAAATCAAGGAGTTTCAAGGAATTCAAGGAGCCGCGGATACCCTGTGTATAGAACACATTATGGGTGTATAATAAGTAACATAAGGTATCTCAAGTATCGCTTTGAATAATGCGTTGAAACTTCATATGTGACTAGACATAGGCATCGCAAGTTCATAACAACTCACGCCACCACCATAGAGGTCACGTGACCTTGGTGGCCATCTTGGTTTACACACTAATGGCTATGTCTGATGCCTATTCATGCATATATGGGTGCTATCGAAGCAGAAAATTGCCAGAAATTGGTCATTCTCAACATTTATTTCTCACGTTAGTTGTCATCTTTCAGGGAGGGACCCATACCCGTACAAAATGTGCTATATATACCCAAATTTGAATAGGTCACGTGACCGTGGTGATTACCATGAACCTACGCGTGAGTGGTCACATATACCATGTACACACATGTATAGGTGCGGGTATTGCATTAACATTTCAATATATCGTAAATGTCTGACTTCTGTTGTTGGACCATATAGACATGTTGATATGTTGCAGCCACATAGGCCACCTCAAATTGGTCACGTGACCTCAGTGGCCATCTTGGATCTACATATAACACTAGTATAGCCGTATGTTTTGGGTATTTTCCGACTTCATCATGTTATAAGCATTTGATGAACATATCATATTGGGTAGGTTGTTGTATTTGAGTTTCCATTTTATATTATTGGTAAAAACGTGATAGCTAGAGATACACAAGTGACCTATGAAAAGACCACGTGACCATGACATTACCAAGTGCCCTTATATAACGGTTTGCGTTATATAGTCCTATATACAGAGACTGCCTCTTCTCTGCACAATCTCACACGTTTCCTAGTGTTATATAGTCTGCAACTTATAAAAATGTCATGTATGTGCCCATAACTGGAACTCATATGCGTCATATTCACTGGATGGCCATATTTACACCACATGTACCCGTCCTGCTGTCAGCATGTACCCGATTTCGACTCAAGTCGCTATAGGCAGTGTATGGGTAATTCGACTGTAGTCACGATCAGTGAAATAGTTAACCCTTTCATGACAGGAGCTGCGCTGGTGCAGCATTAAAGATCATGTGCCAGTGCATTCACTCATATATGCAAGTCTCCCATAAGGAGCCTCACATATATACAAAAATGCACTGGCTTACAAGGGCAAGATAAATATTGTTAGGCCAATGCATTCTCGCATATATAAGAGAATGCATTGGCACAGGGTTTTCGCAAAATTTCAGGATGTTCTCGTCATGGAAGAGTTATATATGCTTACTCTTTGAGGAAGTCCATGAGGGATAATTTAGAAACCTGGTGCAAACCATCTTCCTCCTCTTCCTCAACCTCCTCTTGTCGTCTGATCTGGGCACTGAAAAATAAGTCTCAATTTAGAAAAATAATCCTTGATAATAGAAATAATGTAGGCATGGTAGTTTTCATCAGTGTAGCCTTTACATGCCTGAATGCAGTTTAACCCTTCACCCAACACATCTGTATTTTTAAAAAATAAAACAAAAATATAGTTTTTCAACTATATGTCAACAAAATAATACAAATATGGGTAACAATAGAACCGTCTCATCGAGCTGGTTCTATTGATATCCATATTTGTATAGTTTTATTGACAAATTCTCAAGATATTTTGGTCTTTGTCACCTTATATTAACTTGTTTTCTGGCCGTTTTTGGCCATTTTGTTAGGTAAAGGGTTAAGGAGTGCTATTTTTGGCACCTTTCGGAATCCAATATATTATATCTATACATGTATTGTTATTCACCACTTTCAAAATTCAAGTAAACCTGAAAATCAATGCTTAAGTTAGTAAATTAAATCTTAACCCTTTCATGATAAGAGCTGCGCTGGTGCAGCATTAAAGATCCTGCACCATTGCATTCTCTTATATATGCGAGTCTTCCATAGGTAGCCTGGCATATATAAGAGAATGCATTGGCTAAAAAGGTAAAGATAAATATTGTTAGCCAATGTAGACTCTCATTTATAAGAAAATGCATTGGCACAGAGTTTTCGCAAATTTTCAGGAAGCTCCAGTCATTGAAGGGTTAAGGAGTGCTATTTTGCACCTTTCGGAATCCAATATATTATATAGATCTATATTGTTATTCACCACATTGAACATTCAACTAAATCTGCAAATCTATGCTGAAGTCTGCTGAAGTTAGTAAATTAAATCATAAATTGACACAAATTTTACTTGGCATTTGTATTCAAATGAAATAGCAATATTGATGAATGTTATCTACCTATCCTATCAGAAATATTCTGAAATTTTGGATTTAGCGCAGAGACAAGCCTGAGTTTATGTGCCTGTCATTTGCAGAATGAGGTCCCCATAGGGTGAATTTAGTGACGCTATCCCACATAGCGGGTTAGCATCACTAAATTCACCCTCTGGGGACCTCATTCTGCTTAGGCCTCATATTCTCTGGAAAGTTTCTTTCTTATCAAATTTCTATAGAAACTTCTTCACATAGATTCTATTTCTTTTTTAGTTTAGTTTCTCTGTATCCCCAAATCAGCAGTCGACACATTGCATAAACAAGGTTCCCAATGGGTGTACATCACAATATTCACCATTTGGGAACTTCAATCTGAGTCTATGTCTACCATAGCAGATGAGGCCATGCAGAATGAGGTTTCCAGAGGGTGAATTTAGTGATGCTAGCCCGCTATGCAGGGTCGCGTCACTAAATTCATCCTCTGGGGACCTCATTCTGCAAATGACAGACACAATAAACTCATGCTTGCACAGAAACTGTTTTGACACTATGATAACTGAATATTCACCGATATTTAGGTGATTGATTCCTATTGATTCATTTGTAGGATGTTCAGCTAAATGTGGTCAACAAGCAGTATATTGGACAAATTAACTGAACATCCTTACAAATGAATGCTAAATTTCTCGACAGTCTGCTTGTAGAATCTAAACATTCCTACATATGAAAATGGACTGTTACAATGTATATTTTACAACTAATGCCAGAATACATTCAGAATTCAAAGCGTTAAATAAGTTAAATAAAACAAGACTTTGAGTCTATTGAAAGTTATATAATACACACTGCAATAGCCTAGGAGAAGTAAAATAATCTTCTACAGTAATGCCCTAAATAATCGAATCCGTAACCACAGCAGAATTATGTGTAATTTTTCAGGATTTAGTCGGAAATATGGCTTGTTGCCCATAATTCTGCTGTGGTTAAGGAGTCGATTATTTAGGGCATTACTGTAGTACCTTTGGTGCATATGTAATAACATTTGTGCCTTCTCTATTATAATGAAACTTTTTTTTAATTACACCACCTCAAGGAATATTTCATTTGATCTTCTATGATCTATCCTCTATATAGCAAACTTCTTACATTGTTATTAAACTTACATTTACTATGATTCAAATGTTTGGTATTCGGTCCTCTACATGCTATGCTACTTATATTTTCATTAATATTCATTTAAACTATGGTTAAAATGCTGGGAATATTACAATATTTAAAAACTGAATATATAGAAAGTGTAAAATAATACCTCATAATTGTTAATATGAGTGGTAAAGTTAGTTGACTAATTTTCTAATACATATATAATTAGTAATGTTGCAAGTACTTAAAGGTTCAGAATGTGGGAAAATTATTATCATGAGACAGTATAGATAACTTTATAGTAATAGGATATTAGCACGGTATGGGACAGTATAGATAGCTGTGTAGTAATAGGAAATTGTCATGGTATGTGACAGTATCTAGATAGCTGTATAGTAATAGGATATTCACTTGCCAAAGATTCACCAGAGAATCAAGGTAACGGCAGTGACACATAATATTATAATTTAACAATGTGTACAGTAATGCCCTAAATAATCGACTCCTTAACAGGAGGATTTAGTTGGAAATATGGCTTGTTGCCATTCATCGGAAAGCTCTCACTGAGAGCTTTCTGTTGAATGGCAACAAGCCATATTACCATCTAAATCCAGAAAAATTACCCAAAATTCTGCTGTGGTTAAGGAGTTGATTATTTATGGCATTACTGTATGTGCGTGAACAAATTATGGTTTCTTATTTAAATGGCCATGATCGAAATGGCACTTTGAGTTGGACCTCAACTAAAATAAAGCTTGAAAATCAAGGTTGATTTTCATCCATGTCAGGGTTAAAACCCAAGACCTCCTTGTCGAGCCCAGAGTGTGATGATGGTAGCCATGATATGTTAGATTAAAGTATTATTCTCGTCTACCAAATGCTGATCATTCCCAAGACTCGATCATTTGGAATTTACTTTGAATAACCATTCCAATAATTTATAATTCTAATTGACACAACTCAGACTGATAAGGCTGTCAACCCTTCCATGACTGGAGCTTCCTGAAATTTTGCCAAAAAAACATGCCAATGCATTCTCTTATATATAGGAGTCTACTATAGGGAACCTTGCATATATATAAGATAATACATTGGACTAACAATATTTACTTTGACCGTGTAAGCCAGTGAATTCTCTTATATATGCGAGGCTCCATATATCACAGAATGCACTGGCACATGATCTTTAATGCTGCACCAGTGCAGCTCACATCATGAAAGGGTTAAATACTTATTGACAGGTAGTTCTCTTAGGAAATGTTCAGATAATAAGTTCAACAAATGACCATAGCTCTTTTGTTGAACTTATTATCTGAACATTTCCCACCAAAGAATATGAATTATACCATTCTTGTATTATCTGTTTTTCTGTCTGTCGTCTGCTTTTATTACCTGAATCCATTTAGTATAGACATAGTTAAGCACATGAGAATGTTTTGTTATTCCATTGAAAAATATATACCTCACACACTGCCTCACAAGCATTTAAATCTGTGCAGTAGAATGGTTTACACACAACTCTATGCACCAAACCAACTGAATAAAAATAAAAGGTCCAAAACAAACTTAAGAACTATATTATTCCATGAGAGGATCCATCTGTGTAGATCCTATATAAAGTTAAATTGAATATTATCACTACATTATTCTCTTTTATCATTAGGAAAAACAAGAATGGAGTCAATTTTTAATAACATTTACACAGAATACTTCAGGGTAGGAAAATATCCATTTAAACTAATACCCATATGATCGGTCATGTATGTGTTTGTTAGGTCTATAGCGAGTTATTTCCACAAGAATAACCTAATGCCCAAATCAAGTTATTGTCAACTACATAACATTCTATTAATAGTACCATAATGCGTTACTTCGGATTAGTATACTTTAGCTATAGTTAGCAACATTTATATTTCTTGTAATAATCATGACATATCTATTTGCATCCTTTAGGCCAACATAAAAAAATTGCAAGAGTCTCATGCCCTTGAAACAGTGTCTATCATTTGCAGAATGAGGTCTCCAGAGGGTGAATTTAGTGATGCTATCTCGCACAGCAGGCTAGCAACACTAAACCTTTAAGCCTCATTTTCTGGGAAGTATCTATAGTCTCAAATTAACATTGTTTTTAGTTACTTTTTCCCTTCTGTTCAGTTTCTATATCCCGTGTTTGCAGAAGTTAAAATGCACAATCAAGTTGACTAATGGGTGAACATCACCAACTTCAACTGGGGAACTTCAATCTGATCCTAGGTCGCCCCTAGCAGTTGAGGCTTCAGCAGAATGAGGTTCCCAGAGGGTTAATTTGGTGATGCTAGCCAGCCGTGTGTAACAGCGTCACTAAATTCACCCTCTGGGGACCTCATTCTCCAAATGACAGGCATACTAATCTCAGACTTGCTTGTGTTGTATAAGGGAGAATACTGCTTCAATTTCTAGAACTGACCATAAACCATTTATGTTGGAAGAATAAAATTCACTCCCTACCCCAATTTATCAAAAACAATGGATGAGAATTTAGCAATTTAATTATATTAGCCTCACTCTACATGTGTATATACAGTTAAGTCTTCTGTCTCATGCAGACGTATTTGGGTTCTTCCTCATTCAGTCATACTGAAATGATTCTCAGCTGATGAGGTGATTTCGCAGAATTGAGTTAAATAGTATTATATATAGCAGTGTGACCATTAAAACCCAGTAATTACTTCCTACGAATCATATGTGCACAGCATATATCTCTCTAAATAATACAAGAATATATGTCCTATACATATGAATCATATGTGCACAGCATACATTTGTCTAAACAATACAAGAATATATGGTAGAAAAAATAAATGGGGCAATTTATTGATGTTTTAAAGATGCGTAATCTGCTTAAGTGCTCCTCAGTTACTATTTATTTGGATTCGGGTGTAAAAAATATTTCATTCGAGTCGAGGAACCCACCTATCAAAGCTCATGGTTATTTGATTTTTTAAATCTATAATTTTTCACTATCGAGACTTATTAGTGGCCCAGTAAAAAGTCGATGAACTGACGGCCTCGGACTTAATTGCGGATGAAGATGGATAACACTAAAATCAAGAGGCTTTGTGTTGATAATGAGGCCAAATTTCGTTGAACAACATGTTGATAAATAACACGTTTCAGCTTATATTTCGGCAATTAATCAATTCTGATAACTGAAGTGGTATTTCTAAAATTGTTGTTGTTTTTGTTGGAATCTGATTTTATGGGGACCATAAAATTGGATTGAGTACCATTAAATGTTGTTCTGAGGGGAATTTGCCTGTTGCATCAATATTGTTATTCAAATATAGGACTATAATATTTAGCATTCACTGCCCAAGTCTCAATGAATCTTAACCCTTTAATGCTGGTGCAGCATTAAGGATCCTGTGCCAGTGCATTATCTTATATATGTGGGTCTCCCATAGGCACCTAGCATATAGGAAAATGCACTGGCTTACAAGATCAATGTAAATATTGTTAGGCCAGTGTATTCTGTTATATTTGCGATGCTCCCTATGGGAGACTCACAATTATATAAAGAGGATGCATTGGCACAGGGTTTTTGAAAAATTTCAGGAAGCTCCAGTCATGGAAGGGTTAAAATGTTATAAATTGAGAGAGAGACAATATCTCTTAAAAGCCGGAAAACTCTTTTCTGTTACCGTGATATATGTTGGACAGTTTATATCCCTCGATTATAAAGTTACCAAGTGCAGATCAACAGGGGAAAAATATCTGTGCAACTAGAATAAAACAGAAATGACATATGCCATATCTCAGTTCTAATCAAAATAAATATCTGTGCCAAGTTTAAAAAAAATTGACAGAAATATAAAAGAATAAAAGCTCAGACAAAATTATGCTTCTTGAGAAAATTTTCTAAATTGAAAAAAGGGGGATAACTCCACAAAAAAAGTCAGACAGACCTCATAATCGCAGATGAGCAGGTTCCTGTGGTACTTAATATCTGTGCCAATTTCCAAAATATTTACCAAAATATGTAGGAATAAAAGCACATACAAAATTGTGTCCACGGATGGTTGATTGAGTCTAATTTTAATTAGAATGACCCAAGACTTTTTAAAATGGGTGAATAGACAGTGATCAGCTGTCAGTTTCATGTACACATTTACCAATGGTTTAGCCATTAATGATAGGAGGGTGGCTCACTAGTAGTTGAACAGACACTGTACATGGACCCCAGAACCTCCCATGCTAGAATGGTGCAAATTAAGCCAGATTAGAATGGCAGCTGCTTGGCCCAGTGGTTTTACAAATTGTCAACAAAAATTGAAGAATATATATAGAAGTGGGCTGAAAATTTATTTGTAAATAAAATAAGTAGATTCGCGATGGTGATATAATGGTCGTTTTAATTTTGTTTTATTTGTATAGCATTTTACAGCAATGGGTATATTTTGTATAGCACTCCTTACCAATACATGTTTTTTCAATGTAAATTGGTTAGCAGAAATTGAAAATTGCGATGCGAATCCAGTTAAATCAAGCCTGTCAACAGGTGGTACCAAACATTTCTGAAAATGCTAAAATTTCGGTAATAATTTTCAGATGCCGTGGTGTTTGCTATATCGTCCGCTTATATATAGGGTGTCAATTAGTGAACATGCCGATATTAAAGCGATAGAAGTATATGGTAATTACAGTGGCCAATAAAATATACTGGGTGAATAGACAGCGGTCTGCTGTCAGTTTCATGCATCAATTCTAACTGATAATGTGTAAATTTAGAAATGATGAATTTCTTTAGAAAGCTTATAATAAAAATAAGATAGAACAATAATGTAAAATTTCTGAGTGAATTTCTAGTATTATTTCATGAATGTGTGATCAAGAAAAGCACTAGGTCACAAAAAATAAATATTTGTTTCAGTTAATCATGATATATTTAAATTTTAAATACACACATAAAACCTATAGATAATATCTATAAACTCAATTTTGAGAATGTATTTGTACGAGAATTGTGTCCCTAATATTAGTTACTGAACATAAACATGTGCCGACACCTAACATGAGACTCACTCTTCATCTTGCTCAAGTTGCTGATAATTTGCGTAAAAGCTGAAAGAGAAATCCATGACCCATTCATTACGTATTAAGAGAGGGCAGTGATTAGAAGTACAGTAATGCCCTAAATAATCGACTCCTTAACCACAGCAGAATTATTGGTAACTTTTCACGATTTTGTCGGAAATATTGCTTGTTGGTATTCATCGGAAAGCTCTCCCATAATTCTGCTGTGGTTAAGGAGTCAATTATTTAGGGCATTACTGTAGTTAGCATCTCAACATCAGCCTTCTTATGATGCAATACACAGATAGAACGACATAAGTGTGTGAACAGGTTAAAATTATTGCTAACAATTTTGTGTGACGCAATGGCAACCATAAGAACCGCAGGTTCAATAGTCCCTGGTACAAACAATAAATATAACTGGTAACAACAAAACACCCATAACCATATAAAAATAATACTATAGACAAAGATGGACTAAACTATAACCAACAATACTTACTGACAGTGAACATTGAGGGTGACAAAGTGAAGGTGAATATTGATGAAGGAGTCAATCCTTTCTATACTATAATTCCCTTAAGAAATGTTCAGTTAATAAGTTCAATAAGTTTGTTGAACTTATTATCTGCACAATTCTCACCAATGAATATGAATCCTTCTGCTCTTGTATTAACTATTTTCCTGTCTGTTGTCTAATTTTTTTACCTGAACATCCCTCCAAATGAATGATAGGCTGTTCCAATGTATATTATTATAACTGAATGGGAGAATCCATTTAGTATAGCTTATATATCCTGAACACCTCTCCAAACTAATAACAGACCATTCCAATATACACTGTTACACTGGGTGGTAGAATCCATTTAGTATAGAAAGAGTTAAAGAAATATTGAGGACTTATTTCATTGAATAAAACCAACCAGTTACAGTAATGCCCTAAATAATCGACTCCTTAACCACAGCAGAATTATGGGTAATTTTTCAGGATTTAGTCGGAAATATGGCTTGTTGCCATTCATCGGAAAGCTCTCCCCGAGAGCTTTCCGATGAATGGCAACAAGCCATATTTCCTACTAAATCCTGAAAATTACCCATAATTATACTGTGGTTAAGGAGTCGATTACTTAGGGCATTACTGCATATACAAACACTATCCCTTTAAAAGAATGTAGCGATGAAACAAGATTATCGAAAATTCAAACCACTTTGACTGTACCATTTCAGAGATAACAACGGTTGAACAACACACAAATGTAAATATTAACTACTTTATTCGGGATGCATTAATTAACATAAACATTACGGAAATGATTGCGCCAATAATTTGTTTATAACATTGACGCTGTTGTCCGACTATTTGGATATCAATTTTATGAAAATAACTTAATTTTGCATGATTATATGTTATTCCGTTCAGAACACCTCAGCGTAATAAAGAACAAAGCATTTTAGCGCACTTAGGTTGGTTAAACGGACATGGCTCTTTTGAACCCCCAAAATGATGTATATATATTTTGGTAAGAGGTATCTCAAAACATTCCCAAGCGGAAGATTTCCAAACAAATACGTTTATATAGCACTTAAAATTTGCGTTTAGTTTCTTATATTTTTCTGTAAATTTGAGATAATTTCGTTCGTGCCAGCTCAATATTTTTAAATCAGTGATCGTGTAAAAATTTATTCCATTTCCGATTCAAGAATATCAATGAATACAAATGGGGCAGTATGTGCTCAGTGTCCGATTTTTGTGTTCAAAGTTGTATTTTTATGACTCAATGCAACTTTCTGAGACATTAAATGCTCATAGAAAGGTAGAACTTTCAGGTATTTATAAACATTATTTCAAAACTGGGATAATGCAAAAGTGATATTATTATGTTTACTTTGGAGTGCAAAATCATCATGTGGCTTTAAGCGCTATATGAAAGTGATTATTGAATGATTAAAGGGAATGACAATATGCCATAGTGATTGATTGTGAATTTTGTGATTCCTAAATAACCATTGAAGTGAGTTAAAGGGGCCTAAAGCCTTCAAAGTGGGTTCATGTGAAATAACATAAAAGTCTGTAGAACAACAATCATCATTCAAAAAGTGCATGAAAAAATAGATTGACTTGTTCTAATATTCATTATTAACCCTTTCAGTGCCAAGTCAGATTTTTGTATCAACCCATATTTCCTTGATCATAACGATGTTTATAATAATGTGATACATTGATGGAAAGAGCTCTAAGAGCTCTTTCCATCAATGTATCACATTATTATAATCAATAAATTTGAAAAATGATCAAGGAAATATGGGTTGATAAAAAAATCGGACTTGGCACTGAAAGGGTTAAGGCCAAAAAAAACTCTTTGTTTCCGATAACCTACCTGGCTGAGATTTCATTACCTGCCTAAATTTTTTTTTATTTTCACAACTGTCAATGTGAATATTTATTATTTTTCCCCAATCCCAAAAGCAAAAATGAGTTGGTTATTAAGCTCAACATTGGTAAGATCTCACTGCAGATTGAATGAATTCAAGGGGCAACATATTTTTATCCAATGCTTGGCTCATTTTCAATACACATTGATGTACAATATTCCATGGGACCATGACAACACTATTATATCTTTTATGGCTGAAATGTTTAAAAAAAAAAATTGTAAAAAAAATAATCCCTGCCTGCCTGTCTGGAAAATTATCCCAATGTAATCAGAAACAGAAAAGTTTTTTGTTTTGGCCTATTATCTCTCCAATAATGTATTTTGCTTGTCAAACCTATTGTTATGCAAACATATACAGTGGTTCTACTGATGAAAGTAATCAAAACTTTATGGCAAACCTTGGAAAAAGTGTTGAGAGCATTCTGTAAATCAAATTCGAACTAAATTTGTTTAACTTACTACGCGATTAGGGATGTTTGTTGACAAATCACTGGAACAGTTTTGTTTACATAACAATGGTTTCAACAAGCAAAATGTTGTTTTTGGAGAACTATTAATAATGAATATACATGTAAGTTTATCTATCTCTCCATGATCTAATTAGTGGTGATGTTTTTACAAACTTTTCTTTTTTTTCACATTTATCCAATGCGAGTGCTTTGTGTCCCTTTAAACAGTGACTTGTGATGAAGCACACTATAACAACGTGATAAATATAGTGATATATATATATATAGTTACCGTCTGACCCCACCCTCATCGAGTGAGCTATAAAACAGACAATCTGCTTATCAGTCCATTTCAAACAAAAGGTATGCATCAGAGATGCTGTGGTCGAGTTGTGGTACAAGAAAATGTTGCATTTGAGCAGAACCCATGAAGTGAATTTAGTGAAAATCGGATTATGTTTGTTGAACAATCCAGGAGACATTACTCTTGAAAACAAAAATTGATAACGTGTGTTAGAGTTGTCACCCCTACATCACGAAATAGACACCTGGTAAATATCTAGGATGTATAACTCCTGAAAAGGAGAAATTCGGGCAGGACTGGTTCTCGAACTCATCCAAGAGATTCAAGGGTAGAAGCCAAGGTCCAAATTTGTCAAAATCGGATTACATTTGTTAGAGTTACAGTAATGGCCTACCGGTAAATAATCAACTCCTTAACTACAGCAGAATTATGGGTAACTTTTCAGGATTTAGTCAGAAATATGGCTTGTTGGCATTCATCGGAGAGCCCTCAGTGAGAATATGGCTTGTTGCCATTCATCAGAAAGCTCTCATTGAGAGCTTTCCGATGAATGGCAACAAGCCATATTTCCGACTAAATCCTGAAAAATTACACATAATTCTGCTGTGGTTAAGGAGTCAAACTATTTAGGGCATTACTGTACTTGCCAGGACTTTAAAAGAATTACAACTCACATTTACAAGGACATCACTCGATAATAAGTATTAACAATGATTCGGCTATCAAGATAGAGAAAGTCACTCACAGCTTTAAATTCCTTTAATTCATAATTTATTTCCTGAGAGAGAGTAAGTGTTGTAAACTATTGACACAACAAATGAAAACATAGATTAATAGTAATAAGAACATTTTCATATAAAGTGTTGGCCTAATAAACCATGAATGAAAGTTAATCCCGCCATGGCCATAGAATATTCAAGTACCTTTCCATAACCATAAAATCTATTTATCCTAAAAACTGGGCGCAAAAACATTGAACACTTTGCAATGTGCGATCTACTAAATAGATAGTGAGTTGCTTCATGCAATTTTGTGCATACATGCATGTATTGAGAAGATAGTTTCAATCTGCACGAGGTTTAGAAGGGCAAAGTGTAATACTGAATACAACTGTGATACAAAGAGTGAGATAGTCTTACAATCAGAAGAATACAAAATAGAATCATCAATAATCTCTCAACAGCAGGCCTGAATATATGGTCTCGGACATATGCAGAATGAGGTCCGCAGAGGGTGAATTTAGCGATGCTACCCCGCACAGCAGGATAGCATTACTAAATTCACCCTCTGGGAGGCCTCATCTTCTCAGGAAAGTATCTTTATTATCAAATTAACAAGTATCTTAGTTTCTTTGATTATTTCTCTAAAAAAGTTTTTAAAGAAACTAAGATACTTGTTAATTTGATAATAAAGATACTTTCCTGAGAAATTGAAAGCCTCCCCAGAGGGTGAATTTATTGATGCTAACCCACTGTGCGGGGTAGCATCACTAAATTCAACCTCTGGGGAGGCCTCATCTTCTCAGGAAAGTATCTTTATTATCAAGTTAACAAGTATCTTAGTTTCTTTAAAATCTTTTTTAGAGAAATTTTCTTTTTTCTTTTTAGTTTAGTTTAGTTTCTCTATATCCCCAAATTTGGCAGACGACACAATACATAATCAAAGTGCCCAATGGGAGCACATCACATTCTTCACAATCTGGGAACTTAAATCTGTGTCTAGGTCTTCCATGGCAGGTTAGGCCATGCAGAATAAGGTCCCCAGAGGGTGAATTTGGTGATGCTAGCCCACACAGCATGGTAGTGTCTCTAAATTCACCCTCTGGGGGCTCATTCTGCAAATGTCCAGTACACTAATTTCGGGCCTGCTCAACATCATGAAAATATGGAACTCGTGCCAATATGTTTGTCCACGTACAAAATGAGAACATTAGACCATGAGAATATTTAAGTATACATACTGTTTGTTATCTCGTGCATCTCTGTTTAATGTGGCAACTCTCCTGTTCTCACAGGCTGAAATCATTCAAGGCAATATATATTACTCACACAGGGCTGTCAACAATTCTGAACCGACTATTTTAACCCTTTGGCAGGTAGGTATGTCATACATGATGTCATATCCATGGGTGAATATATTTTTACAAATAAACTGAGTAATATCGTAAAATTGTACCTATTATAAGATATAAATTATACAAATAACATTATTAAAAGCACAAGTCAGTGTAAATAATAAAAATAATATCCTTAGGCATAAAATATATGAAAAAGTTCCGATTTAGGAGACGATTTTTTAAAGTTATTTACACAGTAACATGAAATTACTTTAGAACTACCATAAACGACATACAGTAATGCTCTAATTAATCGACTCCTTAACCACAGCATAATTATTGGTAACTTTTCAGGATTTAGTCAGAAATATGGCTTGTAGCCATTCATCGGAAAGCTCTCCACCTGCCAACCTTACGGAGATGTAAATGTTGTTCTACCCATCAAAGGGTTAGTGCAATTTTATTCTCCCTTTCAGTTAAGTATATCATGTTCTATTGCTCTTCCATAGCAATAGGATTAGGGGACAACTAAATAATATGCGAGGCACTTAATCTCCCATCCTCTTCCAGCTCAAATGTAACATAATAGTAACAAACAAAAGTGACATGAGCAAACTAAATAGTAAATTGAATTCACAAAGTGACTTACAGTAATGCCCTAAATAATCGACTCCTTAACACAGCAGAATTATGGGTAATTTTTCGGGATTTAGTCGGAAATATGGCTTGTTGCCATTCATCGGAAAGCTCTCACTGTGAGCTTTCCGATGAATGGCAACAAGCCATATTTCCGACTAAATCCTGAAAAGTTACCCATAATTCTGCTGTGGTTAAGGAGTCGATTATTTAGGGCATTACTGTAATTAAAGTTACTGAACTATTAAAGTCGTGGAACAGCTAGAAAAATAGTGTGTGTGAGAGAGAGGTGGAGGATACAAAATTACAAATTACTTTAAACCTCCCTGAATCAGGTATGAAATGTTATACGCGCAAATATTTATTAGCATTTTCCTCATATGGTAAGTTTGGATCGTCAAAAACTAACAATAAAACGAAAGCACTTTCATAGCATCTGCTGGTTTAATCCTTGCAATTTAATATAGCAGGATACCAATAAGTAATGATAGGTATCCTCTTTGATGTGGCCAGATACAAGTTGGAGTTGGGGGAAAAATGGTTGTAGTGTTTATCACTGCACAATTCACTACAATCACACCCTTTCAGTTAGAGATGTAAACAATTGATCTAACTACCCGTGTGCAGGGATGTTCAGATTATATAATTAAAATTCAAAGAGTTTTCGGAAGCCCTTGAAAAAATTATTTCCAAATTCATGATTTTCAAGAAATCCCAAAAGGTGCAAGAAGCATGTAGAAAGAAATAATAATATAGAGTTAACCTTCTTATTCCTCAAAGAGAATGTCAGCTGTGATGGGAGTAATCTAATTATATACCAGTCACAGTGCCAGTCATGGCAATTTTCAAGATTATTAATTATGTCTTTAACCCTTTCTTAAGATGTCTGGTACCAACATTATGTGGCTGATGTAAATTTAGTTCGTACTCACATCGCGTAACTGCTGCATCTGTAGCTGCGGGAATCGATGGCGTGGAGATGGATTTTGTGAGAGTGGAATGTGGGACAGTCATGTGACCTGAGCTTTCTTCATCTAAACACTCGCTGCCTTGTGACGATAACATACTCAGCTCTGGCTGTTTGGTGCTGCTTGCGAACGTACTCTGTAAAGAAAATTAAACACCCTTTTATAAGAGAGGGCGGAACTCTGTAAAACAAAATAAACGCCCGTTAGAGAAGGCGGCAAAAACGGTTTCTGAGTGAAGCCTTGAAATAGTGTGTCTGACATTTGCAGAATGAGGTCCCCAGAGGATGAATTTAGTGATGCTACCCCGTACAGCGGGTATAGCCATATTCACCCTCTAGGGACCTCATTCTGCTCAGGCATCATCTTCTGGGAAGTATCCATAGTCTTAAATTAACATTAATTTTAGTTACTTTTTCCCTTCATTTCTATATCCCTTAATTTGCAGAAGATAAATTGTATAATCGAGGTGACTAATTTAAACTGGGAAACTTCAATCTGAACATAGGTCTCCTATAGCAGTTGAGGCCTAAGCATTTACCCTCTGGGGACCTCATTCTGCAACAGAATTTTGCTTGTGCATCCATGTTCATATCCTTCTATGTGGGGTGATAAAATACATGTCTTTGAGGAGTCGAAAGATCAGATGATTTTATGAGTCTGAGTTTAGTGTGCCTGTCATTTACAGAATGTGGTCGCCAGAGGGTGAATTTAGTGATGCTATCCCACACAGCAGGCTAACATCACCAAATTCACCTCATTCTGTATGACCTGCTATGGGAGACATAGACTCAGATTGAAGTTCCCAAATGGTGAGTAATCTTTTTTATGATTTCAGCTGTTTTTTTCTATTTCTCTCTGGGTATCATCTGAGACACAGACATTTCAAATGGTGATGAATTGTAGTATTTTAATCATATTTTATGCCATAGATTGTTATTAAAACCATATATCAAGGCTCCCCAGAGGGTGAGTTTAGTGACGCTACACTGCATAGCAGGCTAGCATCACTAAATTCACCCTCTGGGAACCTCATTCTGCATGGCCTCATCTGATATTGGAGACATACATGTCGACTCAGATTGAAGTCCCCAAATAGTTAATATTGTGATGTATACCCAATGGGAACCTCGATTATGCAATGTATCATCTGCCAATTTGGGGATATAGAGAAACTAAACTAAAAAAGAAATAGAATCTACGTGAAGTTTCTATAGAAATTTGATAATAAAGAAACTTTCCAGAGAAGATGAGGCCTAAGTAAATGATATTGATATTGTTGGAAGTTTATCGTGTGTCTGGGTGGGAATGGATAGTCGTAATTTTTTGGGGTTCCTAAACTCCGGTATGTGTTAGGTTCACCTTTGTCAGATTGTTCGACTTCTGTTTCTGAGGTGAACCATACATCACTGGCGGATGATGTGGGTGTAATGTATATAGCCATATACTAAACTATAAAGTAGTTGGGGTGATTAATTACAAGATTATAGTTTAGCAAGGGAAGTCTAATTGCCTTTTTAAAGCGTAATTTGGTATGAATTGTCGTAAGTGAATTGCTTGTCAAGTATGATAACTTAGGTAATTAGGTATTTCGTGTACCAATAGTTTTTGTATTAAAATATAGTGTAACTGATTTCGCTTGGGTTAACCGGCCAAAAACACCCAAATAAAGCTTCAACAGCCTAAAATATCTTCGGTCTGTCTCAATAACACCATACAAATATGGATATCATTGGAACCGGTTCATTGACCACATTGTGATGGTTAGAGTTATGCCCTGTGCCAATGCATTCTCTTATATATGCGAGTCGACCATAGGTCGCCTCGCATATATAAGAGAATGCATTGGCCTAAAAAAAATATTTTTTTTAACGCTTTTTACCATTTTTTCTTACATTCTTTAACAATTTTATAATTTTTCCTTACATTTTAAAACTATTTTTCTACATTCTTTGACAATTTTATCATTTTTAATATGTGTTAAGCCAATGCATTCTCTTATATATGCGAGGCGACCTATGGTCGACTCGCATATATAAGAGAATGCATTGGCACAGGGCCGTTCTGTTGGGTAAAGGGTTAATACTAAAAGTCGAATATTGTGACAATTCACCTGAAGAGATTAAAGGCCCACTTAATTTTCGAGTCGCCAATTATTTTTTTATAGTGCCTTAATAACAATCAATGCCATAAAATATGATTAAAATACTATAATTCATCACCATTTGAAATGTCTGTGTCTCAGAAGATGCCCATAGAGAAATAGAAAACAGCTGAAATCATACAAAGATTACCCCCATTTTGACTCCCAGAATTCTAACTAAAAATTTATTTTCAATGGAAGGGGGATAACTCTATCTTTAAGATTTAGAGTTATTCCCCTCCATTGAAAATAATACAATTTGAACTACAACCCAAATGAAAAAAACACGTCAGTAACTCAACAAAAACAACATGTTCACAGTTTATTACACTGGACAAGTTGATAATACAATGTTCTGGAGCTTCCTCTTTCAAATTGTATATAATATGGCATATATTTTATATAATGTGATCTGGGGGTCAGAAAATTAAGTGGGCCTTCAACCCAAGCAAAATCAGTTACACTATTTTACGCTTAACCTATGGTTTACCAAGACAATTAGGCTTCCCTTGCTAAACTATAATCCAAAAAGATAGTTGCATGGAATTTGTGGTTGGCTGACACTAACATAGCCTCACGAAGGTCTAATATTTTATTTAGAAAGTAATGGGATTCCGCACTTTTTGTTCCAGACTATGTAGCTGAGGTCCTCAGAGGGTGAATTTAGTGATGCTTCCCCACACAGTGGGCTAGCGTCACCAAATCACCAAATTCTTCCTCTGGGGACCTCATTCTGCATGGCCTCCTCTGCTAAGGGAGACCTATTCAGAGTAAAGTTCCCAGATGGTGATGTGCACCCATTGAGCACCTCAATTATGCATTGTGTTGACTGCCAATTTGAGGATAATCGGAAACTGAACTAAAGAAGAAAAAGAATCTTTCTAAAGAAACTGAAACACGTGTTAATTTGATAATACAGATATGAGAATGTGCAGTCTGAGTAGAATGAGGTCCCTAGAGGGTGAATTTAGTGATGCTAGTCCACTGTGTGGGGTAGCATCATTAAATTCACCCTCTGGGGGCCTCATTCTACAAATATCCGGCACAATATTTTGAGGCCTGCATGACAACCAATCTTATATTGTAAAATTACATGGTATCTAAGTACACATAACTATATACCGTAATGCTCTAAATAATCGACTCCTTAACCACAGCAGAATTATGGGTAATATTTTTCAGAATTTAGTCGGAACTATGGCTTGTTGCCATTCATCGGAAAGTTTTCACTGAGAGCTTTCCGATGAATGGCAACAAGCCATATTTCAGACTAAATCCTGAAAAATTACCCATAATTCTGCTGTGGTTAAGGAATGGATTATTTAAAGCATTACTGTATACATGTTCCTCGTTAGAATAGAGTTATGCCTCTTTATACAAGTGAAAACCCAGACGGAATGCATTTGTTAATTTTCTTAATATGAAATAGATTAGAGTTGTTCCCCTGAAGAAACTAGGAACGAATGCTATTATGTAACATGACCATGGCCCTGTTGACTGTCAAGGTCTTGCACAAAAAAGTTGTTTTTCTTGTAACTGTTTATCAATTAGCCTTCTGGTTCCAATCAAGTGAACCTGCAATTATGCAAAACTATCAAGCGACATAGTTTTAGTTAGCGGTAAAGCAAAAGTGTCGAAGAGACAAAATTGTGCCACTCACTCAATATTCTAAGTCTGTTCTAGTAACAAATTCGTATTTTAGGAAATTCATTTAGCTATCAGAATGGACATATTTCACAATCCTTATCTGTGCCCCTACCTGCTCTGCAGATCTGATGAAAAATGATGTATTTTAAATTTAAGAAGAAAATGGGAGGCTGAAGTTACTCAGGGGAAATCGCACACCTATGTATTTTAAGCCCTGACATTTGACTTGAAAGAACTTCCCTTTTCGAAGTTATGCCCCCTTTGCCCTCCAACAGTAATGTCCTAAATAATCGACTCCTTAACCACAGCAGAATTATGGGTAATTTTTCAGGATTTAGTCGGATATATGGCTTACCCAAATTGGCAAATGACACATTGCATAATCAGGGTTCCCAATGGGTGTATATCACAATAATCACGATATGGTAACTTCAAACTGAGTCTATGTCTCCCACAACAGATGAGGCCATGCAGAATAAAGTCCCCAGTGGGTGAATTTGGTGATGCTAGCCACCCTCTGGGGACCTCATTCTGCAAATGACAGGCACAATAAACTCAGACTTGGTCACATCCCCTTAATTAGTTAATCCTATGTCTCTCCGATCGATGACCACATATATTTCGTACTGAGCATCACTCGGTATAAACTACCAGGACTATATATAAACCCAATTGGTGAATACAAGATTTTGTGCTAAACTGACCTCACTATCTCCGGAGGTGTCCATCTCACACTGAGAATCACTCATGCTTCTTGGCAGCAGCTCCTTGGGACCGCCTGTCTTACTGTAGCTCCACGGTGGATCAGCAGTACCAACCTCTACAAATACAAGCACATTGAATACATATTATGGGACATCAGCCGTACCAACCTCTACAAATACAAGCACATTGAATACATATTATGGGACATTAGCCATACCAACCTCTACAAATACAAGCACATTAAATACACATTACGGGACAGCAGCTCCTATGGACCACCTGTCTTACTGTAGCTCCACGGTGGATCAGCGGTACCAACCTCTACAAATACAAGCACATTGAATACATATTATGGGACATCAGCCGTACCAACCTCTACAAATACAAGCACATTGAATACATATTATGGGACATTAGCCATACCAACCTCTACAAATACAAGCACATTAAATACACATTATGGGGCAGCAGCTCCTATGGACCACCTGTCATACTGTAGCTCCACGGTGGATCAGCGGTACCAACCTCTACAAATACAAGCACATTGAATACATATTATGGGACATCAGCCGTACCAACCTCTACAAATACAAACACATTGAATACATACTACGGGGCATCAAACATATAATTGATGGTAAAATATTTAATCATACACATTCAAATATGGATATTATAGGGTGAGAGGTGATGTTAAAATATGCAAAAGGTGAAGTATATACGACAAACGTTTTGCTTGAAACATACATTGTGAATTATATAATTTGACACTTTAGAGATGGTTTTCTTCGTTGCAGAATCCAAAAGCTTAACGGGCTCTAATTTCAGTTTCATTACATGCTGCCACGTTTGGGACTAAAAGTTTGTTTCCTGTCTTCTTATTGATTTGTATGTGCCGTCATACCTGTAAAGTAGTGACATTGCATCACTATCTGCACTGTGTACATAGAGAGATCGAGTGGCATCTGGGGGCCATGAAAAATGTGATGATAGTCAGCAAGTAATCATTTGTATGATCAAGAAATAGGGGCTGTAAAACTTTTATAATTTTATAATAAGTGCAGAAGAATTAATATTGAACTTATTATCAGTCTGAACATTACCCAAGGGAACTATTCGTCAATGAGTAATTTGTAAAGAAAGGGTTAATATTTATTTATTGGGGTTTAACGTCGCTTTCAGCAGCCAGGGCTATATCATGACGTTGCCAGTTTTATTGGTGGAGGGAAAGTCCATGCACTAAGGTAAATCTAGCATTGATTTCATTGGCTGGAAGAAAGACCCATTGCGCCCGGCAAAATCACCGACCATTGGCGAGTAACTGGTATCTCCCCCACATAGCGATATGGGATACAAAGTCAGCAAAGACTCAACCAGGAATTGACCTCTCCAGCACTGGAGAGTGAGTCGGTCTGGAGCAGAGTGTCTTATCGACTGAGCCCCCCCCCCCCCCCCAAGAAAGGGCTAATACAGCTAGAATTATAACAAATGACCAAATTGAACTGAGAATAAAGTTCATGCATCTGGTATATTTTTGTAGAGTGACCACTGACACTGCTATACTTTATACATGTAGTACTGTAGTGTCCACTCAAATTTAAAGAAATCAGAAAACATACAGCACATGTTAATCATTCTATTCTGCTGTATAAACATATGTCAAGCATACTTTCCCAGAAGATCCAATGACTGAGCCTCTACCTGCTGAAATCTATTGAATGTTTTATTGTCGTTTTTCCTGGCAACAGGAACTCATTGTTTATCAAAACAATAGCATTTGCTTGAGTCGCACAGATTTTGTCCTTTCTGAACATGGATCATGGCATATGTTAGCTATGCACTAGTTATTAATTTATCTCAGATGTCTACATGAAGGTTAGGAGGCTTAACCCTTCCATGACTGAAGTGTCCTGAAATTTTGCGAAAACCCTGTGCCAAAAATGTATTCTCTTATATATGCGAGTCTCCCATAGGGAGCCTCGCATATATAAGATAATGCATTGGCCTAACAATATTTACCTTGACCTTGTAAGCCAGTGCATTCTCTTATATATGATAGGCTCCCTATGGGAGACATGCATATATAAGAGAATGTACTGGCACATGATCTTTAATGCTGCACCAGGGTAGCTACCACCACAAAAGGGTCAATTAACTGCAGATTGTATAAATTTTACACAATAGAAATACTAACATCACAAGCTTCTTTAGTATATCAAAACATTAAAGGGACTGAAGGCCTTTACAGTGGGTAAATGTGCAAAAATTATACAAGTCTGTAAAAACAAAACCATCAAGAACAAAAAGAAATAAATAAACTTTGTTGTTATATTAATTATTGAAAGTTCTCCATTAACGAAATTTTGTGTGTTGAAATATTATGTAAACAAATCTGTTACAGTGATTTGTCAACAAAGATCGCTAAACCCATAAAAATAAGTTGACCTTCGCCATTGTTTAATGTTAAGTTTTTTATTAAACTTTGGTATTGTATTGGACTAATTGGACATTAATCAGAAATGCGACTTTAACCTGTAATGTTTACAATAACAATGGTTTCGATATACAAAATCTCAAGTGATATTAATAAAGAAAATTAGAATAGAGTCGATCTGTTTTTTAAATGTACTTGTTTATAATATTTTTTTAATTGACCTTTACCGGTATAACATTTATAAAAATTATATACTCTAGGACACTTTAGATATTTGATTATCAAGCCAGTCATTTGTACAACTGCAGCCTTTCAGCAGACACTGCTATGGTTTGATTAGGAGATGTTCTGACACTCATCAGTATGACAGATAATGCATATACCCAATTTGAAAACAATCAGATAACTAAAACTAAAGTTATTACCCAGAAACCAAAATAATTGACAAATTTTAAGTTGACAAGGACCATAACTCTGGCAAAAAAAAAAACGGGGGAACGGAACACCCGAGTTCGAACTTGACCTGTGTTTCCATGTGCCTAATCCAATTGCAACAGATATGAAAAAAATCATATAACTAAAACTAAAGTTATCACCTGGAAACCAAAATAATCAGCAAATCCTAAGTCGATAAGGACCATAACTATGGCAAAAATGGGCAGACCGAACCCAAATTTGAACTTGACCTGTATTTTCATGTGGGTAATTATTCACTTACAAATTTTAAAATAATAAAAATAAACTAAAACTCAAGTTATCATCTGGAAACTATCTTGGATGGACAGACAGACACCATTCATATCTACAGTTCCCCGAATTTGTTTTTCGGAAGGAAAATATTTAGTCTTTAGTTCATTTCGAATTATTCTGCCAAAGAGAAAAACTGTATGTAATTATCTTTTATAAAATAATGAGGTACTGTGCTACCAATTTCGATACAATATGCATTTAGACACCCCAAGGGAATGTTTCACTTCATTTTAACTAGCTACATGTAGGAACTATTACTAAACCTGAGAAATTTCTGATGATAGCAAGTTGCAAGAATTTATACGCTCTGGTCATAGTCTTCGGATATAATATACATTTTGGTTATTTTTTCAATGATACAGCCAGTATATGTTACAAGATGCCAGGGAGCAAGCCTGATTACAATTTTTCAAAGGTATTTCAATATAAATTTATCACTTTCTGTGTGTATTTTTGTATTTACTGTGTGCAGTTAAATGTAATTTCTATTTGCAGCACTTCTGTCGGTAACATTCTTAAAGACTGAGATGGAGATGAAATGAAAATCATGGCTCAGTCATGATATTGGTTATATAATGTACTGACAAAGTATTATTAACTTCAAAAAATAATTTTCAGGGTTTTTTTTTGCAGATATCATGTTTATTCATTGATGTAGAATACACTGGTGAACTTGCTGTTAAAATCTAAAAATATGATATCTCATCCGGTTGCCTCTTCATCATATTGCTCAGTCTACCTTGATCAGAGGAAAACACTTGGGTCATGTTGTCCTGTACCAACTTAATCAAGGACAATGCCCTTGACCTAAAGGCTTACAGTAATGCCCTAAATAATCGACTCCTTAACCACAGCAGAATTATGGGTAATTTACAGGATTTATTCGGAAATATGGCTTGTTGCCATTCATCGGAAAGCTCTCACTGAGAGTTTTCCAATGAATGGCAACAAGCCATATTTCCGACTAAATCCTGAAAAATTACCCATAATTCTGCTGTGGTTAAAGAGTCGATTATTTAGGGCATTACTGTATAATCAGGTTTTCCATGCAGATTTTATAACCTTTAATTCTATAATGTTCAATATATCTTACCCACAGAACCTAGAGGACTATTATCCCTTAGCTGAAAATGAGCTGCCTCGAAATCGCTCCCAGTCATTTTTCTGGCCAGGCTCTCGAAAGCTGAAGGAACGTTCCCTGAATGTCGATTAGTATGATCCTCTCTCGCATCAACGAACATCTCCTCTTCAGATTCTTGAGCCAAACTGTGTAAGCTTACACTGAAATAGAAAACAAACAGTAAATTTAAATATTCAAGTCCTTGATTATTCCTACATTAACTTATTGGAACCAAGGGGGTGAGGGGGGTATTTACCACCTCAATATTTTGCAAAAATAATGACAAAATTTTGTCTCTGAAATACAATTTAGTTTCAATTTGAGATACCACTAGACTGGCAATAATAATTTGCATGTTCCCTACAGTAATGTCCTAAATAATCAACTCCTTAACCACAGCAGAATTATGGGTAATTTTTCAGGATTTAGACGGAAATATGGCTTGTTGCCATTCATCGGAAAGCTTAACCATGGAAGGGTTAAAAGTTTGGTTACAAGTTGGGCTGATATCTCAAAACTTTATAAATATATTTGGCGCAGTAAAATCACACATTTCTCATTTTCCATAGAAATACCATAGTATTACAAATTACAATTAGGTGTGGCGGTACCTGGTTATTAAATGGAATACCATCTCAATGCAAAGTACATCCTCATGGGTAAGAGATGAAATCTGACTAGAGACCCTATATCTGATATCAACCAAATGATAAGTCAGTTTTTCCAAGTGGGAGCAGTATAAAAACAATATTCACCCAACAAAAATAGATGATATCATAGAATTAGATTGCAAAAACAAGTAAAAATAGACAGGTATTGGCACAGATCAAACTACTAAACAAACTGCCTTTGATAAAAAGATAACAAGATGCCACAGCACAATTAACAATTGCAAGATAACAGGAAATCTAACCTACATCCTCAAGTTTACTGAAGACAGGGATCTGTTGATTTGCTTTCCTCTGAATGTTTATTGATAAAAGCTCACTAAATTGTCAGTTAGTCTTGAGTAAAAATAGCTTAATGAGGGCGGTTTGTATCTGTTATTAGGAAGGAGTCAAAATATAAATTGAAAAAACGTTAAGGGTCTCCTGCAAAAATTGCGGATATTAATTAACCCTTTCTTTACTGAATGGATTCTCCCACTCAGTTATAAAAGTATACATTGGAATGGTCTATTATTCATGTGGAGGGATGTTCAGGTAATAAACGCAGACAACATAATAAAATCAGACGACAGCAGAAAAACAAATACCAGAAGGCAGAATGATTCTTATTAATTGGTGTACAGATAATAATTTCAAAGGCTCTTTGTTGAACTTATTACCTGAACATTTCCTAAGGAAACTACAGTAATGCACTAAATACTGGACTCCTTAACCACAGCAGAATTATGGGTAACTTTTCAGGATTTAGTTGGAAATATGACTTGTTACCATTCATCGGAAAGCTCTCACTGAGAGCTTTCCGATGAATGGCAACAAGCCATATTTCCGACTAAATCCTGAAAAGTTACCCATAATTCTGCTGTTGTTAAGGAGTCGATTACTTAGGGCATTACTGTATGTTTGTATTTTCTTTTCCACCACAGATCTGCAACAATGAGATTAACCCTTTCATTGCCAAGTCCGATTTTTGTATCAACCGATATTTCCTTGATCATTTTTCAAATTTATTGATTATAATAATGTGATACATTGATGGAAAGAGCTCTAAGAGCTCTTTCCATCAATGTATCACATTATTACAATCAATAAATTTGAAAAATGATCAAGGAAATATGGATTGATATAAAAATCGGACTTGGCACTGAAAGGGTTAAAGATTGGTAATCCAGAACACATGAAAGAACAGTCTCTTTTTAAAGTCAACGATTATCCTAACGGATGTACATCTCTAGATTTGTTGATTATATCTCATTTCTACGATGACGTGGCATTACAAACATGATGTAATAAAACATGCCCAAATATGGAGTGCATTCCTGGCTCTGCAAATGTTTGTGAGAATCGTAGGATTTAGAAATAGTTATAAATACAACAAGATGCGAAAGAATAATCAGCCACGAATATCGTTGACTGATAAAAACTCGAAGATGGTGTCTCCTATATTGCGATGAGTATAATGAATTATGGATATATCTCCTGTATTGTGGTGGCTTATAAGAGGCTGCAAAGATAGTGATGTTAGAGAGGAGAGTAGGTGGGCAGACTAATCGAAAATACGAAAATAGGAAGACAAATGCTGAGGGCAATCAAGGATGACACAAAAAGTACCAAAAAGGGACTTATTTCCATTGTGGTCCTTAGGAAGCTCCAAGCGATATGAGAGTGTAGAAATAATTCCACTGTTGCCAATTGGTCAGATGAGTTTTGTATTGATTAAAATTAGTAAGGGACTACTCTATGACAGGAACAGGAATAGGGTTTAAAAATATTGGTATAAAATTAATTCATTTAACACTTTCAATTTATAATTGAAAGTGTAAATAAAAATTCTATTAGTAGTCAAGATCTGAATCATAAATATTTAGGCCCTTTTACAAATAAAAGTTTTACAATTTTAATCATTTTTTATCATTATTTCTCACATTCTTTACAATTTTTTTATTATTTTTTTCTTACAATATTTAACATTTATAAAAAATATCAAATTTGTTAGGCCAATTAATTCTCTTATATGGTTGACTCGCATATATAAGAGAATGCATTGGCACAGAGTTTTCACACAATTTCAGGAAGCTCCCATCATGAAAGGTTAATCACAAGATATTAGGGGGTTATTCACGTGAGTGTCATTGTTCTTTTACAATTAGAACATCGGGGAGGGTTCTTGAAATTTACAGTAATGTCCTAAATAATCGACTCCTATGGGTAACTTTTCAGGATTTAGTCGGAAATATGGCTTATTGCCATTCATCGGAAAGCTCTCACTGTGAGCTTTCTAATGAATGGCAACAAGCCATATTTCCGACTAAATTCTGCAAAGTTACACATAATTCTGCTGTGGTTAAGGAGTTGATTATTTAGGGCATTACTGTATATACTTTCAATTGATACTTACAGAGAACCTTTTTTGTGTATTCAGCCAAGCCTGGATATAGTGTGTCTAACATTTGAAGAATGAGGTTCCCAGAGAGTGAATTTAGTGACGCTATCCCGCACAGGGGGCTATCATCACCAAATTCAACCTTTGGGAACCTCATTCTACTTTGCCTCATCTTCTGGTAATTTAAAGGTATCTACAGTCTCAAATTAACATTGTTTTTAGTTATTTTTTCCTTTCTGTTCAGTTTCTATATCCCCTAATTTGCAGGAGAAAAATTGCATAATCGAGGTAACTAATGGGTGAACATCACAAATTTCAATTGGGGAACTTCAATTCTGATCCTAGGCCTCCATAGCAGTTGAGGCCTCAGCAGAATGAGGTTCCCAGAGAGTGAATTTGGTGATGCTAGCCCATTGTGTGGTATAGTGTCACTAATTTCATGCTCTGGGGACTTCATTCTGCAAATGTCAAACACCCTATATCCAGGTTTGTATTCAGCTTTAAATGCAGATTTGCTCCAGATGTACACTAGTGCCCAAAATAATCGACTCCTTAACCACAGCAGAATTATGGGTAACTTAATTTTCATGATTTAGTCGGAAATATGGCTTGTTGCCATTCATCGGAAAGACTATGTGCATTCACAAATTAACTCACTGAGAGCTTTCCGATGAATAGCAACAAGCCATATTTCCGACTAAATCCTGAAAAGTTACCAATAATTCTGCTGTGGTTAAGGAGTCGATAATTTAGAGCATTACTGTATTCAATGACCCCTATAAAATTCAAACTATGCACGAACCCTGCGTTTCATGCAATATTCTCAATTTTTTTCATGAACAAAATCCCAAAACCACATTTCTTGATAATGGATAACCCAATTCTTGTCAGTAACAATTAATTTTTTTCACACATATATGTATAAACCACCTTGGGTGCTTGTTGTATTCATTATCAGTTCTGCATCATATACAACATACCAGGTATATCTTGGAATGGACTCCTAGAGGTGAAACTCATGTACCATTTATATGTGATATGCTAAAAACAAGGATCCTTTATCTAACCAACACATTATCACAGCTTAGATATGCAAGCTTTGAAATAGTGTGTCTGCCATTTGCAGAATGAGGTCCCCAGAGGGTGTATTAGTGACGCTATCCCGCACAGTGGGCTAGCATCACTAAATTCACCATCCGGGGACTTTGATCATTCTGCTTAGGCCTCATCTTCTGGGAAGTATCTATAGTATCAAATTAACATTGTTTTTAGTAACATTTTTCCCTTCTGTTCAGTTTCTATATCCCCTAATTTGCAGATAAAATGCATTATCGAGGTGACTAACGGGTGAAAGTCATAACTTTAACTGGGGAACTGCAATATGATCCTAGGTCTCCCATAACAAATGAGGCCTCAACAGAATGAGGTTCCCAGACGATGAATTCAGTGATTCTAGCCAGCTGTGCAGGATATAGCATCACTCAATTCACCTTCTGTGGACCTCATTCTGCAAATGACAGACACACTAATTCAAGGCTTACAGATATGACTGCTAACATTTCTCTTTATTGCCTTTTTACTATGGGGTTTATAGAAGAACCATGATGAAGATTCCAGGTATATACACCAAGCAATTCCGCTTCATTTGTGTGGGCTGATGCTAAATTCGTCTACAGGTATCCACACCTCAGGGTTCAGTCAGGTGTAAGCTTGAGTGATGGTTATAGTGAGAATACCTTTGGGAGTTGGCAGCCCATATTGTGTGACTTTTAGTAGCAAATCTTACTCCATAATATTCTCCATTAGAACAAAGTGATTATCTCACTAATGCTGCACATTTTACTCAAGTGACATAAACATTAAGACTTTGATGCAATTTGAAGATTTTCTATTTTACGATCTGTCAATTCATGCCTTCTATAAAGTCCATAAATAAAACTTTGTTCAGTAAATGAAAAATGTGTAGACAAACATAAAAAAAAAAAATTCATGAAACATGTATATTTCATTTGAAAAAGCTAAAATCTTATGTGGATATGTAGCTGTATAAAAGTACAGTAATGCCCTAAATAATCGACTGCTTAACCACAGCAGAATTATGGGTAACTTTTCAGATTTAGTCGGAAATATGGCTTGTTGCCATTCATCGGAAAGCTCTCACCGAGAGCTTTCCAAGTGAGAGCTTTCCGATGAATGGCAACAAGCCATATTTTTTACTAAATCCTGAAAAATTTCCCATAATTCTGCTGTTGTTAAAAGGTCATATACTTTAGACATTACTGTAGTCAGAAATCTCCTCTTACAATATCACCAGACCCTACTGAAACCCTTACATTCATCAGTACATGTAGTTAATCAGTAGCTGTTCAACCAACCATGCAAGGGCCTCTAATGCTGGACTTCTTTAATCCCTTCTAAGCAATGGACCATGCAGTTATAATTAAAATAAAATTAGACTCTTGAACAAGCTCTGTGTTAGAGAGTCTAAAGAAAATAGCTGGGATTCCCATTACCACCAACAAGCTTTACCTCAGTGTCAGCCAGTCACAACATTTATCAGTAAAGTAATGCAGCCAATCAGGCGATTGTCATATACAGTGGTCGAATCACTATAGCTAAAAATAGGGCAATAAATTTTCTGTCACATTGATAATTTCAGTGTTGACAAAATTAGACATTACAAAAATTAACTAGAGATGGGCCTGTCCCAGGTGGGATTAAAGAATACCCCACTAATTCAACATATTAATCGAATGAAGTAGCCATTACCATATATTTGGCACTGAAATTATGTCAACAGGTAATCCTAACCCTAAACACCCAAACACTAACCCCTAACCCCTAACCCTCCTAACCATAACCCCAAACCCTAATCCTAAATCTATTGACCAAAAATTGTAGGAACAAACGCTCAGACAAAATAATGCATGTTGCGAAAATGTTCTAGTTGAAAAAGGGGGATAACTCCACAAAACAAGTCAGACAGATGTCAATATCGCAGGTGCACAGGTTCCCATGGTTCTAAATGTTTGTGCCAAGTTTCAAAACAATTGACATAAAAATGTAGGAATTAGGATAATTAAACTTTAAAAGCGTCCAAGCCTTGAAATAGGGTGTCTGTCATTTGCAGAATTAGGTCCCCAGAGGGTGAATTTAGTGATGCTACCCCGCATAGTGGTCTAGCATCACCAAATTCACCCTCTGGGGACCTCATTCTGCTTACACCTAGGCTGAATGAGGTTCCCAGAGGGTGAATTTGGTGATGCTAGCCCGCTATGCGGGGTAGCATCACTAAATTCACCCTCTGGGGACCTCATTCTGCAAATGACAGACCCCCTATTTCAAGACTTGAAAGCGTCTATGAAGAGTTCAGAATAGACAAATATAAACAAGCAGCAAGGAGAATAATATTATGTATTTCCCAAGAATATCAAAAGTGGGGGAGGGAGGGGGTGGGGAAGGAATAGAAGGGAGGATAAAAACAAAACCGAAAGGAGATATCTGTCAATCGTAAAACTATTTGTGCGTTGTGACATCATACTGCTTGCAAAAGTTATTTTTAGAGGCGGTAATGTGACACACAGTGAAATCTTTTAGAATCTGTATTAAAGGAAGAGCTTGTTCGAGAGTCTAATATTAATTGCGGAACTACAGAAATGCCCTAATTAATCGACTCCTTAACCACAGCAGAATTATGGGTAACTTTTCAGGATTTAGACGGAAATATGGCTTATTGCCATTCATCGGAAAGCTCTCAGTGAGAGCTTTCCGATGAATGGCAACAAGCCATATTTCCGACTAAATCCTGAAAAGTTACCCACAATTCTGCTATGGTTAAGGAGTCGATTATTTAGGGCATTACAGCAATATGTGAATTCTTCCAGATTCAGGCTTCTTTGTGTTAACAGCTTGTGTATATAGAATCAAGATACCAGACCCCAGGGAGAAGAAACAACAGCTATCCCAGAACTCATCCCCTCTACCCAACTAATTTCACTGACATGATCTCTGCCAAGAAAAAAACTCAAATCTATCAACAATGTCAAGAGAGTTCAATGGCCAGGAGAATCATCAGGGGCAGATATCTCCTCAGTACACAGACAGGGACGCCGGAAGCACCAAAGGGCAAGGGGGGGCAAACCAGTCAGGAGGGCACTTTTCATGTACCCACTGGACTCCCCTGGGCCAGGGCAAGGGGGGCAATTGCCCCTGCATGCCCCCTTCTCCGGCGTCTGTACACAGATACAGTAATGTTCTAGCTAATCAACCCCTAAATCACAGCAGAATTATGGGAAATTTTTCAGGATTTAGTTGGAAATATGGCTTGCTGCCATTCAACTGAAAGCTCTCGGCAGGGGCGCCGGAAGAGGGAGGGCAGAGGGGGCAGCTGACCACCCTGCCCTTGACCAAGGGGGCAGGACTTGCCTTTTTTCTGGATAAATAAAATGTTTTTTGTGTGTTTAATCTCGTGTTTTATAGCAAAATGTGACTTTTTTGGTCCAAATACCACCTATTTCACAAGGAATATTAATTTTTTGTCAATTTTATCACAAAACGGCCATAAAAACCGACAAAAACCTTTAAAATAGGGATTTTTGCCACAAAGAATTTATGGTTATTTTCCAGAGTTTGTGGAGAAAATGCCCTTTTTTGCGGAAAAGTGCCCTTTTTGTAGGCTCTGCCCCCTGCCCTTGGATGCTTCCGGCGCCCCTGGCTCTCGGTGAGTCGTAAGTGTTTTTGAACAAGTAAAATAACTGCGAGGTGTGAGTTGAAGCTAACGTGACCAAAGTCATGAGATGAATTTAAAGTACATTTAAAGTACATCTTTAAAGTACATTCAACCCACAGTTAGACATTTAAAGTACATCTTACCCATCTTTTGAACTTTTTTATCAAAAGCCTTCAAATCTTTACATCAAATCAAATCTATAGTCGAATCGTGCATTGTATGTTATATCTTTACAAAACCACAGAATCCATTGGAGGCTATAGAGAATTTAACCCTTTCTGTACTAAATGGATTCTCCCACTCAGTTATAAAACTATACATTGGAATGGTCTAGTATTCATCTGGAGGGGTTTTCAGGCAAAATAAGCAGATGATAGATATAAAAGTGCAGAAGGAGTCATAATTATTGGAGGGAAATGTTCAGATTTATTATCTGAAAATTTCCTATGGGAACTATATACATTAATGCCCTAAATAATCGACTCCTTAACCACAGCAGAATTATGGGTAATTTTTCAGGATTTAGTCGGAAGTATGGCTCAGTGAGAGCTTTCCGATGAATGGCAACAAGCCATATTTCCGACTAAATCCTGAAAAGTTTAACCCATAATTATGCTGTGGTTAAGGGGTCGATTATTTAGAGCATTACTGTAAATCACATCCAACCAAGGAAATTGAACCAACCAACTCAAGCCTATAGAAATCTAAGGAGCATTTCACTGTCTTCCAACAGCCCTCCAAAAATAAACTGCAAAATATGTTAACCCTTTCATGACTGGAGCTTCCTGAATTTTTGCAGAAACCCTGTCCCAATGCATTCACTTTATGTGAGTCGACCATAGGTTGTCTTGCATATATAAGAGAATGTATTGGCATAACAAATTTTAAATGTTAAAGAATGTAAGAAAAATTGATACAAAATTGTTAGGCTAACGCATTCTCTTATATATTTGAGGTGACCTATGGTCAACTTGCAGATATAAGAGAATGCATTGGCACAGGGTCTTTAATGTTGCGCTAGCCAAAAGATTAATACCAGCACCCTTTTGGAGATCAGTAAAATTGAAACTGAGTTTTATATTTCAGTTGAGTCAGAATGAGTAAAAACCGGCATTAAAACTAATCAGTCAGCTTTAAGATATTAATGAGATAAATTTTCTCGGAGTCAGACCTTTTCATTTCAACTGCATCACCACACTTCCTGTACAGTAATGCCCTAAATAATCGACTCCTTAACCACAGCAGAATTATGGGTAACTTTTCAGGATTTAGTCGGAAATATGGCTTGTTGCCATTCATTGGAAAGCTCTCGAGAGCTTTCCGATGAATGGCAACAAGCCATATTTCCAACTAAATCCTGAAAAATTACCCATAATTCTGCTGTGGTTAAGGAGTCGATTATTTATGGCATTATTGTATCTTATGAAATCACTTATGAAATACTAGTAGCATAATACTAAACAAAACCACACAGCGCTCCATTAACCCTTTGAGTGCCAGGTCGATTTTTGTATCAACCCATATACCCTGTGCCAATGCATTCTCTTATATATGCGAGTCGACCATAGGTCGCCTCGCATATATAAGAGAATGCATTGGCCTAACAATTTTTTTTTTTTTTTTTTTTTACAATTTTTTTTTTACAATTTTAATAATTTATTCTTATATTCTTTAACAGACTTATTTTGTATGTTTAGGACCGATGAGATCGGCCCCTGGCACTCAAAGGGTTAAACCCAAGAAGCAACCTTCTGTAGTGTGCTCACTAAGCCCACCCCCAACTGCGAACAGCTGAAGAGAAAACATGAGGATTAAGTACAAGCATAATACTAAATAGAAACCACACAGGGCTTCTATATACCCATAATCATGGCAAGCAGCAGCCTTCTGTATGAAATTAGAAGGAGATCATAAATGGTTTGGCTAACATCCATGTTATAAATGGTGTTAATCACAGTTAATATGAACCCCTGTGTCATGCCCCAGGTCCATACTAATTTAATATACAATATTAATTCGACCTCAGTAACCCCCCAGATGCCGGCGTCTTGTCCTCAATTATCTTAACTTTGAAACAAACTGTTAAATTGGTCCATGATATAGTTCAATAAAACATGATCTAGTCTAATAAAACAAGAGATTCATATGCAGTAATGCTCTAATTAATCGACTCCTTAACCACAGCAGAATTATGGGTAACTTTTCAGGATTTAGTCGGAAATATGGCTTGTTGCCATTCATCGGAGAGCTCTCAGTGAGAACTTTCCGATGAATGGCAACAAGCCATATTTCCGACTAAATCCTGAAAGTTACCCACAATGTGGGTAAGGAGTCGATTATTTAAGTCATTACTGTAGTTATAGAATTTCTCCTGAATTTCCTACTAAATCCTGAAAAATTACCCATAATTCTGCTGTGGTTTAAGGAGTCGACTAATTAGAGCATTACTGTAGCATGCTGTCAGCTAAAAGCTGTACTGGGAGTTAGGTAATAGATAATAGACAGGTTAGGCCACACATAAGTGTAATTTGTGTTGCCATTGCCAATGAAAGTCACCAGACTCACATGACCATTCCGCCTACAGGTACACGGTTGATCTCCAAGATTTATTTCCAATTTTGTCAGTTGGAAGTTATTAGTTGAAAGATTTGTACAAAGTAGTAATCAAGAAATTAGACTATATTTCTTACTGACAGCTTGGGTATTAAAAGGCAATGCTAATTTTAATATCTTTTTCAGTTATTAAATTGATTGAAAATTCCCAATTGGACCATCATAGATCTCAATATTAGCGAAGTTCTATATTATTGACTTACCTGTTACCATTGAGTGCGAGCATAATTTGCGATCGGGGCCTTTCAGGAATATGCTCCTTTGTTCTCACCGGATTCCAACTTCTCCTTCGAGAACTTTTATCCTGATTATCGAAATAAACTTTTAGAATATCATTGTATTCATTGTTGCGTAACTGATCAGCATCTTGCGGATTGACACTGTCTCCCGTACTGTCGACAGTGACTCCGTTAATACAGATGCGAATACTGTTATCTACAGGCTCCCGGTCATACACGATATTGTTCGTTTGATTGGATGAGGACTCCCCGGCCGAGACACGTGACTGTCCCACACAACCTCTCGCCAGGTCCAGTAATGTAGGCTTTGAATCTGAAGAAAAAAATAAATATAATAATATCTTGTTCAACCTTTTCTTTAATATTATATATAAAATGGATTCTCCCATCAGGTTATAAAATAATACATTGGAATGGTCTATTATTCATCTGGAGGGGTGTTTATGAAATATAAGCAAACAACAGACAGATGAACAAGTATACAGAGCAGCAGGATCCTATTGCCTTTCCTTCACAGGAAATACTCAGATAATAAGCTAAAAAATGACCTTAATGGCTGTTTGCTGGCTGAGCTTATTATCTGAACATTTCCCAATGGAACTATTGAACTGCCCAAAGTAATTGACCCAGTAATTGTGGTTGTTATGCTTTTATAATAGCAGTTCAACCATTACTGCACCGCAGTTAACAGTTGCGTTACTGCTGTGGCACCACAAATAAATGCGATATAGTAACTACAGTTATATTCCTTGACTGCTGAAACACTGTACAGTAATGCCCTAAATAATCGACTCCTTCAACCACAGCAGAATCATGGGTAATTTTTCAGGATTTAGTCGGAAATATGGCTTGTTGCCATTCATCGGAAAGCTCTCACTGCTGTGGTTAAGGAGTCAAATATTTAGGACATTAGTCTAATTGACCCAGTAACTGGGGTTATTATGCTTTTATAATTGCGGTTAAACCATTACTGCACCGCAGTTAACGGTTGCGTTACTGATGTGGCACCGCAATTTAATGCCGTAAAGAAACCCAGGTTATATTCCTTGACTGCTGATACACTGTGGTTAACTGATGACTGTCGATGTATATTCCACTTCTATCACATAAATAAATTTGCTGGAGCAATGATTCTACTTGAAATTATCGTTTCATACCAGTTGATCATTACATGTGTTTTAACCCAACAACCGTTTGCCTGTCTTGCAGTTTATAACATTGTTTAACCTTTTCAGTGCCAAGTCCGATTTTTGTATCAACCCATATTTCCTTGATCATTTTTTTAATTTATTGACTATAATAATGTGATACATGGGGAGCCAGCCGTTTCGTTGAGTCATTTACTTAGGACAGTACAGTATGAGTATTTAGTGAGGAAATATATGGTACATACAATACATTATGATGGACCCACTTTGTAATTGAAAGATTAATCATGCAGTGCCATCAATGGTTATTATAGTATAAATGCGATTATATAGAAGGCCTTTATAATACTTCGGAACTATACATTCGTCATAAGAGTTTATCAATGTTATTATTAGTGGTGAGGTGGTCCGGTGGATATCGTGCTTTATTCGTAATGGCACTGAACTTCAAACACTGCATAGACTGCCTTCGACAAGCGATCTCATACTAAAATTGTGCGGGATCCCGCCCGTTAATACTGATTTTTAATTAAGATAGAAAAGACGTTCAAGCCATTTAATAGTGCCATCATGTTTGACAATACAGTTCGAAGAAAACTGTTTGGTGGAAAATCATATGACATATATCAAAACTGGGCTATTGTATAGCGGGTTTCTGAAACCAAAAATCTGTAGGTCTATCACTACAGTTTTTATGAAAACATACTGTCAAATTACAAATGGATTAAATACAATGCACATCGGAGCGTATGTATAGTCAAATTGAGCCACACAAACTGATTGTACATCAGTTTCTTTATGGTCCAATTCTATTAAACACCGATATATACACACCGATGCGCAGTGTATTAATTTCTTAAATATATTCACCAGAAAACTTGAACTGAATATTGCCTCTCTATCACTCTAGTACCTACCTGGAACATTAATGGACCGTGGGTCGTTATTAGCTGATGAATCTGCACCTACAGCATCTATAAATGGACATGAGCAACTCAGGCGAGCTAAATTTTCCCGACGAATACCCTGAAATTACAAGAAAAAATATTTTTGAAACAAGAGCATCGCTTGGACATGGCAAATCCTGGCCTGTGATAATCCCAAAAAAGTGCATTGACTGTTGAAAATTGGCGGGAGGAACCCACATTCGAACTTGACCTGTATTTTGGGCTAGTAAACTCACATTTCATTCCATTCAGTTCAGTTCAAACTTACTAAAGTTATCACCCGGAAACGAAAATCGAGTACAAATTCCAACAAAAAGGGGCGTAACTCTGGTGAAAATAGGTGAGTGGAACCCAAATTCAAACTTAAACTGTATTTTGTGCTAGTAGACCCACATACCAAATTTCATTCGATTCAGTTCAGACTATCTAAAGTTATCATCCAGAAACCAAAAGCGATTGGACGGCTGCCCTGACGGATGGATCAATAACATAATACATCCCATTTTTTTTAAACAAGCGTATAACTCCATAGAATTGTTTTTCAATCAGAGGTACATGTATTGCATTTTTGAAACAGAAATTTTCAAAAAATCATACAGCATTTTAAATCACTTTCAAGCAAGCCTGCAAATAGTGTGTCTGTAATTTGAAGAATGAGGTCCCCAGAGGGTGAATTTAGTGTGATGCGGGCTCCTCTGGGAATCTCATTCTGCTTAGGCCTCAACTGCTATTGGAGACCAACAATCAGATTGAATTTCCCCAGTTGAAGTTGGTGATGTATAATGCATCCATTAGTCACCTTGATTATGCATTTTATCTTCTGCAAATTATGGGATATAGGAACTGAACAGAAGAGAAAAAGTAACTGAAAACAATGTTGAGACAATAGTAATTAGTTACTTCACAAAAGATCAGGTCTAAGCAGAATGAGGTCCCCCAGATGGTGAATTTGGTGATGCTAGCTTGCTGTGCGGGATAGCATTACCCATAATTCTGCTGTGGTTAAGGAGTCAATTATTTAGGGCATTACCGTAGAGTAGCAGTCTAACCTCCTGGCATTAACAGTGTTAATATTCTAAGAGAAAAGCAAATAAAACAGGTGAAACCAGGCAGAGCTCACATGCTGGTGCTTGGCTCTGGTTCAGAGATCCTGCTACTGTTTTGACCAACAACTCATTAATTGGTTCCTGACCTATATAAGAGACTAGCATCAACAAATCTTTTTGCCAGTTACCCCCAAATGAGCCAGGGATAAATAACAATGGGGGAAATTGAGCACAGGTGGCAGATCTGCTGGCACACCATTCTGTGCTGATGAAATATTGGCAACTTCCAGGAGCTACTGTTGAGGAGTCTTATACTGTTATACTACCTCTAGATCATGCCATGAATATTTACTCTGTCTAACACCCATTAGACAGAGTAAAGATTACCCAGGAAAGTCGAAAAAATAACAAGGGGGGGGGGGGGGGAATCGGGTATGGAAAAATATTTCAAAATTCAGTGAAACATTTTTCTGCAAAATTGGTCGGCAAATTTGTTTCTTAATAATGTTTCTTAATAATCACCCCCTGTGTACGTGGTATCGCCAAACCTGAGGGTATCACCAAACCCGAGAATTGCGGTTTTGATAAATAAACATATCTTCTCTCAGATGAAGCTACATATCTCCCAGTTAAATGGTGATATCCACTATTCAAAACATAATTTCGCAAAGCAGAATGCTCCCTCAATGAGATAGCGACCATAGCTTGCTCTCGCCCCGATAAATTTAATAGAAATTCCGACTCATTTCCGATTTTATCATAAATAGTAGACACTTTTTGACATTAGGTAGTTTGTTTGAAACATAATTATCAGTCATTGATGGCGGATAATGTGTGCATCAGTATAAAAATATATGTTGAATTAAAAATAGAATTGTCTAGCCTGCAGAGCGGTTCACAAAAATTCTATATGCGTCCAAGTGTGGGTACCCACCATAATTTTGGGTGTCAATGCCGCAGATCGAGATGTCGCCAAACGCAAAGCTGGGATGTCAAAGATGCGTATAATATACATGTACTTCACATTTTAGCCGTTTCTGCTTGAAAATATTCCAATTATCAATCGGACAGGCCGGCACTTGGATCATCTTTAGGGTGGAGGTGCATGTGCAAGGGTGAAAACGTATACGTTTGTTTGTGTGTTATGTTCAAATGTCATATTAATAGTATAGGCTATTCTGTGTTATTCGACATTATAGGCCCAGAACTGTACAACGAATGGAAAAATTAAGTCAGTTTAAATCATGAGTTAGCAGGGACGTGGATATAGGGTGAATTTGGTGATGCTAGCCTGCCGTGTGGGATAGCGTCACTAAATTCATCCTCTAGGGACCTCATTCTGCCAGTGACAGCCATGCTAGTTGCAGGCTTCACGAAAATCCTAACAGATTTCCGTCTCTAGATCTGTGATTTAGGGGATAACGGTGTGGTGTTTTGTGATTTCGGAAAGGTACATGGCGAATATACTGTGGCAAATTTAGTTAACGGTCGACGGCAGAGCCGGAGCCCATTAACGGGTATTTGCCACAGTATATTCGCCATGTACCTTTCCGAAATCACAAAACACCACACTGTTATCCCCATTCTAATGCTCTTCGAACTTATAAGCGTTATTTAGACAAACAAATGCCTCGTAATTATCAACGAAATGTGCGGCCATAGAATACACTCAGCCAATTCACGACTTTTTATTTTAAATTTAATGCGCTAGATAAAATATAGTCCCTCAATATAGTCGCTCTTATCGTTAAAAATGCTGATAAACATGAAAAATTGCCACCTCAAATAGAAATAAATATGCACAACAATTAGTTTCTGCATGTACATGTAGCTGATGTCTTTTTCAGATGTTTACCACTTGCAAATTGCGGTTTTGATTTTACTGCGTACTTGAAACAATGGGACATTGTTTACTCAATGCAATGTATTTCACGCCGTTTCTGTCGCAATTCATGTCAAGAAATTTGGTAAAATGATATCGATACACTGACATTGGTGGGATATAACGGTGTGGTGTTTTGTATTTTCTGAAAGTACATGTATACAAGGCGAACGTACTGACTGTCAATTTTCAACAAAAGCGACGCCGCTGCATGGTTTGTTTATATAGCAACGAGCTAGTAACGGAAGTCAGTAGCAAGGGCGCCAACACTATACATCTACTCCGTAACATCGCCGGCATGTACTGCGTAAGGGTGACGTCATGGAGAGAAAAGGAACAGTGAGCGGGGCTGGATTGAGCATGGCAGAGATTAGGAATTCAGCTAACGGCAATATTGGCGCGTAGGAATATCTAACATTGAAGCGGTGAACCGGGCTTACATTGCGACAGGTTATTGATGAATAACCCCCCGCAAATATGTGGTGTTTCCGGGGGTATATTGGCCTAGTGCATTAGAATCAGTTTTAATTTTCTACGACGATGTGGCTTTTTCCAAGATGAAAATTTGAAAAAATAATCAGTAATAAATACCGATGACTAATAAAAACTCAAAGATGAAGTCTACTACAATAATGCTCTAAGTAATCGACTCTTTAACTACAGCAGAATTATGGGTAACTTTTCAGGATTTAGTCGGAAATATGGCTTGTTGCCATTCATCGGAAAGCTCTCCCCGAGAGCTTTCCGATGAATGGCAACAAGCCATATTTCCGACTAAATCCTGAAAAGTTACCCATAATTCTGCTGTGGTTAAGAAGTCGATTAATTAGAGTATTACTGTAGATTGCGATTGTTGATACAGTAATGCCCTAAATAATCGACTGCTTAACCAAAGCAGAATTATGGGTAAATTTTCAGGATTTAGTCGGAATATGGCTTGTTCTGTTGTGGTTAAGGAATCGATTATTTAGGTCATTACTGTACATAAATTTCTCAAGTTTTAACAGTTGATACCAATCAAATGTGTAGATAGTAAAGAAATGCAATTGTTGTCGCCATTATACATCTTAACCCTTCCATGACTGGAGCTTCCTAAAATTTTGCGAAAACCCTGTGCCAATACATTCTCTTATATATGCGAGTCTCCCATTTAAAGCATTACTGTACAAACTTGTTGATAATTGCATGAATACAGGCCAATGCAGATAAAATATTAGATCATTCCTGTAAGTAATCCACTCAGTAATCGAAGGGTTAATATTGAGAATGCCAAGTGACAAAGTCAATTCAATCTAAGAATATAGCACCACTTGACATACCAAGTGGTTTGTACAGCACCCATCTTACACAGAGGTTAACAATTTATCAGCTGCAATTACCATCCTTTCCAAGCCTGAGTTTAGTGTGCCTGTCATTTGCAGAATGAGGTCCCCAGAGGGTGAATTTAGTGATGCTATCCCGCATAGCGGGCTAGCATCACTAAATTCACCCTCTGGGGACCTCATTCTGCTTAGGCCTCATCTTCTCTGGAAAGCTTCTTTATTATAAAATTTATATAGAAACTTCTTCACAGATTCTATTTCTTTTTTAGTTTAGTTTCTCTATACCCCCCAAATTGGCAGACAACACATAGCATAATCGAGGTTCCCAATGGGTGTACATCACAATATTCACCATTTGGGAACTTCAGTCTGAGTCTTATGTCTCCCATAGCAGATGAGGCCATGCAGAATGAGGTTCCCAGAGGGTGAATTTGGTGATGCTAGCCATGCAGCTATGTCAGACAGCTTCACCATCTGGGGACCTCATTCTGCAAATGACAGGCACACTAAACTCAGACTTGATCTTTACCAGGTATTCCTGAATAATGGATTGAATCATGCAGTTTAAGAATACAATACACATACTTATAAATCTCCCATCAGCCATCAGCATGGAGGTGCGCAATTAATACTATTATTTAACCCTTTCATGACGGGAGCTGCGCTGGTGCAGCATTATTAAAAGATCCTGTGCCAGTGCATTCTCTTATTTATGCGAGTCTCCCATACAGTCTAACGTACACTGCCATATAATTGCCTCAGATCTGAGGAGAAACACAGTGCTAGGCCATTAAAATTATTCCTTCCACAACACAGTTCCTGGGCATATACGCTATACTGCATAGGGAACCTCACATATATAAGAGAATGCACTGGCTTACAAGGTCAAGGTAAATATTGTTAGGCCAATTGTATTCTCTTATATATGCGAGGCTCCCTATGGGAGACTTGCATATATAAGAGAATGCATGGTTTTCGCAAAATTTCAGGAAGCTCCAGTCATGGAAGGGATAACCATTTCTGTACTAAAATACTAATTGACAAGTAGGTTCCTTAGGAAATGTTCAGATAATAAGTTCAACAAATGACCATAAGATGAACTTATTATCTGAACATTTCCCACAAATAAATAGAATTCATTCTGCACTTTCTAATATCTGTCATCTGCACATATTTCCTGAACATCCCTCCAGATAAATAATAGACTATTCCAATGTATACTTTTATAACTGAATGGGAGAATCCATTCAGTAAAGAAAGGGTTAAAGTCATGCTATGGGCTTATAACAGTGAATTACAAACAGAAAATCGGTACTGAGTTTATAGTATACCGCTGGTACCTGTTTCAAGAATGTAGCATTCAAACAAGCCTGGAAATAGTGTCTGACCAGGGGGGGGGGGAGAAATAAAAAATTGCAGGAAGGAATGCCGGGGTGGCCTGAGGGGCAAATAACGCGTTTTTTACAACCTCATGCAAATTCTTTACTAAAGACCTTTTGTGCCCTTATTTGACATTTGTAACAGTTTAAAACACATTATAACTGGTCTGACAAATGAAGAATGAGTTCTCCAGAGGGTGAATTAAGTGACGCTACCCTGCACAGTGAGTGAGCCTAGAGTCAGCAAATTCACCCTCTGGGGACTTCATTCTGCTTAGTCCTCTTGAATCTTCTATGGGAGACCTAGCCTAGTCACCTAGGATCAGATTGCAGTTTCCCAATTGAAGTTGGTGATATTCACAAATTAGTTACCTCGATTTATTAATATGCATTGTATCTTCTGCAAATGAGGGATATAGAAACTGAACAGAAGGGAAAAAGTAACTAAAAACTATGTTAATTTGAGACTAATTACTTCCCAGAAGATGAGACCTATAAGCAGAATGATTTCCACAGAGGGAAACATTTGGTGATACTAGCCCACTGTGCGGTGTAGCATCACTAAATTCACCCTCTGGGGGCCCCATTCTGCAAATGTCAGACACACTATTTGCAGGCTTGCATTCAATTGGACATAATGGTAGCTTGTTTGAACCTCGAAATTATGCCTATGGAATTTGGGAGTGACAGCTGGGTGGGATATCAAAACATACCTACCCACAATAATTTGTTTACTGTACTCATCTACAATGTGGTAAGATGTCCAAGCCTGTAAATAGTGTGTCTGTCATTTGCAGAATGAGGTCCCCAGAGGGTGAATTTAGTGGATCTATTTCTGAGGAAGTTTTCAGTATGATGGCAGATCCATTCTGTGTCAATATTCAAACCCATGTTCAGACTAAATACGCAGCTCAACTCTTCCTTAGATATCATCATTGCAGTCTGGGTTAAACGAGGTTGGCGCAGATTCGACCCCAATATGGGCAAAAATCAGGACGATTTTCAAGCTTGATTTGAGCTGACGACATCTCAAATATTTCACCCATAATCCAATTTAGCCCATATATTCTTAGAATACGTGACATAAAAGTCACACCAATAAAAATCCCCCCCCCTGAGAGCAGTACAACCTCATATAAGCTACAGTAATGTCCTAAATAATCGACCCCTAAACCACAGCAGAATTATGGGTAATTTTTCAGAAAGTGAGAGATTTTGCTGTGGTTAAAGGGTCGTATACTTTGGGCATTATTCTACATTGGGGGATATGCCACACTTATTTGCACTTGTTCTAGTTGCACAGATATCTTTCCCCTGTTGATCTGCACTTGGTATTAACCCTTTGAGTGCCAGGGGCCGATCTCATCGGCCCTATACCTACAAAATAAGTCTGTTAAAGAATATAAGAATAAATTATTAAAATTGTAAAAAATTGTAAAAAAAAAAAAAAAAAAAAAAAAAAAAAATGTTAGGCCAATGCATTCTCTTATATATGCGAGGCGAACTATGGTCGACTCGCATATATAAGAGAATGCATTGGCACAGGGTATATGGGTTGATACAAAAATCGACCTGGCACTTGAAGGGTTAAACCTATTGGGTGTTCTGGATTGCTCCTGCACTTTCTAATCTAGGTATATAAATCTGTCCAACATATCATGATGACTGAAAACAGTTTTATTTTTTTTGAAAGAATTATTGGCTCTTTCTCGACTTAGAACATTTTAAGAATCATTCAGACTTGGGTGGCGAACGGTACTTTTGATAGAGTCCTATATTTGAATTACAATATTCAAGATACACAGGCAAATTCCCCTCCGAACAATATTTAGCCATGAAAAAATCAATAAATTGTCCAATTTATTAATGCCTACTGAGGGGGTGTGTGGGGGTAAGGGTGAGGGCATATGCCATGCTTAGAGCAGCACTACTGTTATATTTCCTTTCTCCTATTTTGTCCATTTTGTGATGGAATACTTTCACCTGTCATTTTATGGGAAATCTCCTAGTGTAAACACATAATATGTTTTTTATGTTGGCTCTGTGGTTGACTCTGACACTGAAAGAGTTAGGTGAAGAAGAAATGAATCTAGGTTTATATACTAAATACACGAAACCTCTTTAGGAAAACATAACATGTTCAAGCCTGCAAATAGTCTGTTTGTCATTTGCAGAATGAGGTCCCCAGAGGGTGAATTTAGTGAAACTACCTCACATAGCAGGCTAGCATCACCAAATTCACCCTCTGGGGACCTCATTCTGCATAGATCTTCTTTGGTTACTTTTTCCTTTCTGGGAAGTTTCTATATCCCCTAACATGCAGAAGATAAAATGCATAATTGAGGTGACTAATGGGTGAATATCACCAACTTCAACTGGGGAACTTCAAACTGATTCTATGTCTCTAATAGTGGTAGAAGCCTAAGCAGAATGATGTTCCTAGTGGGTGAATTTGGTGATGCTAGCCCACAGTGCGGGATAGCGTTACAAAATTCATCCTCTGGGGACCTCATTCTGCAAATGACAGACACAATATTTGCAGACTTGAACATTTTTGGCGCTCTCCACATGAAACAAGCACTGAGAAGGAATTCAAATTTAACAGGAGGAAATAGAATTACCAAGTTATTTTCGAAGCAATCGAGCTATTTTTAATATGGATGATGTTATCAAATCCCATCCTGTGTTGATGTCAAGAGGGCTTCTTAAGATAGCTCCACAGGGTGCTATAAATATCAGGAGCTTACAGTAATGCTCTAAATAATCGACTCCTTAACCACAGCAGAATTATGGGTAATTTTTCAGGATTTAGTCGGAAATATGGCTTGTTGCCATTCATCAGAAAGCTCTCAGTGAGAGCTTTCCGATGAATGGCAACACGCCATATTTCCGTCTAAATCGTGAAAAGTTACCCATAATTCTGCTGTGGTTTAGGAGTCGATTATTTAGAGCATTACTGTAGACCTAATCACACGTATGGTTTATGTCCCTTTTCCATAATGAGGCGATTATAGTTTGTCTAAACTTATTATGGATTATTAGTTTTTAGGGGAATTTATGAGATATTTAATAACTGATACTACATTACCTAAGGCCAATATAAAATAAATGCTAGATTTACATCCCCTCGCTCTGACCATATTTTTAGTACCATCCTGAATTTTTGTTATTTGGATAATTTTGATATAGACTTTTTTCCTCATGCCTAAAATTGTCAAATTACGTTTCGATGATGCATTAATCAGTCTATTTTGATCAAATTGGACAATCTAAATCACCTGAATATAGGATTCTAGAACCATGACCATTTATATTAGGAAGAATAAAATATATAACTTAAAATTTGCCCCATTTTTCTGAAAAAGTTGGATGTAAATCTCGAAATTTATTTATATTGGTCCTATAACCTCTGTTCAATATTTTTCTGACATTGATTCAGAGCCTGTTAGTCTGTACATGAGGATTTCCTTTAGATCAAATAATTGCTACGACTTTGTTCCAAATTTTTTAATAATTTTTACTGACTGTGTATATCAAAAGAGTTTTAAATTCTGATAAATTATTAAGTCAAGACAAATTACCTGGCAGAGCAATGATAACAATTATTGTTTAACTGTTTCTCTACCAATTACTCATTGATGAGTAGTTATCCCTCAAGAAATGTTCAGGTAATAGCACATGTCGTTTGTTTATTATCTGAACATTTCCCATCAATGAATAGGATTCCTTCTGCACTTTCTATTGTCTGTCATCTGCTCATATTTCCTAAACATCCCTCCAGATGAATAATGGAACATTCCAATGTATACTTTTATGACTGAATGGGACAATCCATTTAGTAACGAAAGGGATAAACTGAAAGTGAAAAGTAGGAAAATAAATTTTCTTTCCACTTTCCCGATCCCCATTCTTGACCCGATTAATGCCAGCATGGAAAACTTGAACTACACCATTATAATTCATATATCATGGAGATAGCTATATATAAGTTTGGTGGAAAGCGGAAACAATGTTTTCTCAATGTTTGTGCTCCTTCAGCAACCCCCCATCATCGCTGCAGTGACCAGCCTAGAAGCGATTTTGGAGATATCTTGTCGCTAAATTGTGACCATTCTCCATATTTTAATATTTCTATCGATTTTGGTGCCACCTCCCTTTTTCTATCCCTGACAGCGTCACTTTTGAAATATTTAACCTGCACCATTATCTTCCTCGTAGAAACTTACCATTGTTGAGACCCCTTTTGAGTCCTCTAGATGGTCCCATAGTAATTTATATAGTGGACATACAGTAATAATCGACTCCTTAACTGCAGCAGAATTATGGGTAATTTTTTAGGATTTAGTCGGAAATATGTTGCCATTTATTGGAAAGCTCTCAGTCAATTATTTAGGTGTACATACAGACATATACATTCACAATTATAAATATAGCTAGATACAGGATTACATGCCTCCGTCTCTCCATTTGTATTTGTTTCTGACAAGTAGTTCAATCTCCTATATTCTGGGTCATCAGGGTCACGAAAACCTCGTTTAACCCAGAATGACACTCCTAGCCCTACCTTAAGAGCCTGCACAGTATTTCTATAACGTGCTTATGGTCCTGATGTTTGGCAAGTTCATCGAACTGTGTCAGTTCCAATCAACTGATGGAAATCTATTTCATTTTCTGGATTATCTATCTGCCACAGAGTACAGTGCCGAGGTGGGGGATACTTGTTTTGGGAAATGTTCTGATTTATTGCTTGTGAACAGTCGATATATAGAGGATCTACAACCAAGCCTTGAAATAGCGTGCCTGTCATTTGCAGAATGAGGTTCCCAGAGGGTGAATTTAGTGATGCTACCCCGCATAGCAGGCTAGCATCACCAAATTCACCTTCTGTGAACCTCATTCTGCTGAGTTGTAAGCAGAATGAGGTCCCTAGAGGGTGTATTTTGTGATGCTAGCCCGCATCACCAAATTCACCCTCTGGGGGACCTCATTCTGCTTACACCTCAGCAGAATGAGGTTCCCAGAGGGTGAATTTGGTGATGCTAGCCCGCTATGCGGGGTAGCATCACTAAATTCACCCTCTGGGGACCTCATTCTGCAAATGACAGACACACTATTTCAAGGCTTGTCTACAACCAGTCCCCAGTTTATAGCGGAATTTACAAAACGAGTCCAGTAAATTAGGTCTGGACCGAGACTTTGGCGAGGTCCAGACCTAATTTACTGGATTAGTTATTTATTACAATATCCAACGCCTCAGCAAAATGTACTTAAATCAACAAATGGGAGGCGAAACTAACATCGGCTTCTATAAGACATGCAATGACTTTTCACGTAACTATGCGTTGTTTGTTCCCAGATAAATAAAGACTCTTTGCTGTATTTAATGGTGTATATTAATGACATAACTTTTCAAACTCTTCATTCATTATAGTTGGCTGGAAAAATATTGGAAGCCATAGTATTTTTGAGAAGTTGCATACGGAGTGTAAACAGACAACAAACCGGAAGTCAAAGATCACCTGGCACTATTTCCTGTTATTAAACAAATCTGGCCATTTAAAGGGAGACTGCACCCTCAATCTGGCCATTTAAAGTCAGACTGCACCCTAAATCCGACAATTTAAAGTGAGACTGCACCCTAAATCTGACCATTTAAAGGGAGACTGCACCCTAAATCCGGCAATTTAAAGTGAGACTGCACCCTAAATCTGACCATTTAAAGGGAGACTGCACCCTAAATCTGACCATTTAAAGGGAGACTGCACCCTAAATCCGGCCATTTATTGGACCATCTCCTTTTATACTCAACAGAATATATGCAACAAATTATTGAATTTGAGCCATGGATTAGTGCAAAATACACTTGTATGCTCTATGAACGATGTAAACAACATGGTAATTATAATTAAAATGTTGTTTGCATCATTCATAGAGGACCTGGGTGATATCTTATGGTCATAACAATTAATGTACTATAATCTATAATCCGTTAAATATACATAGAATATACCATGCAATTAGGAGTAACCTCACATTTGATCTCTTCGATTACATCTAGAGAAGACCCTAACATGTTAAGAAGTTCACGAGATCAAATTAGTCTGTATTGTATTGAAATTATGTAAACATTGTGATAAATAATTAAGTACTATACTTTCAGTTGGCAACTCTTGTGGAGTTCAGAACAAATATAATGTTTTCTATGGAATAAACAGGGGTTACGCTCACAATTGTGACATTTTATTACCGTCATTGGTAATTTTAGATGAGAAATGTGTAGCTCAATTGTGTGAGATTCTTCGCATCTTTGTTTTGATATTAACTGATTTAGGACTCATATATATGATTAGCAACCACAGTTTAGAAATTGAAAAAGGCAGACACAAACAACCTAAAGTACTCGCTGATCTAATGAGAGAATTTGCAAAAAGAGTGGAATGGAGGTAGAAGCTGAAGAACACTTGATAATGCGACGCCACATTTATAAAAATATTTAAAGAGCATTTCTTTATGGAAATAAGCGACAATATTTAGACCTTTAATAATATCGCTGACCAACAAATATTCTTAATCATCTTTAGAAATGATGAACCCAAAACATGTAATATTATCTGCAACATGGTCCAACTCTTTCTACATAAACGGTGTGAATTAATCACCAAACATTGAAAATTAATATATTTATGTTACTATACTTATAATCACATTTTATTAATGTAATTGTTTTGACAACAGCCTCGAGTGGGCATATCTGTCAATAAATCTATCTATACAACTCATTACAATATTCTGGCTTCCATTCAGCAGATTATCCACCACAGATCCGCAATGTTATTCCACGTCTTACTCAACTTATACCTCCTGATGAAACAGCATCAGGGTGTGTCTGTGTTCACATCATGTTTTAATGCTCATCTGATACTCCGAAACAGCTAGATCTCTTCTATTTTATCTCCGACATTTAATATCGGGATCATCACCTATGTGTTTTTTCTCTTGTCCTATCCTTTCCACACAATTTAACTTCTGTTTTCCCTATCACCTGATCATTCATTAGAAATACATTAATCGTTTTTTTACTATTACACTCATTGATGAGTAGTTATCCCTTTGGAAATGTTCAGATAATAAGTTCAAAATAGGTCGATTGTTAAACTTATTATCTGAAAATTTCCCACCAATGAATATGAATAATTCTGCTCTTATATTATCTGTTTTTCTGTCTGTCATATGATTTTAATACCTGAACACCCCTCTTAATTAATAATAGACAATTCCAATGTATACTTTTTAATATAACTGAATGGGATAATCTATTTAGTATAGAAAGGGTTATACCTCCTGATGAAAACAGCATCAGGGTGTGTCTGTGTTCACATCGTGTTTTAATGCTCATCTGATACTCGGAAACAGATCTCTTCTATTTTATCTCCGATATTTAATATCGGTATCATCACCTCTGTGTTTTTTTTCTTATCCTATCCTTTCCACACAACTTCCGTTTTCCCTATCGCCTGATCATTCATTAGAAATACATTAACCTCAAACTATAGCTCTTGATGTTTTCATTGGCTATGTATGCCAGAGATTTCTAATGACTTTGATACACTCTTGCCTGTGGCCTGCAGCTCTTGTGTATATTTCATGTACATTAATTGGCAATGCTTGTAAAACGGGCAGATTAATGGTACAGGTGTGGGATCATCCCTGTACCCTCCTGTTATTAACACATAAACAGCTGTATCCTTTTGTATCCTCTGATTAATGTCATATTAACCAGGGTTCCCATTCATTACTGCTATCCAAATTTAAGCATTATTCAAGCACTTTTCATGGACCGCAGTGATACATTTCAAGGACAATTATAGTTGACCATTATATTTTGGCGCTATCATAAAATAGCCTGCAAACATTCTTCCCATATTAGAATTTGTTTTCTTATAATATTGAGAAACAAAACAGAGTAAGGATTAAATTCTATGAAAATACGACTCAACTAAAATTATCAGATACATTTTTTGTAAGGATATGAGAGAAATTATTGTAAAAAAATACTCAATTTGACTAAATTCAAGCACTTATCAAAGGTGATGGGTGAAAATCAAGTACTATTCATGGAATAAAATGAACTTAAGCACTTTTCAAGGAAAGGTCTGATATTCAAGTACTTTTCAAGAGCGTGGGAACCTTGTTAACCCTGGAGAGGAGGGTAGTAATCCATCAGGAAATGTTCAGATAATAAGTCAACAAATGACCATATGTCATTTGTTGAACATATTATCTGAACATTTTCCATCAATGAAAAGGAATACTGCTCATTTTTCCTGAATACCCCTCCAAATGAATAATAGACTATTCCAATGTATCCTTTTATAACTGGGTGGGAGAATCCATTATATTATAGAGAGGGTTAATAGAAAAGAAGCAGCTTGTGAAATAAATAATTATGTCGACTGATCAGAAGCGATAAATCACGATATTTCTCAAAAATATTTTAGCATCTGCAACAGTAGTTAAAGACATATTATGTACTTGTTCGGGTGCGCAAAACTGATGAGCTGGTATTCAGGTGCTATGCCAACTGGAGGAATGTAGCATTCTACTAACATCCCCAAAAATTTCAACCAAATCGACTGTATCACTCCATAGAAAACATTGTCTGAACTATGCTCAATTGTAAATATTTACTTCTCAATTCGGGATGCAACTATCGGCGATAAACTAATGAAAATGAGTTCGCCATTGAGACTCACTGCATTTAAGTAATATATAAGAATGACGATGTGTGTTGTCAATTTGGATATAATATTTGTAAATATAACTTTCTTCTGTGAGCAAGACTATGCTCCATTTCTATGTGATCACCCCACTGTAGTGTTTCACATCACTTTAAAGGCAGATAACCCAGAAAATAAGATACATATTTCGTTGAGTTGATTATAACTAAAGCTATCAGTCAGAAACCAAATACAAATGGAATGACGGTCAGACATGTAACCTCCAATCACTCGGTGAGGCGGCGTATAATTAAATCACTGGATGATACCCATTCTTCTGTCTACATGGCAGCCATAGTAGTTAACAGGACATATATCCAATTAACATTAGAAATGAACGGGGGAGGGGGGGGGTTTCAATGTGGTCATGGGGTTTTGACTGAGAAAACTTAGCAAACTGCATTAACACAAGTGTTTATTACGATAAAGTCAATGTATGTTCAGATTATGAGGAACTTCTTATTGTTACAGTAATGCCCTAAGTAATCAACTCCATAACCACAGCAGAATTATGGGTAATTTTTCAGGATTTAGTCAAAAATATGGCTTGTCGCCATTCATCGGAAAGCTCTCACCAGAGCTTTCCGATGAATGGCGACAAGCCATATTTCCGACTAAATCCTGAAAAGTTACCCATAATTCTGCTGTGGTTATGGAGTCGATTACTTAGGGCATTACTGTATTTCATACATCTTGTTTATATTTTGATATAAGAAATAAAATCGAGAATCTTTACTTTCAGTACATCAATGAAAATCTCTTTGCAAAAAAAAAAAACACTACCCGTCAGTACATACAATAATGCCATAATTAATTGACCCCTTAACCACAGCGGAATTATGGTTAACTTTTCAGAGCTTTCCGATGAATGGCAACAAGCCATATTTCCGACTAAATCCTGAAAAGTTACCCATAATTCTGCTGTGGTTAAGGGGTCGATTATTTAGAGCATTACTGTACCTGCAATTTTCATTTCAACAAATCGGAAACTCATATTTTCTTTTACCTTAAAGGGAGACTGTACCTAAATCCAGCCATTGTATGAGCCTTCTCCTACTCTATTCAACGGACAATATGCATTAAATGAATGAATTTGAGTCAGGGATCAGTGCAAAATACATTAATGTACTCTATGAACAATGTAAAACAACTTGATATAAAATCATGTAATAATGAAAATGAGTATTAATAAAATTGCTTAAACCTTTCATGACGGAGGTGCGCTGGTGCAGCATTAAATACCATGTGTCAGTGCATTCTCTTATATATGCGAGTCTATATAGGGAGCCTTGCAAATATAAGAGAATGCACTGGCTTACAAGATCAAGGTAAATATTGTTAGGCCAATGCATTCTCTTTATATGTGAGGCTCCCTTTGAGAGACTCGCATTTATATAAGAGAATACATTGGCACAGGGTTTTCGCAAAACTTGAGGAAGCTCCATTCATGGAAGAGTTAATTAACCCTTTGAGTGTCAGGGGCCGATCTCATCGGCCCTAAACCTACAAAATAAGTTTGTTAAAGAATATAAGAATAAATTATTAAAATTGTAAAAAATAAAAAAAAAAATAAAAAAAGGGTATATGGGTTGATACAAAAATCGACCTGGCACTCAAAGGGTTAAGCCTTTTACTCATTTTCATTATAATTATCAGGTTGTTATAAGGGGTTCTTTGTGTACGTGCGTGTATTTAACTCTCATTCTTGACTCATATTAATTCTTTTATTGGATATTTTCTGATGAATATATAGACAGAACACAACGTGCATCTTAATCAAGAATCTTTTATCGAATGAGTTGCGGATGGCGCAAGGATATATTTTGCGAGAGCGTAGCTCGAGCGAAATATAACTTTGCGCCATCCGTAACGAGTTCGATAAAAGATTCGAGATTATGATGCAAGTTGTGTTCTGTATTTATTCTATACCGTTCAGTCAGATAAGTTCAGTCCATGAATGTCACCTTCAATGTTACTATAGCTACCTTTATTGTGATTTAAGTCTGACAAATAACCAGTAATTATGGGTGGATCACCGGAAGCGGACTATATATATGATCGACATAATGTACGTCATCTTTCTTGGCGACAACGTCAACAAGAATAGTTCCGGCTTGTTTTCCACTAGAGGTATACACTAATATGTATTCAATGGCTGGGATTCAGTTGAATACATATGTGCCTCACATCAATGGGTGTGGAATAAACAGTTATGCCCTATATAATTGACTCTTTAACCACAGCAGAATTATAGGTAATTTTTCAGAATTTAGTCGGAAATATGGCTTGTTGCCATTCATCGAAAGCTCTCAATTAGGTAAAGTCTCCCTTTAACCCTTCCATGACTGAAAAACAATGTGCCAATGTATTCTTTAATATATGCGAGTCTCCCATAGGGAGCCACACATATATAATTGAGAGCTTTCGATGAATGGCAACAAGCCATATTTCCGACTAAATTCTGAAAAATTACCTATAATTCTGCTGTGGTTAAAGAGTCAATTATATAAGGGGGTAGCCGGAAGACAGCCCGATAGGGCTAAGCTACCCTCGACAATACACTGTTATAATTTATAATGTATTACTGCCACTGTATCATTCGTGTGTATTGTAAATAAACTATCCTATCCTATCCTATAAGAGAATACATTGACCTAACAATATTTAACTTCACCTTGTATTAAATCAGTGTTTTTTCTTAAATCTGTGAGGCTCCCTATGGGAGACTCGCATATACAAAAGAATGCACTGCATGGCACAGGATCTTTAATGCTGCATCAAGGGTAGATCATGCCATCCATCTATACTCTGGCTAACGCTCATAGAGATCATATTCCACCAAGTTTTGACAGGGAACCTCATAAAGTCCAAAAAAAATAATGCGGGGAATATATTTATTAGTTATTATCTGTTCCTTAACAATGCACTTCACTGTAGATGACTGTCCCAACTCCAAATTGCATGTTTTTCTGTGACTTTTGTGAGCCGCTATCGCAAAAAACGTTGAATAAATTATGGGAGACTCGAATATAAGAGAATGCACTGGCACCACTAAAGCCATTAGCCAGAAACCAAATAGAAATGGACAGAGTGAGGCATGTAATCATGTAAACCTCTATAATCACAGGATGAGGCAGGTATAATTAAGTCATTGGATGATCCCCATCCTTCTGTCTACATGGCAGCCATAGTAGTTAAAAGGCATATCAAATTTACAACATCATGATTGAAGAAGACACACAATTGGTAGAAACATACTCAGTTCCTAAATTTATGTTTCCAGTTCTCTGTCGTGACCTCAATCCGGATGAAGGTCAGAACAGTGCTGGTTTACCTGTTAGACGTTAATGCGAATATCTCCAACAGAAATTGGTTCTGACAATAATCGACCACAAAACATCACTGGAGTTCTCGTAATAAAGACCCCAACAGCAAAACCGAAGACAGAAATTAGGAACAATATAATGATTACTAATTAAACCTGACTAGAATGGCTGACCTGTGTAATAAACTGAGTGGGAGAAGATAACAGAGTCTAATACAGGTGTACCCGCTATAAGCTTTTATACAGTAATGCCCTAAATAATCGACTCCTTAACCACAGCAAAATTATGGGTAATTTTTCAGGATTTAGTCGGAAATATATGGCTTGTTGTCATTCATCGGAAAGCTGTCAGTGAGAGTTTTCTAATGAATGGCAACAAGCCATATTTCCGACTAAATCCTGAAAAATTTCTGCTGTGATTTAGGGGTCGATTATTCAGGACATTACAATATCATTGTGCCAATTTGAGTGTGAGGTCATAATTTAAGTAAACTTTCATTTCATTTTTGTCTAAATAATAAAAATTTGTCAGTGAGGGCCCGGGTTCAATGTCGATATAAAGGATCAAAATAAGACACACACTCCTGTCCTATGATGACTTGAGATTTTTAGATTAATCGCAATTATTGGCATTCATCGGAAAGCTCTTGGAAATATGGCTTGTTGCCATTCATCGGAAGCTCTCAGTGAGAGCTTTCCGATGAATGGCAACAAGCCATATTTCCGACTAAGTCCTGAAAAATTACCGATAATTCTGCTGTGGTTCAGGAGTCAATTATTTAGTGCATTACTGTACCCGCTAGGCTTTTATAATCATGATATCACTATTTTCAACAGGAATTTTTTTTTTGTTATTGATGTGTTTTCAGGGTTGAAATTAGTCTGGTAATGGCTAAGAATATCCAACAATCTGGAATATTAAATCAGTATTTTATAAGGGAATGATCTATTATTAACCTCTTCGCTGCTATGACGTCCGTAATATTACTGATGTAAAAGTGCCCACTGTGTGCTATATTACTTCAGCACACCAGCGGTAGGCCATTATTCATAACTGTAAATCTGAGATTGGTGCATCAGAATAACTGTATCTTGGAGTTTCACAGTGTACAGTAATGCTCTAAGTAATCGACTTCTTAACCACATCAGAATTATGGGTAACTTTTCAGGATATAGTCGGAAATATGGCTTGTTGCCCGAGAGCTTTCCGATGAATTCCAACAAGCCATATTTCTGACTAAATCCTGAAAAGTTACCCATAATTCTGCTGTGGTTAAGAAGTTGATTACTTAGAGCATTACTGTAAGATGTCCCACGATTGTGAACAATAATAGTCTTTCAACTGAGTCAGATTTATGTTTCTTGTGATATTCGCGTTATATTTTACCACTGGAAAATGGCAATTACGTCAACAGCCCAGTACACGACGTCATAACGTCATTTAGCAGTGAAGAGGTTAATTTTGAGGGGTGCTCACGAAATACGAGAAGACGATCAATGGACAGACGAAAATATAACACGAGTGCAATAAGAATCCTATTCATTGATGGGAAATGTTTAGATAATTAGTTGAACACACTGCCTATGGTCATTTGTTGAACTAATTATCTGAACATTTCCTGGGGTAACTACTCGTCAATGAGCATAGAATTGTATAGAAAGGGTTAGTTGAGTTTCAAACCCATCAGTTTATCCCGCTTGCCTGCTGAAAGATTTTAAATCATGCATTATATACAGTAATGCCCGAAGTATATGACACTTTTAAAGGGTCATATACTTCGGGCATTAATAACCACAGCAGAATTGTGGGTAATTTTTCAGGATTTAGTCGGAAATAAGCTCTCGGTGGAAGCTTTCCAATGAATGGCAACAAGCCATATTTCCGACTAAATCCTGAAAAATTTCTGCTGTGATTTAGGGGTCGATTATTCAGGACATTACAATATCATTGTGCCAATTTGAGTGTGAGGTCATAATTTAAGTAAACTTTCATTTCATTTTTGTCTAAATAATAAAAATTTGTCAGCGAGGGGTTAAATTTTGATATAAAGCATCAAAATAAGACACACACTCCTGTCCTATGATGACTTCGGATTTTTAGATTAATCGCAAGATTTTTCTATAGAACCCCTTCATGGCGGGAGCTGCGCTGGTGCAGCATTAAAGATCCTGCACCAGTGCATTCTCTTATGTATGGGAGTCTCTCATAGGGAGCCTCGCATATATAAGATAATGCACTGGCTTACAAGGTCAAGGTAAATATCGTTAGGCCAACGCATTTTCTTATATATGAGAGGCTCCTTTAATATTGGAGACTCACATATATAAGAGAATGCACTGGCACAGGGCTTTCACAAAATTTCAGAAGCTCAATCAAGGAGGGTTAAACTAACTCTGTTGGCGACATTTCATCGATTATTCTTCAGCTAATTTAGGTTCTTTAACAATGATACCTACAAAAAGATTTCGCCCAGACAAGATGTCATAACATGATATTGTGGGGTTTCAAATGGTCAATGACCTTCAAGGCAACAAACAACATATCTAATTACTTGTACATGCAATGTGAGGAGGGCCTGTCTGATTTATGTTGGTACAGAATAATGTGACCTTGGCAACACAGAGAACCATGTGAAGCTGCTTTCACAGACCTGCAGCTGACGCATGCAGCTAACACATCCAGCTATCAGGGTTATAGGCGGCTATCAGGGTTATAGGCACTACGTTTCAAACCATACATATATCACTGGGGTTGCAACTGATGCAGTTAAACGCAACTAATTTCAAAACTTTTTGAAATTGGATGCGTTTAATTGCGTCAGCCGCAATCCCAGTGATATATGTATGGTTTGAAACGTTGGGCATAACCCGATAGTGGCATGCATTGGCCACATGCGTTGGCCGCATGCGTCAGCCACATGTCTCTGAAAACAGCTTTAGATTGTGTTTACAGTTCCATATATACCTCAAATCAGTGAAATCACACTGTACTGAGGCCAGTGAGAGCTCATGCAAAACAGTTTTTATTGTTGAGGTAAGGTAAAAGAGAAACAAGTTTCTCTAGGAAAAACACCACTAATCAACTAAACCTTCACCGATACACAAAAGTATGTATCACACAGAGGCTAATATCTCTGCATATCGTAACATACAGAACCACATCACAAAGAAACTCAGACTTTCCCTCCACCCAGAATTCCTCGAATCTTGCGTGCTACACAAAGTCTGCCCGAGAGGACTATCCGTGATATTGCCCTCACCAAAAGGGCCTGTACCAGACATCGAAAATGAACGCCTGGAGCAGATCTTGTCACAAACCAGTATGGATATTCTCTAAGTCAAAATAGACTCTGATGCGATTCAACTAACCACAGTTACAGTAATGCCCTAAGTAATCGACCTCTTAACCACAGCAGAATTATGGGTATCTTTTCAGGATTTAGTCGGAAATATGGCTTGCTGCCATTCATCGGAAAGCTCTCCCCGAGAGAGGTCAATTACTTATAATAGGGCGTTACTGTAGATCCAACTGCCTAACACACAGCTGTGTTTATCTACTCACTTGCAAATGATGCAATTCCCAACACATTTGGGAAACTAAACAGCATTTTGAAACACGATTATCAGTACATCATGCTGACATAATACACAACAGGAACACCCCTGTAGCATTCTATTATAATCTACCAAACCACAATCACGACGTCATGTCTTATCGTATCATTCACGTCATCAATAGCAACCCAGAGAGCGTAAGGGGATTTCAAATCAGAAAAACACACGAGATCCACTGGATCTTCGCCCTCCTAACAGGCTAACACTGACCCAACTTTGCTTGAACACGAAGGACTTTTAGTCGTTTCCCTCATTTTAGTTTTAACCCTTTCAGTGCCAAGTCCGATTTTTGTATCAACCCATATTTCCTTGATCATTTTTCAAATTTATTTATTATAATAATGTGATACATTGATGGAAAGAGCTAAGGAGCTCTTTCCATCAATGTATCACATTATTATAATCAATAAATTTGAACGAGAGGCCGATCACGATCGGCAGATGTTTAACCCATACCTTGGCGACAGCGATGAGCTATTTTCATATATCCTTACCCCATCCTTTTCATGAGTGCAAAACTTTAAACAATTCACACCTTACTATTAATTCACAAGTGAAATCACACTTATTGGGCACCTTGCTCACATTAACACAATGTTAACAGACGTGGCTTTGATTTCAACCTGAACCTATTAGTGACTCCAACACAGATACATGTATGTCTTATAGAGTTATAAGTCTAATTAAGCTCAATCCATAGTCGGAGAGAAGCACCATAGCTGTTAAATATCAAATAATTAAGAAATTAGGTAGATAAACATCATAGCAACTCAATTTATCTATTTATTACATTGGAACATGAGACATTACATATTGTGTGGGTTTTTTTATTATCATTGCTATTTTTTTGTTCATAATATCTTGTGTCAGCTGCATATTAAAAATTCATAGCAACCTATTAATATTTCACCACTAAAAAACAATCAATACCTGATCAACTATAGAAGTGAGGGATGTATAGACCTGGATATAAAATATGATTGCTAATGATTGGATATAAATGTTAATTTTCTTGTAAGTTGATCATTAGGAAAATATGTTTGTGAACAGTTTAAATATAATTAAAGTTAAGGTTTATAATATTATCACAACCATTCGATCGATACCAAAATCTATACAGGTGAAGAATGTGTCATGATTATCACAGATGTGATTATTTATAGAGTAATCATGCAAAAAATATTTAGCTATCACATTGTGTCAACAGGATTGGTGAAGGATGTTAATATATTTAAGCAAATAAACCAAATGACCCTCACTATGCAGGTTAGAGGTGTGTTATCATAAACTGTGCCAGAACTATAAACATAATCAATGGAAATATTTGAGTTATCAAATTGGATAGTAAGGGGTTAATCTTACCCAAACTAATGAACTGATAAACACAGAGTAGTCAACAAAATGCATGTCATTGGATTTAGAAACCCATACAATAAGTCAGTCTCAAGAATCCCAGCACTGTTAATATTATCCTGTAGCCCAAATGCAATTGAGGGAATTTCAAAATAAGACATATCCTCTAATGATGAATTTCAATTGGTCATTTCTTGAAACACTGACTGAACCTGGCTCAAAGTTAAAGTGATAATTTAATATATGTCTATCAGATAATATGAGTCAATCGAATGGGTTAATTTTAATCCCAAATTCATGCAAATTAAAAGTGGATCACCATCAACATGTACATAGAATAGGAGAATGATCAAATAAAAAACATCAGAAGACCATATGATGTGTGCAGAGGGTTAATCATTTTCAATGACATCATATGATGGAACTAAGGAATGCTGTATTAATTATTTTCTAAGTTATAACAACAGTGTCTCTGTAAACAATAATGCCATGAACTGCATGGTTTCAACAGAGAACAGAACAGGAATAAAGAGTCTAACATCAATCAAAGTTTGACAGATGTTTATATTAAGTCTGCAGTCACCAGTGGAACTATCAGGTCACTGTGTCCAAAGCAATAAATTATCTCCTTCCAATAACACAGGTGTGTCTTGTTCTATTCAAATTTAATAGTGCATGGAAAAGATGTATGAATTATAAAGGGCCATAACTCTGTTAATATATACCGGATCAAACCCATATTCGCACTTGATCTGTATTTAGGGGTCAGAAATTCATATACCAAAATTGGTGTCGATCAGATGAAAAATGTTGAGTCATCCTGGCTTGGATGAATTCTATTTAAAAACAAGAGTGGAAAGGGTTAACTAAACAATACCAAAATCCATACAGATGAAGAACGTGCTAAGAAAGACCTAGGTAAGCAATATGAGGCAGATCAGAAGAAAATTGTTTGACTTTGATGCATCAGATAGCATTTGTGAGCAGGGTTAATTATTTTCTAAACCGATCAACCAATCAATGTCAATGACATTTTTTTTATTATTATTATAAAAGTTAAAAGTAATTTTTTTTTTAAGAAATCGATTTTTTTTTCTTCGAAAAAGGTTCATAACTCCTTTAAAATTAATCGGATCAAACCCATATTCGAACTCGATCTGTATTTTCGGCTGTGAAACTCACATACCAAATTTGGTTCCAATCAGATAAAAAATGTTTGAGTTATGGCAGAATGTGTGAATTCTAAGTTGAAAAAGGGCCATAACTCTGTTACAAAATCTCGGATCAAATTCGAACTCGATCTGTATTTTGGGCTGAGAAACCCATATACAAATTTTGGTTTCGATCGGATAGAAAATGTTTGAGTTATCGCATTACTCGTAAAGTGTCTACGGACAGACGGACAGACGGACAGACAGACGGACAAACGACGAGTGGTCAATCCGGGCAACGACACTATGTTTACCATACTATGGTATGGGTAAACATAAAAATGATCAAGGAAATATGGGTTGATACAAAAATCGGACTTGGCACTGAAAGGGTTAATTGTTGGTTCACGGATCCTCCTAAAAAAAATCACCAGGGTGGGGAAAAATATTATATAAAATTTGTAATCAGTGTTTATTTTATTTCCTCAAAGTCTAATGGGGCCTATAGAAAAAAGAAAATAATTAGTGAATAGTTAGTGAGCCAGAATATCAAATTAAAATATTTTTTTTCTGAATGGCTGTAATTAATTGGGATTATTAAACCTCCCAGAAATATCCTTCAAGTTGTACATCAATCAGAAGAAGATTTTCTGAACAATTGCAGCACCAGTATACAGAGCTTTCCGATGAATGGCAACAAGCCATATTTCCGACTAAATCCTGAAAAATTACCCATAATTCTGCTGTGGTTAAGAAGTCGATTACTTAGAGCATTACTGTATAAATGTTGTGTCGAGCATGAAATTTCTAACTGTTGAAAATGTTTACCCTGTGTGGTATCACCGGCATAGCTAGTGTTGTGGGAAATACTCAGGCTCAGTCAATGAGCACATATGATACCCGAATGGTACCCCAACAGAACAAGTCAAACAGTTGCAGAATAAAGAACATCTTCGCATCAAGACAGACCGTACACTTAGAGAGAGAATAGTCGACAACAGGGATCTTATCTCAAACTTTGATTGAGCCAATTAGGTAATTTTATTGGCAATTAGTCTACAACATTGGAGTAATGCTTCCTGAGTAAATTACTGATTCCAACCATTAACTCAATCTCAAAATAGTAGAGTCAGCAATGGATGATGTAAAGCCAGGTGAGAGATAACAAAAAGTTAGAGAAAAAAAGCAAGTCAGATTTAGTTAAGAAGTCTTTAAATAACTGGACTGTCATCGTCATTGACAGGTTGAAACCTACCAACAATTTTAATATGACAGGCTGAAATGCTTTTGTACCTCCTGTTTTGACCGTTCCTAATTTAGTTGATGATCAATCGCAGAAATTCAAAAAGCAACCAATATTCTATGGAAACACTTAAGATTAATCTAAGGATTTGAAGTTATATGAGAATAGGAACGTACAATGTTTAGGTTTTTAATATTATAATTAATTTGGCAATTAAATTCATCAATGACTCACTAACAAGCCTTGAAATAGTGTGTCTGTCGTCATTTGCAGAATGAGGTCCCCAGAGGGTGAATTTAGTGATGCTACCCCACATAGCGGGCTAGCATCACCAAATTCACCCTCTGGGAACCTCATTCTGCTGAGGTGTAAGCAGAATGACGTCCCCAGAGGGTGAATTTGGTGATGCTAGCCCACTATGCGGGGTAGCATCACTAAATTCAACCTCTGGGGACCTCATTCTGCAAATGACAGACACACTATTTCAAGGCTTGCTCACTAACATACAGGAATGAGATAGGCTTCCTTGAAGAATAATGAGCAGAATAATAATTGGGTATTTACTGTGGTATTTTTTTGACAGGCAGAAGGTACGGTAATGTCCTAAATAATTTACCCCCTAAACCACAGCGGAATTATGGGAAAATTTTCAGGATTTAGTCAGAAATATGGCTTGTTGCCATTCATCGGATAGCCCTCACCAAGAGCTTCCCGGTGAATGGCAACAAGCCATATTTCCAACTAAATCCTGAATTTTTTCTCCATAATTCTGCTGTGGTTAAAAGGTCATATACTTTGGGCATTACTGTATAAACTGACAGGCTGACATTGTAATGAGCCTGTCATGATGACATAATGTTTAGAATTGCTAAATTATTTTAAGGCTTGCAGTTTATGAGACATTTGTTTAACTCTTTCAGTGCCAAGTCCGATTTTTGTATCAACCCATATTTCCTTGATTATTTTTCAAGAGCTAGCTCTTTCCATCAATGTATCACATTATTATAATTAATAAATTTGATAAATAATCAAGGAAATATGTGTTGATACAAAAATCGGACTTGGCACTGAAAGGGTTAATAAATATCCTGAATTTCAGGAATAATCTCGGTTTCGTAATGTAAGCACACACTTTTTAAAGGCATCATGTCAAATTGGGCGAAGTGATTTATAAACAGTTTGTGTTTCAGCACGATGCCTTTAAACTGGGTAATTATATTAGGAAATATAGATTATTATCCATCCATTAACTAACACTATTTCTGATTGGGCAAAAGCCATCACGTGATAATCTGGGAAAAAAAAACTCCAGAGATGGGATAAAAATTTAAAATATTTTATTATTGCCTCCCCCCTTTGATAAGATAAATTGCCCTGAAAAATTCAGTTGCACTTTGGGTGCTGGTATACCATACGGTGCCAGTCGAAACATGGGCAGGGCAGAAACCAAATTTTAAATAAACATAGAAGATTAACCCCAGAATGGAAAATGCAAACAACATCATATTTTGAAAGCAGTTATGTAGGCATGAACCCCCATACCAAATTTCATCAAATCTGATAACACAATATTGGAAATATTCCCCTGTTTTGAAAGCAGTCAAATTTCTTTCAAATCCAATAACCCATGGCTGAGATATTTGCAGACAGGTGGACGGACAGATGGACAAAGTCAATCCAGTATATATCCAGTATAAATATAATGATCACTTCTGGTCACATGACATACTCCATATAAAGTTTAGTTCATAATGGTAAGGGTAAGGTGTGCCAAGGAAAGATAACTCTTCTGGACCTTGGCAATACAAGGACCATAACTATTGCTTGATTACATCGTCAGACAAGTATCACAGATAGGCCATCTTGCTTGTGGCATCACGCCAGCCTATCTACAGTATTTGAGATTGTACCTTTCGATTTCTGCCAACTAAATGAGATGGTATGAAAGCCCTGAGGTGAGCTGGAAATTTAATATACACCATGTTGGCATCAAGAAACTCATTATGACATAAGTAATTGAGAATTAAGTTCCTTTGGGGGGATAACGTAGATTTGAAGTTTTTTTTTACTGACCTATTGAAATTTTATTATGCAATATTAACTTCTAAGAATTTCATGATTGCAGGATAAAGAATTTGATTATCAACCTCCAATGCACTAGAGTTAACCCTTTATTTACTAATACAGTAATGCTCTAATTAATCGATCTCTAAACCACAGCAGAATTATGGGTAACTTAATTTTCAGGATTTAGTCGGAAATATGGCTTGTTGCCATTCATCGGAAAGCTCTCGGCGAGAGATTTCCGATGAATGGCAACAAGCCATATTTCCGACTAAATCCTGAAAAGTTACCCATAATTCTGCTGTGGTTAAGAGGTCGATTAATTAGAGCATTACTGTACATTATCCCATTCAGTTATCGCACTATAATGGACATAAAATTTCTTAACATTGCTAAAAATAGACAAACTAAGGGCCGTAATTCAGGTAAAAGAAATCGGATCGATCAAGATATTATTATGAGAGATCCATATACCAAATATGAATGAAATTGGTTGTCGTTGGTTCAAGTTATTGCGCTAACAGACATAATATTTATATAAATAGAAACAAGCGGCATAATTAACTCTGGTTAGAATGTCGGGGCAGACCCGATTTTATTATTATTATTTTATATTCGAGCCTTGGTATAAATGCATATATTTACATTGGGAAAACATGGAAGATTGTGCCCCCTTGCCCAGGTCTCAAAATATGGTGGCGGATGTTTGCAGAATGAGGTCCCCAGAGGGTGAATTTAGTGACGTTACAATGCAGCATCAGTGATGGGCTAGCATCACTAAATTCACCGTCTGGGGACCACATTCTGCTCAGGCCTCATCTCCAAGCCTTGAAATAGTGTGCCAGTCATTTGCAGAATGAGGTCCCCAGAGGGTGAATTTAGTGATGCTACCCCACATAGCAGGCTAGCATCACCAAATTCACCCTCTGGGGACCTCATTCTGCAAATGACAGGCACTCTATTTCAAGGCTTGCTCATCTCCTCTGGAAAGTATCTTTATCATAAAATTAACAATTGTTTTTTAGTTTCTTTAGAAACTTCTAAAGTTTGTTTTTCTTTTTAGTTTAGTTTCTCTATATCCCCAATAATATTGGCAGAGGAGCCCAATGGGTGCACTTCACCATCTTCACCATCTGGGAACTTAAATCTGAGTTTTGGTCTCCCATAGCAAATGAGGCCATGCAGAATGAGGTCCCAAGAAGATGAATTTGGTGACGCTACATTGCACAGTGAACTAGCATCACTAAATTCACCCTCTGGGAACCTCATTCTGCAAATGTCCCGCACCATATTTTGAGTCCCATCCTTGCCCTTCAGTGCTAGAAAAAAGAATAAGCGTGATTCATACAGTAATGCTCTAAATAATCGACTCCTTAACCAAAGAAGAATTATGGGTAATTTTTTAGGATTTAGTCTGAAATATGGCTTGCTGCCATTCATCGGAAAGCTCTCAATGAGAGCTTTCCGATGAAAGGCAACAAGCCATATTTCTGACTAAATCGTGAAAAATTACCCATAATTCTTTTGTGGTTATGGAGTCGATTATTTAGAGCATTACTGTAAGTGACAAAGAGATCTATTTTAAACTCAGAAATATACTGGCATAATCATCTGATGTACAGTGGCTGGGTTCATCTCACGAGAAACAAAACGAGGGAGCTAAAGATATTCATCAACCATTGTAAGATGCAGACAAGCAGATGCTAAAGCAAGCATGGGAGATTACGGACATTAGCAAAAAATTCTCGAAGACGGGCAAGACTGCGGAAGGCAGGCTAAATCCTCATTAATAGAACCAGAGGCGAGACAAAAACCGCCTTAATTATTGAGAATACATGCCACAGCATTGCTCGAGTCAAGTTACTTTTTATGGAACTCTAACCCTTTCGGAGAGAAAATAGATAGTGTATGGTCTGGAGCTGTATATTCCTCAAGAGAATAGGAATATGAGGTGCTGGTGGCTCATTTGGCAAGGCGCATGAAGCAAGTTCAATAACTGATGAGCGACAATTTGTGATTCTTGCAATGTGGGGGGGGGGGGGGGGGGTAAGTATCTGGGTAAGTTTCTCAAATGCTGAGTGGTTGGTACAGTAATGTCCTAAATAATTAATCAACCCCTAAACCACAGCAGAATTATGTAAATTTTTCAGGATTTAGTCTGAAATATAGCATGTTGCCATTCATCGGAAAGCTCATTGATGAATGGCAGCAAGCCATATTTTCGACTAAATCCTGAAAAATTTCCCATAATTCTGCTGGGGTTAAAGGGTCATGGGTAAAATGTCACTGGTAGAAGCGCTCTTATTGGTAGTGGCAGTGGTTTTGCCAGGAGTTTGTGGGAGAGGTTGAAACATTCACACCACCTGTTAATATAAAGTCTCTTGGAATGGCCATTAAAAGGGCATGACCCCTCAGGTAAATGGAGGTGTGGGGTGAGTTTGGGACAAGCCTGAGTTTAGTGTGCCTGCCATTTGCAGAATGAGGTCCCCAGAGCGTGAATTTAGTGACAGCGGGCCAGCATCACCAAATTCACCCTCTGGGGACCTCATTCTGCATGGCCTCATCTGCTACGGGAGACATAGACTCAGAAAGAATTTCCCAAATGGTGAATATTGTGATGTACACCCATTGGGAACCTGACGATTATTCAATATGTCGTCTGCCAATTTGGGGATACAGAGAAACTAAACTAAAAAAGAAATTGAATCTGTGTCAAGAAGTTTTTATAGAATTTGCAAATAAAGAAACTTTCCAGAGAAGATGAGGTCTAAGCAGAATGAGGTCCCCAGAGGGTGAATTTAGTGATGTCAGCCCAGCATGCAGGATCACTAAATGCATCTTCAGGGGTCCTCATTATGCAAATGACAGGCAAACTATTAACTCAAGCTTGGTTTGGGAGTGTTTCACCTCCTTCAAACTTTTGTCAAATCTTTATGCCTGAAACAAGTTGAAATATTAGGCCGCAATTAAATTGACATATAGAGTATTACTTGGTATTTTTGGTCTTCAAGGGGGGGGGGGGGAGGGGATGCAGTTGAAAATTCAGAGTTAGTACTCAGCCACCCCCACACAGACTCTCCAGCCATGACCCTGACCACACTTCACAACAAGTTTAGGACTGAATCAAATCTGGATATAGTGTGTCTGACATTTGCAGAATAAGCTCCCCAGAGGGTGAACTTATTGATTCTGTCCTGCATCACCAAGATCACCCTCTGGGGAGCTCATTCTGCTTAGGCTTCATCTTCTGGAAAGTATTTATGGTGTCAAATTATCATTGCTTTAGTTTAACTTTTCCCTTCTGTTCAATTTTTATATCCCTTAACCCTTTGAGTGCCAGATCCGATTTTTGTATCAACCCATATACCCTGTGCCAATACATTCTCTTATAAATGCGAGTCGACCATTTAAAAAAAAAAAAAATTTACAATTTTTTACAATTTTAATATATTTTATTATATTCTTTAACAGACTTATTGTGTAGGTTTAGGGCCGATAAAATCGGCCCCTGGCACTCAAAGGGTTAATTCCTAATTTGCATAAGATAAAATGCATAATCGAGGTGACTAATGGGTGAACATCACCAACTTTAACTGGGTAACTTCAATCTGATGCTAGGTCTCCCATAGCAGTTGAGGCCTAAGCAGAATGAAATTCCCAGATGGTGAAGCATCACTTAATTCAACCTCTGGGGACCTCATTCTGCAAATGTCAGACATTATATCCAGACTTGGACTGAATAAAGCTTCTTCTCTGTCTAAGTTAACTACACACCCACATATCATATAAATAGTGGGTCTGATTACTTGATGTTGACTTTCTATTTAATCAGAACTCACTGTTAGTAGTGCTGAAGGGGTCACTCTCACCAAAAAAAGTGCTGAAGGGTACACATGGTTTGAAAATGTGCTGAATGGTACACAGGGTTTGTGATTGGCTCTAATGTAGTTACTTTAAATGTGTTTCTGAAAGTCTGGCGTCCATCAGCAGTTAGTTTTCAGTTCATTTTATTGTTCCTTGGAACATATACAATTATTCTCTAACAGAAATCACGACAGTCACGAAAACTAAAGTAATTTAGAACCAGATTTCAAACCCTGTGTACCCTTCAAAAAGTCATTGTGGAATAGATCTATGTCTAGTTACACTTTAATATGCCATCGTTGAACTAAGATGGTAAAGGATCTAAATAAACCTTCAAATAGTTCACTATTGACCCAACAATTACAGTCTCCATTAGTATTTTGAGATGAGGGACGGGTGCGAATTTTAGCACCCGTGATTTGAAAATTACGAGTGCGTTCGGGTGCGAGTGCAATCACTCCCGTCTCCTGAGAAGGACTGAAAATTGTCCAATCGAAACAATTTATGTAGCGCAATGTTCTGAGAAATGAAAATTTGGCAGGAATACGATAGGCTCAGGATCAGTATGAATATGATGTATATCACTGAGCAACGGCACCTAAAGAAAACCAGATCATGTTTACAAGAAACCAGGACTCACACAAGAACTCCAGTGTATTTACACAAGAAACCTGATTTACAGTAATGCCCTGAGGTATTAGAGCATTACTTAGAGCATTACTGTATGTCAACATTTGATAAGCGGTTATTTTATTCTTCCTGGATTCTTGTAGACAATAGACAACAGTTTCTTGTAGACATGATCCAAGTTTATTGTAGACAATATCCAAGTTTCTTGTAGAAAATATCCAAGTTTCTTGTAGACAATATCCAAGTTTCTAGACACAATCTAAGATTCTTGTAGACATACTAGACATGATCCGAGTTTCTTGTAGACATGATCTAAGTTTCTAATAGACAATATCCAAGTTTCTTGTAGACATGATCCAAGTTTCTTGTAGACACGATCTAAGTTTCATGAAGACAATATCCAAGTTTCTTGTAGACATGATCCAAGTTTCTTGTAGACACGATCCCAGTTTCTTGCAGACAATATCCAAGTTTCTTGTAAACATGATCCAAGTTTGTAGACAATATCCCAGTTTCGTGCAGACAATATCCAAGTTTCTTGTAGACACGATCTAAGTTTCTAATAGACAATATCCAAGTTTCTTGCAGAAATGATCCAAGTTTCTTGTAGACACAATCTAAGTATCTTGTAGACATGATCTAAGTTTATTGTAGACACAATCTAATTTTATTGTAGACATGATCTAAGTTTCTTACTAAATGGATTCTCCCACCCAGTTATAAAAGTACACATAAGATTGGTTTATTATTCATTTGGAGCTATGTTTAGGTAATAAGAGCAGACGACAGAGAGACAAAAAGCTAATACAAGTTCAGAAGGCTTCATATTCTTTGGAGGGAAATATTTAGATAATAAGTTCAAGAAACAACTGGTCATTTGTTGAACTTATTATCTGAACATTTCCTAAGGGAACGACTCATCAATTAGTATTTCGTATAGAATACAGTAATGCCCTAAATAATCGACTCCTTAACCACAGCAGAATTATGGGTAATTTTTCAGGATTTAGTCAGAAATATGGCTTGTTGCCATTCATTGGAAAGCTCTCAGGGAGAGCTTTCCAATGAATGGCAACAAGTCATATTTCTGACTAAATCCTAAAAAATTACCCATAATTCTGCTGTGGTTAAGGAGTCGATTATTTAGGGCATTACTGTAGGTTAACACAGACTGTCTTCTACTCACCTGCACTGATAGTTGTGACCCTGCATCATCTTCTCGAAATTTTATAACACTCTCACTGATCTCTCGAATACTCTTCAAGCTTTCCTCTGCAAAACATGACACATAAAAGTCTTGTATATAATAGCACAAGAATTAACACAAATGTCCACGACAATGTACAAGCTGCCCTTAAAGAAACACTTGCTGTCGTGTGGCCCTTTTTAAGGGAGTCCTCTTTAAAACAATGGGTTATCCCAGCACTGATGACTGAGATTTAGCTCTCTGGTTCCTATGAGTCTATGAATGAATCTGGAGAAAGTTAACATTGCCTTCTGAGATTGATGTGTTTCTATTTTTAGAACCCAATCAAGCAGGGCTGGGTAGCAGTAAAGTACACCTTAACAGCTAACTTTTCACACAGGAACCAATCTTGAGATTTATAACTGAGCCAATTAAATTCAAGTCAATATCTTCTTACTGGAGAAAGTGCAATACTCGAAATTGCTAATAATTATAGAAAACTGGGGTGATGGAGTATGGTCTATGTAGGTTCAGACATGGATTGACTGGGAGATTGAATTTACATACTTCTTGTGTGTACTTTCCATAGGCTCACTAACAGATAACATATGGCTTATGTCTTTAAATCATTTGAATTTTACTTTTCATATTTTACGATAAAAAACTGTTACTTTTTTTCAACGGCATTGTTTTGTACTACCAACATCAGAGATAAAATTTGAAGCAGTGATACTAGAGCACTTTCAAAATAACAGTTTATATCAGGGGAGGTCCATCAACAAATTTTAAGTTAAAAAGGTGTATAAATTACATTCATCATATCAAATCCATACTCTAAAATCACCTGTATTTTTATGTTATTAGTCCAGATACCAAATAACAAAGCAGGGCTGGATAGCAGTAAGTACACTTTTAACAGCTACAGTAATGCCCTAAGTAATCGATCCTTAACCACAGCAGAATTATGGGTAAATTTTCAGGATTTAGTCAGAAATATGGCTTGTTGCCATTCATCGGAAAGCTCTCAGAGTTTTTTTTTGCAGGTATCATGTTTATTCATTGATGTAGAATACACTGGTGAACTTGCTGTTAAAAGCTAAACATATGATATCTCATCCTGTTGCCTCTTCGTCATATTGCTCAGTCTACCTTGATCAGAGGAAAACACTTAGGTCATGTTGTCCTGCACGAACTTAATCAAGGAAAATGCCCTTGACCTAAAGGCTTACAGTAATGCCCTAAATAATCGACTCCTTAACCACAGCATAATTATGGGTAACTTTTCAGGATTTAATTGGAATTATGAGCTTTCAGGTGAATGGCAACAAGCCATATTTCCGACTTAATCCTGAAAAATTACCCATAATTCTGCTGTGGTTAAGGAGTCGATTATTTAGGGCATTACTGTACTCTATACCACATGTTGATTGAGATTCTCACAGGGGCGGTGGATATGCTAAAACAAAGTGGCGGGGGGGGGGGGGGGGGGGGTCACAATGTTTTTAGCAGTGTTGGGGATATCGATAGCCTAGTTTTTCTTCCCATGGGGTCATGGGAGATATAATCAGGGGGATATCGTTATATTGATATCCCCGAGAGCTTTCCGATGAATGGCAACAAGCCATATTTCCGACTAAATCATGAAAAGTTACCCATAATTCTGCTGTGGTTAAGGAGTTGATTACTTAGGGCATTACTGTAACTTTCCACACAGGAACCCTTCGAGATTATAACTGAGTCAAATGAATTCAAGTCAATAATTGAACCTCTTACTGGAGATAGAGCAATACTCAAAATTGCTAATAATTACAGTAATGCCCTAAATAATCGACTCCTTAACCACAGCAGAATTATGGGTAACTTTTCAGGATTTAGTCGGAAATATGGCTTGTTGCCATTCATCGGAAAGCTCTCTCCGAGATTATTTAGGGCATTACTGTGTAGAAAACAGGGTGACGAAGTATGGTCTATGCAAGTTCCTTCGTTTCCTTGACTGATGCCTCACTCACTACAGTACAAATACATACATGTATATTAACATCGGGAAAAGTTCCGTTTTGAATGTTGCGCCACCCATGCCCTTATAGTTTCCACCATCCCTGATTTTTGCGAGATATTCTGCTGTTGCTTTGAAACCCCAAGTGTCCTCTGCTCTATTTACATGATCGAATTTTCACAATTTGGTTGAAAGAATATTCAAGAAAGAGCCATTTCCAGAAGATATTCTGCTTTCGTCTGGTGTTAAAACATTTCAATGTTAATATACAACCTTTCAAATTCCGACATTTAAAGTTATCCCTGAAGAATATGCAGCACTTAGAACAATTGCCTGTGTAAAGACAGTGTGTGCTGGAAGGTACTATAAACAACTAATAAGAGACCTGTCAAGGTCAAGAACTCAATATGAAACTCGGGAGGAAAACACTGACATGATCATGAGTGTTTTCCGGGTTTGATAAAAACACATTCAATTAGATTTAATAGCCAATGATGGGTAGCTTTAAGCCCAGGTCTTTGTACAAATGTTTTTACATTGTAAAAAGGGTTCTTCTGAAGGTTGTGGCCCCTCACATCTTCAACAACCCCTGCTATATGCTATAATTTCTTTTGTATATGTGAAGCCTCTCATACTCTAGATCTATTACATGTGATTGAATTTCATAACTTAGATGAGAAATTATTCACAAAAGTGACATTTAAAGCCATATTATGGACTTGTTCCGGTGCAAGAAACTGATAAGTTAGTACTCAGGTGCTATGCCAACTGTGGGAATACATCATTTTACTAACATAGCAGAAAATCCCAAGCAAATCAACCATACAACTCCATAGAAAAAATGTTCTGAACTGAGCTCAATTGGAAATATTTACATTTCGATTCTGGACGCAACTATCGGCGATAAACTAGCACAAATGATTTTGCCATTTAGAGCACTGCATTTAATTAATATATAAGAACGATGTTGTGTGTTTCAATTTGAATTAATATTTCTAATTGATCACTCTACTGGAGTGTTTCACATCACTTTAAGAAGATATTATCTTTTTGTCTGGTATTACACTTCAGTGTAAATGTTCAAATTCCTACATTTAATGTTATCCCGGTGAGAGCTTTCCGATGAATGGCAACAAGCCATATTTCTGACAAAATCCTGAAAAGTTACCCATAATTCTGCTGTGGTTAAGGAGTGGATTAATTAGAGCATTACTGTATGCAGCACTTGGCAGAAATGCCTCTGTAAAGACAGTTTGTGCTGGAAGGTACTAACTGCTAAAAGAACCCCCAATGTCAAGGTCAAGAACTCTTAATATGAGACTCATAAGAAAACACTGACATGATAGAGTTTTAGGGGTTTGATAAAAACTCATCCAATTAGATTTAATGGCCAGTGATGGGTAACTTCAAGCAGGGGTCTGTATGGTGAGATCATATCAGGGCATACTGATGGATGTAAAGCACATATCATGCAGAAAGGACCATAAATCACCACTGGGTAGCGTGATAAGGGGATAAGATAGTTAGTGGGAAAGATACTTTCTTCATCATTGAACTGTTAGTTTCATTTGGGAATTCCAAAGATTTTTGGTCTCAGTGAAATCAGACATCAGTTTAAGAAATATTAGCCAGCACATTTTTCATGGGTATTATTAGTCCAAACTGATCTTGATCTCTTTGGGAGATTTTTTGTGTGTGAACTATGACGTTATTTACATCTTAATAAAAGGTCGCTTCAAAACATGACCCCCTCCCTACAAAAATGTGGCTTTTTTTGGCCATTCTTAGAAGGAAATTTTTGCATATATTGTTATGATATCTAGTTTCATTTGTTTGAAAGCATTCATATATTAAACTCAGAACTATAAATCATCATTTGGACTGATTTGGACACCAAAATAATTAGTAAACTTGAGTGAAAAATGGACAAAACTCAATAAGAAATAATCGGACTGTACACTAATTGACCTGCAGTTTCATGAAGGTAACAGATGAAAAATTTGAAAGCAATCAGATAACAATAACTAAAGTTATCCTCCAGTCCAGACACAAAACAAAGTCAGCAAATGTTAACAAGAGGTTGCACTGTAGTTGCTGCCATACACCACCATGGTACAAATACAAACATATATATCCTTAATATGTAAATATATAGCTACTAGCCGATGAGGCCGACGTTGTCCAGGCTATTCAAAAACCAAATTTCAAGTCGATATCTCTACCCAGCCCGAAATTTCAAGTCGATAGGTCTACCCGTTTCCGAGATCTGGTCTGCGCATGTGCGAAGCTGGCGTCGCACGGGCTCGGCGACCCGATAAAATTCGTATCCGGGGCAAGATACATTCACATAGCAAATTTCAAGTCGATAGCTCCACCCGTTTCCGAGATATCGTCTGCGCATGCACGAAGCGGGCGCCGCACGGGCTCGCCAATACGACAACGTCCACCGCCTGGTCAAACTACACACACGTACCAAGTTTCGTCCCGATCGGTCGAGAATCGTAGATTTGTATCAATGACAAACAAACATACATACAGACAGACAGACAAACAGAGGTCTTCAAAATATATATGAGATATTGCCTTTGATAAAGGCAGTGGGGTTGAAAGCTGTGGAAAAAGAGTGTGTTGCTATTTCTTGTGTTCAATTATTAAGTTTGGCATCAATATGCATATTACCCATGATAGGTGAGGGAAAACATTATTATTTTTTAACTGCAGCCTATTTGTAAGCTTTATCACATCACCTTGTTTCTTCGATTGCATGACTATAACCAAAGCAGATTCCACATTATGGCAATGTCAATCTTTTTGGCATAGAATGCACTTCGCTTTCTATGGATTGTTATCACAATGTGCAAAATAACTCTCAAACCGATGGGCTACCAACCATGGAACCCAAAATAACCATTGTCCAGACATTGAGTTACTATCCCGCTGTTTCAGGTTTGTCTGCAAATGTCCGGCACCATGTTTTGAGGCCCTTTGGTGTCACTTCTAAACTGAGACATTGAAGCCAGTAAATTACGTCTCAGAGTCAATGACCTGCCTCTAGGTGCACCTTCAGTCAACAGGAATTTCGCTATCAAAATGAAACTATGTCTGACATGTTAGGGCCAGAAAATACATATACGAACCCAAGCTAAACATCTCAAATCCAGATTTAAATAGAATAAACAACTCAAGGAGATAAGTTCATGTTACTTTATCAATCAGAAGCGATAAACGACTGTACCAAAGCAAATTTTCGATAAGTCGATATCTTCAAAGATTGATGGATTTTTAAAATTAAAGGAAAATTGCATATATCACTTCATAGGCTGTAAACTGGAAGATTTCCAAACTTTGACAATAATTGTCAATTACGAAATCGTGCAAAGAGCTCAGTGACTGAGTATGAAGCTGATGAGCGACTTCTGGCATGATAAGTATAAAACTACCCGCAATCGCATTGATATCTTGAGTGAGTTATTGCAAACGGCTGCAATGAATGCAATAGAAAGCCATACTCTGAAATAATAATGCATTCAGCGCAGGTGCATATGTACTTAAATCAAGGCCTTCATAGTCGGTTAATTCATGCGAAAGCGCAGGTGCATATGTACTTAAATCAAGGCCTTCATAGTCGGTTAATTCATGCGAAAGCGCAGGTGCATATGTACTTAAATCAAGGCCTTCATAGTCGGTTAATTCATGCAAAATCTATGCTAATAAAACTCAATTCTTTTTGTTCGTTCGTTTTATTGGCGACCAAAGGACTGGACCATCGGAGCTGAAAATTTATATATAGGAGTAATTTGACTCAGTGAGCATTATCAGATACGTCCCATTCACATCAGATGTCTTAAAATATCACTAACAATTATTATGTATATATTTTGGCTAGAGACGACCAAACAGAAGCTGAAAATTTGTACACATGGGTAATTTGACTCGGGGAATCTTATTAGATAGGTACCATTAATCTCAGCTGTCTTAAATGGCACTAATAATTAATTTAACTACATAATTAAATATATACCCAGAATGGTTGCAATCTGGTTGGTGAAAATTGAAACACGGGGATAAATTGACCCATCGAGTGTCATGAGATAGATTTCATTGATCTCGGATGACTTATAGGGCAATAAAGAGTGTTCCTTATCAGCTTAGAAGATATGTATGAAAATTGGTATATATGGTTCACCTGACCAGGGGAATGTCATGGGATAAATATAGGTGCTTTTGTCCACAGATGACTTAAAGGAGACTAATAAATGATATGATCAATAAAGAGCATTTAATATCAGCCCAAAATTGGTGCATTGGTGATGTGGGGATTTAAATTACTTGAATGGCCAATAATGGTTTACACATTCTTCACCTGAGCAACGCTGGGGACCCCAGCTAGTATCATATCAATTTGTAAAACAAACCCATCATCAACAAGTAAAGGAAAAAATAGATTGACTTAAAAAAAAAAATTCTTATTTTCATTATTAACCCTTCCATGACTGGAGCTTTCTGACAGTTTGTGAAACTCCTGTGCCAATGCATTCTCTTATATATGCGAGTCTCCCATAGGGCATATATTACAGAATACATTGGCCTAACAACATTTACCTTGACTATGTAAGTCAGTGCATTCTCTTATATATCTGAGTCTCACATAGGGCATATATTAGAGAATACATTGGCCTAACAATATTTACCTTGACGTTGTAAGTCAGTGCATTATTTTATATATGTGAGGCTCCCTATGGGAGACTAGCATATATAAGAGAATGCACTGGCACAGGATCTTTAATGCTGCATAATAATAACTATCTAATAATGAGAATTGCATGTCAAAACGATTCTTATGTAAATATTACAGTTACAGTGGAATTACCGATAAAAGTCCAATTTGTCCAATAATATACTGGTACCAACTTTAGTCAAAATTTGACGGCAAACATTGGAAAAGGTTAAAGCATTGTAAGATATTCTGAAATTCTTATTCAGACTAAAATATTTGAACTAACTACATGATTAGAGATGTTTGTTGACAAGTCACTTTAACAGTACTGAATATTGTTTTGTTTACATTACAAATTGTATATTCAAAGAGCATCACAAAAACATGATTCTTACACATCGAATATAAGTAGTGGCTCATGCACCTTGTCGATTGTCATCTTGTTTTCGCGATTAATCCGTTACACTAATGAAGAAGTATTTATTTATTTACAACAGTTTCTGCGTATACGTCAGACGTTATGACATGAAACATGAACATCATAACATATTAGTTCGCAAAATTTAAAGACGACAATTGGGATTTACTATATAGAGATGTATCAATCAATCTAGTTGGTTAAACTTAAGATTTTGAGGACACCTGGCTATCATATCTCCAGGAAGATACTGATGTTTTAAAGAAATGCCCAGGTGCTCCTCTGTTCATGGCGCTATATATTCGCGAAATATTCTCAGTTTAAAAGAAATGTTGCTACGCACGTATATCAGCTACATGTGCCCGACACAGAGCGCGATTTTGAGTGGTTTATTGTATTTTTTTTTGTGTGGAAACAATATTGAATGGAACAGACTCAATTGTGTTATAATATATACATGATCCATTCTAGTATGCAATCCTCCGACAGTTCGAGGTCTCTCAGTTTGCAAGAATATGTGTATCTCTTAAATAAAAATGAGAAATAAACGATTAATGCTTTCTTCTATGTATCTGTTTTGCAAGCTCATTATACTTTTTTTAACACGCACGATTTGGTGCCTCTTTTGTCATCATTGAACCACACACTTAAGACTCATTATGGAAATATAATATAAATATATATATAATTGGTGAAAAATGGCGAGTATACAAATTCGTATCAAATTTAGCGCCCCCATATCTCTCATCCAAATGGCACCAATTTGGCGTATCTAAACCACACGATTAGATTTCACATATCACGGAAAAGAATATGTACCAATCTGATGGAAATCGGCTAAACATATTGTTCATCTTTTTTTGTGTTCCTCTCACCCTCTATGCATCCTGATTCGAAAGGCCCCACTTGTAACAGCCTGTGACATCCTTAAACCACACAATTAGGCTCCTGATATCATGGAGATGATTATTTATAAGTTGGTACTAATCAGCGACTAAACAAATTTTGATAAAATTTAGTGCCCACCCACCCCCATCTCTCACCCAAACAGCACCAATATGGCATCTTTAAATCACACGATCATACTCCTCGTATTATGGGTAAGAATCCGTATCACTTTGATTGAAATTGGCACTAAAATTATTGCGTATACATATTGGTGCCCCTCTACCTTTCAGTTCACCCCTGATTCGAATGACGCCACTTTTGACAGATTTAAACATGCACATCATTAGACTCCTCTTATTGCATAAGTGTGGTGGAATTGGCGACTAAACCCATTCTTATCAAATTGAGTGCCCCTCCCACAATCTTTCATCCAAACGAGTCCAGACCTGTTACTTGTCACGGTTTCGCCGTGAGACTCCCGCTTTCAGCAACAATCAGCATGCATCTCACGGTGTCACGGCGACACCTCCTAATCTCACGGTTTGAAACAATCTTCTCAAACAAAAAAATAATTAAAAGTTACTTTCGTTTTCGTTGTACTATAACGCAGTAAGCGAGAATATGTGAGACTATATGGGTGCGATTGTTTAGCATGCGGTGCAGACACTGTTGTTATGCAATAATACCGCGATAGCTTGGAGTAGCTGCCAATGTGCCGCGGGTAATTAGTCTGGCAATAAATGGTTTGTCGCCAAATGTTTTAACAAACAAAGGAGGAATGAGATGAGCAACATCACGTTATATAACTAATATTAACTATCCCAGATTGTTTTCATATTGAATTACAAACGAGCTTTATGCATGACCCCTATATATAGGAAGCCCATTGACTATGGTCATTTATATATGTCTCGGTAAATTGGCGACCATACATTATATATTTTTTAAATGTCTGATTCTGTGGAAAGACCGAAAAAAACGCCGACGATACAATTCAAAGTTTAAGGACTCGTGGTCCCCTGAAATGACGTGGATAATGCGAAGTGATCGCGGAGAGAATATGGCTCATTGTAAGGTTTGCAATATCCACTTTTGTATCGGTCACGGCGGCAAAAATGATGCGACACGACATGGAAATTCAGCACAACACCTACAGTTGAATAAGAATGTACAATCATCTGGGCAAATGACAATTTTTTTTAAGAAGGCAACACACGATGCAGTAGACGAGACGAGGAAGGCTGAAATTCTATTCAGTAATTTTATTGCTGAACACAACTTGTCATTCTCGGTCGTAGATCATTTTACCAAGTTAGCACCGTTTGAAACGACAGCAATTTGGAGTCTTTAAATCGCCAATTAGATTCCTTGTATCATGGAGAAGAATATATATCAATTTGGTGGAAATCGGCGCTAAAATTAGTTTTATCAATTTTGGTGCCCCTCTCCCCTTTCGTGCATCCCTGACACGAATGGCGCCACTTTTGACATATTTAAACAACACCATTAGATTCCTCATATCATGGGAATGATTATATATAAGTTTTGTGGCAATCGGCGACAAACATTTTTTCTGCCCCCCCCCCCCCCCCCCCCCCCCCCTCTCCTGCCCCTGACAACGGCGTCACTTTAGAAAATTCTAACCCGCACCATTATCTTTCTCGTAAAAAGTAGTAGACCCGTTTGGTGCCATCTATATAATCCCTCGGCGCTAAACTTAGTTTTTCAATTTTGGTACCCCTCTCCCCTTCCATGCATCCCTGACTCGAACGGCGCCACTTTTGACATATTTAAACCACACCATCAGATTCCTTATATCATGGGGATGATTATGTATCAGTTCCGTGGCAATCGGTGACAAATTTTTTTCTCCGCCCCTTCCCCTTTTCTGCCCCTGACAACAACGGCGTCACTTTAGAAAATCCTAACCCACACCATTATCTTTCTCGTAAAAAGTTACCCCTAGTAGACCCCTTTGGTGCCATCTAGATGGTCTCCTGTGAATTTCTATAGAACACAGACAGACAGACATTCGCAAATATAGATATAGACATTCTATAAAAGAATCATTCTGAGTTGAAGAGACCAGTACAAAAAAAAGCTTCTGTCATTAGACATTATTTTTTCTTTCCAAGTGTCTGCAAATCGATGGGACAACAGATGCTGCTATTTTAATATGTTGTACAGCAGTGATCATTGTGTAGTGTTGATTGAATTTCTCTCTCTTGACCCCATTTAATTCAAATATGGGTGAAAACAGATATTTATTCACCATTTTGGGGTATAATGTTACAAATGTCATCAAAATGAATTTCATGTTGTTTTTATTAATATTTTGTGGGGGGGGGGGAGTCTGTATCTTTAAGTGATATACACCAAGCTATACTGTACTGCCCAAAGTTTGCCAGCATTCCCAACAGTATAGTAAAGTCACTTGGTCAAACAGTAATGCCCAAAGTATCTGACCCTTTAACCACAGCAGAATTATGGGAAATGTCCTGTAATTCTGCTGTGGTATAATTAGGGGTCAATTATTTAGGAAATTACTGTATATCCCACAGATTAGGTGGTTGCTTTGAAGTATTTGTTTATTTTGGACAACTCTCAAGAATAAAATGTAGTTGGCCACATGTCCCCTGTCCCCCTAAACAATGTGACATATTACACGATGCAGTTCTCTTCCAGGAGTCAATATTTTCAAACTAAATTTTAAAGTTGAAAAATCTCCATAATAGTGGAGGAAAAACATTCAATGCAATCTTTATTTCATGCCAATTGAGACACAAACCAAGTTTTGTGGCAGCCAAGGAATTATGAACTAACAATATCATCTGGAATCAAGTTGAAATAGGTCCATAAATGAAGGAAAAAATTTGGGCCAACTTCTCTCATTCTGTATTTTTAGCCAATTCAATCACCTACCAAAATAAAAGCAATCCAGCTAGTGATGAAGAAATCTTACTTGGAAGGTGTTTAGTAGACCAGTGAGTATTTAAGATGCCAATTTCTGAGCTTACCGGTAAGGTGATAACTGAAGACCCTTTTAATAATTGATAGACACATTCCAAGTAAGAAGAGGGTGTTTATTTATGCCCCTATGAAAATTTTAAATTGTCATTATAAAAAAATACTAAGTCAAAGAATTGATAAGAGGATACACCCCTGGTCAAGTGGTCCTGCTGAATTGCTATGATGCTGTTAGGGCAAACTGATACCGTTATATTTTTTTTAATTTGTCTTTTTAGCGGTGTTTCCAATAATCTTCACATATACAGGAAAAGCCATCATGCGTATCAAATACCAGTTGTATTAGTTGTTGAAAAATCAAGATGGTTATTCATGTCGTTATAGAAACACCAGCGCAGCCATTATTATATTTTTCATAAATATATATGTCGTTGAACGTTTCATACAGACACTGGTTTTTTCTTAAATCCCTCGAATTAGCCAAACACCGAGAAAATTACAACTAGAGAAAAAATAACAGTACTTTTTCATAACATCATCAGTTTGCCCTACCCACATCATAGAAATTCAGCAGGACCACTAGCGTCATATCATATTAGCAGGATCACTTGATAAGGTGTAGGATAGGTCCACCATTAAAGGCCCACTTAATTTTCGAACCCCCAGATTACATTATATAAAATATATGCCATATTATATACCATTTGAAAGAGGAAGCACCAAAACATTGTATTATCAACTTATCTGGTGTAATAAACTGTGGAAATGTTGTTTTTGTTGAATTACTAACATGTTTTTGTCATCTAGATTGTAGTAAAAAGTGTATTATTTTCAATGGAGGGGGAATACCTCTATATCTTAAAGATAGAGTGATTCCCCTTTCATTGAAAATTCATCTTTAGTTTGAATTCTGGGAGCCAAAATGGGGGGGGAATCATTCTATGATTTCAGCTGTTTTCTATTTCTCTATGGGCATCTCCTGAGACATATGTTTCAAATGGTGACTAATTATAGTATTTTAAAGGTGACCATGTGTTTCTGGGCCACATCTCGAGAAATTAACAAGCTTCAAAAATCGATATCTGATCACTCTGAGCTTTGATGGGTGGGTTCCTCGACTCGAATCAAATATTTTTGACCCCCAAAGCCAAAGAAATAGTAATTTAGGAGCGTCTGATCGGATTGAGTACCTTTAATCATATTTTATGGCATATAGATTGTCATTAAAACCCGTATATCAAGTCACTATAAAAAAAATAATCAGTGACTCGAAAATTAACATAAATAATGAATATAACACACATCATCCTTATTTAATTGTAACATCATACTAGTATGAAATATGGGTGATCCTCGGTAAAGAGTAGGTATTATATTTCTAAATCTGTTGAAAATATTTTCCAGAAGTGGCAGGGGGTGATAAAACTCCAATACCATAAAATTATGTTGACTTGAATCCTGGAGAATTATCTTGTTATTTGATTAGCCTTCCACATTGCACAAAGCTATGTTTACTAAGAGGAATAACTCTATAAACTAGATCTACACTAATAAAGTTGCACTATTTGCATATCTGATTAGTGCACAGGTGAAAACATTCATAGCAGGACAAGCAGAGGTATCATTTAGAAAAACTGTGCTGTCCTCTGGGGAAACTGCCTCATTGTGGTATACTGGATTTTAAAGGTACTCAATCTGATCAGACGGTGCCCATATCATCAAGTTACAACAACAACAACATCATTTCTTCAAAACATGCTTTTGTTATCAGAATCGATTAATTACAACAAAATAATGCTGTCAACTATAAAATTTCCCAAAACGTGTTATTTATCAATATATTGTTCAATGAAATATGGCCATATTATCACTTGTAAATCAAGACATTTGGCCGTTTTACCACTTTATTTTAGAGTTATTCATCTTCATCCGCTATTTTGTCCAAAACAATCGGTTTGACAACTCGTTTCTGGGCCACATATAATTATACATTTCGAGAAATAACAAATCTCAAAAATCGGTATCTGATCACTCTGAGCTTTGATGGGTGGGTTCCTCAACTCAAATCAAATATTTTTCACCCCAAATCCAAAAAAATTATCATTTGGGAGTGTTTATTCAGATTATGCATCTTTAACAATGTACCGTAATGCCCTATATAATCGACTCCTTAACCACAGCAGAATTATTGGAAATTTTTCAGGAATTAGTCGGAAACATGGCTTGTTGCCATTCATCGGAAAGCTCTCACAGAGCTTTCCAATGAATGGAACAAGCCATATTTTTGACTAAATCCTGAAAAGTTACCCATAATTCTGCTGTGGTTAAGGAGTCGACTATTTAGGGCATTACTGTACATTAGCATTGCACAGCTTTTGATTTGATGTACAGACATGGGAATTCACACTCAATAAGGAAAGAATACTATGATGCATGAAAGCCTAAAAATAGTGTGTCTAATCAGAATTAGATTCCTAGAGGGTGTTTGGTGATGCTAGCCCACTATGCGGGATAGCATCACTAAATTCTCCCTCTGGGGATCTCATTATGCAAATGTCAGACGCACTATTTGCAGGTTTGAACGAAAGATATAACAATGTTGTTTGTGGAATCACACACCATCTAAACAATTATAGTAATGTCAATGTGATCATATTTCATGGGTTTTGTGGCTTGTTATGTATATAATATCCTTTCTATGTTTGTAATTTTTATGATATAGCAATTGTCAATATTTATGAGATTTGCTCCCCATCTGCTAACAGTCATCAGGATTGGACCAACATTATGTTACTACTAGCTGGGTATCGGGTGTTGCTCGGGTGAAGAATGCGTAACTTGTTAGTGGCCCTTCAAGTCTTTTAAAATAATTATTAGTCATCTGAGGTAAACAGCACCTATTGCATGACTCTCCGGATAAAGTTACATCTATCTTTTATCTTGAAAATAAACACTCTTTATTTCTAATTATTAGTGCCTCTTTAAGTCATTTGAGGTCAATAGCACCTATTTCGTGACAGTCACAGTGTCAGTTTACTTTTGCGCACCAATTTCCCCACATATTGTCTGGGGTGATAATAAACGCTCTCTATTGATCATTAATTGATTAGCGCCCCCCCCCCCCTTTAAGTCATCTGAGATCAAATGCACCTATCCCATATCAAATCCCCTGGTCAATTTTCCTACATATCTTCTAAGCTGATAAGGAATGCTCTTTATTGCTCATATTTGCCCCTTTAAGTCATCTGAGGTCAATGGGATCTATCTCAAGACAAGCTACGGGTCAATTTATCCCCCTGTATTTCAATTTCTCTGACCAGATTGCAACCATTTTGGGTGTATAGTTAATTATTTAATTAAAATAATTATTAATTCACTTTTAAGACAACTAAGGTCAATACGACATATGTATTAAGACTCCCCGGGTCATATTACTCATATGTACACATTTTCAACTCCGATGATCCAACCGTTTGGTCGCATCTAATCAAAATATATATATAATAATTACTAGTGCCCTTTTAAGACGTCTGAGGTGAATGGACCCATCTAATAACGCTCCAAATTACTCCTATCTAAAAAGTTTCAGCTCAGATGGTCCAGACATTTGGTAGCCATAAGCGGACAAACAAACAACAAACAAAATTGAGTTTTATTAGTATAGATTACTTTAAAGATGCATAATCCGATTACGCACCCCTCAATTACTATTTATTTGGATTCGGGGATAAAATATATTTGATTTGAGTCGAGGAACCCACCGTCGAACAACATGTTGATAAATAACACCTTTTATAAATATAAATAACAATTTTACACTATAGTTGACAGTGGTTAGCATTATTTTTGGGCAATTAATCGATTCTGATAACTGAAGCAGCATTTCTAAAAAATTTGTTGTTGTTGGAATCTGATTATATGGGGACCATCGAATCAAATTTAGTACCTTTAATCACCTAGCTGTTCATCAGTGACTGTTGTATAGCTTTGATTGACAGTCTTTATTTTCATCACCTCAATCTGCCTCAATAAGCAATTATTTCATGTGTCTTGGGAACAGGCAAAATTGTTGTCCTTCGGTATCAGGAATGACTATCGAACTGTTGACCAAGGCCGAAGACCGAGGGCAACAGTTCGATAGTCATTCCTGATACCGAAGGACAACAATTTTGCCTGTTCCCAAAACCCACATGAAATAATTGCTTTGTTACCCAATACATTTACTTGTATATAATCAGGTCATTGCTAATTAATCACACTCTTTATTAGTGACAGTGACAATGCGGTAATCCGGTATAATTTAAAAACTGAAACCGGAAATTTCCGGAAATAGCCGAAACGTCACGGAAATTGCAAACCATGTATCAGTTCGTTCGGGCCAGTCAACAGTTCGCTCGGAGCCAGTCAACAGTTCGCTCGGGTCGGGCAACAGTTTGCTCGTGACGTCACGAAAGCTGACCGTGATTGCAAACCAGGCAACAGTTCATTCACGGCGGGCAACAGTTCTTTGTGGCGTTACGAACGCGAATTTGGGGTTAACCAGTTAATTCTAAATCCCAATGATTTACGAAGTAAAACTCTACTATTGGGTAACAATTTAATTTAATTAACAGTAAAACATTTCTTCAAACATTGGAGACTGGCATATATAAGAGAATGCACTGGCACAGAGTCTTTAATGCTGCCGCAGCTCAGCCCTCGTCATTAAAGGGTTAAATTTACATACAATAGTTCATCGCCTTACAGTCAAAAGGATGTAAGTCAGTTTTTGGGCAAAATAGGATTTACAAGTGCAAACACTTTCCCGCCATGGGTCAGCTTGTGTCAAAATGATGCGCCTCTACCTCAACCATGTTTTTTGTTATCACTGACATGACATTTTACTTTGACTTTCTTGTTTTTTTATCTCTGAAATGACATTTGACTTTGACTTTCTTGTTTGTTTTATCTCTGAAATGACATTTTACTTTGACTTTCTTGTTTTTTTTTATCTCTGATTGACTTTCTTGTTTTGTTTTATCTCTGATATGACATTTTACTTTGACTTTCTTGTTGATCTACGAATGAAAAATAGCAAGCTGTGTCCCTGAAATAATACTAAAACTCTTTTTGGCAACAAATTCAATGAAATAGCTCTGGCAAAAAGTGGTAACAACAATTATTTGCATGATTACTCTGAATTACTCGCAGCATATTAGGTCATCCAGGACTAGGGATGAAGTTATTTGTTCTCAAAGGGTGTGCTTTTGCCTCTCTCTTCAGACATATACATTTTATAAACAGCTAAGTAAAAAATATAGTTTTTTGTCTCTTCTGAAAAGTAACTAAAATCAAGTTATAAGGATTTTATAATAATTCATTTTTTTGGTAAAAAATACAATATTTTTTTGATGAAGAAAATGTTCCTAAACATACAGGTTATTAAGGCAGTGAGATCACAGTTAGATAACTGCCTTTTTTATAATTATATGTATCAATGTAGTCCAAAGGACAGCCTTCCAGATGAAAAGACCACATCATGTGTCGGTATGATAATATAACATTATATTTTCATCACAATAATACATCTCATGAGTCTAAAAAGGTGTTATTTTGCAATTACTTTATACCCGGGATTTACTATTATCGTATACAGAAGTCGCATAAGGCTATTTATCATATGACTCAATCATTATTTAAGTTGGAAAGTATGTCATAAATCAATTTCATATGAACTACTAGTTCATATCACCTTCCGATAATTTGATTGGTTTGTTGACAAAAAGTGTGTTTTGATTGGCTGAAAGGCAGCCGGGGCCGAGCCGTATCTCTAACTAAATGCAGGTCAAATTCGTGCGCGTCAATTAACGCGATGCCGAAATTCTCGCAATTATAATCTTGAAATATATAGTTTTGGACATTGTTATACGATAAATAGAATATGTAATTCGTATTTATCTAATAAACATACGGTATAATGTCACAAACTGAGAACAGAATAGCGCACTATATCTTCGCGTGCATATTATTTCTGCTAGTTCATCAGGTGTAATTGGGCTTCCGGTGCAATGAAGTGACATCACATTAACCTTTTGCTGCCGATGTCATATAGCTATTTAGTGATTTGTGTGCGTTTTGGACATCATAATCAATTTATAGGTGTCATATGATAAATAGAATATGAAATGAGTGTTTCTCTCATATGATATTTATGAAACTCGTCACGAATTTTCAGTTTTCTCTCGCCGGAGGCTCGAGAAAACTGAAAATTCTTAGACTCATTTCATAAATATCATATGAGAGAAACACTCATTTCATATCCTCTATTTTTCATGAGGTTTTTGACTGTATAAAGGAAACAATATGAAATTTAGGAAACAGAAAAGACGGAAATAATATTATGACATACGTTTCAATGCGGTATCAGATACAGTCCTGTATCGATATTCTCCTGAAGACTTTTTCGTATTCATATTCCGGATGAAATTTATTTTCACATGATATTATTAAGCTAGCTTAGCACCAGCAAGTACCACCAATGAATAGTCAGATAGCACTATTGTGAACGTAGATGTATTGTGTCATGAATTCCTGACTTATTCGAACTGTAGTTCCTGACAAATGTTGTCTTCATGTTGACTGCATACTACACTTTAGAGCGTTTTTTATTCCTAATTTTCTGAAATTCAAATTCCATTTTATATTCTTGACTGTAACAAAGTTAACGAAACCTTGGTAAACAGTTAAACCATTTGAAAGCAGTGAATCACACTCAGATAATTTCCTTATGAGTTACACATCTTGAGAGATTCCCAGAAACTTCCTTGAATAGTAATTCCAATAAAAGTTCATCATCACATGTTCACACGGATGTAGTGAAACAGCTGAACAGATATATATCACTATATATATACAATAGATGCAGGTGAAGAATTTGATTTGCACAATAAATATTCCTAAACAGCTGAAAAATTTGAAATCAGCAAGACTTGTACCAGTCAATGTATTCCCAGATACTTCCTCGAATTGAAATTGCTGATGAAAATTTATCCTCATAAACTGACATGAACTAAACTAACTGAACTAGTTGAACACATGCAGGCAGATAGCTCTAAATATACAGCAATGCCCTAAATAGTTGACTCCTTAACCACAGCATAATTATGGGTAATTTTTCAGGATTTAGACGGAAATATGGCTTGTTGCCATTCATCGGAAGGCTCTCAGTGAGAGCTTTCCGATGAATGGCAACAAGCCATATTTCCGACTAAATCCTGAAAAATTACCCATAATTCTGCTGTGGTTAAGGAATCGATTATTTAGGACATTACTGTACAACAAACACAGAATGAAGAAAATGTTCCTAAACATACAGGTTTTTAAGGCAGTGAGATCACAGTTAAATAACTGCCTTTTTTAATAGTTATATGAATCAATGTAGTCCAAAGGACAGCCTTCCTGATGAAAAGACCACTTCATGTGTCAGTATGAAAGTAACTCAAAAGTATAATGAACAGTTTAAAACATAGAGATATTTACAATGATATGCACAACAAAAGCAGGTGAAAGATATGTTTTGCATGTTATGTATCCCTTCAGACAAAGTAGAATAGCGACAAGCTCAAACCCATCAATCATCGTACAAGTATTGTCATTATCTTGTTTTTTCCATTTGCCCTGCATGAGTTTGATTGTCACGACTGCCGGAATGATCTCGCGTATAACGAGGACGGATATAGGCTCAAGCCTTGAAATAGGGTGTCTGTCATTTGCAGAATGAGGTCCCCAGAGGGTGAATTTAGTGATGCTAGCGGGCTAGCATCACCAAATTCACCCTCTGGGAACCTCATTCTGCTGAGGTGTAAGCAGAATGAGGTCCCCAGAGGGTGAATTCGGTGATGCTAGCCCGCTATGCGGGGTAGCATCACTAAATTCACCCTCTGGGGACATCATTCTGCAAATGACAGACACACTATTTCAAGGCTTGTATAGGCTAATATATCGGGTAATGTCACTCTGACTGATTACGGATGTTTTGTATTTAAAAAAATGACGGAAATATTTTCATGACATCAGTATATTATGCCGTAACTATAATAAGTACATTATAGTGTAACAAGTGCAGCTGAGGTAAAAAATGTCACTAAAACAAATAGAGAGGTGTGTGCCTCAATGTGGTTCAGGATACCCCGCATGTACATTTTGGGATACAAATGAGGTGACATATTAATGTATTTCTAAGTCGCTAAAATGGCAATAAATTGTTTTTAAATAAGTCAAACTCAACTTGTCATTTACGTCAACTGAGTCACAAAACAGATTTGACTGTGACCAAGAAACCATGATAGTAGGTGCCATCCAAAATCTAGAGAACCCACATTTGTATATAAATAAAGACAATAAATAGGATTTTATTTCCTTTTGATCATCGGAACTAAAGTTATCACCCAGAAACTAAGAGAGTCGTCAGATAGATGAAAAACCATTTACATTTTTTAACAGGCATATAAAAAGGAGAATTAGTACATGTTTTACCTACAAGGTGGTTTGTATAATTAGGACTGATGTAGTTCTAGTCAGGCTAATATATATCTGGTAATGTGTCACTCTAACTGATTAATGATGTTTCGTATTTTTAAAAATATGACTGAAATGTTTTCATGACATCTGGATATTATACTGCAACTAATAAGTACATCAGTGTAGTGCAACAAGTGCGAACTCTCAGCGGATGTATAAAAAAACAAAAACAAATAGAAATGTGACAGTTAACCCTTTCAGTGCCAGTGCCCAAAGTCTCAGTCTGTAAAATCGGTCCTAAATTTTTTTTTTTTTTTTTTTTTTTTGGGGTTGAATTCTTTTGGGTATGCTTAAGCATGCTATAGTGAATTTAAAAACAAACTGGATAAAACCTTAGGGGCATGTTATAACTCAAAACTATCACCAAGTATTCATAGTAATAATTTTGATGCCCATGAAAAACGTAAGATTCCCTGGCACTAAACCTACAAAATAAGTCTGTTAAAGAATATAAGAAAAAATTATCAAAATTGTAAAAAATAATAACAAATGATGAAAAATTGTTAGGCCAATGCATTCTCTTATATATGCATATATTTGAGGCGACCTATGGTCGACTCGCATATATAAGAGAATGCATTGGCACAGGGTATATGGGTTGATACAAAAATCGGACCTGGCACTGAAAGGGTTAAGGATACTCCCAAATTGGATATGAGCTACAAATTGGGTACCCATATTTAAGTATTTTTATTTTAATATTTTTATTAGGATCCTGGTATGCATATCTCAAAAATACGTGTACACACATTCATGTATATGTAATACGATGGTGAACAACTTCCGATTTTTTCTATTGAACATAAAGTATAAATTGTATGTTTGATTCAATATTGCTTGTGTATCAAACTTTGTATAATTATATTAAAAAAAATTATTTTAAATTTGTTGGTATATTATTATTGTCGTGGGGTGGGAGGGGAGCATTCCATCTCAGTGGAGAATACATGTGAGTTAGATTTCCCTTCATCCCCACACTCTTACCTATTTGCATGCAAAAACATTAGTTGAATTTGGGATTGACAGTGATATAAAAAATTAAGTTACTTCATCTTTCCATTTTTCTGTTGATGTACTGATCTGTTAAAGTGATGTGAAACACTATGGTTGGGTGATCAAATAGAAATGGAAAATAATCTTGTTCAAAGTAGTTATTTTTATGAATATTAATCCAAATTTACAACACACACCGTCAGTCCCATATATTTATTAAATGCAATGAGTATAGATGGCGAAATCATTTGTGTTGGTTTATCGCCGATTGTTGCATCCCGAATCGAGATGTAAATATTTACAATTGAGTGTAGTTTAGATGGTGTTTTCAATGGAGTTGTATGGTCAATTTCTTTGAGATTTTCGGCGATGTTAATAGAATGCTACATTCCCACAGATGGCATTGCACCTGAGTACTAATTTATCAGTTTAACGCACCCAAACAAGTCCATAATATGTCTTTAACAGTAAGAGTAAGTGAAAAAATATGGTGATAAATATGGTAAAAATAATTCCCAGTCAAACTCAGCAAACAAAATGTTAAACCTTTCGTTCATCAAAGGTCTATGTCACGCAGATAGATGAACCATTTTTAACATGACAATTTTTAAAACAGGGATATAAAAGAGATCTAGTATGCTTACTTTCAAGGAGGCTTCAAATAACATCCTTTTTATGCGAACAACACTACAAAGAATACAGAATATAAAGTCTACAAACCTAATATGTCATATGTCTCGACAGAATTCGCAGGGTCACATGATAATTCATCAGTCTGATTAACGGAGTCCCCGAGGATGGCGTGATGTCCGTCTGCATGATCGACGCTGTCTTTGTCGACACGCCTATGCATCAAGTGGTTGAGTTGATGGTACAAGGCACTTCTCTGCTGATTGACGCCATTAATTTTCTCCATCGGAATATTGCCCTTGCCTACAATACAAAGCAGAGAAGAAATCCAATGAATTCCATTCTTCAATTATCTCCGAAAAACACAATAACAGGAATCTGAGTGCTGCAAACAGTAGCTTCTGGGTATGGCCATATGGTGCCAGAGGAATTTATTTATTTGATTGGTGACTGTTCATCATTACCATTAGTTATATAGAATTCTACAATGGTATATGAATATAAGGCTAATGAAAAAATATATGTGGTCACGTTTTCTGGACAGACACTATTTTAAACACCAACCAAATTCATAAAAAAAAATTCAATGTCTCACAATAGGTTGATTTCTCAGTCAAAATATTGTTAGGCCAATGTATTCTCTAATATATGCAAGGTTCCCTATGGAACTGGCTTATATAAGAATCCATTGGAACAGGGTTTTTGCAAAATTTCAGGAAGCTCCAGTCATGGAAGGAGAAAAAAATAAAATTTGTAATGCTACCTACAAACTGATATTTTTATGACTTGTAACTGCAACGAGACATTTAATATTCTTTGGCCTCATGAATTTTCATACATCTCACAGATGTGACCAGAAATGCATGTAATATTTACATTTTACATACAGCCCACCTGTGAGAATATCGATTTCTATTTGCTAAGCACGACAAATATGATCTGTTGACATGCTAAATCTGAAGAGGACAAATAAGCTGTTCAGATTATTTTCAAGCCGGAAGGTCTAAAGTCAAATTCATGTTTATCACCTTTATAACTTCTACACTAAAAACAACATATTTGACCCGCCATATCAAATCCAGTCGGAAGTCGGGATTTTTTTACCCTGTGCCAATGCATTCTCTTATATATGCGAGTCGACCATAGGTCGCCTCGCATATATAAGAGAATGCATTGGATTAACAATTTTTTATCATGTTTTTTAAATAAATGTTTCTTACAATTTTTAGGACATAAAATAAAAAAACATCCATTACCCTGCAGGGAGCCCCACACATATAAGAGTGTCGTCTGCTCATGTTTGTCTGGGGCTCTGTATGGGTGAAATTATAAAATTGTTAAAGAATACAAGAACAAATTATTAAAAGTGTAAAAAATTGTTAGGCCAATGCATTCTCTTATATATGCGAGGCGACCTATGGTCGACTCGCATATATAAGAGAATGCATTGTCACATGCAGGGTAAAAAAATACCGACTTCCGACTGGATTTGATATGGCGGGTCACATATTTGAACTGATAAACCCTATTTAAAGATACCATCTCCAATTTAACACACCCAAATTACAATTTCTTTGGCTTTATTTCAGGGGTGAGAAACTAAGTAAAATCTATTTAATTTCTACACCTCGATTTCCATATATGGTGATGCTTGATTCAATCGTTTGATCGATCAAGAGCAACTCCCAACTATATATGCACAAATAATAGTGAAGACTAATGAGGTTCATAAAAATTAAAAAGAAAAAACAACAAAATCTATGCTAACCCTCTGGGATAGCTATCCACCAGATGGGCTGAGGGCTCCTTGCCTGTAGACGGCATAGCCATGAATTGGCTATCTTACTGCCCACCCAAATTAGTAATTAAAACGAGTGCACCGCTGGGCGGAGGTAACGCCCCCGACTGTACAATCAGAGAAACTTTCTGGTTAAGCGCTATAAAAATGCCACATGTTGTTCTATATTAGCTTCAAATTTGGTCTGGTGCCACAAAAATAGAAGGAAAACTGAATTTTCTAAAAAAAAACTGAATTTTTTAAGTCGAAAAAGGGTCATAACTCTCAAAAAAATTATCCGATTGAACCGAAATTTTACCTTGACCTGTATTGCGATATTGGTAATACACAAAAAAACAGGTTTTGCAAATAAACAATCCAAAATCAAGTTATCATCTGGAAACCAAAAAAGTAGCAGAAAATCTGAATTTTCTAAGTCCAAAAATGGGCGTAACTCTGGAAAAAATGGGCGGACGATACCGCAGTTATGGGGAAATCTTGTCCCCCGGCTGGTCTATTAGCATACCAAAGATCAACTGAATTGAGTTAGCGAAACCGAAGTTATGAGTTGAAACGTTCGTACGGACGGAAGGACGGACGGACGGACAGAAGGACGGACGGAAGGACGGACGGACGGACGGAGGGCTCCACTATATACCCCCAAATCTCCATCGGAGATCGGGGGCATAACAACACTCTGCTCTAGCTGTCTGGAAGCTTCGTGGACATTAGTATATTATATAGAACTACTGTTGTCAATTATAGGATATACAATTTCATGTATAGAATCAATTGGAAATGAAGTTGGAATCAAGGGAGCGTAAGGATGAGTGACCAAGCAAGTTTTAACCTATATATTTATATGTAATGATCGATTGGTCATATCACACAATACTCTTTTATGTGTTACTTATATTTACAATAATTAATTCGAAGACCCAGGGTCATAAGATGAGGTGAATAACTCGCGAGGTTCCATTGGATGAGATCCAGTCAGGACTTAATACTTTAGCTGAAGTGGCGGGATAATGTCTTTGACGTAGTTGAATACTATATATGAGAGCCATATATATTAATATAATATATATACATATATATATATGATAGGATGGGGATAGCATTATGGGCATTCCGGGCAATTTGGATTTATACAAGTTACTTCAGTGGGATAGGAGCTGATACATTCCCTAATGAACATTCTCCTGAACATCTTCCAAAAGGGCTCTTCTCGAAGCTTTTTGTTTTAAGTCATTCCATATGGCAGGAAATTTAAAAGTTGGGAAAGAGTCAAGCGACTTGATTCGTGACTTGGCAATTTTGAACATACCCTTTTAACGCGTGTGCCCTTGATTAATTGCAAAGTAGAATTTAAACGATTCAGGTAGTCTATAGATTGAAAACATCCCCCCCCCCAAGCAGAAGAAAAAGTTATTTAGGGATGTTAAATTGGACAAGGTGTCTTTAATTAACCCTTTCAGTGCCAAGTCCGATTTTTATATCAACCCATATTTCCTTGATCATTTTTCAAATTTATTGATTATAATAATGTGATACATTGATGGAAAGAGCTCTAATAGAGGTCTTTCCATCAATGTATCACATTATTATAATCTATGTATCACATTATTATAATCTATGGTCGACTCGCATATATAAGAGAATGCATTGGCACAGGGTAAAAAAATCCCGACTTCCGACTGGATTTGATATGGCGGGTCACATATTTGAACTGATAAACCCTATTTAAAGATACCATCTCCAATTTAACACACCCAAATTACAATTTCTTTGGCTTTATTTCGGGGGTGAGAAACTAATTAAAATCTATTTAATTTCTACACCATCGATTTTCATATATGGTGCTGTTTGATTTGATCGCTTGATTTGATCGCTCGAGAGAGAGAGAGATAGAGAAAGAGAGAGAGTAACTCCAACAAAATATGCACAAATAATAGTGAAGACTATTATATGAGGTCAGTGTTCGCGCTGTCGGTAGCCAAATTAGCCAATGGCTAATCTTTTTCGAATTTGGCTAATACAAATTTCATTTGGCTAAACTTTTGGCTAAACTTTTTTTGAGCCCAAATGGAAACTGAAAGCATGGAGGCAGAAAGCTAATTAATAAAAGCGCTCAATAGATCAACATTCAAGACGAAGTTAGGTGACGAAAGTATTTCATTATTTTCGTACTTATGAAATATCGTACAAAGGGAAACCCGATCGACAACTCTATCAACCAAGCGATCACAAAGTGATATGCAATCATCTTTAGTTTTCACAAGACGGACATTCAAAGACGCATGGACATTAAACCGACCGTGGTTGAATTATGACAATGTGAAGAAAGCAATGTTTTGTATAGTGCATTGACGCCGGTATATAAGCAATTTGTTCGTAACAGGCTGTTTTAATCTGGAGAAAGATTACGTCACTCTGCACAAAGCAGCAAAAGGTCATTATTAAGTTTTACATTTAATCCCCTAATCCCCCATTCAGCCCATTGTCTGTCTGATCACTCACGGCGCGCCTGCACAATGCATGTTTATGATGACATTGTATTTATGACGGTCGAGGTTTATGAGCACCAAGTGTAAGACAATAGCTTAATCAGCCAAATGTGAATCACGACAGATATTTTGTGGCTATTTGTCGTCAATACCGATACAGTCAAATTAATATGCATGCTTTTATGACAGATTGTAATTTGACAATGGCGTAACAATATTAAGTTATTAGTTTCCAGATGTCACTTAGATATTTTCGCAAGGATAAATATTTAATGATTTAAAAAAAGATATTGATATAAAACCAAAAAATAATAACATTAAGAAGGACAATCCCGGGTTACCCCCCCCCCCCCCCCAAATCACTCTCACATAAAGATTAATAAATTTTTAATAAATGATATATATAAAAATACTTCTAGTTCCTCAAAATTAATTAAATTATTGTGTATTTTACCTGTGTCTGTTAGATTTTACGTTTTAGTCATTAATTGTGAACCGACCAGAAAACGATGATTTAATTTGGCCTAAGTTTTTTTTTATTTGGCCAAAAAACATTTGGCTAAAATTTTTTTCATTTGGCTAATAAAATTTTCATTTGGCTAAACTTTTGGCTAAACTGTTTTTCGGTCCAGCGCGAACACTGTATGAGGTTCATAAAAATTAAAAGAGAAAAAAACAACAAAATCTATGCTAACCATCTCGGATAGCTATCCACCAGATGGGCTGAGTGCTCCTTGCCTGTAGACGGCATAGCCATGAATTGGCTATCTTACAGCCCACCCCCCAATTAGTAATTAAAATAACACTCTACTCTGTCTGGAAGCTGCGTGGACATTAGTATATTATATAGAATAACTGTGGTCAATTATAGGATATACAATTTCATGTATAGAATCAATTGGAAATGAAGATGGAATCTAGGGAGCGTACGGAAGAGTGACCACGCAAGTTTTAACCTATATATTTATATGTAATGATCGATTGGTCATATCACACAATACTCTTTTATGTGTTACTTATATTTACAATAATTAATTCGAAGACCCAGGTGAATAACTCGCGAGGTTCCATTGGATGAGATCCAGTCAGGACATAATACTTTAGCTGAAGTGGCGGGATAATGTCTTTGACGTAGTTGAATACTATATATGAGAGCCATATATATTAATATAATATATATACATATATATATGATAGGATGGGGATAGCATTATGGGCATTCCGGGCAATTTGGATTTATACAAGTTACTTCAGTGGGATAGGAGCTGATACATTCCCTAATGAACATTCTCCTGAATATTTCTTCCAAAAGGGCTCTTCTCGAAGCTTTTTGTTTAAGTCATTCCATATGGCAGGAAATTTAAAAGTTGGGAAAGAGTCAAGCGACTTGATTCGTGACTTGGCAATTTTGAACATACCCTTTTGACGCGTGTGCCCTTGATTAATTACAAAGTAGAATTTAAACGATTCAGGTAGTCTATAGATTGAAAACATCCCCCCCCCCCCCAAGCAGAAGAAAAAGTTATTTAGGGATGTTAAATTGGACAAGGTGTCTTTAATTAACCCTTTCAGTGCCAAGTCCGATTTTTATATCAACCCATATTTCCTTGATCATTTTTCAAATTTATTGATTATAATAATGTGATACATTGATGGAAAGAGGTCTTTCCATCAATGTATCACATTATTATAAACAATAAAATTGAAAAATGATCAAGGAAATATGGGTCGATACAAAAATCGGACTTGGCACTGAAAGGGTTAATAAATTAATATAGTTTGATTGTGTTTCATCGAAGGGTTTGTTTTCATTTAACTGCTCGACCAAAAGTATCACATTATTATAAACAATAAAATTGAATGAAAGTGTCAATGACACTGTAGCTCAACTTGGAAAGGGAATAATTTAATGTATTACAGTCAATGGAGCGATTAGGAATGTGGAAAGTTGAATGTCTAATACTAGTTTATAGACATGAAGAGAAAAGTAAAATCCAAGATGGCTGCTGGTGGCCATGTTTTCGGCCGAATGACCCCAAAATGAGTCGTTCCCATCTACATGTCATCGTTAACATCCATGACAAATTTTATGACGATCAGACTAAAGGTATTACCTGTAGCCCATGCTAAAGAATTTAGTCATACAAAGAGTAAAATCCAAGATGGCTGCTGGCGGCCATGTTTTTTGGCCAAATGACTCCAAAATTACTCGTTCCCATCTACATGTCAATATTAACATCCATGTACAAATTTCATGATGATCAGACAATCAGTACAACCTGTGGCCCATGCTAATGGAATAAATTTTGAAATCCAAGATGGCCGCTGGTGGCCATGCTTTTTGTCCGAATGACCCCAAATGACTCGTCCCATCTACATTCCAATTTCAACATCCATGACAAATTTTATTATGATCAGACTAAAGGTACAACCTGTAGCCGGTGCTAAAGGATTTAGTCATACAAAGAGTAAAATCCAAGATGGCTGCTGGCGACCATGTTTTTTGGCCAAATGACCCCAAAATTACTCGTTGCGATCTACATGTCATTGTTAATAACCATGACAAATTTTATGATGATCAGACTAAAGGTACGACCTGCAGCTGCAGCCCGTGCTAAAGAATTTAGTCATACAAAGAGTAAAATCCAAGATGGCTGCTGGCGGCCATGTTTTTTGGCCGAATGACCCCAAAATTACTCGTTTCCCATCTACATGTCAATATTATCATCCATGACAAATTTGATGATGATCAGACAAACAGTACGACCTGTGGCCCGTGCTAATGGATTAAATTTTGAAATCCAAGATGGTCACTGGCGGCCATGTTTTTTGTCTGAATGATCCCAAAATGACTCGTTCCCATCTACATTCCAATTTCAACAGCCATGACAAATTTTATGATGATCAGACTAAAGGTACGACCTGTAGCCCGTGCTAAAGGATTTAGTCATACAAAGAGTAAAATCCAAGATGGCTGCTGGTGGCCATGTTTTTTGGCCGAATGACCCCAAAATGACTCGTTCCCATCTACATATCATTATTAACATTGTTGACAAATTTTATGATGATCAGACTAAAAGTACGACCTGTAGCCCGTGCTAAAGAATTTAGTCATACAAAGAGTAAAATCTAAGATAGCTGCCGGCAGCCATGTTTTTTGGCCGAATGACCCCCAAAATAACTCGTTCCCATCTACATGTCAATATTAACATCCATGACAAATTTCATGACAATAAGACAAACAGTACAGCCTGTAGCCCGTGCTAATGGATTGAATTTTGAAATCCAAAATGGCCGCTGGCGGCCATGTTTTTAAGCCGATTGACCCCAAAATGACTCGTTCCCATCTGCATGTCAATGTCAACATCCATGACAAATTTCATAATAATCGGACCAAAGGTACGAACTGTAGCCCGTGCTAAAGGAAATTGTTGACGAATCACGCACACACACACACACGCACACCAAGCCATGGCAATATCTCAAACTTTACAAAGTAAAGTTGAGCTAAAAATGATCAAGGAAATATGGGTTGATACAAAAATCGGACTTGGCACTGAAAGGGTTAAGAAATTAATATAGTTTGATTGTGTTTCATCGAAGGGTTTGTTTTCATTTAACTGCTCGACCAAAAGTATTCTAGATTATTTTTTTATAAAGTTGAGATTTGTCTCCGACACGAAGCGTGTTTTGTGAATAATATCACATCCATATCATCATTATCCTATACTATTAGTATATTCTTGAGGAAATTATCATAATTTCATAAATGTTATTTCTAAATTATAACCTACAACGAAGTCTGCCTGTCCCTTTAAGATGAGTCTGACTTCAGCAGGGATTATATACGAATCCATTGTTCTGCTGAAGTCTATACTAGCAATCTGACCGCTGAGCGGGCATATGTACTGGATGTACTCAATTCAATACACTTATCCGGATGGTGGTTGGAACTGTGGTCATTAAGAAATGATATGGCTTGAGACCACAGTCACTGATTAAACAATGACACTTAATAACCTCAGTGCAGATTGTGATATAGCATTGTCGAGTGACGAGGTGTTAAGTTTTCACAAAGGCAATTTATCATTATTGGACTCAATATGCCAGACAACAAAGCCTGTGCGCCTATGAAGTAATGTCCTAAATAATCCGATCCCTAAACAACAGCAGAATTATGGGAAATTTTTCAGGATTTAGTCGGAAATATGGCTAGTCCCATTCATCGGAAAGCTCTCACTGAGAGCTTTCTGCTAGCAACAAGCCATATTTCCGACTAAATCTTGAAAAGTTTCCCATAATTCTGCTGTGGCAAAAGGGTCATAACTCATAATATACTTCGGGCATTACATATGGCTTGAAAACCAACTCATCTGGTCCATATGTTAGTATAATTTTAGGTGACTATATTTTGACTGTACTATTAGCACATGATGATAAAATAACTATGAATATCTTCATTATTTCACCTCAAAGTAATCAGATGTAATCAAATCTTGAAGAGTTTTGTAAAGAAAGGAGCATTCTGAGGGACAAAACAATAATTCTGATAGACTTTAAAGATGCACAATCCGAATTAACGCTCGCAAATTACTGTTTCCTTGGCTTCGGGGGTAAAAAATATTTTATTCAAGTCGAGGAACCCACCCATCAAACCTCAGAGTGGTTAGATAACGATGTTTGAAATCTATTATTTTTCACCACCGATAATTTTAAGTGGCCCAGAAAACTGTCGACGGGAAAACTGTCTCTGACCAAATTGTGGATGAAGATGGATAAATCTAAAATCAAGTGGCTTTTTTGTGTCAGATATTTGACAAACAGGCAAAAGAATTTTTTTTTTTATAAATAACAGGTTTTGGGCATTTTTATACTATAGTTGGCTGTGTGGTTTGAATTATTTTTGGGCAATTACTTGATTCTGATAACTGAAGTGGCATTTCAAAAAATTTTGTGGTTGTTGGAATCTGATGATATGGGGACCATCGAATCAGATTGAGTACCTTTAATGCAGAAGAAACTCCCAATAGATCTAGTTATATGAAGCATCGCCTAAAGTCCTTTAATGATCTATCGCGCATCTCTCAATCATAAAACAACCAATCAGGATTACTCAAAGTTATGCTACAATTATTGATCTTATACTTACTTCAGAATCACACAAATTCAGAGACAGGGAGTCTTGAATATCAGAATTAGTGACCACAATTTGATTTATACCACAAGAAAAGAGAGAAAATTTCAGTGGGAGGACACAATTTAACTCTTTTAGTGCCAGGCTGATTTGTAGGTTTAGTGCCAGGGAATCTTACGTTTTTCATGGGCATCAAAATTATTACTATGAATACTTGGTGATAGTTTTGAGTTATAACACGCCACTAAGGACTTATCCAGTTTGTTTTTAAATTCGCTATAGCATGCTTAAGCATACTAAAAAAAAATTACACCCAAAAAAAAGAAAAAAAACATTATTTTTTTTAGGGCAGATCTCATCGGCACTGGCACACTACAGACCGTAAATTAGGGCCGATGAGATCGGCCCCTGGCACTGAAAGAGTTTAATGAAATTTAGATTGCCAAAGAATTATTCTATGTAGGCTATATTGTAGATAATCTGGGGACGATGGACTGAAATGATTTTATACAGTGTGCGGTCTCTTTAAAAAGATGACGATAATCCTAATGAATATACGTCTCTAGAAGTGTCCACTAAATTTTATTTCTACAATGACATGGCATTCCCAACATGACGTAATAAACCATTTCCAAATATGGAGTGCATTCCTGGCATAGTAAATGTTTATGAGAATCGTAGTATTTAGAAATAGTTTAATAAATGCAACAAGATGCGAAAGAATAACCAGTCATACATATCGTTGACTGATAAAAACTCGAAGATTATGTCTCCTATATTGCGATGAGTACAATGAGTTATGGATATATCGCCTGTATTCAGTTTTCCAACAATAGTTCAGTTTGACAATGCGTGGTAAACTTGTCAACACGTCATTGACCTCTGATCTGCGAAGTGATCCATTTAATATGCCATAAACCAATGAAATCACGCGCATGCTTCGCAACTCTCCAATGAAATGGAGAGAATCCCATCAATTCAGTAACTGATTATGAATGAGATTTCCAGAGACGTAAATATTGTAAAAAATTTGTCCGCTTTTTAAAGAGACTGTACAGTGTGATGATGTGGATAAGGCATGGAGTATTTCCAGAGAGTTGATAATCTCTGCAATAGATAATATTGCACCCATTAGGGAAGTACGAGCCAGGGCCAGGTCCGACCGCTGGATGGATGGAGATATACTCAAAAACATCGGAGATAGAGATATAATTTACAAGAGATACTGGCAAATTAAAAAAACACATTAAGATTTCATGCATTTCAAATCCCCTTAACCCTTTGAACCCGAGAAACTGGAATACCGGGGGGGGGGGGGGGGGGGGTGAATGGCAACAAGCTCACTAAGAGCTTTTTCGATGAAAAATGTGCACTGTCTCAAAATTACACTTGCTTCCTAAAATAGGCGCCTTGTGTGTTGTAAAGTCCCAGACATGTTCAAAGAGAAACGCTCGGCATGTTTCGCAGACATGTATGTAACATGCTACTGTGCCATATCTGCTATATACAGTAATGCCCTCAGTGAGAGCTTTTCAATGAATGTCAACAAGCCATATTTCCGACTAAAAAAAGTTACCCATAATTCTACTGTAATTAAGGAGTCGATTATTTAGAGCATTTACTGTAAAGCCAACATTTTTCAAATAAGTTACAACAGAACAAAAATGATGGAAGACCCTTAAAGGCACAATTCATTTTCGAGTCACTGATTCTTTTTTTATAGTGCCTTTGATATTCGGTTTTAATAACAATCTATGCCATAAAATATGATTAAAATACTATAATTCATCACTATTTGGAATGTCTGTGTCTCAGAAATTGCCCATAGAGTAATAGAAAATAGCTGAAATCATAAAATAATTTCCCCCGTTATGGCTCCCGGAATGCAACAGAATTCAAACTATAGTTTATTTTCAACAGATGGGGAATAACTCAATATCTAAATATATAGAGTTATTCCCCTTTTTCGAGGTCGACAATTGTGTTTGAAGTGTTCACCATTTCATGATCAAGGACACCCTCAAAGGGTATTTTTACGTCGGTTTCGCTGCCAATATAATCATCGTCGGCGTCCGGTGGGGTACTCAAGCCGTACGAATGCATTCTTCTATAATCGATTCTTTCTCGATTCCTTAAGGATCGGTGTTTGTTGGCCATTTCGTTCATTTCAATTATCAAAAGTTTCAAAATGGCGGAGCCAGAGTCATTCAATCAAATAAAAAGAGAGCTGATCATGCTCAAAATCTAAATTCGAATAATTATTTTTTACAGAAATTAACGCGGAAGTAAACCTAAACAAATCTGACCAATCAAATCGCTAGTACTAACGGGGCTGTTACCCTTAACGACCTATCATGATTGGATAAAACTATATGCATTGCATAAACACCAGAGCTCTCAGTTAGCTTCAATGAAATCAACATTAACCCTTTCAGTGCCAAGTCGGATTTTTGTATCAACCCATATTTCCTTGATAATTTTTCAAATTTATTGATTATAATAATGTGATACATTGATGGAAAGAGCTCTTAGAACTCTTTCCATCAATGTATCACATTATTATAATCAATAAATTTGAAAAATGATCAAGGAAATATGGGTTGATACAAAAATCGAACTTGGCACTGAAAGGGTTAAATGAAAATTTCATTCTTACTAGCTCACACTCCTCATATAGACTAAGATCTGAATGTTTTAGATTAACACCAACTAATGTTCAGACTAATGTAGGAAACAGCTTTTTCTATACAGGTGTGAGCTTGTGGAATTGGAATGATTATAACTAATCTATCCCTCATGCAATATTAAACACTGCAATTATTCAGTAAAAGGCGAGTTATTTAAGAGGATGAATGACAGGGTGGAATCAGACTTACTTAGGGACAGTTCAAGCCTTGAAATAGTGTGTCTGTCATTTGCAGAATGAGGTCCCCAGAGGGTGAATTTGGTGATGCTAGCATCTAAATTCACCCTCTGGGGACCTCATTCTGCAAATGACAGACACACTATTTCAAGGCTTACTTAGGTCTTCTAAATTTCAGTGTGTATTTGTCCACCCTTGCGCCTGGATGGGCTAGCATCACCAAATTCACACTCTGGGGACCACATTCTGCTTAGACCTCATCTTCTGGGAAGTATCTATAGTCTCAAATTAACATTGTTTTTAGTTACATGTACTTATTCCCTTCTGGGAAGTTTCTATATCCCCTAATTTGCAGAAGATAAAATGCATAATGGGGGTGACTAATGGGTGAACATCACCAACTTCAACAGGGGAACTTCAATCCGAACCTAGATGTCCCATAGCAGTTGAGGCCTATGCAGAATAAGGTTCCCAGAGGGTGAATTTGGTTATGCTAGCCATACAATATTACTCTACAGGTAATAACTAAGAAATATATTACCTGCACTGTTTTTTCAATGTTATACACTTCCCTGTCACAACATCAAAAAGTTGTACTGGTGGAATATGATCTTTACGGACATGGCTATAGGAGGGTATCACCCCCCCCCCCCCCTTTGGTATGCGGGATTCAGGGTGTTTTGAAGCCGTACGCGGGATTCATACCCCCGAAATTAACTGGTATTCGGGTTCAAGCAAAACATCTTGGATGCAGGTTTTGATGGCGCAAAGTAATATTTTGTGCTAGTTATCTGTATAAATGAGTGGGTAGAATAGCTTCTTGGGCATATTCGACCAACATGCCATCATAAAGTATCATTAATCGTATCATAATGGCCTCATAACGCGATCGGCATCATAATGTGTCTATGTAACTTCTGCTTGTATCTGTCTGATATTAAAACAGTCAATTTGTATGTCATTTATCGCGTATTATTTCTTAACATGTATTCAGGATTCACCCCCCAAAATTAACTGGTATTCAGGATTCACCCCCCAAAATTAACTGGTATTCAGGATTCAGGGGGGAGGGAGGGGGTGATACCCTCCTATAGAGTAGAGTAGAGAGAGACATGGCATGAACTACTTTAGTAGCTTCACAGATATGGTCATCACTTCAACACATTAGACCTGATGAAATCATACAGTAATGCCCTAAGTAATTGACTCCTAAACCACAGCAGAATTATGGGTAACTTTTCAGGATATGGCTTGTTGCCATTCATCGGAAAGCTGTAACTGAGAGCTTTCTGATGAATGGCAACAAGCCATATTTCCGACTAAATCCTGAAAAGTTACTCATAATTCTGCTGTGGTTAAGGAGTCGATTATTTAGGGCATTACTGTAGCTATAGAGTAGAGAGAGAGTCATGGCATGATCTAGCTTCACAGATATGGTCATCACTTCAACACATAAGATCTGATGAAATCATAGCGCAGATAGCCAACGCACAGACTGCATGAGAGTAATATTAAGTCGTAATTAACAGTCAGACCAAATGGACAGCACAGAATAGCTACTAATTCACCGATTTCATCACAAGGACACTTAACTTAACATTTCTCCAGTGAAAGGACGCTTGGACTCCATACTCATATCATGCTATCCAATGTCAAAATTCAGGTGAACCTAATCAAGCTGTTGTGTTGACAACTGTCTGGTATCAACTTGTCACACAATTAATTATGAATGTTTTTCCAATGCCCCGAAGACATGTGATTGGGATTTTCTTATTTTCTGAAATAGATGCTCACCGAGTAAGACAGTTTCCTGTGATGACAAATATCTACTATTAAGTTTACTCATTTGAGGTCATATGTACCTAGTATTAACCCTTTCATGACGGGAGCTGCACTGGCACAACATTAAAGACCCTGTGCCAATGCATTCTCTTATATATGCGAGTCGACCATAGGTCGCCTCACATATATAAGAGAAATGCATTGGCCTAATTTTTTATTATTTAAAACATTTTCTTACATTTAAACAAAAAATTTTGCTTACATTCTTTAACAATTATGATAATTTTTTCTTACATTCTATAACAATTTTTAACATTTTTTTGTTATATTCTTTAACAATTTTATCATTTTTCATAATTTGTTCTTACATTCTTTAACAATTTTTATCATTTTTATTATTTTTTCTTAATACATTCTTTAAAAAATTTATTATTTTTTATCATTTTTCCTTACATTCTTTTAAAACAAAAATTATCATTAGGGACCTTGTCAAATTGCAAGCGGTAAATCCGCCGGAGAACGGAGTATTTTTCTCCGCTCTCCGCTAAAAACTCCCGTCTCCGCTTTTGAAATTGCAACACACATCGGAGTTTTTTCTCCCCTGTAAACTCCGGTGGTCATTACGTCAAAATTTGCAAAAACAGTGAAAAACTCCGCTGCGACGTCAGCGGTAAACTCCGCTGTTATTAGATAAAAACTCCGCTGGGCGAGAGCAGAATCTCCGATGAGCCCAATGCTGAAAGAGGAGCGGTAAACTCCGCTGTCTGGCTGTTTAATATTGCAGAACAAAACTCCGTTCCGACGAGAGTGATGAGGTTCAGAGCTGAAAGGCCACTCTGGTATAAAACTCCGCTAGTTTAAACCTACTGGAGAAACTCTAGGTATAAAATAAAGTCCACAGATTGGCTTATCGTTATGATATAGTAAAATATAGTAAAACTCAGTCAGGATTCATGGCCTATATATATCTGGGGCAAGTGAATACTATATCACAAGATCAGTTCTCAAAATAATATTATCTGGAATATCATCAAAATTTACAAGCGGACTTAAAAATTTGTAGTGGTGGGCGGTATTTCAATGTGAACTTAACTCATATAAATTCAACATATTGAAACTGCGATTTTTAACATTGTAACGTACTTTGAAATCTTGATAAAAGATCATGAATAATTGTAATTTTAATGTAAAGTAAGCGATCTGCGTTCCATTGCTTGCGATCGACACGTTGATGAGGCTGAGCTGACTCGCAATAGAGTAGAAGGGCGCTTCGGATGGTCGAAAAGATCGAGAGATCTTCCCCTTCACCCCATGAAGCTGAGCTGAGCAAATCATAACATTATATATACAGCCCCGAATTAATAACCCCAGCCCAATTCAACAACTGTACACTTCGCACCTGTATGCACGCGGTGTGACGTAGTGAGCTTTCTGTCTCGCGCGCTGTGTGACGACCACGTGCTCAAAGATAAACAAACCGAACATGCATGATCAGTCACCTGCACGGGGAGTACGTCATATTTAAGCATAACCTAATAACCTGTAATAACCGGTATTGTAATTCAATTGAGTATTTGTCACTAAAATCAAGCATTCTGATTGGCCGAGAGCGGCTAACTTTCGTTTTCGATTCACCGACATCGGCCGCTTCAGCGTGCATCAAATCTGAATGTAGCACGGTCAAATGTAATCGGCGCAGAACGAGTAGCGAAACGAGCACACCCGCGCGTTGTCTATAGATACCGTTCATCGGCCGCTTCAGCGTGCATCAAATCTGAATGTGGTACGGTACAATTTGATCGGCGCAGAACGGAGTAGCGAAACGAGCCAACCCGCCCCACAGGAAATGGTTACGGAGCAGTGTTCCGAGTAACGCAATGGACACACCCAATGATTTGTGCACGGTGACAACGGCGAAATGAAAGTCTCGATTCGTGTCATGAAAATGAATAAATGATACTTTTTATACAGTTTTTTTGCAAATTCCTTGCTAGATTGAATTACAATGGAGATAAACGTACCCTGTTTCGTTGTACATTCTGGGAATCGAGCATGAAAACAGTTTGTGAACTCGCCGGCAAGCCGGCTCGTTCACAAACTGTTTTCATGCTCGAATCCCAGAATGTACAACTCAACAGGGTATGTTTATCTCCTAATTATTTATGAACATTATCAATTATCGAGTCCTTGTTCATGGGAATGGGAGTCTGAAAATGCATCTTCTAGTAGGACTTCGAGAGTTTTCAGGCTCTAAATTGTTGGCGCCGGATATCTTGACAAATTTAAATGGGTCTTTTCAGCCACATGTCCCGAGAACAAAAATTGACCCCACCCCACCCCCAATAATACTTAATCCTATAGATAGGATTAAGTATTATTGGGGTGGGGTCAGTTTTTGTTTTGGGGGACCTGTGTGTTCAGCTGGGCCGTATTTGACTCTTTGGAATTTGACACAAAAATTGCAAAATAGGTAAAGTATATTCAAAGCGGACACAATTGCACTGTATTGTTGTTATGTTTTTATGCATGTTATGTTGTTATGCATGTCCCATTTCGTTTTAGATTATTTTTAGATTATTTTTTTGATTATTTTACTGTGAAATCCTCCCTGGGCCCATATATATAATAACCCATTTTGTTTTTAAATCTGCATGGTATGATTCCCCAAGTAAACAGTTTTTCAACCATGACGTCACTATCGAAGAGTTGCACTAAAACTTCCTGTGGCAAAATTTTGAGGATAAGAATTTTTTTATTCCATAAATATATATTATATTTTGCTCTCTTCAGTCTATATTATATATGTATATATTTACCCCCCCCCCCCCCGCCAAATAAATTAGCTCCATAATCACCACTGTTTAGTCAGTCTGATCGGCTGAACAAATTTATGCAGATTCGTTGATATATAGGCCTATTAATACCTGTTGCGTGTTCGACAAGCTCAACGATTCGGCATAAACAAATTATTTATAGTTATACTGTATTTTCGGTAATGAAATTATTCATGTGTCAGCTTACATGTAGCCTATGTGTGTAACCTTGTCACCGCGGCCGTGACACGAATTGTATGACTGGTTAACCGCAAGCAACGAGAATATAATTATGATAACTCGGTGTAACAAGTCATTACTATATAAGTATCAGTCTATTGTAGCGTTGTTACATCAAGGTCACAGCTGACCGGCGGCATCTTTGAACTTTACGACATCGTAATGACAATGCAACTAACATGACGTTTGACTACGTTTGAGCGTTAGGTGTCAATTTCGGCATCCGCGCAAACAGGAATTTGCGTGGGCAACTCGATCAAGTCAATAATCTGTGTCCAAGTTGGAATCGAAGCACGTGTTATGGAGGGTTCCCGTGCAAAACAAATTTAAACCCCCACCTGTTACTTTATAATTAGATGGTGACGCAATAGCGAGTTGATATACGCATTGGAGATTTTTTGACACAACCTGATCTTGTCAACTGCAAATCTTGTCAAGTTGTGTGTGCACACATATGTTGGTACATATATATATGTATATCATATAATACTATAAATTACTTTATTAAACATATGTACTTACTGGTATATTATACATATATGTGCCTATATCTGACAAAAAAAGATCGTGTGATACCTTCAAATTCTCAGAATATTATTATATTTCCCTTACAAGTTGAGTATGCACGCTATGGCAATAGTCAGACTGTTGTAGCAGGGGGCTGAACTCTGTCATATATATCGTAGGCTATACAGGGCGTACATATTAATAACAACGCCCTACCGGCTATAATTAGTCGAACGCAATCTGTAATTGTGGGTATTGATCGCAGTGATCATCAGACGGATGGGCCGAAGATTGGTTTTCTATGGTGATTTCATGTAAAACACTCATGTACAAAATCCCAAATCGTGTGCACATACAATTGCCTACATCTTTCAATATTAAGAATGAAATTATTGTACGCCGTCAACCGGGGCTTTGAACGAAACAAAAACCAAATCTGCCGTGTTTCCTATTTAATATAAACTTAAGCGGAGTTTTAGGGGAAACTCAAACATGAGCGGATACATTGGAAGAAAACTCCGGTTGAAACTCGACCAAAAACTCCGATGAACATCGGAAGAAAACTCCGCTTGAAACTCCGCCAAAAACTCGATGAACGTAATAAAAACTCCCATTGGAAACTCCGTTATAACCCCGCTCAACGTCACGATAAACTCCGCCGTGTTTTACGCTATTTACCTGACCGGAAAGCGGAGTTTTTAGCGGAGAGCGGAGAAAAATACTCCGTTCTCCGGCGGATTTACCGCTTGCAATTTGACAAGGTCCCTTATTTCTAACATTCTTTAAAAAAAAATATCATTTTTTTTTATTTTTTCTTACATTCTTTAATAATTATAAAAAATAATATAAAATTTGTTAGGCCAATGCTTCTCTTATATATGCGAGGCAACCTATGGTCAAATCGCATATATAAGAGAATGCATTGGCACAGGGTTTACGCTACAATTCAGGATGCACCAGTCATGCAAGGGTTAAGTTCACTCAAATATTTGAGGTCATTTGTACCTACTATTAACCCTTTCATGATGGGAGCTGCGCTGGCGCTACATTAAAGACCCTGTGCCAATGCATTCTCTTATATATGCGAGTCGTCCATAGGTTGCCTCACATATATAAGAGAATGCATTGGCCTTGCAATTTTTTATCATTATTTATAAATTTTTCTTACAAGTTGATAATACAATGTTTTGTGCCGAGCTTCCTCTTTAAAATGGTATATAATATGGCATATATTTTAAATAAAATTATCTGGGGGTTCAAAATTAAGTGGGCATTTAAATGGCAAGCGGCTATCTGGTAATATGATTATTTTATTGGGGTTTATGTTCTTTTCAGCCGCTTGTCCATCACACAATGTTTTCAGTTTTATGGGTGAAAGAAAGACTGTGCAGAGTGTTAAAATTTCGTGTGTGGAAATACTCTACTGCATATAGAAACCATCAACACCCAGAAAGCAACTGAATTTGCCCAGATACACGAACCAGGTAACCTCCCCATCTGGTAATGCAGGGAGCAAGCCTCAAAATAATGTGCTGGACATTTGCAGAATGAGGTCCCCAGAGGGTGAATTTAGTGACTCTACCCTGCACAGTAGGATAGAATCACTATACTCACCCTCTGGGACCTCATTCTGTTCAATTAGGCCTCATCATCTCTGGCAAGTATCTTTATTTTCAAATTAACAAGTTTCTTGAGAAATATTATTTTTCATTTTTAGTTTAGTTTCTCTGTATCCCCAAATTGGCACAATGCATACAAAATTGAGGTGCCCAATGGGTGCACATCACCATCTTCATCTGCATCATCATCTAAATCAGAGTCTAGGTCTCCAATAGCCGATGAGGCCATGCAGAATGAGGTCCCCACAGGATGAATTTGGTGATGCTAGCCCACTGTACATGGTAGCTTTACTAAATTCACCCTCTGGGGTCCTCATGCTGCAAATGTCCAGCACAATACAATTTTTTTTCAGGATTTAGTGGGAAATATGGCTGGTTCCATTCATCGGAAAGCTCTCACTGAGAGCTTTCCGATGAATGGCAGCAAGCCATATTTCCAACTAAATCCTGAAAAATTTCCCACAATTCTGCTGCGGTTTAAGGGTCGATTATTTAGGACATTACTGTATTTGGAGTCCTGGCAGGGAGGTAATGGAAGTTCTTTTACATTTCTCCAGAGAAACATGGGGATTGAGAGTTCATCAGACTCCTTCTTATAATGAAAACAGAAACAAGGGTGTTTTAATGAATAGTTATGGCTCCTTCTCCATTCCCAGAAGAATTTGGTGTCATCCCAGCGAAAGATAAATCAACAATTCCTTGGTTTAATTGTTTCTTTAGCTAGCTGTTTTGTCAACAGGCTTTGACACAATTACCAGGGTTTCCGTTAGTTGAGAATAAATGAGGCCTTTGGGAAACCTCCAAAGCCGATGGGTCATGTTCTCCCCTAGTGACATTGTCACCTCATATTCTGTGTTCACAGCAGACGTAACATCTCCCATATGTAGAAAGTAGGGTAATTAACAAGAGCATCACTAGGGAATGGCAAAATATGCCCGTGGTAATTTCAACAATGGGCCATAAAATTGGCAGGCGAACCATAATTCAAACTTGACCTGGATTTTTGGCTAGTAAACTCACTTACCAAATTTCATTCCATTCGATTCTGACTTAATAAAGTTATCATCCGGAAAAGAATATTAAGTGCAAATTCCAAAAATGAAAGTGTCAATGACACTGTAGCTCAACTTGGGAAGGAGTTCATTTTTTGCTGAGCAATGAATAGAATGATAAAGAAGAAGGAAAGTAAACTAAAGGTCACCCCGAAAATCCTTATGAAGTTTGGCGATGATCGGATGAGAGATGTGGTCTGTAGTGTGCACCAAAGGATTTAGTCATACAAAGAGTAAATTTCAAGATGGCCGCTGACAGCCATGTTTTCAAAAAAATTCTGTCAAAATAGGAGGCTCCCATTTTGAGGTAACCCGAAAAATTCATATGAAGTTTGGTGATCATCAGATGAGGAATGTGGTCTGTAGGACTAAAAGGATTTAGTCATGCAAAGGGTGAAATCAAAGATGGCTGCCGACACCATTTTTTTCATTGAAAAATTTTCCCATCTACAGGTGATTCTAAACATGCATGTAAATTTTCAAATCAATTCTCCAATAAATGTGGGTTCCGGGGTGTGCCAATGGATTCAAATTTGAAATCCAAGATGGCTGCTGACAGCCATGTTTTTTAACAAATTTCGTTCAAAATAGGAGGCTCCCATCCAGAGGTCACCCTGAAAATCCATATGAAGTTTGGTGATGATCAGATAAGGGATGTGGTCTGTAGGGTGTGTTAAAGGATTTAGTCATGCAAAGAGTAAAATCCAAGATGGCTGTCGACGGCCATGTTTTTCATCGAAAATTGTGATAGCTTTCCGATGAATGGCAACAAGCCATATTTCCAGACTAAATCCTGAAAAGTTACCCATAATTCTGCGGTGTTAACTCTTTGAGTGCCAGGGGCCGATCTCATCGGCCCTAATTTACGGTCTGTAGAGTGCCATTGCCGATGAGATCGGTCCTAAAAAATTTTTTTTTTTTTTTTTTTTTTATACATATTTAGTTTTTTGGGTTGAATTTTTTTGGGGTATGCTTAAGCATGCTATAGCGAATTTAAAAACAAACTGGATAAGTCCTTAGGGGCATGTTATAACTCAAAACTATCACCATGTATTCATAGTAATAATTTTGATGCCCATGAAAAATGTAAGATTCCCTGGCACTAAACCTACAAAATAAGCCTGGCACTGAAAGGAGTCAATTATTTAGGGCATTACTGTATATGGATGTTCAGACAGAATTTGGGATTAAATTATTGGCTGATTTACTACTCGAGCTAGAAATATGCAGTTGGTTGCATTGCATGGGTCAAGATTCCCCTCAGCGGCCATTCCCCCAACCCCTGGCAGAAACCCTGGTGAATAAAAATAACTATTTCTTTGCAGCTTTTAGAAGCTTCATGAAACCGGGTGTATTTTTTACTTCACTCAACTCTAGTTGCTAAAACTAAAAACATCCGAACAAAATGTGAGTTAATTGAAAAGAAATCATCTGGTTACTACCAAATGGACAGGATTGTTGGAAAAGACTCTAAAGCCATTTCAGTTTTTGAGGTTACCATCAGTGCACATTTCCATTATCACTTTTGTCCAACACGAAATTTATCAGTTATTATTGTGCGCGTTCTTTATAATTTTGTTTAGTTTTGGTTTTATCCATGATCCCATATTTTTATTTTTAAATTTGGCCAAAGTTTCCGAAAATTCAGAAAAACATTCAAAAATGGCCAAAAATGTTCAAAATAATTTTTACAGCCTACGTGAACCCTGGCTGCGTTTATCTTATATATGACCATGCGTTTATGTGTAAACTCACCTTTGAACCCTGGATGCGTTTATATGACCATGTGTTTATGTGTAAACTCACCTTTATCCTGTGGCCAGTCAGTATTAAACTTCTGAGTGACACCAAGTGACAATGGATTCACATTTTCTTTTGGAATGTCTTCAATTAGTGCAATATCGTCTTCTGCAAAAATTAATCAGAAATCTATAGATACAATTTACAGTCTTCACGTTTTGTAAATGGTGTAGTAATGCCCTAAGTAATCAACTCCTTAACCACAGCAGAATTCACTGAGTGCTTTCCGATGAATGGCAACAAGCCATATTTCTGACTAAATCCTGAAAAGTTAGTTACCCATAATTCTTCTGTGGTTAAGGAGTCGATTACTTAGGGCATTACTGTATAGGGCCTGAAGAGAGGCAGAGCATTTCCTATAACGGGGACTACACAGTAGGTCCTGCACTGGACCAAATTTTACCTTTGCCAAATATTTTGCTAACTGAAAATAAGTTTAGCCAAATTTGTTCATAATTCGAAATGCTAACAGTTTCTGCAACATTGAGTCTTATATTTTGAAAATCGCTGTTTAAATGACTGAAAGCAGTTAATTATTAATAATACTTGCATATCTACTGTTGTTTATCATAGAACAATAAATCAATCACCCAACAATAAAATTGTAGAAGGTACATTTAAATAGCTTCATCAGAAGGGCACAACAAAGAAGATATTAGCCCACCCGTTGATACTAATGCTATCAGATTAACTCCATCTTTATAGAGGTGTTAACTTTTCCTAAGCTTTATAAAAAAGTCACTAATACAATTATTTTGTAAGTCTGCTGAAAAAAAATGGTACGGTATCGATTGACCAATATTTTTCAACTAAAGCGACTTGCCAAAACATTTGACAAATGAAAATATTTTTTGCCAAATATGAACTATTTTTGTCATGGGAAATGGGAGCGCAAACCCTGCTACACAGGGGTGAATTTAATTTCATATGGAGAAAAAGGTGCTATATTTCTTCCCACTGCATTCACCCCGCCTTCACTTATTGAAGGTGGGTCCCATATCAAATTCACCACAGAGTAGACTTAACAAAAGCAAATGCTTGTTGTTTAAACTTTATTTCCATATACCACCATCATATCCATTGTTTCATTGTATGTGTTCTGTTATATTATATATGCTTCCCCATTAAATAGTGGGAAATTGCTGCAAAGTAAATATCATATTTACTGTCCAGACCGACAGTAAAGATGTAATTTTGTTATTCAAAAATCATATCTTCACTGTCGCTTACTTCCTGTAAAATCAGCTGAACTGTAGCTTACCGAATGACGTCATCACTTGAAAGTGGTTTGCTACCTATCAGCTGATAGTTGCGTGTATTGTTTAATTTGTTGTGTTATTATAAGTGCAAATGCTGAATAACTCAGCAACTGCAAGGCGACACCAATTTTTAAGTCTGGTTTATGAACATGTGGGGAGAAAAAAAGTAGATGCAGGAGGGAAAAAAATAAAAATAAAAAAAATGTTCCCCCAATTTATATCAAGTAAATCGTGGAATTTTACATAAATTTTCAAAAATTGTGAAAATATTTTTGAATGAAATTCTAAACCAAACAAGACATTTCTTGTCATGAAATAAATGAAAATATGGATCTGTAAATGATCATAAGCAGAACCGGATGCGACAGCACATGAAAATCAGTATGCGTGTAAAATTTGTTGGGAGAAAAAAGTTTTATTTTTTTTCATGAAATGGAAAAAAAGTTGTAGGAGGTGTTCGTAAACCAGACTTAAAAATTGGTGTTGCCTAAGCATTAAAAATAATAATTATCGACATGGTTAACTCTTTCAAACATCCTCGAGAAAGAATTACTCAAAATTTTCATGAATATGTCTCTGATAATTACCAATAGTTCCTGGATTAAATTACGACATTTCTCCCAGATTCCATCGATAATAATAAACTCAACCAGAAAATTGCCATTTTAAGTCCCAGACTGGACTTGATTGAATTTCTATACTTCACTTGCTATTTCAGACCTTATTGGACAGTGCTGTCATACGAAATATTGTTCGTCTCACTGTGAAGCTTATGAATTAATAAGAGTCGGAGAATTCCCAGAGGAAAATATCTGTCCTGGCGTGTTTTATCCAAGAACAATCGAGAAATGATTTGGGACGGTCGTCTACACGAGACGGCAGGTTGATGTGGAGTGTATCCTATCAGGCGATGTCTAGTTATCACAGCTTGGGAATTGGAGATCACAAATTTCAAAGGTCACCATTGTGACTTTTAATTATGAGCCTAATAACTTATATTATGTGTCTGTGACCTGTGATGATTTACGACAATGAAAATACAGATCGATCAATATGAGTTTATATGCGACCATAGATGACATTTGATTGGGTCCAGATCAGACGATGGCATATACAGATAGCTATGTGCTGAAGTTCATTAGATCATGTGTGTGGGATACAACCTGGCTAGATAAATCAGAACCTCAGTATATTATATGAGAGTACAGTAATATACCCTAAATAATTGACTCCTTTAATAACCACAGCAGAATTACGGTTAACTTTTCAGGATTTAGTCGGAAATATGGCTTGTTGCCATTCATCGGAAAGCTCTCAGTCGGAAATATGGCTTGTTGCCATTCATCGGAAAGCTCTCAGTGAGAGCTTTCCGATGAATGGCAACAAGCCATATTTCTGACTAAATCCTGAAAAGTTAACCATATTTCTTCTGTCGATTATTTAGGGAATTACTGTATGGAATAAATAGCATCATATTTTATTTCTAGCAGGCTTCGAAGGCAGCAACAAGCCTGAATTTAGTGTGTCTGATATTTGCAGAATGAGGTCCCCAAAGGGTGAATTTAGTGATGCTATCCCGCAAGGCAGGCTAGCATCACCAAATTCACCCTCTGGGGGTCCTCATTCTGCTTAGGCCTCAACTGCTGTGGGAGACCTAGGAACAGATTGAAGTTCTCCAGTTGGAATTTGTGATGTGCACCCATTGGGCATCTCTTATGCATTTTATCTTCTGCAAATTGGGGTGTGTATGGTGATGCTAGCCTGCTGTATGGGTAGCATCACTAAATTCACCCTCTGGGGACCTCATATTTCAAATGTCAGACTAGGGTCCGGCGAATCAGCGATTTTGTTCGAATCGAATCTCGAATCGAATCAGACACACGGATTTCACATCGAATCGAATCTCGAATCGAATCTTACTCCCCGTGGTAAATCGACAAGAACTAGATTTATGTCGGCGATCCCGCTGCAGCGCGAGTGTCTCCCCATACCATCACCTGTGCATGTTTAGCAGCTTGCCGTGTGGACCTGCGTCACAATAAAAAATGTTGAGAACGGCACATGAAAATATGAGATAAATCGTACTCTGTCGTACTTTTTTTTTCATCGGGGCCCAATTCTTTCTTCATCGTAAAGGTGGCTAGTGACAACTGTTTCTTTTTAGGGGCTCGCCCGCATCGCCGCTACTACTAGACGTGTTGCCGGTTAATTTTCGTGTTGAGTCTTTCTTTTCTTTTGCCCTTATGGTGGATTTCAGGATGACTGCGACTAAGGTGTGCCCATGAGCGGGAGGTAGTGCCCGTTGTCTGAACTGATAGTACAGTCGTGCACTATTTGCACCTGAATTTGTCAACGCTGCATTCAAAATAACTTTTAATTTTCGCCATTATAATTTTGGATAAATAAAAAGTAGGGAAGGGCACAAGAGATGGATCGATGATATGGATATTTCGCCGCCGCGACGACCCAAGAGCAATAATTTACTGAACGAAACAGGACCGCATCTCGTGCACCGACGGCGTTCTCAACGACATCTGCGTGCGTTTGTTTTAGAGCTTTTGTAGGACACGCTGTTCAACAAGTTCGTACAGAATGAGGTTAATATGGTGATTCGAACAACATTCGAATCACACGATCGATTTCGAATCGAATCGAATCAGTAAGACGATTTCGAATCGAATCGAATCTCGAAGCTTCGCCGGACCCTATGTCAGACACACTAATTCAGGTTTGGGCAGCAAACTAATTGTCACAACTTTGTGATATTTTCTTGATACAATTTCAAATTCTAGAACATGTTTTTTTCTGATAATGGCTATTGCCAGACCAACACATTAAATGTACTCAACTACTGAACTACACACATAATGTTCAAGTCCATGATTATTTCTGCATACAGCCATATTATATTTACAGTTTTATTGATTATCTGTGTCATAAAAGGAAAGTGTTAATGACACTGTAGCTCAACTTGTAGAGGAGATAATCTCATATATTACCATCAATAGAGGACTAGGAATATGGAAAGTTTAAATGTTCAAGTAATATAAGCTAGAGTTCAACTCAATGAGCCAAATGAAGTTTGGGGTCAATTGGATGAAAAATATTGGAGGTATAGGGCAACGCCAATGTATTTAGTGATGCAAAGAGTAAAATCCAAGATGGCTGCCAGCAGCCATGTTTTTGATAAAATATCATTCAAATTCGACAGCTCCAATTTAGAAGTGATCCTGAACATCATGCTTGTAAATTTTTATTTAAAAACATTTCTTCTTAAAGAGTAAAAATTCAAGATGGCTGCCAATGGCCATGTTTTTCATTGAAAATCGTTCAAATTTGATATCTAGAGGTGATCATAAACATGCCTATTAATTTTTAAAACAATACTAGGTGTGCCAATGGATTGAAATTTTAAATCCATGATTGTTGCTGGCACACATGTTTATTTTTAACGAATTTCGAAAAAAATTGATGACTCCCATCTAGTGGTCACTCAGGAGATCTATATGAAATTTGGTGATGATCATATGAGAGATGTGACCTGTAGGGTGTGCTAAAGAAAATTGTTGATGCACAGAGAGCGGATGCAACTTCGCCAATTTGAGCTACAAATGAGCAGAAAAATATATTTGACCAACTTAGAACAGCTGTGGCCTAGAAATGATACGATAGAAAATTGCTCAATTCAGCTTGAAAGAGTTATTTCCTTAATTCTGCCATCATACCATGCGCAACCAACCCTGTATTACAATCTACAACATGTTGTTTGTCCATCCCTTCACTTGGAGTTTTTGCGTATATGTTCAGACCCAAAATAAGTGTAGAACTTTTATAAAAACAAGGGTTGCGCATCAAAGATGGCTCCGGGTGAGTGCCATAAGAATGAATCAGTCTGTCCGAGAATCACTAAAAATTGACGAACTAAAAAACCATAACTCAGATCTAAAGGGCCATAGCTCAGGTAAAACAAATCGGACAAATCTGGTTTTTGAACTCAATCAAGATATTATTGTGAAAGAAACATATACCCAATATGAATGGAATCAGTTGACGTTTGTTCCAGTTATCGCGCTATATATCGGTCATAAAATTGCTAAAAGTAGATAAACTAAGGGCCATAACTCAGGTAAAGAAAATTGGAAAACCTGGTTTTAGAATTAGTTCGAGATATTATTGTGAAAGATCCATATACCAAATATGAATCAAATTGGTTAACGTTTGTTCAAGTTATCGTGCTATCGGACATAAATTTTCCTAAAATTGCTTATTAGAAATAGACAAAATCTCAAGCCATAACTCAGGTAAACAAAATCGGACAAACCTGGTTTTAGAATTAGTTCGAGATATTATTGTGAAAGATCCATATACCAAATATGAATCAAATTGGTTAACGTTTGTTCAAGTTATCGTGCTATCGGACATAAATTTTCCTAAAATTGCTTATTAGAAATAGACAAAATCTCAAGCCATAACTCAGGTAAACAAAATCGGACAAACCTGGTTTTAGAACTAGATAAAGATATTGTTGTGAAAGATCAATATACCAAATATGAATGAAATTGGTTGATGTTTGTTCTAAGTTATGTACTAACGGACATAAAATTGCTAAAAAATAAATTCACATACCAAACAGTGTCAGAATCAATCAATAAAGCGCTATGTTATATAGGTTTGGGGCCAGCCCTCCCGCTCGCCACCCATCTCTCGCCAAACCATAAGTCGAGTTTTAAAAAACTTGACTAAAAACCTTGTAGATCATGCCATGAATCTCTACTCTAGCTAACACCTGTAGAGATCATATTCCACCAGTACAAAACCTGGGAACTTTTTAAAGTTTTGACAGGGAACCGTATAAAGTCAATAACACAGGGAATATATTTCTTAGTTATTATCTGTGCCTTAAGAATGTACTTCACTGTAGGTGAAGCTCCCAACTCAAACTTGCATGCTTTTCTGTGACTTTTGTGAGCCGATATGGCATTAAACATTGAATTAATTACCCAGGAGAAATGCCATAATTGTAAGTGATGCAAAGCAAAATCACTCAAAAATTCACTTAAATTGTGAAATTTCGAGTTGGGACCTTCACCTACAGTGAATTTACATTATTAAAGAACAGATAATAACTAAGAAATATTTTCCCTGCGTTATTTTTTCGACTTTTATAAGATTCCCTGTCAAAACTTCAAAAAGTTCCCAGGTTTTGTACTGATGGAATATGATCTCTACGGGCGTTAGACAGAGTAGAGATTCATAGCATGATATAAAAACCTTTGTCCTTTAACAATAATACATATTTAATTTCTTTTTTGACAGGATAACAATGGAAAATCTGAGATTTGGAGTTCCTTTTTTCCCCAATGAAAAATACAGACGAATCAATATGAGTTTATATGTAACCATAGATGACATTTGATTGAGTCAGATCAGACGATGGCATTCAGATAACTATGTGATGAAGTTCATTAGATCATGTGTGTGGGAGTATTGAGGTATCCGTCTGAGGTATTAGTCTCATATAAACATAATTGGTTTAGTTTGTTAACCCTATCATGACGGGAGCTGTGCTGGTGCAGCATTAAAGAACATGTGCCAGTACATTCTCTTATATATGCGAGTCACTTCATAGGGAGACTCGCATATATAAGAGAACACACTGGCTTACAAGCTCAAGGTAAATATTGTTAGTCCAATACTTTCTCTTATACGTGAGGCTCCCTATGCGAGACACACATTTTTAAAAGAATGCACTGGCATAGGGTTTTGTCGCAAAATATCAGGGAGCTCGTCATGAACGGTTAAAGTTCATTATCGCCAAGCCTGCCAATAGTGTGTCTGTCATTTGCTGAATGAGGTCCACAGAGGTTGAATTTAGTGACGCTATCCCGCAAGGTGGGAACAAAAATAGGGGAAGTGGAACATTTTAGGGAAAAGATGTCTCCCAAGTCGCCTTCAGGTAGCAATACATGATTTCTGGCCATTTTCACCATTTTGAAGGGGGTACTGTACTACAACCTTCTGCTGTGCCATGGCTGTTGATAAACAGAACATGAATTCTTGGTTACAAGATACAGAAATGGTCAGAGAATCTGTATTTTGACAGGATTTGTCACATCACGAGTTGAATTATCTCCCTTAGACTGACTGTTCCGAAATTGGCAGAGTGAATGTCAGTCTATAATCACCTTATGAGCTGACAGAACCAAGATATATGTACGATATATTAAAAAATAAAGAAAAGTTATCGTATCAATTTTGAAATTTTGTCTTTGAAGTGTAGACAATTGATTTCAAGGGAGACAAATCTTTTCCGGACGAGTACCATACAGAGCCGACCCACAACATATTCCAAAAACATACATCGTATTCAAACGTCATCCCACTTTGTCTACTTTGGTACTTTTGTAAAATAATTAAACCATCAAACCATACTCCCATGAATAACATACGCCAAACTGACAGTATATATAGCCCTTATAAGGTTAAAATCCTATATTTCAGCCCTCCTACACATCCATGAAATCGTGTATTGCTACCTGTCCCTGAACCAAACAATCTTTACATTTTTAAGTTTACATATGGCATAAATAATTTAATTGTGTGACAGCTTTGCTTTGTGACAATTTTGCAATAACAGTTTTGCGTGACGGTTTTTGCATGACAGTTCAATATAGAATATATTAGACAGAATATGATAACAATATAGACAGAAATGATAACTCTTTGACCTTAGCAATTTGATGCTGGAGTGTAACACAATGAGATAATTTTTAGATTTCTTTACTGTTCTCCATACATGACAACATCTTTCATGTGGAAATGAGCCATGCCATTATGGCTTTGATCAAATTATGGGGAGTTAGCATAACATGGGATGAAAGGCTTTATGGCTGTCTGGAGAATTCACGTTTTGACAAGTCGAGATCAGCGTTGAATGCTGGTGATATATAAAAGGGACTGAGGACATTGCTAAATAATATACAAGCAAGTCAGTAAAACAACTATCATCAACAAGTACATGATAAAGACTGACTTTATTTTCATTAATAATAACTCTCAGAAATGAGATTTCACATGATAAAAACCTAATTCTTTAACCCATCCAACACTAAATACTCATTGAAAAGTAGTTCCCTTTGAAAATGTTCAGAAAATAAATTCTACTTAAATCTTTCATGACGGGAGCTGTGCTGGTGCAGCATTAAAGACCCTGTGTTAGTGCATTTTCTTATATATTGAAGTCTCCCATAGGGAGCCTATCATATATAAGAGAATGAACTGGCTTCAGTGGCTTACAAAGTGAAGGTAAATATTGTTAGGCCAATGTATTCTCTCTTTTTATGAGAGGCTCCCTATGGGAGACTAGCATATATAAAAGAATGCATTGGCACAGGGTTTTTTGCAAGATTTCAGGAAACTCCAGTGATGGAAGGGTTAACCCTTTAGCCAACAAACCGGCCAAAACCGGCCAAATAAAGCTTCAACAGCCTAAATTATCTTGGGTCTGTCTCAATAAAACCATACAAATATGGATATCATTGGAACCGGCTCCTTGACCACATTGTGATAGTTACAGTTATGCCCTGTGCCAATGCATTCTCTTATATATGCGAGTCGACCATAGGTCGCCTCGCATATATAAGAGAATGCATTGGCCTAAACAAAATCTTTTTTTAACACTTTTTACCATTTTTTCTTACATTCTTTAACAATTTTATAATTTGTAATGTGTTAAGCCAATGCATTCTCTTATATATGCGAGGCGACCTATGGTCGACTCGCATATATAAGAGAATGCATTGGCACAGGGCCCTTCTGTTGGGTAAAGGGTTAATATCTGAACATTTCCCAATAAAAGAATATGAATCCTTCTGCACTTGTATTAACTTTTCGTCTGTCTATCATCTGCTTTTAATATGAATCCTATGCGACACGTAATGGAGCAACCACACATGCTGTGCCTCGAATTTGCTTTTTATCGGCAACATAATGCTAAGAATAATTTATGTAACAGCATGCAATGATGGCCCCGGTGGAGATGACATGACAAGTATTGTCATGGATTGTGCAATCTTGTCTCGATTCTGGCCCGCAAAGACAACATGACGTAAATGACATCATGAACCATGCCATGATGTCTTCTCTGGTTATCATTAAGCTAACTAACGACATTGGTCTAAATGAAACTAATATGTCTAAATCACATGGGAATTCTTTCGAAGTTGTGAATTTGACAATTTTATTTTTGTCTCGTTGGTCCACTGCCGATTCCGCAAATTAACTCCAGACAGTTACTAACCGGAAGTCATGTGCCAATTTCACAAAAAAACATATGTGCCACCAGAATTTGGCTCATTGCTAAGAAAATATAGAACAAATTATATGACGTCATCATTCACCTGCGCCTAAGGTAAAACCAACAACGCGCACTATTAATACCTGAACATTCCTCTAGATGAATAATAAACGTAATTTCAACGTACACTTTATAATGAGTGGGAAATTCCATTTAGTATAGAAAGGGTTAATCCATTTAGCAGTGAATGGGATGATACAGTGGTTACTTTTTCTATCACAAATATTTAAAAAAAGTTCCCCAGATTTATTCCTGAAATTTTAATATAGGGTGCTTCCAATAATTTGCAGAAAAACTGCAAAAAATGATTTTGGTAATTTTCATTTACGTTGTAGGAAAATATCACAACGTATGTGCAGAATGTTTGCGGAAAATATGAGTCATGAGCTATGTGGTAATTTTTAGAAGGACCCTTGCAGAAATTCAACTATCATGAAAAACCCCCAAGATATTTACTCAATACTGGGCATGGGAGATTCAACTGACCCACCATGCAGTGGATTGAGATGTGGAACACTGAGATACATGTATCATATTAACCCTTCTGTACTAAATAATCATTGATGTGTTGTTACGCCATAGGAAATGTTCAGATAATAAGTTCAACAAACATTTAGTACAGAAAGGGTTAAACCATATTAAAAATACATTAATGCCCTAAATAATCGACTCCTTAACCACAGCTATGGGTAATTTTTCAGGATTTAGTCGGAAATATGGCTTGGTGCCATTCATTGGAAAGCTCTCACCGATATATATTGACCTAATAATTACCTATGAACGAATAAAAAAGACTAATGAGGCCATCAAAACCATTGAGAATAGGCCATGAAACAATACGTTAATTTGTTACATTCATAAATATAGAACTCGTATAACATCTACGGTTTCCTTATATAGACATTCTGAAGCCATAATAGATGTTCTATTATTAGATTGATTATATTCATCAACAATGCCCCATTGTTTTTACTTACCAATTGACTTTTTCTGAGCAGAGCTGGTCAGGGAGAGCCAGCCATCAGCATAGCTGTGTATAATGGTATCATTCGTCTCAATGCGGACATCACTAGATTTCAGAATGGATTGTGAATTATATCTGAAATGGAAGGGATGTCGGAGGTATTATTTACACTGAATCAGTCCACTAGATGAAGAAACCACTGAAACGCTTGCCCAGATACACAATTCAAGTTAGCTGAAATGTCCTGTGACGTATGTTTAGTATCTTTTAACTCATTGGGAGTGTTGCTAGTAGTTCCTCATGTGACGTCACATGAGGGAAGATATTAACGATTCAGACTGCATAATCCATAACAGGATATTCAATCGCATGGATCGGCATAACTTCAGTTACGGGCCGCCTATCACTGAAATCTTTTTGGCAACATGATCAGTGGATTAGCAGGCATCGATAATGACTGAGAAAACTACACCGGTGTAATCCTTTAAGTTTTCACTCAGTTGAAATATATGATATTTTCTTCTTAAGTCTCTATACTTATATGACAGTACATCTAGTATAATTTTTTTTTAGTACATTCGTCCTCAGTTTGTTTGGTACAAAAGTTGCACAATCTGTCAGACACTTTTTTTTTGGACTAGTACAGCTGAAGGGGTCACTCTCACCAAAAAAAGTGCTGAAGGCCCAGGTACACAGGTTTTGAAAATGTGCTGAAGGGTACACAGGGTTTGTGATCGGGAATAATGGAGTTACTTTTACTGTGTTTCTGAAAGTCTGGTGCCCACCAGTTGTTCGTTTTCAGTTCATTTTAGTTTTCCTTGGAACATATACAATTATTCTCTAACAGAAATCATGGCAGACATGAAAACTAAAAGTCATTTAGAATGGGATTTCAAAACCTGTGTACCCTTCAGCACTTTTTTTGGTGAGAGTGACCCCATCAGCACTAGTATATCTACCTGTTTCAATATGTAAGCCATTCATTGAAAAGGTGAGGTATAATAAGCAAGTTATAAAACTAGAGGTGGGATATCCCAATGGACTAAGGATACCTCCCATGGCAGCCAGTTGCGGAAATGTTTTATGCACTGAAGTTATGGTCTGGAAAGTTAAGTCAGATGCACACATAGATGGACAGACTGGTCGACATACTGATTTGAGTGTTGCGGAAAATGTTCCAAGTCGAAAAAGGGAGATAACTGACCAAAAAAAAAGTCAGACGGACCTCATAATCACAGGTGCACAGGTTCCCATGGCACTAAATATCTCTACCAAGTTTTTAAAAAATTGTCTGCAAAATTATGCACTTGAGCAAATTTTCTAAGTCGATTAAAAGGGGGATAACTCCACCAAAAAAAAGAGTTGGATGGACCTCATAATCGTGGTGCATAATTTCCCATGGCACTAGATATCTGTGCCAAACTTCAAAATAATTGACCAAAAAAGGTATGAATAAAAGGTCGGACAAAGTTGTGTCTTTTGACGGACAGACAAACTGCTGGATAGACAGATGGACAGACAGATGGACAAGGTGAGTCCTACGGGGGTATAATTATTGGTGTAAACACACCCTAATCTTTTCAAGGCTTACTAAAATATGATTTAGGGAATTCTTTGTGATCACCTCCATCTGGGCAGAATTTTTAATATACAGAAACATGCCTATATGAGCATACAGTAATGCTCTAAAGTAATCAACTTCTTAACCACAGCAGAATTATGGGTAACTTTTCAGGATTTAGTCGGAAATATGGCTTGTTGCCATTCATCGGAAAGCTCTCGGGGGAGCTTTCCTATGAATGGCAACAAGCCATATTTCCGACTAAATCCTGAAAAGTTACCCATAATTCTGCTGCGGTTAAGAAGTCGATTACTTAGAGCATTACTGTATATGAGCGAGGACAAGGAAACAGTCGCACATGAAATTGGACCTGCCCATATTGTTCCCGGGATAAAAATAGGCCTACATACCAAATTCGAGTCATGCAGGTCTGTCGAGCAGTTTTCGAGTCTATAACACACATACACACACACACACATGCATACAGACAGAATAAACCATCAAGTACATGCATAGAAATAGGCTTGCATATTGAAAGAGTTCTCAAGTCTCTATACGGGTAAAAAGAGTTAACACCACACGAGACATAATTAGATAACCACAAAATGTAATTCTAAAATCTGACAGCCAGGCTGTTGTTCCTTTTAGGAAACATGAATTCGGAATTCTTCGTGAATTGAGGAAATAAATTCAGACAAATCGCTCAATAACGCCAGCAATATTGCCGCCTGTGTTATTTAGGAAATTGAATAAGAAAGACTGTTATATTCGAAGTCGCTCACTCAAAAAGTCAATGGGGGTGTTGATAGCATTTAAATCCCGGAAAATCCCTCCTGGCAAAAATCAATTGCTACAGATTTTTAATTATCATGAGAAATCTCGTATCGGCCAACAGTTGAAGCATCTGTGATTATATCCTAATTTAGAAGAACAAACTCGTTGCTATATCGTAACGTGCACTCTGGAGGAGAAAGGGCACGTGAATAAATAATTCAGGAGGCAATGAATCCTAATTATCATGCATCAATCCGAGTTATTTTTTAACAACTCAATAATAACTTCAATTTTTCATGCTGTATTTTTGTGCAAGCTTGGAGCATACAGTAATGCTCTAAATATTCGACTCCTTAACCACAGCAGAATTATGGGTAACTTTTCAGGATTTAGTTGGAAATATGGCTTGTTGCCATTTATCGGAAAGCTCTCGGTGAGATCTTTCCGATGAATGGCAACAAACCATATTTCCGAATAAATCCTGAAAAGTTACCAATAATTAATTCTGCTCTGGTTAAGGAGTCGATTATTTAGAGCATTACTGTACGCTTTAACCCTTTTTCTATACTAAATTCTCATTGACGAGTAGTTCCTTTATGAAATGTTCAAATAATAATAAGTTCAACAAATAGGTTGTTTGTTGAACTTATTATCTGAACATTTCCCACTCATGAATATGAATCCTTCAGCATTTATATTATCTTTTCATCATACTGTCATCAGCTAATTTATCCTAAACACCCCTCCAATTGAATAATAGACCATTCCTATGTATACTTGTACAATGGGTGGGAGAAGTCATTTAGTAATGAAAGTGTTTATCATAAGGCACTTCTGCAGAACAGACCCTCCTGTTGCCCATGCATGCTGCTCCTATATCCATTCTTAGGTAATTTCAAACTGTCTATACAGTTAGAAGGCTCAACTTTACATGAAATACAGATGTAAAACGTTGAGTTTGATAACAATTAATTTGGTCATTTCTGGGAAAAGCATTCTGATTACAGTAAAACCTCTCCAAACCGGACCCTCTATAAACCGAATCCCTCTCCATACTAACCAAATTGCCTCTGTAATCCGGAAACTCTCTATTCCGAATATCGCGGACGGCTTTTCTAGTCCAAAAGTTAACGAATACATTAATTTTTACATCCAAAATCCAAACACGCAAAGCGATACCAAACGAATGCACATGCGGCAGATTTGGCATACTTGATTCTCAGGGTTCACGCTGCCACTTGCCAAATTTGCCAATGGCAAAAATAATTCACATTTGGCAAAAAATATTTTCATTTGGCAAAAGTTTTAGAAAGTCACTTATTAATTCCTCAATAAAGTTGAAAAATATCAGTCAATCAATACCATTAATTTTAGGAGACTACAATAGAACCATATTGGTGTTTTACATGGTTTCGGAAAAGTTAACACCTACATTAAGATGCAGTGTGTCTGATAGCATTAACATCGATTGGGTGGAGGGATTACCCGTATTTAGTGTGGTGATGGTGGTGTTTACTTAGCTAATGTTCTTGTGATGTTCCCTTCTGATGAAGCAACCCTTCTAACATTTTATTGTTCGGTGATTTGTTTATTGTTGTATGATAAACCACAATAGAGATGCGAGTATAATTGTTAACAAACTGCTTTCCTATCGATATCAAACATCGATCAAACCGCGATTGTCGAAACATAACATCCAATCAATGTTGCAGAAAATGATACTATCGGGGATAACATTTGGCAAATTCTAAAAGAATTTGGCAAAAAATATTTTCATTTGGCAAATAATATGGCAAAAGTAAATTTCGGTCTAGCACGGACACTGTTGATGCTGAACCCATGTTGGCTTTAGTCTATAGACTGGGGATCCATTATAAGTTTAAATATCTAGACTATACATTCAACTCTGAGTGGCCATTTTCGTGATGGCTGATTTGCTCTGACATGTTGATTAAAACTGTATTGGTGACAATACACTACCATCATGTACGTTTAGCTAATTAGTGATTAGTTTTGACAGTGGTCATATTCCAATTCAGTGTACGTTGATGTGAAAACAAAATGTCAGTGCTGTAATCTCCGTAAAGTCACCAATGTTCACTCAATGATGTGTTAAATAAGCATTCAGTTATCTAATCAGACACCTGTTGTTTTATCCGATTCAAAGTGGTCGCCGAACAAAAGACCGCTAATTAATCTGTAAGATTATTCAAGAGTACGAATCTACTATACTAATGATGCAACATTTTTAAGCGACATTTTCAATCACAGTAACATTGATCGTTTCCATGTTTCCTGTCTTATCTATACATTCTTAATATACCATGTTTTTAATTCTTATTATAACATGATGTTTTATCTATTGTTATTTATATTTGATTCAGTACATTATTGAATAAATTTTAATTAATCAATAATGAATCGGTTGTGTTTCGACAACGATGTCAATACATTCCGATCTTAGTGCTATGTTCGTTAAACCGAAAAACCTCTCTAATCCAAACACAAAGGCTGGTCCAAAGGGTGTTCTGTTTGGAGAGGTTTCTGTGTCATTTTTTCCACAAGTGCCCAAAAAGTAAAAAGATCTTCTGTGATAAAGAGCGTTTATCAAAATGTACTTTAATGCTTACTCTCATCATACTATTCTGTATGTTTCTGTGCGGTCTTCATGATAACTGAGTTTATAATACACAATGATGTTGATAGAAAGTAGTTTTCACATTTTATTTGCCTGCTCAGTGGAGAAGATCAGCTCGCAGAATTATTACTAATTTGATTTCGAATCAGATGGTCATCTTTAAAGGTACTCAATCTGATTCGATGGTTCCCATATAATCAGATTCCAACAACAACATTTTAAGAAAGCCACTTCAGTTATCAGAATTGATTAATTGCCCAAAAATAATGCTAACCACTGTCAACTATACTATAAAATTGCCCAAAACGTGTTATTTATCAACATGTTGTTTGACGAAATTTGGCCTTATTATCAACACAATGCCTCTTGATTTTACAGTTATCCATCTTCATCCGCAATTCAGACCGTCGGCTCGTCGACTTTTTACTGGACCACTAATAAGTCTCGATGGTGAAAAATAATAGATTTTAAAAATCGATATCTAATAACTCTGAGCTTGATAGGTGGGTTCCTCGACTCGAATCAAATATTTTTTCCCCCGAATCCAAATAAATATTAATTGAGGGGCGCTTAATCGGATTATGCATTTAAACTTTTCTTTACTAAATATATTCTCCAATCAGTTATACTATTATGCATAGGAATGGTCTATCGTTCATCTTGAGGGGTGTTCAAGACAAATTAGCAGACAGCAATATAATGAAAAGACAATACAAGGGCCAAAGGATTCATATTCTTTTGTACCTATGTTTGTTGAACTTATTATCTTAACATAAAGTAAAGTACTTATTATTGTCCGATGTAATCAACTGAATTTGCCCCCCCCCCCCCCCCCCCCCCCCTCACCACCCCTCACAACTGTTTATTTGAACTTATTTGACCTCCGCCCACATTCGGAAGATAGCTAGTTGGACCATCTGAAGTCAGCAACTGATACACAAGAGTACATGAGTCCTGTTAGGTAACTGCAACCCAATAACGTTTCCAGCCGCTCCGATAACATCGCTTTACTCTGAATAAGATCGGTTGTCGGACAGATTTACGAAGCTCTATCTCCCGATCTTAGATAAAAAACTTGGTCTCCACTCTCGATTGCTGTCACTTCTATTGTATTGTATTTCCTTGAATGTTGAGTTTATCCATTGTTTGCATGATACAGTGCAGTTATTTTTCTGGCTGCATGTTTCTCTTCAATGAACTTGTCTTGTAAAGAGTACATTTAGGCTGATGACTTAAACTATCCTTGAGCATGGTCGCTAGAAGCTTTTAACACTTTACCCAACAGAAGGGCCCTGTGCCAATGCATTCTCTTATATATGCGAGTCGACCATAGGTCGCCTCGCATATATAAGAGAATGCATTGGCTTAACACATTAAAAATTATAAAATTGTTAAAGAATGTAAGAAAAAATGGTAAAAAGTGTTAAAAAAAGACTTTTTTTAGGCCAATGCATTCTCTTATATATGCGAGGCGACCTATGGTCGACTCGCATATATAAGAGAATGCATTGGCACAGGGCATAACTGTAACTATCACAATGTGGTCAAGGAGCCGGTTCCAATGATATCCATATGTGTATGGTTCTATTGAGACAGACCGAAGATATTTTAGGCTGTTGAAGCTTTATTTGGCCGGTTTTGGCCAGTTTGTTGGGTAAAGGGTTAACCCTTTAACTCTTTGAACCCGACTGGCCGCAAAAGCGGCCAGCCAGAAAAAGTTCATACACCAGACTGGCCGCTTTTGCGGCCAGCAGCATTCAGTGACGTCATTAACCTATGTAGCATGTGTATACATGTTATAACCATTGGTATATCCACTTATATCTATGTAAATTATCCCAAGGAACTTCAACAGTGCCATGGGTGCATGGGTTTGTTGTCGACTAGTTGGGGTAGAAAAATATGTGCATGCGCACGGTGCAGAATTCAACAAACGTACATTATTTGAAGCGGTTCGGGTAATGCTCTACATTGTTGCGCGGTTCGCAGGATTGTAGAAAGACACCATTTCGATCACTCTTTTGGGTTTAAATTATTATTGTATACATAATCAGTGTTCTGTCATATGTGAGGAAGGGGCATGCAGTTACTTATTTAAGTCGATTTGTTTCGCGCATGCGCATAGGATAAAATGATAAATGTATGGGTTTTTGCGTAATGATACAATCACATCAAGAATCCCCATTGTACATAAATTTGCGTTATACGGCTGCACGTTTTGACATTGCACCAGAGTAGTTCTGTGGAAATGGGTTGCATGGTCACAATACCATCTAGTCCGATCTACTTGCGCGTGTGCATTTCAAACACGTGGTCAAATCGTGCATTATTGAGCAATTATGTAAAGTTTAAGACTCGTGGCACCATTTAAACATGATGACCATACTCATGCCCTATAGGCGATGTCTAAAACGGGACGTAATGCCATTGAATGCACAGGGAAGTGGTGTCATTCGATCACTTGGGGTATATGCTTAGCAACCATTGACACCGTTAAATACAAATTAGGTTCAATCTTCTGACCTGATATATCTCCAATTTCACAATAGGGTATTGACTTCAAAGAAAATGCAGTTTCTTTAAGCACGGAATTATACGACGCTATAAGCTATAATTGCATAATACTTTCAGTTCCGGGTAGTTGCATAGGAACCATTACCAGGGAATGATCGTGTGGCAAAGTATGAAAAAATACACAGTGGGCCATGTGAACATACCTGTAAAGTTTCAGACCTGTAGCACCATTTAAAGATAGCCATCAACATGTGCATGCCAAGGAATGTCTAAATTGGGGCATAATACAATTGAATACACAGGGCAATTGTGTCATTCGATCATTTGGGATATTTGCTTAGCAACCGTCGCTACCCGTAAATACAAGTTAGGATCACACTTCTGGTCAGATATATCTCAAATTTCACAATAGGGTGTCAACTGCATCAAAAACGCCATTTCCTTGGGCTGAATTACGACCGAAAAGCTATAATTGTATTTTACTTTCAATTTCGGGTAGTTGCCTAGCAACCGTTATCAGGGAGTGACCAAGTGGAGATGTAACCAGATCGTAAAATAATCAGTGGTCCATGGGGAACATACCTCTAAAGTTTCAGGCATGATGTAACACCACTTGAACATAAACAACACCATACGTCTACACACTGGCCAAAATATAAAAAAATACCACTGGGAGCCCAGGGTCAGGGTGTCGATCGTTGTGGGGAGCCAGGGTTCAAAGGGTTAAAGGTACTCAATCCGATTTAACGCTCCTAGATTACTATTTCTTTGGCTTCCTGGGTAAAAAATGTTTGATTCGAGTCGAGGAACCCACCCATCCAAGCCTAGAGTGATCAGACATCGATTTTTGAAGTTTTATGTTATCTCAATTATTTGTGGCCCAGAAACACGCCTTCAAAAGGATGGTCTTGGTCAAAATTGTGGATGAAGATGGATAGCTTTAAAAACAGGTGGTAATACTGCCAAATTTTGAGATACTCAAGTGATAATACAGCCATATTTTGTTGAACAAAATGTTGATAAATAAAACGTTTTGGGAAATTTGATACCATAGTTGACAGTGGTTTAGCATTATTTTGTTGCAATTAATCAATTCTGATGACTAAAGCGTATTTTGAAGAAATGTTGTTGTTGTTGTTCTATCTTGATGATACGGGGATCCTCTGATCGGATGAGTACCTTTAAAGCTTTCCTGCAGCATTAAAGATCCTGTGTCCATGGATTCTCTTATATATGCTAGTCACCCATAAGGAGCCTTTCATATATAAGAGAATGCGGTGCTTACAAGGTCAAAGGAAATATAGATAGGTTAATGTATTCCCTTATGTATGTGAGGCTCCCTATCAGCTCCCTTTCATGACATGAGCTGCACTGGTGCAGCATTAAATATACTGTGCCAGTACATTCTCTTATATATGTGAGTGTCCCATGAGGAGCCTCTTATATATAAGAGAATGCATTGGCTTACAAGGTAAATATTATTAGGACAATGACACCAGAATGACATACTCCTTCATCCGATATATTCCAGTTTGTGTTAAATTAAAGTATGGAAGCAAACAGAGTGACAATTAGGACAAAAAATAATGCAAATGTGGCTATGAAATGGCTGTCAAAATGGCCGCAATCCCAAGCCATGCTACGATGAAAACAACGTATTGGAAAACCACCTATAAGTGAAAATATGTATTGGTAATTTACATGTATTTTGTTAAATATCTTGACCGATCATTAAACAGATCCATGCAAAGGATTTATCAGTCACTGCAACACAAGTTAAACCCAATGATTTACGTTTTTCAAAGTTCGGGTTTTCTGCTTTAGAATGCATTCAACAGTCGGGCCAAAAATAATAATTTCAGGTATGCAGCACGTGGAGAAATGTTTCTCCACAAAGTGTGTGGTAGTTTCATTTTGAATGATGATTAATTATTGAATGTAATGCAGAAACTGAATTGCACACCCTTGTGGAATAAATACTATTTACATTTATAGAATTTTCAACACTCTCTGTGATAATATACGATACACGTAATGCTGATTATACTGTAAAGAAACAGTCATCTCTTCACCCCATCTCACCAGATCAAAGAAACGGTACATTGTACATTTTATTTAAGACTAATTTTCATGCTGCTACCAAACAGGTTTCTTAGAAGACAATTTTTCAAATTACTTCAGTCGACACTTTACAACGGGAATATGCTACACGCGATGCAAAATATTAGTTTTCAGTATATTGTTGTTTGAAAATATCTTATCAATGCCACCCACATACTTGGGCTAAATATCAGGTTATCGGCATTTAAAACCTATTATTCCTGTGTTGAAAATTCACTCAATATTGCTATTTATGATTTTGTGTGCAGCAGATATGTGCAACATTAGTGAAAAGGGTAAATGCGTTGATGCGGTTGCAGAAAACATGGTTTGTTTCGTGTATATGTGGCCTTAGTGAATAAAAAAATAAAATAATTTCCATGTGTAAAGACAGTCTCTGCCGCAGAGTATGTAGGCAATTTTGGTTAAGTTGATAATTTATTGAAGATAGTCTATGGTACACCTTTGTATTTTGATAAATTGCATTTACAGTATACCTACTATACCACCATGCATTATTGTGATAAAAGCAAAATATTCGTGTTTCAACACTTGATCGGAGGAAACTATGACTACTATTCTAAGATAATGCCAGTAAGTAATATACACTGATAAATTGGGACTCATAAATCTATAGACGGCAATGCATGTATAATTTCAATGATACGTAATAATATAGTGTGTGCCAATTGCAAACGACTAACAGAAAAGAGAACAATTGGTTCATGACACGAAAACATATCCCATCGCACACGGACAATAGGATCTACACATTTGACCCAGTACTCTATGAATAGCACTCCTACTGTTCTGTAGTAGTGAATTTTTACATATTTGATGATGTACACATGTAGATATAAAAATAAATGGTGATTGGTCACATTCGTGAGACACATACATGAGTACATACATTTCTGCTTCCAGAAAAGATTTAACTATTTCATAAGACCCCGAAGATCCAAATGAACTTTGGTGACAATTGGATGAGGGATGTAGCCTGTAGGGTGTGCCGAAGGATTTAGTCAGGCAAATAATAAATCAAAGATGGCCGCTGACAGCCATGATAGTTATCGAATCTCAGGAATAATCGATGGCTCCCATCTAGAAATCACCCCGAAGATCCATTTGAAGTTTGAAGACGTTTGGATGAGGGATGTGAAACTAACATAAGTTATTGTGGTGGATTGATGGTAACATGGTGTGACATTGACGGCTTGGAGTCTCGAAGCGACGATGTTGAACAAACGCTCCAAGCCATCAATGTCACACCATGTTACCGTCAATCCACCACAATAACGTATATGTTCTTCCCACAGTCGGACACTCAGTCCTGGTCATTCTCAGAAATTTGACATTTATTCCGAAGAATGATCAGCATACAATGTCAAAATCTCCTATTGCACTCGCCATGACATTGTTCAACGTAAATGGCGTCATGAAAAAAGCAGGCCAGTAAGAGACGATGAAACAGTTGTCTTGGTTTCCATTATGTTGACGGCTCGAGACGTAAACAAAGGAAATGTTGAGCGACTCTCTGACCAATCAACGACAAGGTTTCTTACTGGAGGTGGAACATTCTATATAATTGTAATCACATAAATCCGGTTAACAAAGTGCAATAACTATATGTCGCTGACATAATGGTTGCCAACTAATAAAGCAATGAGCTGTGTTAGTTAGCGCTATTTTCGCCGAGATAAAAACAGATGTTGCTTATTAACGTGAGGTGATAACTGTTGAATATCTATTGTATTCAAACCTTTTACAATGTGAAGTCATGCAAGTTGTTGTTATTAGATGGCAGGCAGTTCATGACACATTACGTAACCGACATACCATTGAGTTAAGTACTGCTTGCTTGTCCATCTTTTTATGGGACAATGCATTTACGTATTTTATCTTATAGACAGCCTAATCAACAAATAATTACATAACCAGTGTATATTTTAAGCATTTTGACGATTAGTGTTTTGAATGCAATATTCATTGAGCTCACTGATAACAACTCTCTTCAAAGCATATATAAAAAAAAACCCTCATTAGATGTCAAAGAGTTGTATAATGTCCCCTTTTTACAGCCATCACCATTCAATCCAAGCTACAAAATAAATTTGGGTTTTTATGGTACGAAACCCACGAGCAATAATTTCGTCACCTAACTTCGTTAGCACTTTGATCTATTCAGTGCTTTTGAATTAGCTTTTTTCTCCATTTGGGGTAAAAAAAAGTTTGGCAAAATGATATTGTAGGCCAATGTATTCTCTTATATATGTGAGGCTCCCTTTGGGAGACTCACATATATAAGAGAATACACTGGCACAAGGTTTTCGCTTTAATTTCAGGAAGCCCCAGTCAGGAAAGGGTAAAGTTGTTGATTCAAGTGGAAACATTAAATTCACAGAATGATGTTCACTTGCGTGGTGCTGATCACTATTTCATAAATGTTTTCAGTCATTGTTGAAGTACTAAAAACGACGAATACTCTTTATGAATTCAATTGATACTTGCATTTTGATACCTACATTCATATACGGATATAACATTTTAACTTAATGCGAGATTAGCGATGTTTGTTGACAAGTCACCGTAACAGCATTATTTACATTACAACGGTTTCAAAAGACAATATTTTGTTATTGAAGAGCTATCAATAATAAATATCAGAACAAAGTTGATCTATATTACAATGTTCTTGGTGGTGATTTTTTTTACAAACTTTTATAATTTTTGCACATTTACCCACTGCGAAGTGCCTGGGTCTCTTTAACCCTTTCATGATGGGAGCTGCGCTGGTGCAGCATTAAAGATCATGTGCCAATGCATTATCTTATATATGCAAGTCTCCCATAGGGAGTCTCACATATATAAATGAATGCACTGGCTTACAAGGTCAAGGTAAATATTGTAGGCCAATGTATTCTCTTATATTTACCACATAATTAACCCACAAAACCTGCTTCATAATTATTGGTAAGACACACGTGTAATATTAGCGCGTGCGATGATGTCACACCATTATTTAAATGACATGCGATTGCTGAAGTTTATGATTGTTGTTTTCGATGAATACTTCGCGTTGCATCGCTTTTATTCAATTATGTGATAAAAGGTATCTCAAACTCGTTCTATTTTATAGTTAATTTAATTATCAACCTCGTCCACTAAATTCTATTTGAGCATCAGTAAACCTCGGCTCAAATCAAATTTAGTGAACTCAGTTGATAAATTCCGTATAAAATAGAAACTCCCTATGGGAGACTCACATATATAAGAGAATGCATTGGCACAGGGTTTTTGCATCATTTCAGGAGGCTCCAGTCATGAAGGGTTAAGTTGCTGATTCAAGTGGAAATTTTAAATTCAAAGAATGGTGTTCACTTGCATGGCATTGATCAATATTTCATAGAAGTTTGCTGTCATTGTTGAAGTACGAAAAACGACACATACTCTTTAGAATTCGATTGATACTTGCGTTCTGATACCTGCGTTCATATACTGATATAACATAACTCAGGTTAAGTATATAGCTCCTTGTGAGTTTCAATGGATGGGCCTCTTAATCCATAAACTCAAGTATGTATTCTTCCATTCATTTTACACCATAAGTATATATTGGAGTGGTCTATTCTTAGTACAGTAATGTTCTATATAATCGACCCCTAAACAACTGCAGAATTATGGGAATTTTTTCAAGATTTAGTCGGAAATATGGCATGCTGCCATTCATCGGAAAGCTCTCGACTAAATCCTGATAAATTTCCCATAATTCTGCTGTGGTTAACAGGTCATATACTTCGGTCATTACTGTATTTGCTATAATGCTCAGAATAAAGTAAGCAGCAAGTTTGGATATAGTGTGTCTGACATTTGCAAAATGGGGTCCCTAGAAGGTAACTTTATGATGCTACCCCGCACAGAGCATCACCAAATTCACCCTTCGGGTATCTCATTCTGCTTACATTCAGCTCTTCGCTATTCGTACCATGAAATGCAGGGGTCTACCCATTTCCGGTAACCCACACAAATGCAAAATTTTAGCCATGGGGAATATCTTCTAAAACTTGTATAGGAGCGGCTTTTGTAATTAAAGCAGTTGTCCACCGTTCATTTGACCACCCAGGGCAGCGATCAGCGCAGTGGGTTCTCAGCAGCTCTCAGACTGCTCCAGCAGGAACCAGAGTATAGTGCCAGACATGTGGGATGTTTCTTCTCTCTAAAAACGGTATAGCTAGGAGCGGCTTTTTGTAAAGGCATGGATGGTCTTCACGGTGGGTATTGCCGTTAAATTGTCACTTCCGTTAAAACTGCCATAAACAGAAAGAATATTAAATATAGACAGATTTTGTTTTTATACAAATATTAAATATCGCGTAAATAGTATGTTATTGTCAATTTTGTATGCTTTGTTATGTAAACAAAAGCCAAAAATGTTGCAGAACCTGGCTTTTGTTTTATATAACAAAGCATACAAACTTGAAAATAACATACTATTTACACGATATTTATGATTGGTATAAGAATAAAATATGTCTATATTTAATATTCATTCTGTTTATGGCATCCATGCCTTTAAAGGCCATATACTTGTAATCAATCCTTTCTACATGTATACTGAATGGATTCTCCCATGCAAGTATGAAAGTATATATTGTAGAGTTCTGCACAATATCTGGCGCCGAATCATGACATGACAATTACTAAGTTTAATTGGATTCTAGATGAGCCATGAATCTCTACTCTGCCTGTGCCCATATTTAGTTCTATTTCCAGAAGAAAAAGTATGCTATTTATATAATATAAATTTTAAATGTGGGAGAATATCAGAGCTCTGGTTTCAATTGTAGAATGAAATCGTAACCAATTTTGGAGACTGTATTCATGACACGCTAATTTATATAGCATACAAAGTATAGTTTTCACCATGTTTTCATCGTCACAAAACAAAAACTATTTTAACTTAGATTATGTATGTTGTTTATGTAACTGAATGTCTGGAATATACAAGCCTGCAAATAGCGTGTCTGTCATTTGCAGAATCCTCTGGGCACCTCATTCTGCTTAGGCCTCATCTTCTGGGAAGTATCTATAGTCTCAAATTAACATTGTTTATAGTCCATAAAATGGATAATGGCTGAACATTACCAATTTCAACTGGGGAACTTCAATTTGATCCTAGGTCTCCTATATCAGTTGAGGCCTAAGCAGAAAGAGGTCCCAGAGGGTGGATTTGGTGATGCTAGCCCACTGTGTGGGATAGCATCACTAAATTCACCCTCTGTGGACCTCATTCTGCAAATGTCAGACACACTATATCCAGACTTGGTAAGCAGACAACAAGAAGAGGAATCAGGGGCCAGCCCAGAGGGCAACTTAGGAGACATGGACCAGCCTAGAAGGTGACTTAGGATACAGGGACCAGTCTAGAGGGCGACTTAGGAGACAGCTAGGGACCAGCCTAGAGGGTGACTAATGAGACAGGGAGCAGCCTAGAGGGCGACTTAGTGATTTGGGGACCAGCCTAGTGGGCGACTTAGTGAGACGGGACCAGCTTAGAGGGTGACTAATGAGACAGGGACCAGCCTAGAGGGTGACTAAATGAGACAGGGACCAGCCTAGATGGCGACTTAGTGAGACAGGGACCAGCCTAGAGGGCGACTTAGGAGACAGGGACCAGCATAGAGGGTGACTTAGGAGACAGGGACCAGCCTAGAAGGCGACTTAGTGAGATGGGGACCAGCCTAGATGTGCCACTTCTCCCTATACCAGTATACATATTTCAAAACAACATATTTTAAGTGAATCTACTGATTATGGCATACTTACTCATTATAATAATATTGTAAATGGGCTCTTGTGTTGCATAATACTTATTGGATCACAGGAAGGTGATGTTAGAGAGTAAATTGAACATCAGCCTTTATGACTTCTCCCTGTTAAGAGTCCATATTAATCTAACAGGGAGAAGTGACTTCTCCCAATTTGAATACACCAGGCTGGTCCCCGAGAGGAACACATTGTAAATTCCCATTTATTCATTTATAGAGATGGAGCCATCTTAAATAGACTGCAATGGTCTCCACTCTTGAGTGCTGTGACTGACATAACTTCTATTGTATTGTATTTCCTGTTGGATCTGGTTGGATGTTTATATTTTCCCTTAAATTCCCTCCAGATGAATAGTGCACATTTATAACTGGGTGGGAGAATCCATTTGGTAAAGAAAGGGTCAAAGTGCAGATTACTTTTCTATATTCTGCTGATAACAGTCCATTTCTGCTTATTAAATAGCAACCACAAGCGTGCGTTGGTGTTTAAATACCTTAGGCACAGGTGAATGATGACGTCATATATTTTTTCTATATTTTCTATAGCAAAATTCTGCTGGCGGGTACGATTTTTTGTGAAATTGACATGTGACTTATGGTTAGTAACTGTCTGGAGATTATAAATTTGCGAAATCAGAAGAGGACCAATGAGATGAAAATAAAATTGTCAACTTCACAACTTCCGAAGAATTCACCTTAATGAAAACCAGAGAAGATGTCATGGCATGGTTCATGACATCATTCATGCCATGTTGGCTGTGTGGGCCAGAATCCAGACATGATTGCACAATCCATGACAATACTTGTCATGTCCTCTCCACCGGGGCCATTGTATGCTGTTACATAAATTATTCATAGTGTTATGTCGCAAAATACGCGTCACGTGTAATTCATATTAATCTAACAGGGAGAAGTGACTAAAGAAGTATTAACCCTGAAATTTTGCGAAACATAGGGCGCCTCACATATATAAGAGAATGCATTGGCCTAACAATATTTACCTTGTAAGGGAGCGTCTCAAAAGTCTTTGCGGAATTCCGAAAGTATTTTCCGAAAACAAATGACGTTATGAACACTTTGCGGAAAACTGTTTGCGGAAATTTTTCGGTAATTACGTTCCTTCTTTCGGAAAATAGCGCTAAGGTTTGCGGAAAAGAAGACGACGTTTGCGGATTTTTTTCGGAATACGTCCGACGTTTTCGGAATTTGCGGAAATAATTGCGGAATTCAACCCAACGTTATCGGAATTTTAGTTTCCTCTTTCGGAATTTGCGGAAATAATTGCGGAATTCACCCCAACGTTATCGGAATTTTAGTTTCCTCTTTCGGAATTTGCGGAAATAATTGCGGAATTCCGGAAAATTTGCGGAATATATTCATGGGTGTCGGGCCGGTAAAATCGTAAACATCACCGCATACTGTAGAGTATATAGGTCTATTGCTATTGGGTTCGTTTATTTATTAGGTTTACAGTGTTTATTAACTTAATAAAAACAATACAGCAATTAAAACACCTTTCTTTGACGAATCTTGGTATGGCTTCATCAAGCATTCATTGCCACAGCTATATAGTTAAAACGTGTTTTAATTCACAAGCACGAATCATGTATATATATGGCATGCAGGGAGTGAGTACCGGTACCCTATATAAACCTCCTGACATGTACTCATATATATTTGACACGAGAGTGCGCAATTATCGCTACATGTATAACAAGTTCCATGACACTGGAAAAGTTCACGGCTGACCTAGTTAATTATAGCAATGATGTCAGTTTGACACTGTTTGCAATGTCAACACTGTCCTCCCCATGCATTGAAGTCCGTGCCTACTGACTTCTTTCATTAATAGTCGCATTGCAATTGGTTAGACAACAAACAAACACCGACGTCAATCATAGTATTTCAGGTATTGTTCCCACCCGGCCTCTATCTCAGTCTGAATGGAGTTACCACTGATTGGTTAAATCGAGCTCTGCCCATGCAAAGTGCATGTCTTTTGTAGATTCCGTTAGCTAACGACCAGAATATGCGATGAGGCGTGACTGCATGCATCCTTTATATTTCACTTAAATATATGATATATGTTGCCTATTGTGGACCCCCCCCCCCAACTTTTCGCAAGTAGGGGAACCTAATACAGTCGTAATAGTATATAATACAGTTAATACTGCCAATTTTCGAATCTAGTTATCGCCATAGAATGACATATTTTTTTTATCTTCCGAAACACTTATTTGCATATTACATTTTAGATACATTAGGTCCCGGCTTTAATTCGGCTTTACTCCTAACAATTTAATAAAGAGCGTTCCGTAGTTTTTTCATGAATCCTGATGGATAGTAAAAATTAAAAGAGCGCAGGAAATTTCGATACAAATCTCCAGTGCAAAGGTTATACGCGAAGCAGTCATATTTAACTGACAAGTGTACACGTGCATAGGCCTATATGGGCTACTAGTTATAAGTAGCTGTAAATGAATGTTGTTTTCTTTAATACGGCTACACTTGATTTTTTTTAAATTGAAAAATAGACCAACATTCTATAAATGTATCTTCAGCCAGATAAATACGTATTGTTCCCAATACTGCATTATTAAGTCACACCCAACTATATTTGCAACTGTAACGTTTACTCAGGCGATTTGCATTGGAAGTAGGGTCCGGCGAATCGGCGATTTTGTTCGAATCGAATCTCGAATCGAATCAGACCCGCGGATTTCACATCGAATCGAATCTCGAATCGAATCTTACTCCCCGTGGTAAATCGACAAGAACTAGATTTATGTCGGCGATCCCACTGCAGCGCGAGTGTCTCCCCATACCATCACCTACAGGTGCGTGTTTGGCACTTGTTTGCCGTGTGGACCTGCGTCACAATAAAAAATGTTGAGAACGGCACATGAAAATATGACGAGATAAATCGTACTCTGTCGTACTATCGGGGCCCAATTCTTTCTTCATCGTGAAGGTGGCTACTGTTTCTTTTTAAGGGCTCGTCCGCATCGCCGCTACTACTAGACGTGTTGCCGGTTAATTTTCGTTTTGAGTCTTTCTTTTCTTTTGCCTCATGGTGGATTGCAGGATGACTGCATGCGGCTAAGGTGTGCCCATAAGTGGGAGGTAGTGCTGTTTTCTGAACTGATAGTACAGTCATGCACGATTTGCACCTGAATTTGTCAACGCTGCATTCAAAATAACTTTTAATTTCCGCCATTATAACTTTGGATAAGTAAAAACTAGGGAAGGGCACGAGATGGATCGATGATATGGATATTTCGCCGCCGCGACGACCCAAGAGCAATAATTTACTGAACGAAACAGGACCGCATCTCGTGCACTGACGGCGTTCGCAACGTCATCTGCGTGCGTTTGTTTTAGAGCTTTTGTAGGACACGCTGTTCAACAAGTTCGTACAGAATGAGGTTAATATGGTGATTCGAACTACATTCGAATCACACGATCGATTTCGAATCGAATCGAATCAGTAAGACGATTTCGAATCGAATCGAACCTCGAAGCTTCGCCGGACCCTAATTGGAAGACATGTCCATTCAAATTAATCCGACCACTTTTTTTCTGGACATGTTGTGTGAATTCAACTTTGAAAATTAATGTGACCTTCAATTAATAATTCCGTCAGAAACGGCATGGGTAGAAATTCAGTACAAATCTCAGTATAAGCAGGTCATACACTGACACACTTGGGTAACTTTGACAAGACAATAAATATTACCAATGTGGTCAGTTGATGACCTATATCATATTATTCATATATTTATATCATTAAGAGGTAAACCTATTATATGCCCATTTACAGTAGTAATCTTACGAACATTGCCACAAAAAAAGTGAATAAAACCCCTGATTGGGAACTTGTTAATCGCCGTTATTTTTGCGCGCATCTGTATCTCTCAAATGCCAGGTGCAGCGAATTACGTCAGCACGAGGACTGTGTAGCAATGAACATGATTTGCTACATCGTATACCGTTGTTTGAGTGAACATGATTGTATGTCACTTTCTCGGCGATATTCTCATTCAAGTTTAATCAAAAGTCCACTGGCACGATGCCCCGCGACTTTGTCTTTATAGTAACTATTGAAAAGATTTGAACACACATTCAAGAATGGTGGTCAACAATGCTCGATTTCACCAATTCCCATAATACACCGCGCGCTGGGTGCCGGTTTACGCTGTACAAGCAGATTCGCATTTTGCAGGATTATAAAGTCAAATTTGAACGAGAGAATTACCTATATCCCCTGATGATAATAGAGCAGTTCACAATAATTTAGCTTTCCGCACTAGAAACCACAAACTGCCAAAAATAACTCGGCGCTTGGACGAATAGGCCTACGGATTATTCGGACAGAATCTGCACTCTCTGTAATCTCGAAATCGGCGATGAATACCACATGGTACTGAATTGTAGGGAACTTGGCAAACTAAGAATAAAATATCTGAAACCCGACTTCTATCAGAGACCAAACACTTATAATTAGCCGCTCTATTTAACTCCCGAAATCATATATATTGTATTTATGTATACAACTCTTCTGTAATGTCTATAATTGACGACCAGAATAAACTTAATTGAATTGAATAGCCGGGACAACTCTGTTTAATAGCCGGGACAACTTGGTCCATGTAACAGCATAGATGAAGGAAGGATTTTTAGTCTATGCTAACAGCGAGTCATCCCGGCTAGATATGGAACGTTACACGATTCGTTGTTACTTTCATGACGTCAGCCAATAGAATGTTCGCGTCATGTGAGTGACGTCTAATGACCACCCACATTACGCCGTGACTCGGTGATTGACAGCTAGTTTTGTGCACGTCAACCGAGTTGTCCCGGTTGACCATCGATCTATATTAAAAATATACGTCGATGGGTTGACCGAGTTGTCTCGACTCATTTAAAGGTACTCAACCCGATAAAACTCCTCTCAATTACTATTTCAATGGCTTCGGTCGTCAAAAATATTTGATTCGAGTCGAGGAAGTCACCCATCAAAGCTCAGATTTGTTAGATATCGATTTTAGAAATCTATTATTTTTCATTATCGGGAATTCTTTCTGGCCCAGAAGACAATCAAAAATTCGTTATTATTACCCACTTGATTATAGAGTTATCCATCCTTGTCTGTTTGAATAGAATTTTGGCGTAAAATCTCGAGCAGGTTACCAAATTGACGGCAGTTATCAGTACTCATCTCGAGAACATAAGAATTTTCAAAAATCAATATCCAATAACTCTGAGCTTTGTTTGATGGGTTCCTCGACTCGAATCAAATATTGTTTACCCCCAAAGCCAAAGAAATAGTAATATAGGACCCTCTGATCGGATTGTTGTTGTTGGAATCTGTTGAGATGGGGACCCTCTTTACGGGTTGAGTACCTTTAACAGCGCGACCGAGTTGTCCTGGCAGACCGAGTTGACTCGGCTAGCCTAGTTGTCCCGGCTCATGTAACAAGCCCCTTTGGTTCATAAAATGTTCGCGGGCGAAACATACCTTACCACGCACAAACGCTCTTTATTTTTTATTGTGAAGAAAATTCTGGCTGGCAGTAAATTCCAAAAGGAGGCCCACATGGACGGATGTAGTCAATGTAATTTCAAACCAAATAATTATAGTTTAAATTAGTGTAATTTAATTTAGTATACCGGTAGGACGTCGACTATATACTTATAAGATTATCACACCTTGTCGCCTGACGTAGCAGATCGCCACATTTAGAGTGCCCTCTTTGTGTTTTTCAACACATTCTAAAAACGGCAAGTACACTGTGACCGAAAGGCAAGTATACCGCGATCGAACGGCAAGTATACCGCGGTCGAACGGCAAGTATACCGCGGTCGAACGGCAAGTATACCGCGGCCGGACGGCAAGTATAGGCCTACATCGCGGCCGAACGGCAATTAGACCGTGGACCATTAACTGCAGTTACACTCTTAGAACAAATGTGTATAAAAACTACACAATATGTGTTACATTTGATCTTAAACAAAATTGTGTAGAAATGCAACATGACATAATGTGTCGGTGGAATTTTCTCAACATTGAATATGAGTGAATATGTGAGTATATTATATTTAATAGATGAGATATGTTCTATTTGAGACATAAACCTCGTAAAAGCTGCCATAATAAAAAATTGGCAGCTGCTTTTAAACTTTGTGCTACACAATTATGTGTTATTCAGTTTTTACACAAACATAGTGTATAACAAAGTTTAAAGCTGCTGCCAATTGTTTGTTCTGTTGTAGCCTTTACGAGTTTTGTGTCTCCAATAGAACACATTTCATCTAATAACTATGATACACTCACATATTCAATCATATTCAACGTTGATGATATTCCACCGACACATTTAATAATTATATGTCATGTGTCATTTCTACACAATTTTGTTTAAGATCAAATGTAACACATTTTGTGTAGTATTTATACACATTTGTTCTAAGAGTGTAGCCGGTGTGGCCGCGATGTTGTTGCAGTTCGGCCGCGGTGGAAACACAAACCGCACCGCGGTTAAGTGGACACTTGTTTTGTCCAGCGTGGTAGCTAATTGCTTGTTATGGAAATCCCTCATTTAGGTGAGAAGCACCCCAGTATATTGGGTATATAAACGATAATAGTAAAACTATTCTGATAAAACTATCGTAATGATAGAAGAGTTTATAATAAAACTGTGGATACAGTGTGTTGAATGATCATATTAAAATATAGCACGTTTGTTTGTTGATTCGAGCAATTATATTTACAGTGCTGATTAACAATCCCTTTAATGCCGTGTGTGTCAGGTTCCCGTTTGTGATGCGGCTTGTCTCGAGATTTAATTGCGACGTGACGATTTGCGGAAGTATATTTCGCCGCAACAATTTTCCGGACACTTCGCCGAGATTTGGGACAGTTCGCCGGAAACTGACGATAACTTCACCGAAGGTCGGGACTATTCGCCGTAATTTAAGACATTTCGCCGAGATATACGACTTTTCGCCGGAATAGACGACTGTTAAAAAAAATCGCCGAAATAAATTTACTTATATGTGGGTGTATTGTGGGACAATTGCAAATTTCTGACATTTATCGCAAGTTATTGCATTATTGTGCGCATACACAGTTTTATGACAAGCAATAGCCTACACAACTCAACATTCGTAGTTCTATCCATCTTGGGTGGATATAATGGTAAATGTCTTGTTGTGTAGTTTCCGGCCGCAGGCCGGTTAGGATGGTCGGAATGCATTGTGCAGTTCCCTTCACCCTTTCTTTAATTCTTCGATGAAAATCGGTTGTTGAGGCTGTTGTATTTGGAGGCAAAGCAGTAATGGTAAATGTTGTAAAGCCAGTGATATATATACCATATGAAAGTCGCTAAAACAACCTAGTTACTATACGGATCACCACCGCTAAAACAACATAGGCCTATAGGCTATACTTACTTTTCGGATCACCAATGGCTTCGGGTGAATTGTAATATGTAATATGAACACACCTCAGGTAACAGTATTGTCGGTAAAACACAAATGATGGTAATAATCACACGTGCTAGGAAGGAAGAATGGCTTCGGGTGAATTGTAATATGAACACACCTCAGGTAACAGTATTGTCGGTAAAACACAAATGATGGTAATAATCACACGTGCCAGGAAGGAAGCCCGAAGTTTGTGTTCATAGTACCTATGTCAATCAGTCTTCACTAATGACTAATTAGCAGTTCGCAGGATTATAATACCTGTGTCAATCAGTCTTCACTAATGACTAATTACGGGATTATAATATTCCGGCAAACTGTCACTCCGTCGAAAATGACTTTCGGCGAAATGTCCATTCCGGCGAAATTTACTTCCGATGAGGAGTCCAGTCCCCAATCATGAATTTTCAACGTTTTCGGAAAGTTACTTTTCGCAATGTCGACGTTACGGACTTTGCGGAATTCTTTATTTAACGTTTCGGTAATTTTTGCGGAAAACTCAATTTAACGTTTCGGTAATTTTTGCGGAAAATTCATGGCGTTTGCGGAAATCTTTATGTAACGTTTCGGTAATTTTGCGGAAAACTCATGGCGTTTTTCGGAACATTTGCGGAAAAATTCAGACGATAGCGTTGCGGAAATCTCGACGTTTCGGAAAATATTTGCGGATTCCGCAAAGACTTTTGAGACGCTCCCTAAACCAGTGCATTTTCATAAATATGCGAGGCTCCCTATGGGAGACTCGCATAAATAAGAGAATGCATTGGTACAGGGTCTTTAATGCTGCACCAGCGCAGCTCCCATCATGAAAGGGTTGTTCAAATATTTTAGTCTAAATATTATTTTCAGATTATTCTATTTCAAAATGGTATAAACTGTCTGAAAAATCTAAATCTATATTATTGCCTTTTTTCGGGACAATTATTTTAACTTCTTCACGGTTTAATGATGTCATGACTTCGTGTGCGAGACTGTTGACATTCTGGCCATTTTCTAGTGGAAAAATATAATGGGAATATTGAAAAAAACCTTAAAACCTACTCCGTAGAATGGCTATTATCATTCACAAACCTGGAACATCATACACTGTTACTAACTTTGAGATATAATCGTTCTGATGTACTAATTTCTTAGTTCTGGTTAATGAATAATGAGCTGCCACTGGTATGCTGAAGTAGTTCCATACTCAATACGAACATGTAGCACACAGCGTGACATTTTATGTCTGTTCTGAGTACTGGCCTATAGCAGCCAAGACGTTTTATGTAATTTTCTAATGAGAGGCCGATCGTGATCGGCAGATGTTTTACCCATACCTTGGCGATAGTGATTAGCTATTTTCAGCTTGGACGCTAAAATCCATAAGCCAAAACTCCGTTTAAAAAAATCGGATCAAACCCAAATTCAAATTCTATCTGTATTTTGGGCTGATAAAATTCACATACAAAAGCATGCATGAATTCTATGTCAAAGGGCCATAACTCCTTTAAAAATGATCGCATCAAACCCATATTCGAACGCGATCTGTATGTTGGGCTGATAAACTCACATATCAAATTTGGTTCCAATCAGATAAAAAAAAATTGAGTTATGACGGCATGCGTGAATTCTAAGTTGAAAAAGGGCCCTAACAGTTAAAAATAGTTGGATCAAACCCATATTCGAACTCGATCTGTCTTTTGGGCTGGGAAATTCATATACAAAATTTGTTTCTGATCAGATAGAAAATGTTCGAGTTATCACACCATGCGTATTAGTGTCTATGGACAGAAAGACGGACAGACAGACGGACGAACAACGAGTGGTCAATCCAGATGTCGTCACTATGTTTACCATACTAAGGTATGGGTAAACATAAAAATGATGGTTTGTTGTGAAGTTGCCTGTTGCATTGGTCAAACAATATTAAATATATTACATGTAAGTACAAGTAGACACAGTCACATGGCAACAATTCAGGTGAACAAGGGGAAACCACTTACTATTTAATATACCTGAAAAAGATATTCAGCTCAATATATATAACTTCCGGAAACAGTTTACTTATAAATTGATTTCATCAAAATTTTATTAAAAGATAGTATAATGGGAGACTCACATATATAAGAGTTGGCACATGGTTTTCGCAAAATTACAGGTAACTCCTTCCTGTCATGAAAGTTCACTGCCGACTACCAGTTATCCTGTACTTTTTGCATGTACTTGAAATGGCGTCGGCAGTGAACATTTTAAAAACATTTATAAAACATCCAACCTTCAAACTTTTACCTTTTAATGTTTCACACCCTCAAAATTCAATCCTTTACCAGTAGAATTTTTGTTTATCATTTTGCGGTGAAGGAGATATTAAAGGCAGTCCCCTCACCCCTGTGGGCGGTATTAGTGTCGACGAATACTCTTTCCGTTTCTATCGTCAATATTTCAGATTTAAAGAAAATTCAAGACCAGTGCATTTTACTGAAAACAGTATGCAGTCTAACCATCAATCATTTCAGAATTTATTCTGATTCAAATAGTCATGAAATGGCAAATAATTCAATTTTTCCAAGAAATATTTTTTTAAATTCTCCCTACCGAACTCAAAACAATTCGCAGTGCGCATGGCAAACAAACAGAGACAAAGAGAGACTTCAAGAAAAGTTTTTTTCGATACTAATGATGCGACCCCTGTGTGGCCCTGACCTGGTAACCACTATAAATTCAGACTTTGATGTTATTATCTTATTCAGGAAGTTTAGGTCACCTTGCTATCTATATGCAGTGTTATAATAATAGAATGTGCACAGCTATTGTATATTGAAGTACTCACTCTGACAAGAGCTCAGCTAATCCATGGAATCCATTTATCGCGGCAAGATCCCGCGGAAGGTTTCCGTCATTGTTTGGAATGCTTAGACACACCGAACTTCCGGGTTTATCCAATAAGACAGTCGCTAACTGCAACAAACCTAATCTTGCAGCGAAATGAAGCAGGGTTTCACGAGGCTCTGTAAATGAACAAGATAATCACATTTTATCATCTTTGTCACCTATACTATAAAATAATCTCTACTCTTCACTGTGGCTAATTTTCTCCAGTAAGAGCAAGGGGGGCAGAACCATCTATACAGTAATGCCCTAAATAGTCGACTCCTTAACCACAGCAGAATTATGGGTAATTTTTCATGATTTAGTCAGAATTATGGCTTGTTGCCATTCATCGGGAAAGCTCTCACTGAGAACTTTTCGATGAACAGCAACAAGCCATATTTCCAACTAAATCCTGAAAAATTACCCATAATTCTGCTGTGGTTAAGGAGTCGATTATTTAAGGCATTACTATAGCTAGCTATGATAAGCTGTTCAAGTGTTGCTTAGAAGGACCCAAGACCTTCAGAGTGGTTCATGCAAATAGCATAAATTTTTTTTAAGTCTGTAAAATAACTGTCATTAACCCTTTCATGACAGCTAGGAACTGCGCTGGTGCAGCATTACAGACCCTGTGCCAGTGCATTCTCTTATATATGTGAGTCTCCCATAGGGTGCCTCGCGTCTATAAGATATGCACTGGTTTACAAGATCAAGGTAAATATTGTTAGGCCAATGCATTCCCTAAGGGAGACTCGTATATATAACAGAATGCATTCGCAGAGGGTTTTCGCAAAATTTCAGGAGGCTCCAGTCATCAAAGGGTTAACAAGTACATGTAAAAATAGACTGATTTTATTCATATTTTCATTACTAATAATGTTACAATGTTATGTAAACATTACTTTACAGTGGTATTACCGATCTTAATTAAATATGGATCTTAATTAGATACAGAAGTTTAAATAAAAAATTGGGATAGTAAATGGTTTGATATCGGGCCTGATATAAACCAACCAAGTATTATAAATACCCTATTTATTAATTAGATCTTAGTAACTGACAACTCTTTCATATGAGTGACGTCGCAAAAATAGCATGCAGTGAAGTAGATTTTCATCATGTCGTAAATCCATTTTACTTGGATTGGAGATGTCGCAAATCGATATTACTCAGTTTAAGGGTGATACTAGCATATTAGCCTTGTTTGATAACATGCTATTCTGGACAAAAATGTCATATCTAATTAATAATATAAAATAATCTCTACTTCTTCACTGTGGTAAAAAATAATTAACCCTTTCCTGATGAAAGCTGAGCTGGTGCAGCATTAAAGATCCTGTGCCAATGCATTCTCTTATATATATGAGTCTCCCATAGGGAGCCTCACATATATAAGAGAATACACTGGTTTACAAGGTCACGGTAAGTATTATTAGGCCAATATATTCTCTTATATATGCAAGGCTCCCTAAGGGAGACTCACATATATATTAAGAGAATGCATTAATTGGTCAGGGTTTTCGCAAAATTTCAGGAAGCTTGATCCAATCTGAGAGCTTTCCGATGAATGGCAACAAGCCATATTTCCGACTAAATCCTGAAAAATTACCCATAATTCTGCTATGGTTAAGGAGTCGATTATTGAGGGCATTACTGTACACATGTTTAAAGTAACATTCAATCTTCAATGTTACTTTTAAACTTATATTATACTGACGTATAGAGAAATTCTTGATACAATAACTGCACCAATCCAAAACTTGCAGCAAAATGGAGCAATGTCTCATGCAGTCTCTTTGAAAAGCCAAAGAATATCTTAACCCTTTACCCAACAGAACGGCCCTGTGCCAATGCATTCTCTTATATATGCGAGTCGACCATAGGTCGCCTCGCATATATAAGAGAATGCATTGGCTTAACACATTAAAAATTATAAAATTGTTAAAGAATGTAAGAAAAAATGGTAAAAAGTGTTAAAAAAAGATTTTTTTTAGGCCAATGCATTCTCTTATATATGCGAGGCGACCTATGGTCGACTCGCATATATAAGAGAATGCATTGGCACAGGGCATAACTGTAACTATCACAATGTGGTCAAGGAGCCGGTTCCAATGATATCCATATTTGTATGGTTCTATTGAGACAGACCGAAGATATTTTAGGCTGTTGAATCTTTATTTGGCCGGTTTTGGCCGGTTTGTTGGGTAAAGGGTTAACGGATGTATGTTTCTAGAATTATCCATTATATTTAATTTCTACTATAACGCGGCATTCCCAACGTGATGTAATAAACCGTTTCCAAATATGGAGTGCATTCCTGACATAGTAAATGTTTGTGAGAATCGTAGTATTTAGAAATAGTTATAGATACAACAAGATACGAAAGAATAATCAGTCACGAATATAGTTGACTTATAAAAACTCGAAGATGATGTCTCCTATATTGCGATGAGTAAAATGAATTATGGCTCTGATATATCGCCTGTATTCAGTTTTCCAACAATAGTTGAGTTTGACAATGCATGGGAAAATTGTCAACGCGTCATTGACCTCAGATCTGTGAAGTGATCAGTTATGCCATAAACAATGAAATTGTGTGTAGTCTGCACCACTCTCCAATGTAATGGATGGAATCCCTTCAAAACAGAACCTAATTTTAATAGAGAGTTCTTGAGACGTACATCCAATATAGGATTTTCGTCGGCTTTTCAAAGATACTGGGTTTCACGAGGATCTATCGATGAACAAGATATTCACATTCAATCATTTTTGTCACCTATACTATAAAATTTTCAATTCATTTATTTCATACTGTTTCGATGTAACCCTTTCTATACTAAATGGATTCTCCCAGTCAGTTAAAAAAGACACATCGGAATGGTCTATTATTGATTTGGAGTGATGTTAAGGTGATAAAAGCAGACGACAGATAAATAAAATAAGAGTGCAGAAGGAGTCCTATTTATTGAGGGAAATGTTTAGATAACAAGTTCAACGGGTCGTTTGTTGAACTTATTATTTGAACATTTCCTCCGTGATAACTGTAATCATCAATGATGCTTTAAAAGCAAACTTTAATAGAAAGGGTTGAAGGGACAACGCAAATTATTTTATATGATTTCGATGAGACTTTACAAGGCATTAATTTAATATTCTAAATGCAGCAATGGCAATGTCATTTGATAACAGTAATGGCAAATACAAAGATGACTCAACTGGGCACCTCTCTGGACAGAGATTTCAATTTCAAAACAACCTTCAACCCAACCTCTCCCACCTACATCCACCAACAAAAACTATAAAAGAGTATGATATGTCTGTCAGTCCGTCTGTCTGTCTGTGCACATTATTTTCACAGACTGCTGGTCCTATTTCAACCAAATTTGGTGTGGTAACTCTGGGTACCCTGATGGAGATTATAATGGCATTAGTTTAACAAAATTTTGATTTAAAAAATTAAATTAAATAAATAAAAAAACACATACAAAAATAAGCTCACGATGGGCCAATTATCAGAACCAAATAAATGTTAAAATTTAGGTTCAATATCAGAATATTTGCAGACCAGATGTAAACACTTTATATTATGTGTTTTCACTGTGGCCCATGCCACCCAACAGAATAACAGAACTAGAATGCACTAAGAGAGATGCCAACGTGCGCAAAAATGTAATAAAAAATAATTTCAGTGTATTTTACTTAATTTATTTAATTTAATTTAATTTAATGTTAGCAAAAAAAGACAATTACAATCTTCAATAATTTTATTTAGGGGATAACAGTGTGGTGTTTTGTGATTTCGGAAAGGTAAATGGCGAATATACTGTGGCAAATTTAGTTAATGGGCGACGGCAGAGCCGGAGCCCATTAACGGGTATTTGCCACAGTATATTCGTCATGTACCTTTCCAAAATCACAAAACACCACACTGTTATCCCCATTCTAATGCTCTTCGAACTTAAAAATGTTATTTAGACAAACAAATGCCTCGTAATTATCAACGAAATGTGCGGCCATAGAAAACACTCAGCCAATTCACGACTTTTTATTTTAAATTTAATGCGCTAGATAAAATATAGTCCCCCAATTAACATCGCTCTTATCGTTAAAAATACTGATAAACATGAAAAATTGCCACCTCAAATAGAAATAAATATGCACAACAATTAGTTTCTGCATGTACCTGATGTCTTTTTCAGATGTTTACCACTTACAAATTGCGGTTTTAATTTTACCGCGATCTTGAAGTTGAATTGAAACAATGGGAAATTGTTTGCTCAATGCGATGTATTTCACACCATGTCTGTCGCGGTTTCATGTCAAGAAATTTGGTCAAATGATATCGAGACACTGACATTGGTGGGGTGTAACGTTGTGGTGTTTTGTATTTTCTGAAAGTACATGTATACAGAGCGAATGTACTGACTGTCAATTTTCGACAAAAGCCGCATCGCTGGTTTGTTTATATAGCAACGAGCTAGTAACGGAAGTCAATGCCAAGGGCGTCAACTCTATAATCTACTCCGTAACGTCGCCGGCATGTACTGCGTAAGGGTGACGTCATGGAGTGAAATCGGTAGGGTGACACCAACCTACGAATCTGACTGATCGCCATACTGTTGCGCGAGCGCACGTAATAATGAGTATAAGTCTACTATGGGCTTATTCCAGCTGTCATGTGCACACACAGGCCACAGGCTCCTAATGCACAAAGGGCCACAGGCCCCATTGTGCAGGCTCCCAAAGGGGCCTGTTTCAGCTAGTGCTAAATAAAAGAAACCAAGAATCTGAATATATGCTATGGGGTCTACTCGTCAACAAGCCTTGAAATAGTGTGTCTGTCATTTGCAGAATGAGGTGCCCAGAGGGAGAATTTAGTGATGCTACCCCGCATAGCGGGCTAGCATCACCAAATTCACCCTCTGGGGACCTCATTCTGCTTACACCTCAGCAGAATGAGGTCCCCAGAGGGTGAATTTGGTGATGCTAGCCCACTATGCGGGGTAGCATCACTAAATTCACCCTCTGGGGACCTCATTCTGCAAATGACAGACACACTATTTCAAGGCTTGCTCGTCAATGAGTATTTAGTATAGAATGGGTTAACCCTTCAATAACTGGAGCTTTCTGAAATTTTGCGAAAACCCTGTGCCAATGCATGCTCTTATATATACATGAGTCCCCCATTGGGAGCCTCGCATATATAAGAGAATACATTGGCCTAACAATAATTACAACGCCCCTGTAAGTCAGTGCATTCTCTTATATATAAGAGGCTTCATGTGGGAGACTCGCATATATAAGAGAATGCACTGACACATGATCTTTAATAATGCACCAGTGCAGCTCCCATCATGAATTGGTCAAAGGATGAGCACCCCTCAGCCTTGCTATCATTCCAGTGCCGCCCTTTGGGCAGGTACAACAATCTTCTCTCTTAGTAGCAAATTTAGCAACTGCAAATTGAAAATTGTGGGTACGGATGTGTGCAATGGCTCACGCAATGTTTCTTGCAAAAGAATTATCAAGCTTTATTAAATCAACTGCAACAGCTAAAAATTTTAACTTTTGGTCTTTACGGATAAAATTGTAACACAAACATTGCATACAGTATAATGCCCTAAATAATCGACTCCTTAAAACCACAGCAGAATTATGTGTAACTTTTCAGGATTTAGTCAGAAATATGGCTTGTTGCCATTCATCGGAAAGCTCTGTGAGAGCTTTCTGATGAATGGCAACAAGCCATATTTCCAACTAAATCGTGAAAAGTTACCCATAATTCTGCTGTGGTTAAGGAGTCTATTATTTAGGGCATTACTGTAGTACAGATCCATAGGCTTTAGATTTGTTAATCAACACATTTAAGTGACACCTGTCGGCACTAAAGAATGCACAAAGCATGAATAGTCCTAATGATGATTGTTACGTAAAGTGACAACTTAGATCCTAAACGATTCATTGAAATCGCAAGCAAATTTGATTAAATTCCAGCCAAATTGTGGAAATTGAATCAATATCGCCCCAAAGCTATAGAGACATGCCTTCTGATAACGGGATATCTCGCTACGATCACAATCAATACCGTTAAAACATGGCGAAATTCAATTCGTCATTTTCACATCAATTAGGAATTGTTATTATTCCCTATCATATATCAGAATTGATTTCGCTGTGGGGCTGGAATTCACAGAACATTTATATATGCGAATCGACCATAGGTTGTCTCGTATATACAAGAGAATGCACTGGCTTACACGATCAAGGTAAATGTTGTTAGGCCAGTGCATTCTCTTATATATGCAAGGCAACCTATGGTCGACTTGCATATATAAGAGAATGCATTGGCACAGGGTTTTCGTAAAAAATTCAGGATGCCCAAGTCATCAAAGTTTTAATCAAAGGTTTTCTAGGCTGTTATATTATATTGCTTAAGTACCTTTAACCTGAGCTTTGTAAAATGCAATGGGGCAGATTGCTCTGAACAATTAGTGAAGTTTCCACCACCGTCCCAAGACAGGGGTATATACTCCTACTACAGTAATGCCCTAAATAATCGACTCCTTAACCACAGCAGAATTATGGGTAATTTTCAGGATTTAGTCGGAAATATGGCTTGTTGCCATTCATCCGAAAGCTCTCACTGAGAGCTTTCTGATGAGTAACAAGCCATATATATCCGACTAAATCCTGAAATATTACCCATAATTCTGCTGTGGTTAAGGAGTCAATTATTTAGAGCATTACTGTGTAAGGCCCTAGAAATGATCACACCCCTGCTCATACGTGTATACTATGGGTTACACAAAACAATTGATTGGGAATGCTTCGCAGAGTTTACAAGACAGAACTCCTAGCCGAGGTGACATGCTGCATAATTTGTCAATATTTTTCAGTGAATTCTTCCATGTTAATTGCAAATTTTATTTCAACATCAACAAATCATGGAATCAATGTATTGATCATACTCTGAACGCGACTGGTTACAGTTACACGTATTTCACCAGAAATTAGCAAAGCATGTATTTTATGCCTGGTCAACTAGTACTGCTATAATAATTAAAGGGGAACTAAGGCACTCACGATGAGTAAATATACAAAAAATTATAATTGTCTGTAAAAACATCAGTAAAGAAGATGGGGAAATAGATAAACTTTGTTCTTATAATGATTATCGACAGTTCTCCAATAATGAAATTTGGTGTGTTAAAACCATTGTTAACCCAATGGCGCAGCATTAAAAACCCTCTACCAGTGCATTCTCTTATATATGAGTCTCCCATAGGGAGCCTCAGTTATATAAGTGAATGCACTGGCTTACATGGGAGACTCGCATATAAGAGAATGCATTGGCACAGGGTTTTCGCAAAATTTCAGGAAGCTCCAGTCATGGAAGGGTTAAGTAAACAAAACTGTTACAGTGATTAGCAAACATTGGCACATTGGGTAAATTTGGAGTAGAAAATGGGAAAGATTGGGTACATTTGTTATTGTGAAAGGGGCCTGTATTTGCTCCTGGCTGCTACCCAAGATAAAAAATCCCTGGTTCAAGTTACAGTAATGCCCGAAGTATATGACCCTTTAACAACATCAGAATTATGGGAAATTTTTCAGGATTTAGTCGGAAATATGGCTTGCTGCCATTCATCGGAAAGCTTTCGGGGAGCTTTCCGATGAATGGCAACAATCCATATTTCCGACTAAATCCTGAAAAATTTCCCATAATTCTGCTGTGGTTTAGCGTCGATTATTTAGGACATTAATGTATGCTGTTAGCCTCATTATCATTTACATCGTTGATCTTCGTACATGATCCCATCCTCATTTGCTTTTATTTCCTTGACTCAAGGTTACCACCCTCAAAGCAACATAACACTTTAAGTGTAAGGAAATCCTGATGCCGACAGGAACTGGAACGTTACGGACCAATCACATCAATTATTTATTATATAAATTATCAGCCAGGAAGATATTAGTATACTGTTCTGTGTTTATTACACATTCAACAAACACCTCCAATCTGATGTTACCCAAAGATTTCTACTAAAAAAATTCACATTGTTTCATATTTGAAGATGTTTTTATTTCAAAGTTCCCAGGGATTATATTAACTGTTTCATGACGGAGCTACGCTGGTGCAGCACTAAAGATCCAGTGCATTCTCTTATATATGTGAGTTTCCCATAGCGAGCCTGGCATATATAAGAGAATGCACTGGCTTACAAAGACAAGGTAAATATTATAAGTTATTGTGGTTGATTGACGGTAACATGGTGTGACATTGACGGCTTGGAGCCTATGTTCAACCGAGTCGCGCTAGCGACGAGGTTGAACATAGGCTCCAAGCCGTCAATGTCACACCATGTTACCGTCAATCAACCACAATAACGTATATGTTCCATTGACAGCCCTTTAATTGTGTGGTGACAGCTAGAATCAGTTTCATACTGGAACCGATGCGTCATATTATATAGCATTCTCATGTTTACGCTATAAACCCGTTGCGCCCCCCAGTGAATGACGTCACGAAAAAATCAATGATGTAGTTTTATAAATAGAACAAGAAAATCACAGGAAGTTTTGAATGATCGTAGCACAATTTGTAAGTGGATTTCTCTTGATTTCTCATCAATTATGTGGAGGACTGCCGAAGTGAATGTTGTGAATGGTACATCCACTAAACATTGGAGCTCCCATGTAATGTACAGTGCTGTCGAGGGACATTTGGACGTTTTCAATGGATAGGCCTACTTTGTCCAAAACACCACCGCCATTTCCTGCAAATTTTTCAATTTGTTGTGTTGTTGTTGAACATTTTTGCTGTATTTGCCGAGTTATTTGGGTTCCCGACATTACTGGTCGAACTTGAGGAATGTTCGTGTCATCATGAGGCGGACACGCAGATCTCGGATTTATGGGCGGATTGTATGCTTTTTTTCTTGCAAATACTCCCTTAGTGTTCTGGAAGCTACCGCATTTGAACTCTGTGTATTTTTAGGAATATTATTCGCACGTTTGGAAATTATTTCATCCATCGAATGATCGGCGAAGCGCTTCATTTTGTCGTATTTTGTTACTAAATGCAGACGACGTAATTTGTTTACATCACCTATACAACAGGTGCGAATACTAACACCCCCAAGAGTGAGTAGAACCACCCAACTTGACAAACGATGAACACTACAATTTGGATTAATCCATTAAAGTTAGGGACCACTTAGTATAAGAAAAAACGTTCATTTCTATAATCAATGATTTTATAGTGAACCTATTACATAAAACAGATCGATCGCCGTCAATTGTTATCTGAATTGTCAAACAAATTATTTGCAACACGGTCTTACACGTTTACGTGCCGGTAACGTTATTCCCCCAGATGGAGCCTCTTGCTCTATGCAAATTAGATGACGTCACCCGCCAACATAAGAACCTTCGCACGTGGGATATGTTGCGCGACCGTTAACCAATTGAATGCCGAGGATTTAGCTGGAAATGGAACATTGTTAGATAATGTATTCTCTTATATATGGGAGACTCGCATATATAAGAGAATGCTTTGTTGATGATTTTAGAAGCTACTCATCAAAATTGCAGCAAATTAGAACTGTTGTGTTTTACTTGCCATGCATGTTGTCATCACAATGTCGTCCATGTTCGTTTAGACTTTTGTGTTGATAAAATAACAGGAGAAAACCAAATCACATCGTTTCGCAATATAGTTCTTTGGTTCTAGTGGGACTTTCCACACTTAAGGTACGAAATTACACAGATTTTGTTGAATATTTCGTGTGCTTAATAAGGGCAACATCTTGCTCTGTTCGCTTAGTATATAGCTTAATATCGCGGAAGTCCACCAAATCTGGGTAAAATGACGCCGGTAGCAGCAGTCTTGCCAAGTCATCAAGGAGGTAAATCCTGCATGGAGTTTGGGGACATATATTGAGACCAACCTGTTACAAAGGATAATCCCTCACAGGTTCTATTTGTGACCCGCCATATCAAATCCAGTCGGAAGCCGGGATTTTTTTACCCTGTGCCAATGCATTCTCTTATATATGCGAGTCGACCATAGGTCGCCTCGCATATATAAGAGAATGCATTGGCCTAACAATTTTTTACAATTTTAATAATTTGTTCTTGTATTCTTTAACAATTTTATAATTTCACCCATACAGAGCCCCAGACAAACACGAGCAGACGACACTCTTCTATGTGCTTCTATATATGTGGGGGGCTCCCTGCAGGGTAATGGATGTTTTTTTATTTTATGTCCTAAAAATTGTAAGAAACATTTATTTAAAAAACATGATAAAAAATTGTTAAGCCAATGCATTCTCTTATATATGCGAGGCGACCTATGGTCGACTCGCATATATAAGAGAACGCATTGGCACATGGTAAAAAAATCCCGACTTCCAACTGGATTTGATATGGCGGGTCACATTTATGCTGTTAGCCTCAATATCATTTACATCATGGATCTCTGTACGTGGTCTCGCTCTCAATCATTCTTATCTCCTTGACTCAGGGTTACAACCCACACAGCAACATATCTATAAGTGTTAGGAAATCCCCATGTCCGGAACTGGAATGTTACAGACTGAACAGTAATGCTGTGAACAATCACACCAATTCTCTTCCATACTCGTTCTCAGAAATTGTCGGAATTCGAGGAAGTAATATAGCATATCTCCGCGAACGCGGCAGACGAGCGTTAATACCAAGGGGTCAGTTGCACCCAGTGTACTGGGTGGAAAAAAGGTCAAACCAATCTATGACATGTGACCATCGCATGGATGGCTTAATCCGGTGACGTGGACGTGGTCAGTGAGTTAATCACGATACCAAGAATACAAACTGGTGGAAAGAATAGGGAGGGAAACAGGGAGGGTAGTGAATCCCTCCAAATTCTTCCCTCTCCTATTCAGAGAATTCCTCTCATCCCCACATAAAGATGGGGATGAGACCCCACATAAATATCGGGATGAGATGGGGAATTATTTATTATATAAATGATAAAAAATAATACAATAAGGGACCAATTGTGACTTTTTGAATGGCGTTTGTTAACAAACCAATCAACTAATAATAATAGACAATGTTTGAAGTAAATCTTGGGGACTAATTCTCATACTAAATTCAATCGCCTTCGTATGATAAATTTATACTAAAAATTGCCAGTGGGAAAAAACTGTGAATGTTTGGTATTGGGAAAGAGACCTGTATTGAGCACCTCCTGTTACCCAAGGATGATTCCTCACAGGTAATGCCCTAAATAATCAACTCCTTAACCACAGCAGAATTATTGGAAATTTTTCCGGATTTACTTGGAAATATGGCTTGCTGCCATTCATCGTGCTGCCATTCATCGCTGCCATTCATCGATCGCTGCCATTCATCGATGAATGGCAACAAGCCATATTTCCAATTAAATCGTGAAAAGTTACCCATAATTCTGCTGTGGTTAAGGAGTCGATTATGCTGTTGGCCTCAATATCATTTACATGGTGGATCTGTATACGTGATACCAACCATTCGTTCTTATTTCCTCAATTCAAGACAACAGCTCTCACAGCATAAACATAACTCTCAGTGTTAGTCAATCTCAATGATTAATGTTCCACGGCAGGAACTGGAACGTTATAGATGGAACCGTAATGATGCGACCAATCACTCCAATTATTTATTCATGTGGTCATTCCGATTGGCGCAATGGGACTACTTAGTCTTGGATTGCCTCAAACTAACTAATGAGTTCTAATATCGGTCCCAGCACACCTACAGGGTTAGCCAGCAATATTGACGACTATCAACCGAGAAGCCATTTGAAGAATCGTGACCACGCATCCAATATAATAATGGCAGCTATGATGCTTCCAGTTAAAATAGAGTTATAAATGGACCCTAGGTACAGTAATGCCCTAAATAATCGACTCCTTAACCACAGCAGAATTATGGGTAACTTTTCAGGATTTAGTCGGAAATATGGCTTGTTGCCATTCATTGGAAAGCTCTCACTGAGAGCTTTCCGATGAATGGCAACAAGCCATATTTCCGACTAAATCCTGAAAAGTTACCCATAATTCTGCTGTGGTTAAGGAGTCGATTATTTAGGGCATTACTGTCTATAGCAAATAACATAGTGCCTAGCAGATTTTTTGACATAAATGGGAGTACGAATTCACCTCGGGGAGCACTTTCTTCTAATAACAATAGATAACAAATATTTTGTGGGCTGTATATGGGGCTTGAGTCTGAAGGCCCCCCTCGAAATGCAAAGCCTGATTTCAAGAATTAATTTAGACCCAATCAACTCAGAATACAACAAAGAATATTGCTTCATATGTCATGATGTGTAGATTAATACTCTGCTAATTAACACAGAGAATCATATCTCGTTAAGCTCTCAATGGGTCTTAATTGTTATTGTATTATGCGTGAGTGGGATATCCATATATGGTTGTCGACACAGATTTCTCTCCCTATTAAATAGCCTACAGCCCCAATTACATATATTCTGGAAACTAACACCCTTTTGAGGTAAAAAATGTGTTACAAGGTGACAAAAATATTATCTCTTTAAGGGGTAATCTCACTTATATTCTGACGAGATATCTTTCATGATGTTTAGTAGACCTAATACAATTTATGTAGTAAAGGAATGACGTATTCCAGTTTCTATTATTTAATCAACTACTATGTCCTAACCCAAATTCTGTGTCATCCATGCTCCTATCGCCGGGAGCTATTTGGGGACCACAATGGAAATAAGTCCCTTATGTGACTTCTTGTGTCATTCCTGATAGCCCTCAGTATTAATTTTTCTATTTTCGACCCGACTGCCCACATACCATTTTGTCAGCCTCTTATAAGGCCACAACAATAACATAGTCTGGTTTATGAATATTTGGGTTCGAAAAAAGTATATGCAGAAGGGAATAAAAATAAAAATAAAGCTTATAATGCACCACCATCGCAACAAGTAATAAATAAAAGGCCGCTCGGCAACATGCAGTGTCCCCCGAACCGGTGGCTTCATTTGGAGCGGAGGCTTTGTAGAAGTATACTATATGGATAAGACACTTGTGCATTGTCTCATTACTGTCATGCATACAAATAACCAAATCTTAAAAAAACTCTTAAAAGTCAAAATATAACCTCAAATTGGCACAAAATGAAGAAAATTACAAGAAAAATTGAATTTTCTAAGTCGAAAAGCCCATAATTCTGAGCAAAATCATGGGTTCAAACTCAAATTCGTCGAACTTGATCTGTCTTTTGTGCTAGTAAACCAACATATACCAAATTTAATTTCATTCAGTACACTGATTTACTAAAGTTTTCATCCGGAAACCTCAAATTGGCAAAATTTCTAAGTAAAAAAGGGACATAACTCTGGTGAAAATTGGCGGGCGGAACCCGAATTCGAACTTGACCTGTGTTTTGCTGGGAGAAAGAGACATACCATATTTGATTTAAATCTGATTAACTCTACTAAAGTTATCATCCTGACACCAACTTTTGGGGTTATATACATGTATGTCCGGTCGGCAGACAAAAAAGGGCCATAACTCTCGCAAAAATTATCGGATTAAACCGAAATTCGAACTTGAGCTGTATTTTGATATAAGTAATCCAAACGGGTTTTGCATATAAACAATCCAAAATCAAGTTATCATCTGGAAACCAAAAAAAAAAGGAAATTTAATTTTCTATGACGAAAAAGAGGCATAACTCTGCCAAAAATGGTCGGGTAGAACCCAAGTTCGAACTTGACCTGTGTTTTGCTGGGAGAAAGTAATATACCAAATTTGGTTTGAATCCGATTAACTCTACTAAATTTATCATCTGGAAACCAACTTTCAGGGGTTTTCCAAGTAAAAATGAAAGTGTCAATGACACTGTAGCTCAACTTGGAAAGGGAATAATTTAATGTATTACAGTCAATGGAGCGATTAGGAATGTGGAAAGTTGAATGTCTAATACTAGTTTATAGACATGAAGAGAAAAGTAAAATCCAAGATGGCTGCTGGCGGCCATGTTTTCGGCCGAATGACCCCAAAATGATTGTATCCCATCTACATGTCATCGTTAACATCCATGACAAATTTTATGACGATCAGACTAAAGGTACGACCTGTAGCCTATGCTAAAGAATTTAGTCATACAAAGAGTAAAATCCAAGATGGCTGCTGGCGGCCATGTTTTTTGGCCGAATGACACCAAAATGACTCGTTCCCATCTACATGTCATTATTAACATCTATGACAAATTTTATGACGATCAGACTAAAGGTACGACCTGTAGCCCATGCTAAAGAATTTAGTCATACAAAGAGTAAAATCCAATATTAACAACCATGACAAATTTCATGATGATCAGACGAACAGTACGACCTGTGGCCCATGCTAATGGATTAAATTTTGAAATCCAAGATGGCCACTGGCGGCCATGTTTTTTGTCCGAATGACCCCAAAATGACTCGTTCCCATTTACATTCCAATTTCAACAGCCATGACAAATTTTATGATGATCAGACTAAATGTACGACCTGTAGCCCGTGCTAAAGGATTTAGTCATACAAAGAGTAAAATCAAAGATGGCTGCTGGCGGCCATGTTTTTCTGCCGAATGACCCAAAAATTACTCGTTCCCATTTACATTCCAATTTCAACAGCCATGACAAATTTTATGATGATCAGACTAAAGGTACGACCTGTAGCCCGTGCTAAAGGATTTAGTCATACAAAGAGTAAAATCAAAGATGGCTGCTGGCGGCCATGTTTTTCTGCCGAATGACCCCAAAATGACTCGTTCCCATCTACATGTCATTATTAACATTCACGACAAATTTTATGATGATCAGACTAAAGGTACAACCTGTAGCCCGTGCTAAAGGATATAGTCATACAAAGAGTAAAATCCAAGATGGCTGCTGGCGACCATGTTTTTTGGCCGAATGACCCCAAAATTACTCGTTTCCCATCTACATGTCATTGTTAACATCCATGACAAATTTTATGATGATCAGACTAAAGGTACAACCTGTAGCCCATGCTAAAGGATATAGTCATACAAAGAGTAAAATCCAAGATGGCTGCTGGCGACCATGTTTTTTGGCCGAATGACCCCAAAATTACTCGTTTCCCATCTACATGTCATTGTTAACATCCATGACAAATTTTATGATGATCAGACGAACAGTACGACCTGTGGCCCGTGCTAATGGATTAAATTTTGAAATCCAAGATGGCCACTGGTGGCCATGTTTATTGGCCGAATGACCCCAAAATTACTCGTTCCCATCTACATTCCAATTTCAACAGCCATGACAAATTTTATGATGATCAGACTAAAGGTACGGCCTGTAGCCCGTGCTAAAGGATTTAGTCATACAAAGAGTAAAATCCAAGATGGCTGCTGGCGGCCATGTTTTTTGGCCGATTGACCCCAAAATGACTCGTTCCCATCTACATGTCATTATTAACATTCTTGACAAATTTTATGATGATCAGACTAAAAGTAGGACCTGTAGCCCGTGCTAAAGGATATAGTCATACAAAGAGTAAAATCCAAGATGGCTGCTGGCGACCATGTTTTTTGGCCGAATGACCCCAAAATTACTCGTTCCCATCTACATGTCAATATTAACATTCACGACAAATTTTATGATGATCAGACTAAAGGTACAACCTGTAGCCCGTGCTAAAGGATATAGTCATACAAAGAGTAAAATCCAAGATGGCTGCTGGCGACCATGTTATTTGGCCGAATGACCCCAAAATTACTCGTTTCCCATCTACATGTCATTGTTAACATCCATGACAAATTTTATGATGATCAGACTAAAGGTACAACCTGTAGCCCGTGCTAAAGGATATAGTCATACAAAGAGTAAAATCCAAGATGGCTGCTGGCGACCATGTTTTTTGGCCGAATGACCCCAAAATTACTCGTTTCCCATCTACATGTCATTGTTAACATCCATGACAAATTTTATGATGATCAGACGAACAGTACGACCTGTGGCCCGTGCTAATGGATTGAATTTTGAAATCCAAGATGGCCGCTGGCGGCCATGTTTTTTGTCCGAATGACCCCAAAATGACTCGTTCCCATCTACATTCCAATTTCAACAGCCATGACAAATTTTATGATGATCGGACTAAAGGTACGACCTGTAGCCCGTGCTAAAGGATTTAGTCATACAAAGAGTGAAATCAAAGATGCCTGCTGGCGGCCATGTTTTTTGGCCGAATGACCCCAAAATGACTCGTTCCCATCTACATGTCATTATTAACATTCTTGACAAATTTTATGATGATCAGACTAAAAGTACGACCTGTAGCCCGTGCTAAAGAATTTAGTCATACAAAGAGTAAAATCCAAGATGGCTGCTGGCGGCCATGTTTTTGGGCCGAATGACCCCAAAATTACTCGTTCCCATCTACATGTCAATATTAACATCCATGACAAATTTCATGACGATCAGACAAACAGTACGCCCTGTAGCCCGTGCTAATGGATTGAATTTTGAAATGCAAGATGGCCACTGGCGGCCATGTTTTTTTACCGAATGACCCCAAAATTAATCATTCTGGTCTAAATGTTGATGTCAACAGCTATGACAAATTTCATAATGATCCGACCAAAGGTACGACCTGTAGACTGCATTGTTGACGCATTACGTACACACGTACACACGCACACACGTACACACGGACGACAAAGCCATGGCAATAGCTCAAACTTTACAAAGTAAAGTTGAGCTAAAAAGGGCCATAACTCTCGCAAAAATGGGCGGAGCAAACCCATATTCGAACTTGACCTTTATTTTGGTCTGATAAACTCACCTATGAAATTTGCTTTTGATCTAATAACCGAAACTAAAGTTATCATCCGGAAACCATTGCTGGACGCACGCACACACGGACGGACAGACACCGGCTATTTTAATAGTCCCCCCGAATTATTTTTTTCGGGGGACAATAAAGGAACTGTCCATTAATTTTACAAGTTTTAATAAAAGGGTACCTGTGCCAAAAATATGAAGTTGTGCCCAAAATTGTGTCCTCTTCAAGTGTATGATTATAAATGTGAAAAGTCAGAAAGTATCCTTTTGAGCAGAAGAGAAATCATTTATATGGTTTCTTAAAGCAGGAATTGAGCCTCCAGAAGCAAAGTAGTTGCTTCTTTTGATGAAAAATTTACAAACTTTGGGGTCTGTGGTTCACCGCAGTGTGCCCAAATTAACCATTTATTTCTATAAATGGATTCTCCCATTCAGTTATAAAAATAATCTAAGTTCACAAAAGTCTGTGCACAACTCTAGCAAAAATTATTGAATCAAACCATGATTCCAAGTTCACAAATATGATCCATTTCAGTATCTTATCAAGTTCAGTAGTATAGTGGTTACCAAGCAATATCCTAATTTCAGGACAAGAAGTCAGATGTCAGCATGTATCTTTCAAGAAATTCATTTTCGTCTTGTAACTTTCACAAGTAACTTTCACTGTCAGCACCTGTGGTTGACACATATGTCATGTTCTTTTCAAAGGCCACCTGCACTCTGCATATGTCTGAGGGATTCAGTCCAAGGCTCAAAATAATTATTTTTCTACTGACTGTCAAAATGACAGGCACCAAATGGATGGTGTTGGTCATTTCAAAATGGTGCCCGTCAAATTTTCAGATGTACTGTATGAGACAGTATTTATATTTCCAATTGACTTATTATTCATCAATGATGCGCACATTTTAGTGAGCGTCCAATTGCCACCTAGGAAAAACCCATGTTATTTTTGTTTTCAAAATTTCGAAAACTTCACGTTGATTAATAAATACACATGCAATTTGAAATAATAAAATTCACTATGAATTGATCTGAAATTAAAAAAGAACTATTTTTTACTTTCAATGTCCTAATTGGCCAGAAGTGGCTCCTTGGACAGATACAGATTGTTTAAAGAATTGCATTGGACAAAATGTCTGACAGATACAGAAGTGCACTGGACATAAGCTATTTTTCATGGGACAATGACCGTGACCGGCCACTTATTTTGAGCCTTGATTAAGTCGTGTAAGTTTCAGTGTCAACCACCTGCATGTTTAACCTATTAAATGCCAAAGCCATGACAAAGCAAATCCCGATTCTTAAAAGATACACTGTCCAATTCGAAGGTCCCCATACCATCCAGTTACAACAACAATGGAATTTCATCAAAAGCTGATTTAGTTAACCAAATTAGTTTATTACCAATTTATGCTCACAACAGTACCAAGTACATGAACAAAATCATCATATTCCATTGGCTAAACTGCACAGTGGTGATTAGGCAGATTGAATAGACTTCAATTCAGGTTTGGTTGGATGGTAATATTTTGTGTACAGAAATGCTCTAATTAATCAACTTCTTAACCACAGCAGAATTATGGGTAACTTTTCAGGATTTAGTCGGAAATATGGCTTGTTGCCATTCATCGGAAAGCTCTCGACGAGAGCTTTCCGATGAATGGCAACAAGCCATATTTTCGACTAAATCCTGAAAAGTTACCCATAATTCTGCTGTGGTTAAGAAGTCGATTAATTAGGGCATTACTGTAGGTATGTTTTGAATGTATAATTTGGATGTTCAAACCAGGCCTGAGAATAAGGTCATTTGCAGAATGAGGTCCCCAGAGGGTGAATTTAGTGCTTTCCTGCATAGTGGGCTAGCATCACTAAATTCACCCACTGGCGACCTCATTTTGCTTAGGCCTCATCTTCTCTGGAAAGTTTATTTAATATAAAATTTCTATAGAAACTTCTTCACATAGATTCTATTTCTTTTTTAAGTTCAGTTTCTCTATATCCTCAAATTGGCAGATGACACAATGCATATTAGATCAAGGTTCACAATTGGTGCACATCACAATATTCACCATTTGGGAACTTCAATCTGAGTCTATGTCTGCCATAGCAAATGAGGCCATGCAGAATGAGGTTCCCAGAAAGTGAATTTGGTGATGCTAGCCTGATATGGGGACCTCATTCTCAGGCCTAGTTCAAACAAACCATGTCCCTTTAAATTCTTAACTTAAAACTAGTAATTTATGACTGTATACATATCAGAGCTGCATGGGGAGGGGTTGGTCGAACAAGGAGGAATATAACCTCTGCTTAACAGATAAAAGGCTTGTTTAAACCTCTAAATGAATATGTAGTTCGAGAAGAAGGTACCAAATGCACCAGGTCTCCTTGTTCCATTCCAATAACATTGGCAGACGGTGGCCGAAACTATTTTGCTTCAAAAACTATAACTTATATGATTCAGGGCTGTCGCAAGCATCCCAATATTATTCAGAATAATTTTTTCTAACTTGTCCATCAATCCCCAAATTATATAGGATCTCTTTTAAGTTCTTAAATCCGGCCATTTATAAAATACCATAACATAAAGTTCCTGGAAGTATTAAAGTCGCATTGAAAGTCGCATCGCATACTGTTTGTAAGTCGCATGTACAATGTAGGTTGCGTCAAATCCAACTTCTAGTCATTGTAATGCAAATTCAAAAATTGTGCATCCAGTTGTTCCTTGAATAATGATAAACTCTCAGCATCGACCATGGGACCATTTCCTTTTATAATCAACAGAATATATACAACAGATGTATTTTCTTATTATAATGGTTATATTAAAGGGCTATTGTATTGCATAATACTTAAGTCAATCATACTTAAGTCTCTGTACTGAATGAATCAAGTGGGTCACTTCAAATATTATTTAGGACAATGCCCCCCCCCCCCCTTCCAACCAAACGCTTATAATCAAGCTTGAACAGAAACCCCTGCTTCTCTACAGTAATGCTCTAAGTAATCGCCCGAGAGCTTTCCGATGAATGGCAACAAGCCATATTTACGACTAAATCCTGAAAAGTTACCCATAATTCTGCTGTGGTTAAGAAGTTGATTACTTAGAGCATTACTGTATATGAATGAACCTACAAAACAGCAGTCAAAAATCACAGCCACTAGGCTTAAAGGTTAATAACTAAGCCACCACTCTCTATTGTTAATAACATAATAGGTGAACATACCCAACGAATAATTAGATCCGAGCAGATTCCAATATGGAGAATAGTGGTAGTTGAGAAACGCTCGGCCTAGTCTGTCATCCAACGTCGAGATATCCTCGTTGGCGAGATCAAAGTCTTTAGATTTGATTAGTTCTGGGTGGTTTATTGCGCACGGATTGTAGACACAGTCGATGAGAAACTCAGCCATATAGAATACGCTGTCGTAGAGATATTGGAAGCCCGTTTGGCACAGTAGCGTGAGCCCATCATCATTCTCGGAGGCAGATATCAAGGAGACGGTAACTACTTCATCAACGTAGTGTCCTGTAATAAGAATTTAACTTCAAATTAGATTCTATAATTTCTTCCTAGAATTGACCCTTTCTAGACGGGAACTGTGCTGGTGCAGCATTAAAAATACCATGCCAGTGTGCATTCTCTTATTGAAGCCTCGCATATATATAAGATAATGCACTGACTTATAAGTTCAAGGTAAATATTGTTAGGCCGATGTATTCTCTTATATATGCGAGGCTCCATATGGAAGACTCGCATATATAAGAAAATCACAAAATTCACCCTCTGGGGACCTCATTCGGATTGCATGCTACATGTAGCTCTATTAACATGAACATGAACTGTGGTTTTGTTGTCAGTCAAGGACTATTTTTTATACAGAAATACTGCTGTGCATGGCTCATTTATTGAGGTCTATCTGAATTTTATGTCTATGAAATTAATTCATTTCTATATATTTTAAAACTGTGTTTTAAGTCAGTTAACCTCTTTGCTGCTAATATATGTTAGTAATTGGTTGTTTCCATATTGGCCGAGGAGTTCGGTCAATGTGGAAACAACCAATTAATAAGTATTTTATTAATTAGCAACATTGGTAATAATTGTTTCACAGGAAGAATATATTAACATAGATATATACGATGTGTGCTTTCATCCATATTTCAGTATTTCTTGTCTATAATTTGTTTATATTTCACCCAAGATTCATAGCACTGACAGTTTCATCAGCGAGTCGGCGACAAAGCTAGTATATGTATTAACTCCGCTCAACTGTCAAATTATCACCTTGACCATCTTTTCTTGAATCTCAACTGACCACGTCCATGTGTTGAGATTTTGGACCAGTTAGTTAGTTTTTCTCTGACGACATATGTGGTTGGATTCATTATATTGTAAATGAATTATAACTGGATTCAAATATTAATTTTCATTATAATTACCATGTTGTTTGCATCGTCCATAGAGCACATGAGTTTATTTTGCACTCATTCATGGCTCAAATTCATTCATTTGTTGTATATATTCTGTTGAGTATAAAAGATGGTCCCATAAATGGGCGGATTTAGTATACTGTCTCCCTTTAACACCAGCATGGGAAAAAACAGCTGATGTCAACAAATAAGATTTCCCTGCGGGAAGTCGTTTATGATGCACCATTCTGCAGATAAAAAGCTTCCTATTAGTGGCAAAAAGTTGCAGCGTAATTGGGTTTCAATCTCCTAAAAATTAATAATCATGGCACAATCACAAAATTTTAAATTGGAATTTGTGTGTTAATTTTTTTTTTTCAATTTGAATCACTGTCATAAATAAAATTGGAATTGGCAATATAACAGGGAAGGCCCAATTTAAACATGCCAATGGTTACATTTCCATTTCGATGAATATGCTAAAAGAACAAGAGAATCCAGGCACACTAATGCGGCTGGCTACCTAATTCCACAATCCAACTACGATTACCACAAATTTTCTTTCTTTCCCCGGACTAAAAGAGAATGGAATGCTATACCAACGGAAATAGTCACCATCATTCCAGTCGATGAGTTCAGGACCAGGATGATGAACCAACTATATCCATGTTGGACGTCCCAGAAAACCCAATCGACCCAGTAAAGAATCCAATCAACTAATCATGACTTCCAAATTCAACAAAACAAAAAAACAAAACAAAAAATTCAAATCAAATTCAATTCAAATCAAATCAATTATTTTATCACAAACCCTAATCATGAAGAGAAATTATCGCCAGTCGTTGCCAAAATAAATTAGTCATAATCATCAGCCTGTTGATGGTGGACTGTAATCGGAAGAAGAAGAAGAAGAAGATAACTGAGCATCTGCTATTAAAACAATTTTGTTTGTAAAATAATGTAAGATTTCAGCAATAACCATCCATTATCCTATAAACTGAACCCATTGAACAATGAAGTGTTCTCATAAATAGCCATGTTTTAAAGGAAAATAAAGCTCAGTTTTTTAGGGTGGAGGAAATACCTCAATCCGATTTGATGGTCCCCATATCATCAGATTCCAACAACAACATTTTTTTTTAAATGCCGCTTCAGTTATTAGAATCGAGTAATTGCCCAAAAATAATGCTAATCACAGTCAACTATAGTATAAAATGCCCAAATCCTGTTATTTGTCAACATTTTGATCAACGAAATTTTGCCGGTTTGTCAAATATCTGACCCAAAAAAGCTATTTGGTTTTTTGAGTTATCCATCGTCATCCGCAATTTGGTCAGAGAAGTCTTCTGGTTGACTGTTTACTGGGCCACTTAAAATTAAAATAATAGATTTCAAACAACGATATTTGATCACTCTGAGCTTTGATGGGTGGGTTCCTCGACTCGAATCAAATATTTTTTACCCCCGGAGCCAAGGAAATAATAATTTGCGAGCTTTAATTCGGATTGAGTACCTTTAAAGACATATGGACTCAGTGATTAAAACCGATAAGTTGCTACAGTAATGCCCTAAGTAATCAACCCCTTAACCACAGCAGAATTATGGGTAACTTTTCAGGATTTAGTCGGAAATATTTCCGACTAAATCCTGAAAAGTTACCCATAATTCTGCTGGGTTAAGCAGTCGATTAATTAGGGCATTACTGTAAGATTGTTGAAATTCAAATCACATCGACTACGATTTCAGAGGAAACAATGTTTGAACTACACACAAATGTAAACATGTAAAATGTAAACTGTGTGGGATAGCGTCACTAAATTCCCCCTCTGGTGACCTCATTCTGAAAAGGTCAGACACACTAAATTCAGGCTTGGTCACCTGCCCAATTTTAATATAAAAGTTTGAACAAAACCTAGCGAGTTTTGGGTTTTAATTAAGACTAATTTTAAGTGATAAAATATGTTATGCGAATAGGAACATTTAATCAGACAAAAGATTCAGAAGACGTACACTTTCAGAATGAACGCTAAAATGAAACATGGAGATGTCACTTTGACAAGCCTGCGAATAGTGTGTCTGTTATTTGCAGAATGAGGTCCCCAGAGGGTGAATTTATTGACACTATCCCCCACGGTGAGCTAGCATCACAAAATTCACCCTCTGGGAACCTCATTCTGCATAGGCCTCAACAGCTAAAGGAGATCTAGGATCAGATTGAAGTTCCCCAGTTGAAGTTTGTCATGTTCACCGATTAATCATCTCGATTATGCATTTTATCTTCTGCAAATTAGGGGATATAGAAACAGAACAGAAGGGAAAAAGTTTATAAAACCAATGTTAATTTGAGACTAAGCAGAATGAGGTTCCCAGAGGGTGAATTTAGTGATGCTAGCCCGCCGTGCGGAATAGCTTCACTAAATTCACCCTCTGGAGACCTCATTCTGCAAATGACAGACACACTATTTGTAGGCTTGCACATTAACGAGTCTCAAGCTAGAGACATATTATGAACAGGGAGATCAGTAAGTGATATAATTAAAGGCCAGAGAGTTCAAATGGGGACATTATCAAGATAGACTGCAGATTTCTTACACATTATACTTGGGAGTAGAAGTCTTTCATTTCATGATCAAGCCTTGAAATAGTGTGCCTGTCATTTGCAGAATGAGGTCCCCAGAGGGTGAATTTGGTGATGCTACCCCGCATAGCGGGCTAGCATCACCAAATTCACCCTCTGGGGACCTCATTCTGCTTACGCCTCAGCAGAATGAGGTTCCCAGAGGATGAATTTGGTGATGCTAGCCCGCTATGCGGGGTAACATCACTAAATTCACCCTGTGGGAACCTCATTCTGCAAATGACAGACACACTATTTCAAGGCTTGTTCATGATCAATAAGATTTTTATTAATAGATAACTGTATGCAAATTTCAGATAATCTACATTCTGTGACGCACGACGGTGAATTAATCAATGGCAAGTCGATTAACTCTACAAAGGTAGATGTCCCATCTTATCTCAAAATACGATGCCTCGAGATCTGTCCACGGAGATTTATTAAAAGACAATAAGGATAAGCCGATGCCACCAGACGTCATATTATATCTACAGAGACAAAGGCCAGAAATCTACGCATCAAATCATTTCTTTATTATAGATTTCTAATATTACACTTCCTTATTTGGATCAGTTGGCGACAGGGACCAGCCTAGAGGGCGACTTTAGAGACCTCTTCTTCCTAAAATGTGCCACTTCTCCCTACGTTTGTCCTAGGGTGTAGTGACTTCTCTCTCATATACCGATATTCATATATCAAAACATTAAAGACATATGATGCACTTGTTCGGGTGCGTGAAACTTAAAAATTAGTACTCAGGCGCTATGCCAACCTGGGGAATATGTAGCATTCTTCAAACATCGCCGAAAATTTCAAAGACCATACCACTCCGTAGAAAACAATGTCTGATCTCCACTCAATTCTAAATATTTACATCTCGGTTCGGGATAGATCATGCCACGAATCTCTACTCTGACTAACGCCTGTAGCCACATTAGACGATACAGACCGTACTTTCTTTTGTTCTTTTGGTGGCTCTTAATGGCTAAGACACTGCGCTTGGGTTGTCTTACCAAGAAATCAACGAACCAGCATTCGAGCATTGAACAAGAGACAATTACATAGTAGGTGCAAGTTGTACCGACGCTCGAATTATCAGGTTGCATGTCCTTTGACTGCTTAATTACATAACGCAAGCGCGACTGTCTTAACCACAATATACGAAAATGTTGCAATTGACATTCTGCTGTATGGGGAAATGGGGGGGGGGGGGTGTCAAACAAAATAAAACTAATTTGGATGAAAAAGCTGTATATTGAACTAATTTCGTCAATGTCACTTCGTTTTCTCATGCATAAATTAATATAAATTATATTTTTGCAGAATGTTCTGCTATTGGGCTGAACAATATAGTAAGTGTGCACACCCTCCATGCAACTTACATCTATGCTGCGGCTGGAGAAACATTAAAACATTGACGAAATGAGTTCTATATACGCACGGATGCGGTGACACGCCCCCCCCCCCAAACTTTCCGATGAATGGCAACAAGCCATATTTCCGACTAAATCCTGAAAAGTTACCCATAATTCTGCTGTGTTATAAGGAGTCGATTACTTAGGGCATTACTGTACACGATGGTACTCAGAGCTGCTGAGGACCAGATAGAATGTTGACCTTTGATGACACTTACATGAATCGTGACCCGATTATAAACGCATTGGTCACATGCCATATAACAATAACATTAGAACCAATCAGAAAGGCCATATTGAGAGTAATATGAGCTTGTATTGCCTGAGGGAAAATCAAGTTAGTAACGTAATGACCTGGTCTGTAAAGTAGGCCGAAGTATATGAAGATTAACGATACTGGAGCTCTTACTAGATCGTGACATGACACACTTAAGAACTCTATGAATTGATGTGATGATTATTGGCAAAATTCAGGGGCAGCTATACTGAATTTAACCCTTTCATGACTGGAGTTGCGCTGGAACAACATTAAAGACCCTGTGCCAATGCACTCTCTTATATATGCGAGTCAACCATAGGTCGCCTCGCATATATAAGAGAATGCATTGACTTAACAATTTGTTATCATTTTTTGTAAATTTTTCTTACATTCTTTAATAATAATTATTATTTTTTCTAACATTCTTTCTAACATTCTTTACCAATTTTTATAATTTTTTTATAATTTTTTCATACATTCTTGAACAATTTTTATAATTTTTTCTTACATTCTATAAAAAATATTCAAGGGCAGCTATACTGATCAGCGGTTTACATACTAAAATGCTGATCAGCAGATTCGACTGAACTCAGTTTAACTCAACTAAAAAAAAGTTATTTGGTTGGCATGCAGTTTCATGAGATGTGGAATTGAGGGAGTATACTTGCAAACAGCGAGGCGAATTAGTTTAACCCTTTCATGGTGGGAGCTGTGCTGGTGGAGCATTAAAGACCCTGTGCCAGTGCATACTCTTATATATGAGAGTCTCCCATAGCAAGTCTCATACATGTATATATACTGTAAGAGAATGCACTGGCTTAACGATCAAGGTAAATATTGTTAGGACAATGCATTCTCTTATATATGCAAGGTGCCCTATGGGCGACTCGCATACATAAGAGAATGCATTGGCATAGGGTTTTCTGCAAAATTTCAGGAAGCTCCCATCATGGAAGGGTTAAAGGCCCACTTAATTTTTGAATGCCCAGATCACATTATACACAACATATTCCATATTATATACAGTAATGCCCTAATTAATCAACTCCCTAACCACAGCAGAATTATGGGTAACTTTTCAGGATTTAGTCGGAAATATGGCTTGTTGCCATTCATCGGAAAGCTCTCCCCGAGAGCTTTCCAATGAATGGCAACAAGCCATATTTCCGAATAAATCCTGAAAAGTTACCCATAATTCTGCTGTGGTTAGGGAGTCGATTAATTAGGGCATTACTGTACCATTTTGAAGAGGATTCACCCCGTTATTTACCCAAGAATGCATCATAATTCACAACTAAGAGATAGAGTTAATTCCCCTTCCATTGAGAATAATAAACTGGCAGTACAGACCAGATAAAAATTAACAGAATACATATCGGTACATGTTCAGTTTATTTGAACCGATAAGTTGATAATACAATGTTTTGAATATATATAATATGTATATAATATGGAATATGTTGTATATAATGTGATTTAGTGTTTCAAAAATTAAGTATGCCCTTTAAGCACCCACCATGCATGTCCGTTCAGCAGATCCCAAAGTATAATGAAAGTGTCAATGACACCGTAGCTTTTTTCTCAGCAATGAATAGAATGATGAAGGAAAGCCAAAACGTTACAGTAAAGGTTTTGTATCGTGTAGATGAATTTATTTTCATTTGAAACATTTCGCCAATAAATGTGGGCTGCAGGGTGTGCACATAGATTCAAATTTGAAATCCAAGATGGCTGCTGGCAGCCATATTTTATAACAAACTACGGAAATAATCGATGGCTCCAATCTAGAGGATACCCCGAAGATCCATATGAAGTTTGGTGGCAATTGGATGAGGGTTGTGGCACATAAATTGTGCCGAGTGATTTATTTATTCAAAGAGTAAAACCAAAGATGGCCACTGGCAGCCATGTTTTTTAACGAATTTCGAGAATAATCGATGGCTCCCATCTACAAATCACCATGAAGATCCATATAAAGTTTGGTTATGATCGGATGAGGGATGCGGTTTGTAGGGTGTACCAAAGGATTTAGTCATGCAAAGGGTAAAATTCAAGATGGCTGCCGGCGGTCATGTTTTTCATCGAAAATTGATCAAATTTGATGGTTCCCATCTAGAGGTGATCTTAAACATGCCTGTAAATTTTCAAATTAATTCTCCGATAAATGCAGGCTGCGCGGGCTGAGCCGATGGATTCAAATTGGAAATCCAAGATGGCTGCTGGCTCCCATCTAGAAATCACCCCGAAGATCCATATGAAGTTTGGTGATGATCAGATGAGGGATGTAGCCTGCAGGGTGTGCCGAAGGATTTAGTCATACAAAGAGTAAAATCCAAGATGGCTGTTGGCGGCCATGTTTTTTATTGAATTTCAGAAATAAACGATGGCTCCCGTCTAGAGGTCATCCCCGAAGACCCATACGAAGTTTGGTGATGATCGGATGAGGGATGTGATCTGTAGGGTGAGCCAAATGATTTAGTGATGCAAAGAATAAAATCGAAGATGACTACCGGCGGCCATGTTTTACATCGAAAAAATTTCAAATTCGATGGCTCCCATCTAGAGTTGAACCTAAACATGCCAGCAAATTTTCAAAACAATTCTCCAATAAATGCGGGCTGGGGGGTGAGCTGATGGATTCAAATTTGAAATCCAAGATGGCTGCTGGCGGCCATGTTTTTTAACGAATTACAGAAAAAATTGATGGCTCCCATCTAGAGGACACCCCAAAGATCCATATAAAGTTTGGTGATGATCGGAGGAGGGATGCGGCCTGTAGGGTGAGCTAAAGGAAATTGTCGACGGATGGCTGGACAGATGAGAGATATATATATACGTTGTGTAGATTTTGTGTCATTCACTGTGGGGTCACCCAATCTGTCGTTGCCAACATTGTGAGGTTGAGGTTGACTCACTTTAATTATAGTAAAGTTGAGTTAAAAATGCATGTGATAAAATGTCACAGTAAAAATCCAATGTGCCAGAAAGTGTAATCGTTTTTCAAAGAAACTTAGCTCATTCCAGACATTCCTGTATATTACAAAACTGAGTCATTGATGAACTCAATTGTTATATACAGTAATTCCCAAAATAATCGACTTCTTAACCACAGCAGAATTATGGGTAATTTTTCAGGATTTAGTCAGAAATATGGCTTGTTGCCATTCATCAGAAAGCACACACTGTCTTTACAGATCAAGGCATTTGTGCTAAGTGCTGCATAATCTTCAGGGATAACTTTAAATGTGGGAATTTGAAAGGTTGTACATTTTACACTTAAAGACATATTATGCACTTGTTCGGGTGCGTGAAACTCATCAGTTAGTATCCAGGCGCTATGCCAACTGGAGGAATGTAGCATTCCACTAACATGTTCGCCAAAAATCTGAAGCAAATCGACCGTACCACTCCATAGAAAACATCGCCTGAGCTACGCTCAATTGTGAATATTTACTACTTGATTCGGGACGAAACTACCATTGGATATAATATTTGTAAAAATTACTACTTTGAACAAGATTATTCTCCATTTATATTTGATCACCCTACCGGAGTGTTTCACATCACTTTATGTGTAACACCAGACAAAAGCAGAATATCTTCTTAAAGTGATGTGAAACACTCCAGTAGGGCGATCAAATAGAAGTGGAAAATATTCTTGCTCAATTGAGTTATTTTTAGGAATATTAATTCAAATTGACAACACACATCGTCATTCTTATATATTAATTAAATGCAGTGACTCTCGATGGCAAAATCTTATCGCCGATAGTTACGTCCAGAATCTAAATGTAAATATTTCCAATTGAACGTAGTTCAGAACATGTTTTCTATGGAGTGGTGTATCACGCGGTTGTGATAAGTTCGTCAGTTGGTTGGGGTATGGTGACCAACGCTTAGTAACAGAACCCATTGTCGAGGACCAGGATGTTTCGCGAGTTACGTTTGTAAACTGGAATAACTTTACCGCTCATTACTCACCTCTTCTCTCGTCCAACTATTCAGGTCAAATGCCTTCAATCCACATACAGCCAAATGCCCGCCAATGTGTAAGTGATCGTGGTGATGTCATTATGAATGTGTGTGTCAGTACCTATAAACATGTCTCTTCGGAAAACATTCAGATACCGTATGGACTGTTATTGTATCTGTGAATGACTATGCAAATCGCTAAAACAGTGGACGATTGTGACGAAGACAATTGCTTGTAATTCGGTTTGCTTTTTGCAAGCGCATCTAATAACCTTCTGCTTTGTGAAACTGTGTACATTCTCATGTTCTGTGGTAAACATTTTCTTCTTAGATATATTCGTTCATATACAGTTTGTACAGGTATATCATTCAATAGGTTCTGTGAATTTATCCTTAAGCTCTAAAGTTGATTTATTGGTATAGTGTTGTTCTTATTGTGTCTCCATAGTAATATTATTTATGTATTGCCATATATCAAATGCATTTGCTTGGTCTTACATATATCTCACATGCATATGGTTTTTCTATATAGTGCCATATATCACACACATATGGCTGGTCATTGCTATACTATATCACATGCCTATGGTTTGTGTACTTATTACCATATATTGCATACCTTACCTACTCGTCCTCATCCATGTGACATATACTGTACTGAGTCATTCAATTTGTATTTCAGGTTGAAACAATAAATAATTGTTTTACAACCATGGCGTTATAGCATTTCTTTGATCAAACGAACCTGAGTGGTACGGTTGATTTGCTTGGGATTTTATGCGATGTTAGTAGAATGATGCAGTCCCATAGTTGGCATAGCACCTGAGTACTAAACTTATCAAATTCATGCACCCGAACAAGTCCAAAATATGGCTTTAAAGACATATTATTCACTTGTTCGGGTGCGTGGCGAGGCGAGGCGAATTAGTTTAACCCTTTCATGGTGGGAGCTGTGCTGGTGGAGCATTAAAGACCCTGTGCCAGTGCATACTCTTATATATGAGAGTCTCCCATAGCAAGTCTCATACATGTATATATACTGTAAGAGAATGCACTGGCTTAACGATCAAGGTAAATATTGTTAGGACAATGCATTCTCTTATATATGCAAGGTGCCCTATGGGCGACTCGCATACATAAGAGAATGCATTGGCATAGGGTTTTCTGCAAAATTTCAGGAAGCTCCCATCATGGAAGGGTTAAAGGCCCACTTAATTTTTGAATGCCCAGATCACATTATACACAACATATTCCATATTATATACAGTAATGCCCTAATTAATCGACTCCCTAACCACAGCAGAATTATGGGTAACTTTTCAGGATTTAGTCGGAAATATGGCTTGTTGCCATTCATCGGAAAGCTCTCCCCGAGAGCTTTCCGATGAATGGCAACAAGCCATATTTCCGAATAAATCCTGAAAAGTTACCCATAATTCTGCTGTGGTTAGGGAGTCGATTAATTAGGGCATTACTGTACCATTTTGAAGAGGATTCACCCCGTTATTTACCCAAGAATGCATCATAATTCACAACTAAGAGATAGAGTTAATTCCCCTTCCATTGAGAATAATAAACTGGCAGTACAGACCAGATAAAAATTAACAGAATACATATCGGTACATGTTCAGTTTATTTGAACCGATAAGTTGATAATACAATGTTTTGAATATATATAATATGTATATAATATGGAATATGTTGTATATAATGTGATTTAGTGATTCAAAAATTAAGTATGCCCTTTAAGCACCCACCATGCATGTCCATTCAGCAGATCCCAAAGTATAATGAAAGTGTCAATGACACCGTAGCTTTTTTCTCAGCAATGAATAGAATGATGAAGGAAAGCCAAAACGTTACAGTAAAGGTTTTGTATCGTGTAGATGAATTTATTTTCATTTGAAACATTTCGCCAATAAATGTGGGCTGCAGGTTGTGCACATAGATTCAAATTTGAAATCCAAGATGGCTGCTGGCAGACATATTTTATAACAAACTACGGAAATAATCGATGGCTCCAATCTAGAGGATACCCCGAAGATCCATATGAAGTTTGGTGGCAATTGGATGAGGGTTGTGGCCCGTAAATTGTGCCGTGTGATTTATTTATTCAAAGAGTAAAACCAAAGATGGCCACTGGCAGCCATGTTTTTTAACGAATTTCGAGAATAATCGATGGCTCCCATCTACAAATCACCATGAAGATCCATATAAAGTTTGGTTATGATCAGATGAGGGATGCGGTTTGTCACTAAGGGTGTACCAAAGGATTTAGTCATGCAAAGGGTAAAATTCAAGATGGCTGCCGGCGGTCATTTTTTCATCGAAAATTGATCAAATTTGATGGTTCCCATCTAGAGGTGATCTTAAACATGCCTGTAAATTTTCAAATTAATTCTCCGATAAATGCAGGCTGCGCGGGCTGAGCCGATGGATTCAAATTGGAAATCCAAGATGGCTGCTGGCTCCCATCTAGAAATCACCCCGAAGATCCATATGAAGTTTGGTGATGATCAGATGAGGGATGTAGCCTGCAGGGTGTGCCGAAGGATTTAGTCATACAAAGAGTAAAATCCAAGATGGCTGTTGGCGGCCATGTTTTTTATTGAATTTAAGAAATAATCGATGGTTCCCGTCTAGAGGTCATCCCCGAAGACCCATACGAAGTTTGGTGATGATCGGATGAGGGATGTGATCTGTAGGGTGAGCCAAATGATTTAGTGATGCAAAGAATAAAATCGAAGATGACTACCGGCGGCCATGTTTTACATCGAAAAATTTTCAAATTCGATGGCTCCCATCTAGAGTTGAACCTAAACATGCCAGCAAATTTTCAAAACAGTTCTCCAATAAATGAGGGCTGGGGGGTGAGCTGATGGATTCAAATTTGAAATCCAAGATGGCTGCTGGCGGCCATATTTTTTAACGAATTACAGAAAAAATTGATGGCTCCCATCTAGAGGACACCCCAAAGATCCATATAAAGTTTGGTGATGATCGAGGAGGGATGCGGCCTGTAGGGTGAGCTAAAGGAAATTGTTGACGGATGGCTGGACAGATGAGAGATATATATATACGTTGTGTAGATTTTGTGTCATTCACAGTGGGGTCACCCAATCTGTCGTTGCCAACATTGTGAGGTTGAGGTTGACTCACTATAATTATAGTAAAGTTGAGTTAAAAATGCATGTGATCAAATGTCACAGTAAAAATCCAATGTGCCAGAAAGTGTCATCGTTTTTCAAAGAAACTTAGCTCATTCCAGACATTCCTGTATATTACAAAACTGAGTCATTGATGAACTCAATTGTTATATACAGTAATTCCCAAAATAATCGACTTCTTAACCACAGCAGAATTATGGGTAATTTTTCAGGATTTAGTCAGAAATATGGCTTGTTGCCATTCATCAGAAAGCACACACTGTCTTTACAGATCAAGGCATTTGTGCTAAGTGCTGCATAATCTTCAGGGATAACTTTAAATGTGGGAATTTGAAAGGTTGTACATTTTACACTTAAAGACATATTATGCACTTGTTCGGGTGCGTGAAACTCATCAGTTAGTATCCAGGCGCTATGCCAACTGGAGGAATGTAGCATTCCACTAACATGTTCGCCAAAAATCTGAAGCAAATCGACCGTACCACTCCATAGAAAACATCGCCTGAGCTACGCTCAATTGTGAATATTTACTACTTGATTCGGGACGAAACTACCATTGGATATAATATTTGTAAAAATTACTACTTTGAACAAGATTATTCTCCATTTATATTTGATCACCCTACCGGAGTGTTTCACATCACTTTATGTGTAACACCAGACAAAAGCAGAATATCTTCTTAAAGTGATGTGAAACACTCCAGTAGGGCGATCAAATAGAAGTGGAAAATATTCTTGCTCAATTGAGTTATTTTTAGGAATATTAATTCAAATTGACAACACACATCGTCATTCTTATATATTAATTAAATGCAGTGACTCTCGATGGCAAAATCTTATCGCCGATAGTTACGTCCAGAATCTAAATGTAAATATTTCCAATTGAACGTAGTTCAGAACATGTTTTCTATGGAGTGGTGTATCACGCGGTTGTGATAAGTTCGTCAGTTGGTTGGGGTATGGTGACCAACGCTTAGTAACAGAACCCATTGTCGAGGACCAGGATGTTTCGCGAGTTACGTTTGTAAACTGGAATAACTTTACCGCTCATTACTCACCTCTTCTCTCGTCCAACTATTCAGGTCAAATGCCTTCAATCCACATACAGCCAAATGCCCGCCAATGTGTAAGTGATCGTGGTGATGTCATTATGAATGTGTGTGTCAGTACCTATAAACATGTCTCTTCGGAAAACATTCAGATACCGTATGGACTGTTATTGTATCTGTGAATGACTATGCAAATCGCTAAAACAGTGGACGATTGTGACGAAGACAATTGCTTGTAATTCGGTTTGCTTTTTGCAAGCGCATCTAATAACCTTCTGCTTTGTGAAACTGTGTACATTCTCATGTTCTGTGGTAAACATTTTCTTCTTAGATATATTCGTTCATATACAGTTTGTACAGGTATATCATTCAATAGGTTCTGTGAATTTATCCTTAAGCTCTAAAGTTGATTTATTGGTATAGTGTTGTTCTTATTGTGTCTCCATAGTAATATTATTTATGTATTGCCATATATCAAATGCATTTGCTTGGTCTTACATATATCTCACATGCATATGGTTTTTCTATATAGTGCCATATATCACACACATATGGCTGGTCATTGCTATACTATATCACATGCCTATGGTTTGTGTACTTATTACCATATATTGCATACCTTACCTACTCGTCCTCATCCATGTGACATATACTGTACTGAGTCATTCAATTTGTATTTCAGGTTGAAACAATAAATAATTGTTTTACAACCATGGCGTTATAGCATTTCTTTGATCAAACGAACCTGAGTGGTACGGTTGATTTGCTTGGGATTTTATGCGATGTTAGTAGAATGATGCAGTCCCATAGTTGGCATAGCACCTGAGTACTAAACTTATCAAATTCATGCACCCGAACAAGTCCAAAATATGGCTTTAAAGACATATTATTCACTTGTTCGGGTGCGTGGCGAGGCGAGGCGAATTAGTTTAACCCTTTCATGGTGGGAGCTGTGCTGGTGGAGCATTAAAGACCCTGTGCCAGTGCATACTCTTATATATGAGAGTCTCCCATAGCAAGTCTCATACATGTATATATACTGTAAGAGAATGCACTGGCTTAACGATCAAGGTAAATATTGTTAGGACAATGCATTCTCTTATATATGCAAGGTGCCCTATGGGCGACTCGCATACATAAGAGAATGCATTGGCATAGGGTTTTCTGCAAAATTTCAGGAAGCTCCCATCATGGAAGGGTTAAAGGCCCACTTAATTTTTGAATGCCCAGATCACATTATACACAACATATTCCATATTATATACAGTAATGCCCTAATTAATCGACTCCCTAACCACAGCAGAATTATGGGTAACTTTTCAGGATTTAGTCGGAAATATGGCTTGTTGCCATTCATCGGAAAGCTCTCCCCGAGAGCTTTCCGATGAATGGCAACAAGCCATATTTCCGAATAAATCCTGAAAAGTTACCCATAATTCTGCTGTGGTTAGGGAGTCGATTAATTAGGGCATTACTGTACCATTTTGAAGAGGATTCACCCCGTTATTTACCCAAGAATGCATCATAATTCACAACTAAGAGATAGAGTTAATTCCCCTTCCATTGAGAATAATAAACTGGCAGTACAGACCAGATAAAAATTAACAGAATACATATCGGTACATGTTCAGTTTATTTGAACCGATAAGTTGATAATACAATGTTTTGAATATATATAATATGTATATAATATGGAATATGTTGTATATAATGTGATTTAGTGATTCAAAAATTAAGTATGCCCTTTAAGCACCCACCATGCATGTCCATTCAGCAGATCCCAAAGTATAATGAAAGTGTCAATGACACCGTAGCTTTTTTCTCAGCAATGAATAGAATGATGAAGGAAAGCCAAAACGTTACAGTAAAGGTTTTGTATCGTGTAGATGAATTTATTTTCATTTGAAACATTTCGCCAATAAATGTGGGCTGCAGGTTGTGCACATAGATTCAAATTTGAAATCCAAGATGGCTGCTGGCAGACATATTTTATAACAAACTACGGAAATAATCGATGGCTCCAATCTAGAGGATACCCCGAAGATCCATATGAAGTTTGGTGGCAATTGGATGAGGGTTGTGGCCCGTAAATTGTGCCGTGTGATTTATTTATTCAAAGAGTAAAACCAAAGATGGCCACTGGCAGCCATGTTTTTTAACGAATTTCGAGAATAATCGATGGCTCCCATCTACAAATCACCATGAAGATCCATATAAAGTTTGGTTATGATCAGATGAGGGATGCGGTTTGTAGGGTGTACCAAAGGATTTAGTCATGCAAAGGGTAAAATTCAAGATGGCTGCCGGCGGTCATTTTTTCATCGAAAATTGATCAAATTTGATGGTTCCCATCTAGAGGTGATCTTAAACATGCCTGTAAATTTTCAAATTAATTCTCCGATAAATGCAGGCTGCGCGGGCTGAGCCGATGGATTCAAATTGGAAATCCAAGATGGCTGCTGGCTCCCATCTAGAAATCACCCCGAAGATCCATATGAAGTTTGGTGATGATCAGATGAGGGATGTAGCCTGCAGGGTGTGCCGAAGGATTTAGTCATACAAAGAGTAAAATCCAAGATGGCTGTTGGCGGCCATGTTTTTTATTGAATTTAAGAAATAATCGATGGTTCCCGTCTAGAGATCATCCCCGAAGACCCATACGAAGTTTGGTGATGATCGGATGAGGGATGTGATCTGTAGGGTGAGCCAAATGATTTAGTGATGCAAAGAATAAAATCGAAGATGACTACCGGCGGCCATGTTTTACATCGAAAAATTTTCAAATTCGATGGCTCCCATCTAGAGTTGAACCTAAACATGCCAGCAAATTTTCAAAACAGTTCTCCAATAAATGAGGGCTGGGGGGTGAGCTGATGGATTCAAATTTGAAATCCAAGATGGCTGCTGGCGGCCATATTTTTTAACGAATTACAGAAAAAATTGATGGCTCCCATCTAGAGGACACCCCAAAGATCCATATAAAGTTTGGTGATGATCGAGGAGGGATGCGGCCTGTAGGGTGAGCTAAAGGAAATTGTTGACGGATGGCTGGACAGATGAGAGATATATATATACGTTGTGTAGATTTTGTGTCATTCACAGTGGGGTCACCCAATCTGTCGTTGCCAACATTGTGAGGTTGAGGTTGACTCACTATAATTATAGTAAAGTTGAGTTAAAAATGCATGTGATCAAATGTCACAGTAAAAATCCAATGTGCCAGAAAGTGTCATCGTTTTTCAAAGAAACTTAGCTCATTCCAGACATTCCTGTATATTACAAAACTGAGTCATTGATGAACTCAATTGTTATATACAGTAATTCCCAAAATAATCGACTTCTTAACCACAGCAGAATTATGGGTAATTTTTCAGGATTTAGTCAGAAATATGGCTTGTTGCCATTCATCAGAAAGCACACACTGTCTTTACAGATCAAGGCATTTGTGCTAAGTGCTGCATAATCTTCAGGGATAACTTTAAATGTGGGAATTTGAAAGGTTGTACATTTTACACTTAAAGACATATTATGCACTTGTTCGGGTGCGTGAAACTCATCAGTTAGTATCCAGGCGCTATGCCAACTGGAGGAATGTAGCATTCCACTAACATGTTCGCCAAAAATCTGAAGCAAATCGACCGTACCACTCCATAGAAAACATCGTCTGAACTACGCTCAATTGTGAATATTTACTACTTGATTCGGGACGAAACTACCATTGGATATAATATTTGTAAAAATTACTACTTTGAACAAGATTATTCTCCATTTATATTTGATCACCCTACCGGAGTGTTTCACATCACTTTATGTGTAACACCAGACAAAAGCAGAATATCTTCTTAAAGTGATGTGAAACACTCCAGTATACGGCGATCAAATAAAAGTGGAAAATATTCTTGCTCAATTGAGTTATTTTTAGGAATATTAATTCAAATTGACAACATACACATCGTCATTCTTATATATTAATTAAATGCAGTGACTAACGATGGCAAAATCTTATCGCCGATAGTTACGTCCAGAATCTAAATGTAAATATTTCCAATTGAACGTAGTTCAGAACATGTTTTCTATGGAGTGGTACAGTCGATTTGCTTGGGATTTTATGCGATGTTAGTAGAATGATGCAGTCCCATAGTTGGCATAGCACCTGAGTACTAAACTTATCAAATTCATGCATCCGAACAAGTCCATAATATGGCTTTAAAGGCATATTATTCACTTGTTCAGGTGCGTGAAACTGATCAGTTAGTATCCAGGCGATATACAAACTGGAGGAATGTACCATTCTACTAACACTGCCAAAAATCTGAAGCAAATTGACCATACCACTCCATAGAAAACATCATCTGAACTTCAGTAATGCCCTAAATAATCAACTCCTTAAGCACAGAGAATTATGGGTAATTTTTAAGGATTTAGTCGGAAATATGACTTGTTGCCATTAATCGGAAAGCTCTCAGTGAGAGCTTTCCGATGAATGGCAACAAGCCATATTTCCGACTAAGTCGATTATTTAGGGCATTACTGAAAGCATAATAAAGCCTAAACATTGTACATTCCTATTCTCATATGACTTTCGTGCTTTTATTATGCGCATTTTGATCTTTTAAATATTCTGATTTAAAAAATAAAAAAAATAAAATAAAAAAACAAATTAATTTTGTTGTTTAAGATATTGACTCCTTGCTCAATTGAAACAAATAAAAACAATTTTTTTAAATAAATAAAATTAGTTTTTTAAAGTGATGTGAAACACTCCGGTAGAGTGACCAAATAGAAGTGGAGAATAATCTTGCTCAAAGTAGTAATTTTTACAAATATTATATCCAAATTGAAAACACAGGCCATCATTCTTATATATTAATTAAATGCAATGACGCTCGATGGCGAAATCGAAGATGACTACTGGCGGCCATGTTTTACATCGAAAATTTTTCAAATTCGATGGCTCCCATCTAGAGTTGAACCTAAACATGCCAGCAAATTTTCAAAACAGTTCTCCAATAAATGCGGGCTGGGGGGTGAGCTGATGGATTCAAATTTGAAATCCAAGATGGCTGCTGGCGGCCATGTTTTTTAACGAATTACAGAAAAAATTGCTGGCTCCCATCTAGAGGACACCCCAAAGATCCATATAAAGTTTGGTGATGATCGGAGGAGGGATGCGGCCTGTAGGGTGAGCTAAAGGAAATTGTTGACGGATGGCTGGACAGATGAGAGATATATATATACGTTGTGTAGATTTTTGTGTCATTCACAGTGACTCCTTGCTCAATTGAAACAAATAAAAACAATTTTTTTAAATAAATAAAATTAGTTTTTTAAAGTGATGTGAAACACTCCGGTAGAGTGACCAAATAGAAGTGGAAAATAATCTTGCTCAAAGTAGTAATTTTTACAGATATTATATCCAAATTGAAAACACAGGCCATCATTCTTATATATTAATTAAATGCAATGACGCTCGATGGCGAAATCATTTTTCGTTAGTTTATCACACACAGATGCGTCCCGAATTGAGTAGTAAATATTTACAATTGAGCGCAGTTCAGACGATGTTTTCAGACGATGGTACAGTTGATTTGCTTCAAATATTTAGCTATGTTAGTAGAATGTTCCATTCATCCAGTTGGCATATATAGCGCCTGAATACTAACTTATCAGTTTTACGCACCCGAACAAGTACATAATATGTCTTTAAAAATCAAACTAAGGCTATTATAACATCTGCCAGGTTACCCCCGAGTCACCACACCAAATTTGGTTGAAAACAGTCCCATGGGTCTGGGAGAAAAGTAGTGAACAGACAGACGAACAGACAGACAGACCGATCCTACACTTTTATATATATATATTTGTAGAATCAGCTGATAGTTGAACATAGCTAATCCTGGGAATCTGTAGGTTAATCTACGATATCATCCGCCGAAAACATTAGCTTCTCTCGTGACTGTCCAATATTTCTCTGAATAATCTGACTGCCTGTCTAAGTCTCTCTAAATCACGTTTTTTATCCTTTGTCTTATTGAGTAGACAAACAGAGAGCCCCGGGTAATCAATACCTTGGAAGGAACTGTTAGCGGTTAGCGCGACTTTCAAATTAACCTTCTGGACATTAACTATATATAATGGAACATGACGCTGGCGTAGTATGTTAGCGAGATATCAATATCAGGACCAATCTCCAGATGGTCATTATGAGGGTTTGTCAGGATCCACGATTAAATTGCGAGACATATAAAATTGTACATTCCTATCTAGAAAGATATTAATCAAGATAACCTGGTAACCTAGCTGGATGATTCCCAAACTTCCTATTAAACTGGTGCCCATGCACAGAGGATAGTTTTAATCTCGCAGAAATCTCATCAGAAAGTTATTTAATAGCTGGTTATAGCAAATATATTTAATGCCACCATTAATTCTTATATGAGCGTATATGAGTGAGGTCTAGGTCAAGGAGAATTGGAATTTGGACCCACCAAGTACATTTAATGGGAAATCATTCCTAATATATAAGTAAATTTGGTAATTGAATAGAATTTTTGTGATTCGAAGGGATATGCGAGCCCAAGTCTGAGTTTATTGTGCCTGTTATTTGAAGAATGAGGTAATTTAGTGACGCATAGCATAGCAGGCTAGCATCACTAAATTCACCCTCTGGGGACCTCATTCTGCATGACCTCATCTGCTATGGGAGAGATAGTCTCAGATTGAAGTTCCCAAATGGTGAATATTGTGATGTGCACCCATTGGGAAACTCAATTATGCAAATTGTCATCTGCCATTTAGAAATTTTATAATATAGAAACTTTCCAGAGAAGATGAGGCCTAATCAGAATGAGGTCTCCAGAGGGTGAATTTAGTGATGCTAGCCCGGTATGTGGGATAGCGTCGCTAAATTCACACTCTGGGGACCTCATTCTGCAAATGACAGGCACACTAAACTCAGGCTTGCGCGAGCCATGCACCTACCAAAAGGCAGAGTGTTTTCACCAGTATAAGGCCGGTATAAATAAATTCCTAGATCATCATCCAAATTTTTTTCAAAAGTGGGGCGGGGGGGGCGAATTTTATTTTTTATTTTTTATTTCGAAACTACCATGTTTCCAATACAGTATTTTCCTTAAACTAGCCGAGTGAGTTTCACAGTGGTTTGTATTGTCCGCATGCAACCCTGATGCATGGATGTGTGATGGAAGACACACTGTAGCACTTAAAAAATACAAGCTAAATGTGTAAATCACTCAACTTTTATAATACAAGTCCTACATGTAATTGTAGACTACATTGGTGTTAGTTGATGGGGGGGTATGCCCATGGGTATATACCGGGTGCATATAGAGAAAGCACATGTCATTGTGTTCATGGACAAAGGATGCAATTGCAATATGCAACACATGGTTGATATATTTATAAATACATTGATTGTATTTAATAAATGAGTCAATTGGTCATCATGCTGGGAACGTTACGCCTTAGCGTAGTGAAGGCATAGAGCTAGCGTCTGGTCTAGCTTGCATCGAGATTCGCGATGACAATCTTCTGAGAACGCGTTCCACAAAGTTGTAATTTTTCGTAAAACTGCGTCAACTTTATTCACTCGAAACCAAAATATTCAAACACGTGCTTTTGATTACGTTTTTTATACGTTTTAGCATTCGGCAAACCTCGTCAGATTCCGTCACCGTTTGCCCCCAGAGGTCACAGGTCGAAGAGTTCAGAATGCCGTTTTAGTAGAAATACAACTGCCTTGTCAGTGCTGTTAAATAATTACACTCACTGGCTTTTGTTAAACATGCAATTAGTCGCCATTGTAACATCCTCTATGTAGACAATGGATCACGAATAAAGCGCCGGGCTTATTGTTTTCCTGATTGGATTAAATCTGAACATTGATATAAACTATAGTCAGACTATAGATAACCCACACTGCCGCTTACATAATAACCAGGGCATTCCCGACTCCAAGCAAACACTTTGGGAACAAGACGGCTGTCAGTCAAGACTACTTACATAATAGTGTCATTTTAACATGGGAATGTTGTCCAATAAAACTACAAGACTTAAAGTGTTATTATAATATTTTAATATTCACATTTAATTGAAAAAATTCCCAAATAATCGGCGTTAGATCGGCTTTCATCAGTTTTACTGTCCCGATTTCTTAGGATTTTTGGTTTGCAAAGGGCCATATCCGAGTTTAAGCCCACTTGGATTTTTGAGCTCAAATAAAACAAAGGCCCCCTGGGCCTAAACGCGGGTCAGTACGGTAATAAAAATATATGGGGCGGGCCAAAAAAATCGGGGCGGGCGGGGATGATGATCTAGGAATTTATTTATACTGGCCTAATATACCCTAAATATCAGATTTACAAAACAGCCTCAAACAAGAGCTGGGTTGTCGCCCGGTGCATACCCCCATGAGGAATACCGCCTAGGTGGGCATGACCTACAGTAATGCCCTAAATAATCGACTCCTTAACCACAGCAGAATTATGGGTAACTTTTCAGGATTTAGTTGGAAATATGGCTTGTTGCCATTCAATGGAAAGCTCTCGGGGAGAGCTTTCCGATGAATGGCAACAAGCCATATTTCCGACTAAATCCTGAAAAGTTACCCATAATTCTGCTGTGGTTAAGGTGTCGATTATTTACGGCATAACTGTACTTGGTCAGACGGACCAAAAAATTTAATGTCCTCATAGTGGAAAATATGCATACCAAATTTCATTAAGATCTGAGAAACTGTGGCTGAGATATCTGCTCTGACGGACAAAAAAAAACATTGGATCACTAATTCTTATAAGGTCGGGAGACATTGTCACGCGGCAACTTCTTGTTAACAGTTGCTAGGCAATTACCCGGAATTGACTTGAAAATGCAATTATACATGTAGCTTATATAGCGTCGTAATGCAAAGCCAGTGATTACGTTTTTGATGCAGGTAATACCATGATGTGAAGTTTGAGATACACCCGACCAGAAGATCGAGTGAACCAAATGTCTTATTTAAGGATAGCATCGGTTGCTAAGCAAATACACAAATGATCGAATGACACCATTGCACTAACAATTTAGTGGCATTTTTACCTTAAAAATGCATGTTTTTGTGAAATATGGCCTATGCTATGTGCATATATTCCTACCTGATACTGGCAGGCAGCCATTCCATATACACGCCCTGGCCACCGCGTACGTGTATATGGGGCTATTTAAATATATAGTAGTAGGTTTGTCATGCATAAGTATGCTGTAAACCGTTAATTTCTCATTGCGCTGCTCTGCGGATGTGCAAATAAATCAACTTCATATGCAATAGACCCTTTCCCATATGTGGCAGAACACTGATTAATATACGCGAGGGTAATTTAAACTGAAACTATTTGTGTAAATTATGTCTGCATGTTCTACAAAATATATTCCGTAAATATAGTACCACAGTTCGCTTAAAACATCGTAAGTTTTTTGAAGATTATAGGATATGCACATGCGCATATATTTAAAACCCGATACTAGCAGTCAACCAGTCCATATACACCATGGGCAACGCTGACATATTCGGGCACCATTTAAATACAAATCAGTGGATCTGACGCTGGTTATACTATATATAAATTTGCTATCGACTTATTTCATCGCTGCACCGAAATATCGGTGTTACGGGATATAGTCAGCGTTCATTTGCACCAAAATATTGGTGTTACGGGTTCAAAGAGTCAATACAGTTTAGTTGTAGTAATCATCATTGCCACCAATTTATATCTATATAGCGTTACATTAACACAAATAGAGTATGTTAACGAGATATCAATATCAGGACCAATCACCAGATCAACATTATGAGGGCTTGTCAGAATGGGGCATAAAATTGTGAGACATATAAAATTGGACATTCCTACCAAGAAGGACATTAATCAAAATAACTTGGTAACATACAGTAATACCCTAAATAATCGACTCCTTAACCACTGCAGTATTATGGGTAACTTTTCAGGATTTAGTCGGAAATATGGCTTGTTGCCATTTAGGGCATAACTGTAACTGGATGATTCGCAAATTTCATACTAACCCTTTCTGTACTAAATGGATTCTCCCATTCAGTTATAAAAATATACATTGGAATGGTCTATGATTCATCTGCAGGAATATTCATGTTTATGCAGATGACAGATAGACAAAAAGATGGAGTGGCTTCCTATTAATTTGTTGGAAATGTTTATATAATAAGTTCAACAAACGACCCTTGTTGAACTTATTATCTAAAGATTTCCAAAGGGAATTACTCGTCAATGAGTATTTAGCATAAAAATGGTTTAACCCTTTGAGTGCCAGGTCCGATTTTTTGTATCAACCCATATACCCTGTGCCAATGCATTCTCTTATATATGCGAGTCGACCATAGGTCGCCTCGCATATATAAGAGAATGCATTGGCCTAACAAATTTTCATCATTTGTTATTATTTTTTACAATTTTTTACAATTTTAATAATTTTTTCTTATATTCTTTAACAGACTTATTTTGTAGGTTTAGTGCCAGGTAATCTTACGTTTTTCATGGGCATCAAAATTATTACTATGAATACTTGGTGATAGTTTTGAGTTTTAACATGCCCTATAGCATGCTTAAGCATACCCAAAAAAAAAATCAACAAAAAAAAACAAAATCTAACAAAAAAAAATTATCTTTTTTTATTTTTTATTTTTTTTTAGGGACGATTTTACAGAACGTAAATTAGGGCCGATGAGATCGGCCCGTGGCACTCAAAGGGTTAAATTGTTTAATCTCGCAAAAATCTCATTTTTGGCAGTTCCGTTATTGTTAGATATTGGAAACATTTAATGTAAAAATCGTTAACAAAGTACAGATGATAATTCTAGTATATAAGTTATTGTTGGTTATTAAAGGGATATGTTAGTTTTGATTTAAAGGGGTTAAACATTTTGAATGCATTCAATTATTGACATAAATTCTAACATATAATTAATGTTGGTTATTGAAGAGGATTATTTGTCAGGGACCACGGCCTAAAGGTTTTAAATTGAGAGAAGTGAATTCTCTCTATCTGGTAGACGTAATGAAGGCTTAAAGGGGTACACAGGGATAGACAATTTTTTTTATTTACTCCCATTGAAATAACTTTCAAGTTAGATTGTGTTCGTGTTATATGAGTTTCGTATAAACCTAATTTAGCGAAGAAAATATTGATCTTGGAAACAAAAATATTACGATTTAAAATTACGCGCCATTTATTTTACCTTCACCGGAGAAGACTCAGGTCGCAGGAAGAACCGGAAGTTCATTGTTCACAGCTTCAATTGTTGCATCCAATCTCTTCCATCGAACAATCTCACTCCTTATAAAAATAATTGACGCTTTATGACTCTTGTTTCTTTCTCCTTTTTTCCGAATCGGTTATAGCGGGCCTTCCTTTTGCAGGTAACATGTTATGTTTGCAACTCAATAATGTTCATGAACGGCCGTCGATAAAAGACACTCGACAGATACGATTTCAAGAACAGTAACTCGTACTGGCATAATTCGCCATTTTATGACTCCAGCCATAAATGATTTTATATTAAATAATTCAATTTTACTTTTGTGATAGCCTGTTAACCGGAACGTTTTCAGTAGACATTGTCGACTCAAATTAGTTATTTTAAAATATAATATTGATATTAGATCGCTATGGTCACCGGGAATTTATTGAAATTGGGGTACAGTACCCCTTTAACTTCAATTTACATGCCAAAATAAGTTTTACAAAAGTAAAAATATTTGTGGACGTTAGACCTATTTTGAATAAAATCTGTACAATGTACAATGCCAATTTCAGAATTGTCTGATACACATAGATATATATACCTGTCACCAGAGCATGAATACAGGGAGTGGCGGAAAGAGTCTGCCGACTTAGGTCAAACAGTTGGAAATTTTATGCCCTACACGATATCTGCCTGGATTTGCTCAATGGCATGGTGGGGAATTTTTTGAAGAATAAGACTTCTTGTAATATGCTCCAAGATGCTATAGTGAATATAATTTGAGTATGACAGGCAGGGATGTGACTAGGTCTTTGTTCCAGGCCTGAGTTTAGTGTGCCTGTCATTTGCAGAATGAATCCCCAGAGGGTGAATTTAGTGACCCTATCCCACATAGCAGGCTAGCATCACTAAAATCAGCCTCTGGGAACCTCATTCTTCTTAGGCCTCAACTTCTCTGGAATGTTTCTTTATTAGCAAATTTCTAAAGAAACTTCTTTACATAGATTCTATTTCTTTTTTAGTTTAGTTTCTCTATATCTCCAAATTGGCAGATGACAAATTTCATATTCAAGGTTCCCAATGGGTACATCACAATATTCACCATTTGGGAAATTCAATCTGAATCTATGTCTCCCATACATAGCTGATGAGGCCATGCAGAATGAGGTCCCCAGAGGGTGAATTTAGTGATGCTAGACCACTATGCAGGATAGCTTCACTATATTCACCCTCTTGGGACCTCATTCTGCAAATGACAGGCACACTAAGCTTAGGCTTGCTTTGTTGGAGGGTGGATGTCCAACTTAGAATTTCCAACTGTGTCCACCTTTGCTTGAACCAGACTCAAAATACTATGCGAGTACATGTAATGCCCTAAATAATCAACTCCTTAACCACAGCAGAATTACGGGTAACTTTTCAGGATTTAATTGGAAATATGGCTTGTTGCCATTCAGCGGAATGCTCTCTATGGCAACAAGCCATATTTCCGACTAAATCCTGAAAAGTTACCCATAATTCTGCTGTGGCTAAGGAGTGTATTATTTTGGGCATTACTGTATAGGAAATTCCATCTCCACACCCTCAGTTTGGAATTTCCAGCTGCAACTATGTAATTTCCAACATGACACCCCATATGGCCATTTCAGCCCAAAAAAATATAGATCGAAAGTTGGAAAATATTCAACGTTTGGTCTAAAAGCAACAAAACGATGGTTCACATCATTTTTCTTCTCATGAAACGGGAAGTACAGTAATGCTCTAATTAATCGACCTCTTAACCACAGCAGAATTATGGCGAGAGCTTTCCGATGAATGGCAACAAGACATATTACCAAACTAAATCCTGAAAAGTTACCCATAATTCTGCTGTTGTTAAGAAGTCGATTAATTAGAGCATTACTGTATCTGACTTGGACACCTAGTCATGTGATAGAGAATATTACTTGGTTTGTTTCATATTAAGCCTGATATCAGCCCGCGGTAACCTAATATCAGCATGAGACAGAAGGTCGGAGGCAGATGTCAGGTTACCGAGGGCTGATATCAGGTCTATAATATCAAAGTAATATCCAATTTATTAATTAGATCGCCTTTTTGTAACTGATAACTCACTCTTTCACATGAGTGACACTGCAAAAATGGATACCTACAATTATTTTACAGCAGTGAAGTATATTTTCAGCATGTCGTAAATCGATATTACTCGTATTGGAGATGTCGCAAACCGTTAATTATTACTCGGTTTAAGGGCGATATTAGCCTAGTTCAATAAGATGCTATTCTGGACAAAAATGTCATATCTAATTAATAATTAGAGGATATAACTTGGTTTGTTTGATATTAGGCCCAATTTTATACAGTAATGCCCTAAGTAATCGACTCCATAACCACAGCAGAATTATGGGTAACTTTTCAGGATTTAGTCGGAAATATGGCTTGTTGCCATTCATCGGAAAGCTCTCCCCGAGTGCTTACCGATGAATGGCAACAAGCCATATTTCCCACTAAATCCTGAAAAGTTACCCATAATTCTGCTGTGGTTATGGAGTCGATTACTTAGGGCATTACAATATCAGCCCTCGGTATCCTAATATCAACCAAGTAATATCCTATTTAATATATTAGAAAGCCTCTTAAGTAACTAGTGTATATATATCGGCAACTCTTTCAAATGAGTGACGTCACAAAATTCTTTCTCTACACATTATTTTGCACAAGTTGAAATGTCAGATTTCGACGAGCGACGTGCTGAATGTATTTAGCAGTGAGACAGTTATGGCATATCGTGAAACCATATTACTCGGATTTGTGATGTTTTGTAAAATGATATTACTCGGTTTAAGAGCAAATTAAAGTGATATACCCAAAAAAAAATTCAACCAAAAAAAAAAATCTTTTTTTATTTTTTGTTTGTTTTTAAACCCTTTGAATGCCACGGGCCGATCACATCGGCCCTAAATTTACGTTCTGGATTGTAGGATGCGAAGCGTGTAATAAACACAGAACGACACGATGTGTAAATGGGTTTGTCGATACGGCACTCGTGCTATCGCGGAAACCCATTTACACATCGTGTCGTTCTGTGTTTATTACACGCTTCGCATCCTAGAATCCAGAACGTAAATTAGGGCCGATGTGATCGGCCCGTGGCACTCAAAGGGTTAAATGGTTTAATCTCGCAAAAATCTCATTTTTGGCAAAAATCTCATTTTTGGCAGTTCTGTTATTGTTAGATATTGGAAACATTTAATGTAAAAATCGTTAACAAAGTACAGATGATAATTCTAGTATATAAGTTATTGTTGGTTATTAAAGGGATATGTTAGTTTTGATTTAAAGGGGTTAAACATTTTGAATACATTCAATTATTGACATAAATTCTAACATATAATTAATTTTGGTTATTGAAGAGGATTATTTGTCAGGGACCACGGCCTAAAGGTTTTAAATTGAGAGAAGTGAATTCTCTCTATCTGGTAGACGTAATGAAGGCTTATTCAATTTACATGCCAAAATAAGTTTTACAAAAGTAAAAATATTTGTGGACGTTTGACCTATTTTGAATAAAATCTGTACAATGCCAATTTCAGAATTGTCTGATACACATATATATATATATACCTGTCACCAGAGCATGAATACAGGGAGTGGCAGAAAGAGTCTGCCGACTTAGGTCAAACAGTTGGAAATTTTATGCCCTACACGATATCTGCCTGGATTTGCCTGGATTTGCGCAATGGGTTCCAAAAAAATACATTTTTAAAAGGGTGGTGGGGAATTTTTTGAAGAATAAGACTTCTTGTAATATGCTCCAAGATGCTATAGTGAATATATACACAGAACGACACGACGTGTAAATGGTTTGTCGATACGGCACGAGTGCTGTCGCGGAAGGATAGAACGAGAGGCGCTTGCGCCTCGAGTTCTATCCTTCCGCGATAGCATGAGTGCCGTATCGACAAACCCATTTACACATCGTGTCGTTCTGTGTTTATTACACGCTTCGCATCCTAGAATCCATGCATTAAAATACCGGATTAGAAGGTTTATTATTCAGGCTCATACAGGGCGTGTTTGTCATTTGTGATGATTCTTTTATTTAAATAGTTCCAGCTTCCTGGTTGAGGCGAACGTCATGTACTTCATTTTACGTCAACGAGATGCGTATGGAACGTATGTTCCATACGGATTTTTAAATATGGAACGGCAATAACACTGTACTTCTAGGAACAAGCGTGTAATAAAATTTGAGTATGACAGGCAGGGATGTGAATAGGTCTTTGTTCCAGGCCTGAGTTTAGTGTGCCTGTCATTTGCAGAATGAATCCCCAGAGGGTGAATTTAGTGACCCTATCCCACATAGCAGGCTAGCATCATTAAATCAGCTCTGGGAACCTCATTCTTCTTAGGCCTCAACTTCTCTGGAAAGTTTCTTTATTAGCAAATTTCTATAGAAACTTCTTCACATAGATTCTATTTCTTTTTTAGTTCTGACAGTTTCTCTATATCTCCAAATTGGCAGTTGACAAATTGCATATTCAAGGTTCCCAATGGGTACACGAACATCACAATATTCACCATTTGGGAAATTCAATCTGAATCTATGTCTCCCATACATAGCTGATGAGGCCATGCAGAATGAGGTCCCCAGAGGGTGAATTTAGTGATGCTAGCCCACTGTGCAGGATAGCGTCACTATATTCACCCTCTGGGGACCTCATTCTGCAAATGACAGGCACACTAAACTCAGGCTTGTTTTGTTGGAGGATGGATGTCCAACTTAGAATTTCCAACTGTGTCCACCTTTGCTTGAACCAGACTCAAAATACTATGCAAGTACATGTAATGCCCTAAATAATCAACTCCTTAGCCACAGCAGAATTATGGGTAACTTTTCAGGATTTAATTAGAAATATGGCTTGTTGCCATTCAGCGGAATGCTCTCTATATATGGCAACAAGCCATATTTCAAACTAAATCCAGAAAAGTTACCCATAATTCTGCTGTGGCTAAGGAGTCGATTATTTAGGGCATTACTGTATAGGAAATTCCATCTCCACACCCTCAGTTTGGAAATTCCAGCTGCAACTATGAAATTTCCAACATGACACCCCATATGGCCATTGCAGCCCAAAAAAAATAAAGATTGAAAGTTGGAAAATATTCAACGTTTGGTCTAAAAGCAACAAAATGATGGTTCACATATTTTTTCTTCTCATGAAACAGGAAGTATCTGTCCTGGACACCTAGTCATGTGATCGAGAATATTACTTGGTTTGTTTCATATTAAGCCTGATATCAGCCCGCGGTAACCTAATATCAGCATGAGACAGAAGGTCGGAGGCTGATGTCAGGTTACCGAGGGCTGATATCAGGTCTATAATATCGAAGTAATATCCAATTTATTAATTAGATCGCCTCTTTGTAACTGATAACTCACTCTTTCACATGAGTGACATTGCAAAAATGGATACCTACACATTATTTTACAGCAGTGAAGTATATTTTCGGCATGTCGTAAATCGATATTACTCGTATTGGAGATGTCGCAAAAAGTTATTACTCAGTTTAAGGGCAATATTTAATAGCCTAGTTCGATAACATGCTATCTGGACAAAAATGTCATATCTAATTAATAAATTAATAATTAGAGGATATAACTTGGTTTGTTTGATATTAGGCCCAATTCAATAATGTCCTAAGTAATCGACTCCATAACCACAGCAGAATTATGGGTAACTTTTCAGGATTTAGTCGGAAATATGGCTTGTTGCCATTCATCGGAAAACTCTCCCCGAAATGAACGGCAACAAGCCATATTTCCGACTAAATCCTGAAAAGTTACCCATAATTCTGCTGTGGTTATGGAGTCGATTACTTAGGGCATTACAATATCAGCCCTCGGTATCCTAATATCAGCTTGAGACAGAAGGTCGAAGGCTGATATGAGGTTACCAAGGGCTGATATCAGGCCAATCCTATTTAATATATTAGAAAGCCTCTTTAGTAACTAGTGTATATATATCGACAACTCTTTCAGATGAGTGACGTCACAAAATTCTTTGTCATCACATTATTTTGCACAATTGGAGGTCACTTCGTCTGAATTTGTCCCTTAATTTGAAGTTGAAATGTCAGATTTCGACGAGCGACATGCTGAATGTATTTAGCTGTGAGACAGTTACGGCATGTCGTGAAACCATATTACTCGGATTTGTGATGTTTTGTAAAATGATATTACTCGGTTTAAGAGCAAATTAAAGTGATATTCACAAAGTTCGATAACAGGCCATTCTGGACAAAAATGCAATATTTAATTAATAAGGTGATTGTGTACGCTGAATAGGGGTGCTGAATTCCTCTACTCGAAAATTCCAGTTGTGTATCTCAACACATAGAACATTAACACAAATAGCTCAAGCGGAAATGATTACATGTCGGACTGAAGCTAAGTCTGATGTTTTTCGTTCAATTTATAAATATATCCTTCGATCGAAATAGCTGACATATACCTTTTAAGATGGAATATTTGTTTTTAGACACAGACTATCTATATAAACACATGTATCCAAAGTCTGACACCAAGTTAATAGACATTACTTTATTTGGAAGCATGAATATTAATGAAGCTTCATTCTTGTAAGAATCTGACAGAGCGAGTATCATCTAACTATACTCAATGAATGCCAAATTGTCTGGGTTCATATAGATTCTCTATATATATCATAGAAACTGCGCAAATGTATAAACTTTCCTCAGATTCTGCATGACTGAATCAATCTATTTTATTTCTTGCTTCCAACATTTATACTTGAAACAGATACGTTTGAGTGGTGTTTTCAAGTCCAAAGTCCATTTGTGTTAAAACAATAATAACCACTTGATTTTAGAGTTATCCATCTTACACCCGCAATTTGTCCGTTTTGATCATGTGTTCTGCCAACCTGTAAGGGTCGAGAAACACTGCCTTTGAATTTTTACTTATGATTCAGCTCATCTTCTCTGGAAAGTTTCTTTATTACCAGATTTCTATAGAAACTTCTTCACATAGATTCTATTTCTTTTTTAATTTAGTTTCTCTATATCCCCAAATTGGCAGACAGCACATTGCATAATCAAGGTTCCCAATGGGTGTACATAACAATATTCACCATTTGGGAACTTAAATCTGAATCTATGTCTCACATAGCAGATTAGGCCATGTAGAATGAGGTTCCCAGAGGGTGAATTTAGTTATGCTCCCTAAATTGCGGGATAGCGTCACTAAATTCATCCTCTGGGGGGGGGGGGGGGGGGGGGGGGGGGGGGGGGGGGGAACCCTCATTCTGCAAATGACAGACACACTAAACTCAGGTTTGCTCCCACATAATAGTAGTATATTAAGATTTTTTATATCGATAACAGAAACATCCTTCACTAAAACATTTGAGTTGTATTTTCGTTTGACTGAAAGATATTGATACAGTGTCAGAAGCAGGCGCGAGAATAAGGTGCTTGTCATTTGCAGAATGAAGTCCCCAGAGGGTGAATTTAGTTACGCTATCCCGCATTGAAACTTCTTCACATAGTTTCTATTTCTTTTTTAGTTTAGTTTCTCTAAATCCCCAAATTGGCAGCCGACACATTGCATAATCGAGGTTCCCAATGGGTGTACATCACAATATTCACCATTTGGGAACTTCCATCTCAGTCTATGTCTCCCATAACAGATGAGGCCATGCAGAGTGAGGTTCCCAGAGGGTGAATTTAGTGATGCTAGACACTGTGCAGGATAGCATCACTGAATTCACCCTCTGGGGACCTCATTCTGCAAATGACAGACGCACTAAACTCAGACTTCTGGAGTGTCAGAAGACCAAATTAAGGGTCTAGCATACAGGAAAAAACATAATGTACATGCAAGCTGCTAACTCAAACACTTTGAAGCCATTGTACTTGATTGTCATTCATATCTATTTAAAAGACCCACGAATATAACATAATCAGTGACATGTGATTGTGCAAAGAATGCAGTGGTGTCAAAGACAATTTAATTTCTTTCTGGATATACGGCAGTTCTGGTTGAAATTTAAAGGCATGGATGGCCTTCACGGTGGATATTGCTGTTAAAATAATCACTTCCATTAAAACTGCCATAAATGGAAAGAATATTAAAAAAGACATATTTTGTTCCTATACCCATCATAAATATCATGTGAATAGTAAGTTATTGTCAGGTTTGTGAGCTTTGTTATGTAACCAAATGCCAAAAATGTTACAGAGGCCATCCGTGCCTTTAAGCTTTATTGATAACTTGTTAACCATTTGATGACTGGAGCGTCCTGAATTTTTCAGAAAACCCTGTGCTGATGCATTCTCTTATATATGCGAGTCGACAATATTTACCTTGATCTTGTTAGCCAGTACATTCTCTTATATATGTGAGGCGACCTGTAACTGACAGCTTTCCGATGAATAGCAACAAGCCATATTTGCTGTGGTTAAGGAGTCGATTATTTATGGCATTACTGTAAAGGTATGCCCAGGAAAAGATTTAGCTGACAGGCAAGGGAGGGGGGAAATGAAATTTTTGTTTTCCAAGCAAGGATGAGGAGTGATCTTGTAAGCCAGTACATTCTCTTATATATGTGCGGCGACCTGTAACTGAGAGCTTTCCGATGAATGGCAACAAGCCATATTTGCTGTGGTTAAGGAGTCGATTATTTAGGGCATTACTGTAAAGGTATGCGCAGGAAAAGATTTAGCTGACAGGCGGGGGGGAATGAAATTTTTGTTTTCCAAGGATGGATGAGGAGGTGGGTGGGTGGTCAAGAGGATCCAAAAGCAAGGTTCACGCTGCCACTTGCCAAATTTGCCAATGGCAAAAATAATTCACATTTGGCAAAAAATATTTTCATTTAGCAAAAGTTTTGGCAAGTCACTTTTTAATTCCTCACTAAAGTTGAAAAATATTGGTCAATCAATACCATTCATTTCAGGAAACTCTGACAATATAATTATATTAGTGGTGTTTTATAAGGTCAAGGAAAAATTAACACCTTTATTAAGCATTTAATGTCGTGGTGGTGTTTACATAGGTAATCCTCTTGTAATGTGCCCTTCTCATGAAGAAACCCTTCTTCAATTTTATTATTCGGTGATTTGTTTATTGTTGTATGTTAAACCACAAAATAAGACTCAATTTTGCAGAAAATTATACTATCAGTGATAGATTTTGGCATATTATAAAAGAATTTGGCAAAATTTATTTTCATTTGGCAAATTATTTGGCAAAAGTAAATTTTGGTCCAGCGTGGACCCTGCCCAAAAGCTTTTTTTTTCCGCAGTTAAAAAACTCCCTATTTATCAACCATTTTTTGACGGTCAGTATTGATTGTTTCTTGTTGTAAAATAACTTAATACCCAGGTATCCATCAGTCCAGGTCACACCGAACATAAAAATACATATTGCATAAAATGTCACAGATCCCATGTCCCCCCCAAATCGAGGTGGCTTTTTGGGACGTTGCTTTTTTTTAAGAACAAACAATTCAAATTCTGGCAAAATTTTACTCAAACTTGACAATGATCTGCATGTTCTGAAAGTTGAGCCACACACCAAGTATCAAGAGATTCTTTTGAATTAACTTTTTCTGAGATTAAAGATACATAATCTGAATTAACGCTCCCAAATTACTATTTATTTGGCTTCGGGTGTAAAAAATATTTGATTCGATTCGAGGAACCCACCCATGCAGAGTGATCAGATATTAATTTTTTTAATTTGTCATTTCACGAGATATATAATTTTTGGCAGCCTGCATGGCAAATATTCGTCAAGCCGACAGTCTGGGATCAAATTGTGCATGAATACCTCTAAAATAAAGTGGCTTTGTGTGTTAGATATTTGACAATCTGGCCAAATTTTGTTGAACAAAATGTTAATAAATAAAACCTTTGGGGCATTTTTATACTATAGTTGACTGTGGTTAGAATTATTTTTGGGCAATTAATCGATTCTGATAACTGAAGCGCCATTTCAAAAAATGTTGTTGTTGGAATCTGATGATATGGGGACCATCAAATTGGATTGAGTACCTTTAATTCAAGAAATTGTAGAAGAATATAAGAAAAGATAACTTACAGTAACAGGAGGAGTAGTATACTCTGTCCTTGTCAAAATATCCAAACATCCCCTTATAAGAATAAAGTGGAATAGAATTGTAAAAACCAATTACGGTGCTGACAAGAAATCTGATTTCCAAGAACACTGCGAAGTCCTGGGAAGCAGAAAGGTTTTGCCCAGCAGTGAACTATCAATATCTGAGCGGAACTCTCTACGCTGTAATCAAAGTCTTCCTCAACCGTAAGGCCCAGAGCTATATCGTCGAGGAAAAGGTGTCTGTTGCTCAATCTAATGTAATATACTATGATTATTTCTCCTTCTATAGATTACAGACCCTAATTGTACATGTGAGGGGTAATTCATCGAGTAGAATACTCGGGTACTATTGTGGCTATAGCCTGTCATCAATATATACAGTTTCCAAAATTGATTACTATTTGATTCAGAGATATAAAATCCTGATTCCTCCCTCATGCAACTTAAAATCAATAATGTACCTTTCTGGTAGAAATAGAGCTGAATATACATGTACATGTAATGCCCTAAATGATCGACACCTTAACCACAGCAGAATTATGGGTAACTTTTCAGGATTTAGTCGGAAATATATGGCTTGTTGCCATTCATCGGAAAGATCTGTGAGAGCTTTCTGATGAACTCTGGGTGGGCAGAGGGGAGCAACAGCCCCTCCTGCCCTCTGTAGATATTGCAGTTCAGGAACCTTCCGATTATAGACACAATGGTCCAGGTGCTACAAGTACCACGGCTGAGTAACTTTATAACCCTGTGGTGACTCAGTAGCGTTCTTTAATGTGCACACCGAGACTAGTACACGGGTCAGCCATTTTATGTCCGCACCCAATCGGACAGCGTACTTCACCCATGACAACATACCTGGACAAGGGTTGTAATGGGGGGGGTTTGCATTTTGCATTCGGATCTTTATTCAGTGATCTCGTATGAGACTTTTCAGCTTGGTATCTGACAGAGGTCTGATTTTTATCAGAATACCGTCGTGACCAGGTTGCGATCCCCGGTCCACCAGCACAAGACACCACTATGCTACCTCTCGGCTACCGACTTCCCTCCATCAAGGGGGGAGGGGCACAAAATTCCCTTTTATTCTCTGTATAATGGTAAACATTACCCCATATATCAGGTAGAACAGCATTTCATATTCTGCTAGCTTTAACCCTTTCAGTGCCAAGTCCGATTTTTGTATCAACCCATATTTCCTTGATCATTTTTCAAATTTATTGATTATAATAATGTGATACATTGATGGAAAGAGCTCTAAAAATCGGACTTGGCACTGAAATGGTTAATGTAGGCTCAGTCCTAAAAAGTTTTTTAAAGTGTTAAAATTTGTATGGCTATCAACATTTTGCCTTATTACATTTTAATATGCCAATAGTTCTGACTGAAAAAAGTGCCCCATTCTGGCTGTTGTGCCCCCACATATCTCGCACTACTCTAGTCCCTGCTGAAGCAGTCTGCGTACTGGTGACTACAGTGACTACTGCCCCTGGGTGGTCAAATGAACGGTGGACAACTGCTTTAACACTTTATTTCTTTTCTAAATATTATATGACGAGTTCCCTTTATAGGAAATGTTCAGATAATAAGTTCAACAAACGACCATCATTTATCTGAACATTGCCTCACAATAAATAGGAATCCTTCGGTATTAGTATTATCTGTACTCTGCTTATTTTTCCTGAAAACTCCTCCAGATGAATAATAGACCATTCCAATATATATATTTTATAAATTCAAAAAGGCGAGGATGATCCTCCAGGGAGGTAATCTCAATCACTTGAATATCCTACAAAATAAGCGTGGCACTGAAAGAGTTAAGGAACAGGTATCAATGGAGAAATATAATACCTACAATATTTGTTTTATGTTAAAAAAGTTATATCTTCAAAAATTTCCCGGGTATTAAACTGGTGGAATATTATCTCAACAGGCATAGTCAGAATAGAAATATACATGCATGATCTAATATAGCGCAAGAAAGACTACACCATCCTGGTCCTGACGAAGATACACTTGTATCGAAAGCGCTAGACCATTTTTAGGATATTCAAGTGATTGAGATTACCTCCCTGGAGGATCATCCTCGCCTTTTTGAATTTATTACCTCATTACTCAATCACATTAAATATGGCCACGAGCATTTCTCTCACCAGTGTCACACCCGTTGACATCAACTTCCCCACACCCAACGTGTCCCTCATATAGTAATCCATGTTGACAACTTACAAAGGGGAACTAAATGCACACGCACAAATCTGGAACACTAAACCTCAGCACAGCACCTCAGCTCGCAAACAAAGAGAGAGATAGCGCGGATCCTCATTCTCCGCGCACCCTACCACCAGTAGGCACTAACAAGAAGGACTTTAATTAGTCGCCTCCAATATATATTTTTTATAGTTGCATGAGAATTTATATTATATAACTAGCTTACCTTTTCTTCTGGAAATAGAACAAAATATGGGCATACACAGAGTAAAGATTCATGGCTCGATCTAGACTCCAATTAAACCTAGTAATTGTCATGTCATGATTCGGGCCAGATATTGTGCAGAACACTCGAATATATACATTTATAATTACATGGGAGAATCCATTCAATATACATGTAGAAAGGCGTAATTACAAGTATATGGCCTTTTAAAAAAGCTGCTCCTAGCTATACAATTTTTAGAGAGAAGAAACATCCCCCATGTCTGGCACTATACTCTGGTTCCTGCTGGAGCAGTCTGAGAGCTGCTGAGAACCCACTGCGCTAATCACTGCCCTGGGTGGTCAAATGAACGGTGGACAACTGCTTTAATTACAAGTGGGTGACCTTTAAAAAAAGCTGCTCCAATACCAGTTTTGGAAAGAAGATATTCCCCATGGCTTATATTTTTGCCTCTGTGTGGGATACCGGAAATTGGTTGACCCCTGCATTTCGTGGTATGAATAGCCCCCAAAGAGCTCTCGTTTCAAAACATTTTTACAAATTGAAGTACTGTCTGAGTGCTCGTTAGAACCCACTGCACTAATTTAGGGTGCCCGCTAGGCCGGTGGAGATCCTGTGGGGTCCCGGTATTGATGCCCAAAAATAATTAGAGGTGAGACTGTCCCAATGGTACTAAGGATATACCCCCCATGTTTTTAAACACTAAGATGTTTCACATGTCAGTAAACATTAAGTTAAAATAATAAAATAACAGATTCCCATTGCAGGTGCACAATCCTATAAACCCCTAACTCTAATCCTAAACCTATTGACCGAAAAATGTAGGAAAAAAAGCTCGGACAAAATTATGCATGTTGCGAAAATGTTCTAAGTCGAAAAAGGGGAATATCTCCACAAAAAAAAGTTGGACAGACGTCATAATCGCAGTTGCACAGGTTCCCATGGTACTAAATATATGTGACAAGTTTCAAAAACATTGACCTAAAAAATGTAGGAATAAAAGCTCCGACAAAATTATGCATGTTGCAAAAAAATTTCTAAGTGGAAAAAGGGGGAAACTCCACCAAAAAAAAGTCCGACAGAGTCATAATTGCAGGTGCACAGGTTCCCATGGTACTAAATATCTGCGCGAAGTTTAATAAAAATTTACCTAAAAATGTAGGAATAAAAGCTCTGACAAAATTATTCATGTTGCAAAAAATGTTCTAAGTGGAAAAAGGGGGAAAACTCCACCAAAAAAAAGTTTGACAGTCATAATTGCAGGTGCACAGGTTCCCATGGTACTAAATATCTGTGCGAAGTTTAATAAAAATTTACCTAAAAATGTAGGAATAAAAGCTCTGACAAAATTAACCATGTTGCGAAAAATTTCTAAGTCGAAAAAGGGGGATAACTCCACTAAACAATGTCTGACACATTATCATCGCAGGTGCACAGGTTCCCATGGTGGTTGATGTCTGTGCCAAGTTTCACGGAAAATGATTAAAAAATGACTGTGAGAAAAACTCTGGACAAATTTGTGTCCACGACCGGACGACGGATGGACGGAATACGGATGGAGAAGCTGATTCCAGCAACTTTGTTGCGGGGGTATATTAAAGGGAACTAAAATCAATTTGAAAGTGCCAATGACAATGTAGCTCAAGTTGGGGAGGCTTTAATCATTTTATGCTGAGCAGTCAATAGAAGAAGTTTCAGTATATTGTATTGTGTAGATGATATTTAATTTCAAACATTTCTCCAATAAATGTGGGCTGCAGGGTGTTCCGATGGATTCAAATGTAAATCCAAGATGGCTGCTAGCAGCCATGTTTTTTAACTAATTTCCGAAAAAATTGACAGATCCCATCTAGAGGTCACCCTTGATGGGATCTTTTGGGATCTGTGTCTATGAGTGTTACCCTCAAACAGTAGTACAGTAAAGCCCTAAATAATCGACTTTCTGATGAATGGCAACAAGCCATATTTCCGACTAAATCCTGAAAAATTACCCATAATTCTGCTGTGGTTATTGAGTCGATTATTTAGGGCATTACTGTATCTCAGCTCAGACAATAAAGTATAACCGTATGAAGTTTGGTGACGATTGGATGAGGGATGTGGAATGTAGAGTGTGCCGAATTATTTAGTTGATATCTAGTTGTCACCCGAATATCCTTATGAAGTTAGGTGTTGATGTTGAAAAATCCCACTTTTGGCAACCCAATGAGATGTATTATGGTGGCCGCCTTATCTATCGAGTATGGCTGCTTTATCCACATCCAATGCACCCATGTGTGTGAATAACTCCAAAAAAGCATATAAGGCACTATTTCATGAAATAAAATAGTGTAATCATTGGTTAATATCACATGCCATCTATTGGCATTGAAAATTTATTCGAGTTAAATCATTTGTCTGAAAAAATGGAAATTATTTGGTCATTTTTACACGATTAGCTAAATTCATGATAAACAATGCCTATAAAATATCAATGCTAGCGGAATATCAGGAACATGTTGTAGATATGTAAACTAAGTACACTTACCTCGTCGTTCATCATGTGGTTTATTAGTTTATTTAAACAACTGAATACCTACAATACATACAATGGGTTGATGTTCAACTCAATATATGGCCGATTTTGGTACACTGAAAAACATCAAGGCATTTGTACCCTGTTGTTACATCAGGTATGGTACATTGGTCACAACTCTAGATTTTTGTCATTTAGTTTAGTGTATGGTCACCCAATATACCCTTGTATCCTGATATTTCTAAGAGATAAAAATAAAAGTAACGAATGAACATCAAAAAGTACCCAGAAGAAACCATGTACTTATGGGCTTGAAAATAATTCTGGGAATGTTTTTTTATTTTCTAAATTTGTATTTCTGAAATGTAAATAATGTACCTGATGTAACAACAGGGTACAAATGCTCCGACATATTGCTGCATACCAAAATTAGACGTATCTTTTCAACTCACCAGGTATAGTGGAATGTAATGTATTGGATTCAATTCTGTTAGCCACAACTGTGTGTCTGTGTGTGTTCCCCTCAAACACCAGGTAGTACCTCAGCTCGGACAATAAAGTATAATCATCGGGTAATGTGACGAAAATCGCATCTCCTCCCTATAAAACACAAATTGATACAAAATAATTACATTAATGCCCTAAATAATCGACTTCTCAGTGAGAGCTTTCCGATGAATGGCAACAAGCCATATTTCCGACTAAATCCTGAAAAAATAACCATAATTCTGCTGTGGTTAAGGAGTTGATTATTTAGGGCATTACTGTAGTTCTATATAGTGCTTTACCCATTCTATACTAAATGGATTCCCCCACTCAGTTATAAAAGTATACATCGGAAGGGTCTATTATTCATCTGGATGGGTTTTCAGGAAACATAAGCAGACGACAGATAATAAAAGTACAGAAGGGTTCCTAATTATTGAAAGGAAATGTTCAGAAATGTAAGTTCAACTAACGTCTGTTAACTTATTATCAGAACATTTCCTAAGGGAACTACTCGTCAATGAGTATTCAGTGTAGAAAAGGTAAATCCACCAGTTTCAGTTCTATGATACTGAGACAACATATTAGTATACCTACATGTATGACATTAGGGAATTATGCCCTGTCATCACTCATCACTCATCACTACCTGTCTTATGTAATAATTCAAGCTGTAACATACTTGCATGCACATCAGGATTATCATACTAACAACATCAACCCTGAAGTAAAGTGCTCATTTACAGTATTGCCCTAAATAATCGACTCCTTAACTAACTGAGAGCTTTCCGATGAATGGCAAAAAGCCATATTTCCCACTAAATCCTCAAAAGTTACCCATAATTCTGCTGTGGTTAACCCTTTACCCAACAAAACGGCCCAAACCGGCCAAATAAAGCTTCAACAGCCTAAAATATCTTCGGTCTGTCTCAATAGAACCATACAAATATGGATATCATTGGAACCGGCTCCTTGACCACATTGTGATAGTTACAGTTATGCCCTGTGCCAATGCATTCTCTTATATATGCGAGTCGACCATAGGTCGCCTCGCATATATAAGAGAATGCATTGGCCTAAAAAACACTTTTTACCATTTTTTGTTACATTCTTTAACAATTTTATAATATTTAATGTGTTAAGCCTATGCATTCTCTTATATATGCGAGGCGACCTATGGTCGACTCGCATATATAAGAGAATGCATTGGCACAGGGCCCTTCTGTTGGGTAAAGGGTTAAGGAGTCGATTATTTAGGGCATTACTGTAAGTTGAGTGGTGAGAGACAATCGTGAACAGACTTTCTTGTTCAAGTGATCATTGTCAGCAGCATGAAATTTTAAACACCATTTTATTATTTAATCCTTTCTTTACTAAATACTCATTGATGAGTAGTTTTCCCTTAGGAAATGATCAGATAATAAGTTCAACAAATGACCATATGACAGTAGGGTAAAAATATTGGGTCCGTTGGATATGACTGGCCAACCATGGATCGGCTAGCCATAGGTGATTTATTAAATTTAATGTCCAGAAACCCTCATTCCTTGCACCTGGGAAGATCTAAATACGTTTTCTAAGTAATAATTTCATTAGAATTTGAGACCATGAACGAGATAATATATAATCCGAAATCAGGAACTTTTTAAAACTTTGACATCCAAGAAAAGTCATAGATGAGCATTAATAGGTGATAATATCATCATGTGTTTACCGTTTAATATATAATGAAAATAGCTCGCCTTAATAGTTTAGTGTGCCTGTCATTTGCAGAATTAGGTCCCCAGAGGATGAATTTAGTGACACTATCAAAAGCTAATCCATGAAGACAATGGTTATACCACAATGAGTTTTAATCAGCATATTAACCCTTTCATGATGTGAGCTGTGCTGGTGCAGCATTAAAGATACTGTGCCAGTGCATTCTCTTATATATATGCGAGTCTCCCATAGGCAGCCTTGCATATATAAGAGAATGCACTGGCTTTATACAAGGTCAACTTAAATATTGTTAGGCCAATGCAAGGCTCCCTATGGGAGAATTGTATATATAAGAGAAAGTATTGCATGGCGCAGGGTTTTTCCGCAATATTTCAGGAAGTTCCAGTCATGGAATGGTTAAATTATTGAATGAATAGCACTTAAATTAATTATTGTCACACTAATTAGTTGTAATGCCTTTAGCAATATGTGAGATTCTTTGTCTCGCCTTTGATGCATGAGTGGTTGTTTTTGCAGTATGACACCGTTCCCTCAGAATACTCCTGCACATGTTGACGAAGTGGACGGCAAGTTTGTTTCAAAGTCTACAGTAAATATATCATCAAGCTTGATATTTCCATTTTAACACGATAATGGTGGGATATATAAAAATATATCAATATTCAATATGATATCGATAAACAATGAAGCCGTAAGGGTGTTATAAAAATTTGCTTAAAGGTAAGATCTTGCTTGGGCAACATCGATGTGCAAATGCAATATTATATTGTCATTGTCCATGATGTTCATTGAATCATCCCACAGTTGAAGATGGTTTCATTCCATTTCTGGTTATTTGTTGTTTTATTCATTTAAATTTTTCTTTGAAAACAGTGAAAATCTATGGAGCTCCGGAGGTGACATAAGATTTTTTTTTTTTCAAGTCGTGGCCACGAGAATATGAAGTCATGCATGGCCATGAGAATATGAAGTCGTGGCCACGAGAATAAAGTCGTGGCCACGAGAGCAAAGTCGTGGCCATGAGAATAAAGTATTGGCTACGAAAATAAAGACATGGCCACGAGAATGTGAAGTCATGGCCACGAGAATATGAAGTCAAGTTTATATTCTCGTGGCCACGACTTTATTCTCCGGGGCTCCATAGAAATCAAACTGAGTGCATCTAAATTTAAAAGAAATTTAGGGGGTTTTTTGGTCTTAAAAATGTGAAAATATTTAATGAGAAATTTTCCACTCAAGTTGTTTAAATTGACAACTTTCAACACATTAGGATAATTTTTACCTTGATATTACAAGAATGTTATACCATTACAATGTGCCCTGTGTTCACTGAGAAGATATCTGGAAACAGGCCCCATCATCATGCAAACGTCAACACACAATAAAGTGCATTGTAATCTGTCTACACTCAGCTTGTTTCATCAGATGCAGGTGCTGACATTTATCATGGAATCTCAACCGTAATCAAATTCCTATGATTCATAACAATTCCTATCTCTAACACAAGATAGCACTTCTGCAGCCTCTTTTAAATGGACATGGCTCATTCAAACTTCCAAATTTTTCTATGTAATTTGGAAGGATGTACATGTATAAGATATGTTGATAAATACACGAAATATTGATGTACAGCCTTCATTTGCTCTGAAAAATACTTGCTAAGATCAAACCAATTCTCCAGCTGTTTTAAATTTTTTGCACAGAAGTAACACAAATGGTCTTTATTTATACCATATCAGGAAAGACCAACAATGAATGCTCTTTAACCCTTTCAGTGCCAGGGGCCAATCTCATCGGCCCTAATTTACAGTCTGTAGAGTGCCAGGGCCTAAAAAAAATAAAATTGGGTTGAATTTCTTTTGGGTATGCTTAAGCATGCTATAGCGAATTTAAAAACAAACTGGATAAAACCTTAGGGGTTATAACTCAAAACTATCACCAAGTATTCATAGTAATAATTTTTATGCCCATGAAAGATGTAAGATTCCCTGGCACTATATAAACCTAGAAAATAAGTCTTGCACAGAAAGAGTTAAAAAATATAAGAAAAAATTGTAAAAAATTGTAAAAAATAATAACAAATGATGAAAAATTGTTAGGCCAATGCATTCTCTTATATATGCGAGGCGACCTATGGTCGACTTGCATATATAAGAGAATGCATTGGCACAGGGTATATGGGTTGATACAAAAATCGGACTTGGCACTGAAAGGGTTAATGTTCCATGATGGATACAGTTCAGGATCCAAACTTTCTGTATTTGATCACTTGAATTGGACTTTCTATGGCATAAATAATCTGTATAAGAACATTAGCATATTTATCAACCTCTATTACTGGACCGTGATGTAACAAATGCAAGCATAATTTGGACCTTCAATCTGCCAAGCCACCGATAATCTTATCATATTTCCATTTAATTTCTGTTTTGATGGGATTTCATTGGCCATATATCTCAGACAGAGCGCTATTTCATTGGTTGTGCCACAAAAGCTCACTGCAAGGCGGAATAAAGTCTCTCTAAAAAAGCTGTTAAGAATTACAAACACTGCTTCATGTTTGGTTCTATCGTGTTTTTTTGCCCATATGAGCGAATCTGTCCGACCGCGATTCACTAAAAAATAGATGAAATAAAGGACCATAATTCAGGTATAAAAATAAAATTCATATAACATGTACCAAATTTGAATAGAATCGGTTGATGTCAGGTCAAGTTTCAACAGTCATAAAATTGCTATAAACAGAAACAAGTACAGTATTAAATGCCCTATATAATCGACTCCTTAACAACAGCAGAATTATGTGTAATTTTTCAGGATTTAGTAGGAAATATGGCTTGTTGCCATTCATCACTGAAAGCTTTCCGATGAATGGCAACAAGCCATATTTCCGACTAAATCCTGAAAAATTACCCATAATTCTGCTGTGGTTAAGGAGTCGATTATTTAGGACATTACTGTCCAATACCTCTGGTTAGAAAGATTGTCTGTGTGCAGCTGTCTCATGTGACAATAAACGCACATAGTATACCAAACATGGTTGGTGTCCATCAATAAATGGCTATGTTTAATATATAGGTTTGGGGCGGAACAGCCACCTGCCCGCCATCCCTCGTCAAACCATACATGTATGTCAAGTACAAACACTTGACTAATAAAAGTGCAGCAGAACACACAAAAGCCTGGGTTTAGTGTGCCTGTTATTTGCAGAATGAGGTCCCCAGAGGGTGAATTTAGTGACGATATCCCGCATAGCAGGCTAGCTTCACTAAATTCACCCTCTGGGGACCTCATTCTGCTATGTTCTCATCTTCTCTGGAAAGTTTCTTTATTGTCAAAATTTCTATAGAAGCTTCTTCACATAGATTCTATTTCTTTTTTAGTTTAGTTTCTTTATATCTCCAAATTGGCAGACGACATAATCAAGGTTCCCAATGGGTGTTCGTCACAATATTCATCATATGGGAACTTCTATCTGAGTCTATGTCTTACATAGCAGATGAGGACATGCTGAATGAGGTCCTCAGAGGGTGCATGTAGTGATGCTAGCCCGCTAAGCGGGATAGTATCACTAAATTCACCCTCTGAGGACCTCATTCTGCAAATGACAGGCACACTAAACTCAGGCTTGCAAACAATAAATATTTATTAGTTTACAGGACTGAGAACTCAAGATTGCTAAAATAATCACATACAGTAATGCCCTAATTAATCGACTTCTTAACCACAGCATAATTATGGGTAACTTTCAGGATTTAGTTGGAAATATAGCTTGTTGCAACAAGCCATATTTCCGACTAAATCTTGAAATGTTACCCATAATTCTGCTGGGGTTAAGAAGTCAATTAATTCGAGCATTACTGTACAATTGCAAATAAATTTAAACTCCAAACTCGATCAGGGACAGTTTTTGTGGGAAATCTGGTCACATGAACAGGCACACTAAATTCAGGCTTGATCACACAGGAGAGGATAGTTAGCAGAAATTACTATGATATACTGAGATAATTGAAATCAAAGCTAAGGATTGTTCGAGTGCACACCTATAGGAAATCACAAACAGGTTAAACAAGAGACAAAGGCGTTCACAAGAAAAGCTAGGTACAAGTATATTGATCATGTTAGCTGCTCGGGGTAGTAATAATAATTGTTGCATGATCAAGCTCGGATGAGCATACAGATTCCACTTACACAAATTATGTATGAGATGAAAATTGCTATATGCGTTTACTCATTTGATAAGCGTTCATTATCATTAGTAAGATGGTGGAAACATTTCTGAGGGCAGTGACTGCTTTGAGTACAAAATCTCGGAATGGGAGATATGCTTTTTGTCGTGTTATGTCATTATGCACATACAGTAATGCCCTAAATAATCGACTCCTTAACCACAGCAGAATTATGGGTTAATTTTTCAGGATTTAGTCGGAAATATTGCTTGTTGCCATTCATCGGAAAGCTCTCAGTGAGAGCTTTCCGATGAATGGCAACAAGCCATATTTCCGACTAAATCCTGAAAAATTACCCATAATTCTGCTGTGGTTAAGGAGTCGATTATTTAGGGCATTACTGTATATAGAATACATATGTAGTGTTTATGAATACAAAATTTACACCATGAGTGGGATTGATTTTAAAGCTCGTGCGGTAAATCATCAATCCCACGATTGGTGTAAATTTGGTATTGAGAAACACTACATGTGTATTTTGTTTATACCATGATCCTACCGATAAGACTATAATATAAGAAAGTTAGAACTTAAAACAGCGAAGAAATTTGTCAACACTTCAACCCTCTGTGGACCCCGTGGCAACTCAGTACATTAGTACTATTACTTGGCAAAGGGATATGAAATCTGAGAGAATTGTGAAAGTGTATCAAAAAGCTATTGAAATTTCTGATAACATTTTGGTCACATGATATCACATATGTCAAATAATATCACAGATTTATGAAAGTATAAGTTTATTAACGTGTCAACTTGGAACTATATTTTACCACGGAATGATTAATACCGGTGTTACTGAAACACAGCATTGTAGTCTCTACTGTAGGTATATGACTTTGCCATTCAAAACATATGGGCAACTTTTATACCTACAACGAGCTTTTATACAACCAGTGGTGTTTGACAACCTTTTATCACAATGGGAAGAGGGGCTATCAAAGTTGTATAACTTGTGCCCCAATCCCATTTGTACATAAATGATACAATAAAATATGCTTAAACTATCACAATGGCCGTTAATACAATAGTAGAATACATCATGGTCATGGTATAAATATCACTACACAGTTCATGATGCAGTAATGTCCTAAATAAACCACAGCAGAATTAGGGGAAATTTTTCAGGATTTAGTTGGAAATATGGCTTGCTGCCATTCATCGGAAAGCTCTCAGTGAGAGCTTTCCGATGAATGGCAACAAGCCATATTTCTAACTAGGTCGCTGACCAAAATTTCGCCCGATGAAGATGGCAGGTTTGAAGGTGTGAGTTTCAGATCCCCATACTACAAACTATAGGAGAAATTGATTACCCCAATGTGATACAAAGTGCATATTCAATAAATATGTTGCAAATCTTCATTGTGTCAAGAAAGGGTCAATAACTCTAAAATAAAAGACATAAAACATTTCTGTCGAAAAATGCCAAAATGACTCTGACTGAACTCAAAATTGCACAGGTTCCCATGCTGGTTGACATCTGTGTCAAGTTTTAAAAAAAATTGACTGGAAAATTATGGAATACAGGCTTGGACAAAAGATGCACCCCAGGATGTACGAGCTATGTCGAAAAAGGGAAATAACTCTGCCAAATTTACCCAGACTGAACTCAAAATAACAGGTGCACAGGTTCTCATGCTGGTTGACATCTGTGCCAAGTTTATAAAAAATTTACCAGAAAATGACAGAATACAGGCCCAGACAAAAGTTCCAGACGGACGCATGGACGACACATGCACAGACAGACACCGAGATGAACAAGGGTCTTCAGCACTTGAATTTGGCATATTTCTTCTTTGGCATCAGAGCATTGCCTTTGGCCATAACTATTTTTGAGCGCTGCAGTCTTCCAGATCACCATATGCTGATATTCTTACAATCCGATAGAAAAATCATTCTGAATGGTTTTAATTGGAATAAGGAAATGAAGTATGTGATAATGACACGTGCAATTGTTGGGGAAAAAACATTCATTTTGTCACGAATATGAACTCTAGTCTGAGCAGGGGTCGATTTAATTTTTTTAATTTGCATAACATTTTGCAGCATTGGTAGATTTTGTATATCATTCCCTACCAATACATGTTTTTTCAATTTAAATTGGTTAGCAGAAATTGCAAATTGCGATGCGAATCCAGTTAAATCAAGCACTGTGTCTGAGTATAGAATAAAATTCAATAAAAATTAGTTGAAGCCACATTACCAAGCCTTGAAATAGGGTGTCTGTCATTTGCAGAATGAGGTCCCCAGAGGGTGAATTTACTGATGCTACCCCACATAGCGGGCTAGCATCACCAAATTCACCCTCTGGGAACCTCATTCTGCTGAGGTGTAAGCAGAATGAGGTTCCCAGAGGGTGAATTTGGTGATGCTAGCCTGTTATGCGGGGTAGCATCACTAAATTCACCCTCTGTGGACCTCATTCTGGAAATGACAGACACCCTATTTCAAGGCTTGTACATTACACAACATGAGGAAAGTCTAGATGCTACTATTGCTAATAAAATTCAGAGTTGACAAATGTGGGGAGATCTGTATATTATGGGTAATTTTTCATGATTTAGTCAGAAATATGGCTTCTTGCCGTTCATCGGAAAGCTCTCAGTGAGAGCTTTCCGATGAATGGCAACAAGCCATATTTCTGACTAAATCATGAAAAGTTACCCATAATTCTGCTGTGGTTAAGGAGTCGATTATTTAGGACATTACTGTAAATATTATCATAATTACAAGATATAATTCTAATAGTTTTTATTCTGCTGAATACTCTAAAAATCGGACAGGATCGGAAAGTACCAGACCGGAGTGGGTGGACCATTCCAAGGTGGCCCAGCTGTCGGACAGCTGAAATTGATATATAAATTGTATGTCAATGCGTCATGATGCTATCAGCAGGCGGCGTAAGGTCACATCACCTCAGAACACTTGGTCATGATAAATTAATATGTGATTGTTCTTATTGCAATCCACAGTTTATTTTTATTTGGCTTTTCTCATTCAGATATCCTTTCAGGGCATAGCGTATCGTTATGTCTAGTCCATTTTTCAGGTCCATTTGGCTGAACATGTCCCTACGGCCATCAAGCCAGACTGTGTTACCAGATGACTGTGTACACTACATTTTGATGAGTTGGCACTTTATTCAACAAAAAGAGTGGGAATGCACCAAATAAAAAGAGATGAATAACCCTCGTACAAACATGTTTTTGCTTTTGGCTAATGTTTTTGTTTTGATGTGAAACACTCCGGGTGATCAAATAGAAATGGATAATAATCTTGCTCGAAGTAGTTATTTTTATGAATATTAATCAAAATTTACAACACACACACTTATATATTTATTAAATGCAATGAGTATCGATGGCGAAATCATTTGCGTTAGTTTATCTCCGATTGTTGCGTCCCGAATTGAGATATCAATATTTACAATTGAGAGTAGTTCAGAAAGTGTTGTATGGTCGATTTCTTTGAGATTTTGGGCGATATGTTAGTAGAATGCTGCATTCCCCGAATTGGCATATAGTGCCTGAGTACTAATTTATCAGTTTAAAAAAACCCGAACAAGTCCACAATAATTCGTTAATAAATAATGGAAGATAGATTAGTCTTTGAGGCAAACACACCATGTTAGTTAACCAGTATTATCTAAATGGATTCTCCCACTCAGTTATAAAGTAATACATTGGAATGGTCTATTATTCAACTGGAGGGATGTTCATGAAATTGAAGCAGATGACAGATAATACAAGTGAAGAAGGATTCCTATTCATTGATGGGAAATGTTCAGATAATAAGTTCAACAATGGTCGTTTGTTGATCTTATTATCTGAACATTTCCTGAGCGATAACTACTCATCAATGAGTATTAAGTGTACAAAGGGGTTAATATGTGGGATAAAACATTTATTTCTCAATGTTATAGCATTCAACGTAACACTCCACTGGGAATAAAGTGGTTAATATCATAAATTTGACATCCAAATTGGGACAATTTCATTCTTACATGTGTGATTATATGCATGGAATCTCGCCGGAAGAATCATTGGCGAAAAATTTGTCCTGAATTAACCCTTCCATTATGGGAGCTGCGCTGGTGCAGCATTAAATATCCTGTGCCAGGGCATTCTCTTATATATGCAAGTCTCCCATAGCCTCGCATATATAAGAGAGTGCAATGGCTTACAAGGTCAATGCAAATATTGTTAGGGCAATGTATTCTCTTATATATGCGAGGCTCCCCATGCAAGTGACTATACCTCATGAATGCCTGGGTGGAGGTCCCTATGTGGCTACATCATGAAGACCTGTTGCGAGAAATTTGACCAAAGTTAGAAAGCAATATGCAACCCTCCTTCCCCTCATAGCCTCAAGCGCCTCCCCCTCTGACATGCACGTCCCTGAATCTGGATAAATGTTATTAATGTGTTCACTCACATATACTGGAGATTCTGTTGGGGAGAATATGGCACTGGTCTTTGCTCCTAAAATAGAATATTATATATGGTTGTAAATATTTTTAAAGAACTAATATTAGAATACGGAACATTATACGACATTTGAAAAAAAATAAAGCTCATGAACCATTGTGTCAGCATGGTCTGCATTTAGTGAGTCTAACATTGCAGAATGATGTTCCCAGAGGATGATGCCTAGCCATCTGTGCAGGATAACATTACTAAATTCACCCACTGGGACCTCATTCTACAAATGTCAGACACACTAAATTCAGGCTTGTTTTCTTCACCTATATAAATAAGTGACCAAAAAAGATAGCGAATGCTCAGCCATTTATCAATTTTAGCTAGCTCATTATGAATCCCATAGTTAATGCCCTAAATAATTGACTCCTTAACCACAGCAGAATTGTGGGTAATTTTTCAGGATTTAGTCGGAAATATGGCTTGTTGCCATTCATCGGAAAGCTCTCACTGAGAATTAAGGAGTCAATTATTTATGGCATTTAATACTGTACAGAAATACAATTTAATCATGAAAGTGTCAATGACACTGTAGCTCAACTTGGAAAGGGAATAATTTCATGTGTTACAGTCAATGGAGCGATTAGGAATGCGGAAAGTTGAAATTTCTAAGTAATACTAGATTATAAATATGAAGAGATATATATAAAGTAAAATCCAAGATGGTTGCTGGCGTCTATGTTTTCCAATGACATTCAAAAACATTTGATAATTTCCATCTGGAAGATCAATATCAAGATAGCCTATGCCAAAGGATTTAGTCATGCAAAGACTAAAATCAAAGGGGCCAAAAGACCTCAAAATGACTTGTTCCCATCTACATGTCAATATTAACATAAATGACAAATTTCATGATGATCAGACAAACAGTACGCCTGTGGCCCATGCTAATGGACAATGAATTTTGAAATCCACGATGGCCACTGGCAGCCATGTTTTTTTGCCGAATGACCCCAAAATGACTCGTTCCCATTTGCATGTCAATGTTAACATCCATGACAAATTTCATGATGATCCGACCAAAGATACGGCCTGTAGCCCATGCCAAAGTATTTAGTCATACAAAGAGTAAAATCCAAGATGGCTGCCGGCGGCCATGTTTTATGGTCGAATGACCCAAAAATGACTTGTTCCCATCTACATGTCAACATTATGATCCGACCAAAGGAACAACCTGTAGCCCATTCTAAAGGAAATTGTTGACAGACACACACACACATGCACACACACACACAGAGACGACGGATATGGCAATAGCTCAAACTTTGCAAAGTGAAGTTGAGCTAATAAGCTGTCAATCCACACAAAACTGTAAAATCATTGGTTGTCACACATTTAGCTGTTAAAGTTATTTCTCGATAACATAAATTTCTTGATTACTTCTGTTATTGAAATGAGAGTACTCATAGCAGCATCGTGTTATATGATGACGCCTTCATACCGCAAGCCTAAAATGTACATGGAAACTATTATTCGATACTTTATGCAATATAAATGGGGATTCCGATGCTGCATAAAAAATCCTTCAGGCAGTACTACTCTGGCATTAAATTTACTGCTAATTACCCACCAGTACTCAGGTGCATAAGTAACTAGAAAAATCAACAAGACTCGATCCATACCAGCAATCCAGCTAACATTTTCAAAGAAATAAAGTTTCATAAACTAACAACTCGTTTCACCGCATACAGGCGAAATATTTCTTGACCACTTGCTGTCTCAGTGGAGTGATCAGCTGATCTCTGCATGTACACTGTTTGCTAGCCAATCAAAAGCGACGAATTCACGACAACTTTGATCAATCGATAATTGGATTTATTATATGATCATAAACTTTCTTCTAAAAGTCCCATACTAAATGATGGGCAAAAGAAGTTGATAAATCACGATATCTACCAGGTTGTTCTATAAATAGGCCAAATGGGTTAATAACAAGATCACGCGACGTCATGAGTTATTAATAGGAAGTATATTCATGACAATGTAGTGACGTTTGGTAATATTTTTCATCATACATGTATTGTTTATTAACTTTTGACTTATGGATATATATATATGGGTCAGTAAGGTAGTTCAGGCCTAATGGGCTTGATACCATTGGTGGATCATATAATAAAACACGTATTGCATGGTTTCGAGGTTGACACGAGGATTTATCAACCCTTGGAAGTTAATATTCACCTCGGCCTGCGGCCTCGGTGAATATTATAACTTCCTCGGGTTGATAAATCCTCATGTCAACCTCGAAACCATGCAATAAATGTATAGTATGATTGACAGCATTTTAACTTTGGGTGCGTCATCTTCATCAGCAATAATCTCAAAGGTTTATGCTCCTTTTAAACTTATACCTTCTACTTATGGTGGTTCTCTTGCGGAATGACCAATTAAATTATAAGAAATAACTCTTTGTTTCGATTAAGGTTATGAGTTATAACCGAAAAGTTTGAAGATAAATTTTCTATTACAGAATTTATCTTCAAACTTTTTGGTTATAACTGCATATAACCTTAATCGAATCAAGAGTTATTTCTTAAATGACTGTTGAGAAGATAAAAGTGTTTAAGTTATTTTGGTCACCCATTTTCGAGGTTGTGAAGTGGTCACCCCTTTTCAAGGTTGTGAATTTTGAATGCCAAAACCTACTTAAATTAAATCTGTGCGATATTTGGTTTTTGCAGTTTCTGAGATGAGTTGTTGGGGAAAGCTCATTATCTAATACTAGTAGCTTGCTGATATTTTTGGAAGAATATTGAAATTGGCAGGCCTAGCTGATATCTTACCACAATTTTTTAGCATATTATGATGCAAGTTCATTGCCCCGAGAATCAGGTTATTGTCTTGACAATATTTTTATGCTTCAGCTGTTACCTAAATATTTTTTTTATTTTTGTTTCAATTCAATAAGTTTTTATTTGATATTATCAAATAATAACATGTTATATACAACAGGATCCCACAAAAGCTGGGCTTATGAGGGCAGGACCCTTATACAAATATATTACACTAGCCGATGAGCCCGACGTTGTCCGGGCTATTCAAAAACCAAATGTCACAGTTCACAGTATATTTTCATGTTGCAATGATATGAAAGTGTCAATGACACTGTAGCTCAACTTACATGTAGGTAGGGGAATAATTTAATGGTCGACAGTAAATGGAGGAATAGGAAAAGTGCTAATTGAAATGTCTTGAAGTTCCGACCAAAGCTACGACCTGTAGCCCGCACCAAAGGATTTATTCATGCAAAGAGTAAAATCCAATATGGAAGGAGTGTGGGCAGGGGGAGGGGAGGGGGTGTGGGCATGTCACAGTTCACAGTATATTTTCATGTTGCAATGATATGAAAGTGTCAATGACACTGTAGCTCAACTTAGGTAGGGGAATAATTTAATGGTCGACAGTAAATGGAGGAATAGGAAAAGTGCTAATTGAAATGTCTTGAAGTTCCGACCAAAGCTACGACCTGTAGCCCGCACCAAAGGATTTATTCATGCAAAGAGTAAAATCCAAGATGGCTACCAGCGGCCATGTTTTTTGGCCGTATGACCCCAAAACAACTCGTTCGAATATACATGTCAATATCAATATTCATGACAAATTTCATAAAGGTCAGACCAAAGGTACGACCTGTAACCCGCGCCAAAGGATTTAATCATTGAAAGAGTAAAATCCAAGATGGCTGCTGGTGGCCATGTTTTTTGGCCGAACGACCCCAAAATCACTCGTTCCCATCTACATGTCATTGTTAACATCCATGACAAATTTCATGAAGTTCTTACCAAAGCTACAACCTGTAGCCCGCGCCAAAGTATTTAGTCATCAAAGAGTAAAATCCAAGATGGCTGCTGGCGGCCATGTTTTTTGGCTGAACGACCCCAAAATCACTCGTTCCCATCTACATGTCAATATTAACATCCATGACAAATTTCATGATGATAAGACGAACAGCACGACCTGTAGCCCGCGCTAATGGATTGAATTTTGAAATCCAAAATGGCCACCAGCGGCCATGTTTTTTGGCCGAATGACCCCAAAATGACTCGTTCCCATCTACATGTCAATGTCAACATTCATGACAAAATTCATAAAGATCAGACCATAGGTACGACCTGTAGCCCGCGCCAAAGGATTTAGTCATGCAAAGAGTAAAATCCATGATGGCTGCTGGCGGCCATGTTTTTTGGCCGAACAACCCCAAAATCACTCGTTCCCATCTACATGCCATTGTTAACATCCATGACAAATTTCATGAAGTTCTGATCAAAACTACGACCTGTAGCCTGCGCCAAAGGATTTAGTCATGCAAAGAGTAAAATCCAAGATGGCTGCCAGCGGCCATGTTTTTTGGCCGAACGACCCCAAAATGACTCGTTCCCATCTACATGTCAATATTAACATCCATGACAAATTTCATAATGATCAGACGAACAGTACGACCTGTAGCCCGCGCCAATGGATTGAATTTTGAAATCCAAAATGGCCACCAGCGGCCATGTTTTTTGGCCGAATGACCCCAAAATGACTCGTTCCCATCTACATGTCAATGTCAACATTCATGACAAATTTCATAAAGATCAGACCAAAGGTACGACCTGTAGCCCGCGCCAAAGGATTTAGTCATGCAAAGAGTAAAATCCAAGATGGCTGCTGGCGGCCATGTTTTTTGGCTGAACAACCCCAAAATCACTCGTTCCCATCTACATGTCATTGTTAACATCCATGACAAATTTCATGAAGTTCCGATCAAAACTACGACCTGTAGCCTGCGCCAAAGTATTTAGTCATGCAAAGAGTAAAATCCAAGATGGCTGCTGACGGCCATGTTTTTCGGCCGAACGACCCCAAAATGACTCATTCCCATCTACATGTCAATATTAACATCCATGACAAATTTCATGATGATCAAACGAACAGTACGACCTGTAGCCGCGCCAATGGATTGAATTTTGAAATCCAAGATGGCCACCAGCGGCCATGTTTTTTGGCCGAATGACCCCAAAATGACTCGTTCCCATCTACATGTCAATGTCAACATTCATGCAAAATTTCATAAAGATCAGACCAAAGGTACGACCTGTAGCCCGCGCCAAAGGAAATTGTTGACGGACACACGCACACACGGACGACGGACGCCAAACCATGGCAATAGCTCAAACTTACAAAAGTAAGTTGAGCTAATAATTGGTCATGTAATACCAAGTTCCTTCTCATGCTGCGACCTGATGTAGATGCATCATATCACAACCCACATGAGTCAATCCAGGACTTCTAAATATTATATTATAATTTATTTACTTATAATTACTATGTACAGATGCAGAGGTTGAGACATGTTTCGATAGATTAGATTTGGTTCATTCTGAGTTATCCATTGGTTAATGTACGGATTTCAGTATGGGATGACACGTTATATATATAATACATGCAGTTGAAATATTCAGACTGTTCTTTCCCCTCACCATGTAGGGCTAATCAGAGTAGGAGGAATTATACATTAAGAGCATGAAACAATAAGGAGCTTGTCCTAATCTGAATAGCCCTGTGGTGACAGAACTCTGTTTTGTACTACTATTAGAGTACATGTCGGTAACCAGGGAGGAGCCACCGACCCACAGGACGAACCCCCCCCCCCCATAAAGAGAAATATCCAGCGTTATTGTCACACTCGCGATTATATCATTATATTGTTATAAGTGAAAAGATGTTGTACATATGAATTATAATGTTTGTGTGTGATTATATTTTATGTTCATTTTGTGTAATACAATTATGTGGGGAGAGAGACCATTTGTAAGTTGTAAAACTTGTGTCTCAATCCCGTTGCGATATTATTATGCAATAAAATATGTTTACACTAACCAGGGAGGAGTACTATTCAGTGGGGGAGGTTGGTTTATGTTGCTTGTTAATGAAATATTCTTTCAGATATTTTGAGTAATTGCTATCAATTTCTATTCTGGGTTTGCAGTCAGTTGGTAGTTCATTCCACAGGCATCTGGCTTTGGTTGATAGGGCATTTTTTGCTTTTTTCATTCTTTTAAATACACAGAATAGATTTGAATTAGCTTTGGACCATGTATTGTAATTATGGATATCATGTAGGCTTGTAAATAGGGAAGTCAGTGATTTAGGGAGTTTCTTGTGGTGGAAATCATGTAAAATTTTAAGCAGTTGCATATTTCCAATGTCTTCAAGCAGCAATAAATTGTGTTTCTTGCATATTTCCTGGGTATTTTTTTTATTTCCATAGGACAGTGTTGCAATTGCTTTGTTTTGTATTTTTTCAAGTTTTTGAAAATTTTTCACTGTTGTCGCACTCCAAATAGCATTACAATAGGTGAGGTATGGGATAATAAGTATCGAATAAAGTGATTTCATCGTATCCTTTGGTACAAACTCACTAACCTTACGCATGACTCCTAGGTTTCTCGATAATTTATTGACAATTGTATCCACATGTAAATCCCATGACAAAGTTTCTTCAATATTAATTCCTAGGAATTTAGTGTTTTTAACCCTTTGGACCGGTTTATCATTAATTTTTAGCTCCGGTAGAAAATTTAACAACTTACAAAGATCTGTATTTGTGAAAAGCATATAGTTTGTTTTATCAAGATTTAAAGATAATTTGTTAGCTAGAAACCATTTGTTCATTGCCTCCATTTCTTTGTTAACAACATCATAAGCATTAATAATGTCTTTATCTGAGTAAAATGCATTTGTATCATCAGCAAATAGTATTACCTTTAATTCTTTGCACACATTTGGAAGATCATTCATGTATATAAGAAAGAGAAGAGGGCCAAGTATTGATCCCTGTGGCACGCCACAGGTTATATTTGTTTGGCATGAAAAGTTGCCTTCATACTGTACAGATTGCTTTCTATTTGACAGGTAGCTGCGGAACCAGTTCAGTGCAACCCCCCGACAGCCATAGTGTTCAAGTTTATTAATCATTATATTGTGGTTTATTGTGTCAAATGCCTTGGATAAATCTAAAAATACTCCAATGGTGTGTTCTTTTTTATCTAAAGCTTGAGTTATTTTTTCTAATAAATCAGTTAAAGCAAGAATAGTTGAGTGATTTTTTCTGAAGCCATATTGGCTACTATATAGAATATTGTATTTTGTAAGGTATTTATCCATTCTGTTGTACATCAGTTTTTCAAGAATTTTTGAGACAATGGGTAGCACAGATACTGGCCTGTAGTTACTTAGAATTGTTGGGTCTTTAGATTTGCCTATTTATGTGTGAATTTCGAACACTGATCAGATAGAGAGGAAAAATATTATAAATCGCCAAAGACAATATGTAAAAACGATCGGCAGATGTTTAACCCATACCTTGGCGATAGCGATCTTTTTATGAGTGCAAGAATAACAACAATTCACAGCGTACTATTATTTATTAGTGCAATCAGACTTATTGAGCAACTTGCTCATTTAAACACAATAGGAACATGGATATGACATTCGATTTCAACCTATTAGGTCACTCCAACAGAGATACATGTATGTGTGATAGATTGATAAAGATAATGATGCCCAACTACAGTCAGACAGATGCACCATAGCTGTTAAAGATATAATTAAGTTACAATATTAACATCATAATAACTCTATTTATTTACTTCTTACAATGGAACCTGAGTCATAACAGATTATGTTGTTGTGTTAGCTGCATAGTAAAAGTTATGGGATGATTGAGATTAGAGACCAACAAACACCTGAACATCTATATAAGTGAGGGTGTATATACCTTGATATTAAATATGATTGATAATGGTTGGATATAAAATATTTTAATACAGAATTATCAGATAACAAAAGGAGAGATATGAGAAGGGTCAAATTGAAAATATTAGAGTCATAACATTGGATCGCGTACAGTCTGTAACAGCAGAAATATTATTAAATGTTGGGTTAATATTCTCAAAACCATTCAATCAATACCAAAATCTATACACGTGAAGAATGTGTCACGATCAACCTGAATGAGATTATAAAAGTGATTGGGTGAAAAATATTTGACCAATAAGTCAGCTTCAAGAATACCAGAACCATTATTATTATCCTGCAGCCCAAATGCAATAGAGGGAATTTCAAAATAAGATATTTCCTCAAATGATGAATATTCAATTGGTGGCTTATAGAAATTCTTAGTGAACCTGGCCCAAGGCGAAAGATATAATTTAAAATCTGCCTATCAGATATCATGTGTCTATGGAATAGGTTAATTTTAATCATGAAATACATGCAAGTGAAAAGTGGATCACGATCAACCTGGACATAGAATAGGAGAATGAACATATAATGTGTGGAGAGGGTTAATCATTTTCAATGACATCATATGATAGAACTAATGTGTGGATTAATTTTTTTCTCAAGATAAGACAACAGTGTCTCTGTAACCAACAATTCTCGAAACAGCCATGCTCTAGAACATCCTACAAATGGACAATGGACTATTTGTATTAATGCCATGAACATGTTTCAACAGGGGGGGTTAAATTACTATTGCACACAAACTGCATGGAGTAAAGAATCATCAATCACTTAAATTTGACAGCTCTGGGAGCAGCCAGTGGTTTAGCAGTTAGTATCCAGTGTCATTCTCTGATTCCAATAAAGCAGATTACTGTGTAAAGTCATTTGTCTTAAACTCCCACAGGGCATATAGGTAGTAAATTACTTGAATTATAAAGGGCCATAACTCTGTTAAAATATATCGGATCAAACCCAAATTTGAACTTGATCTGTATTTCGGGGTGAGGACCACATGTACCAAATTTGGTGTAGATCAGATGAAAAATGTTTTGAGTCATAGCAGCTTGCGTGAGTTCTAAGTAAACATAAGTTTCAAAAGCTTTAATTAAACGATACCAAAAACCATACAGATAAAGAACATGCTAAGAAAAACCTAGGTAAGAAATATGAGGCATATCAGAAGAAAACAGTTTGACTTAGATGCATCAGATAGCATTTGTGTGCATGGTTAATTATTTTCTAAACCGATCAACCAATCGATACCAAAAACTATACAGGTGAGGGGTGTGTCATTATAAACCTACATATCAAATATGAAAACAATCGGACAAAAAATACTTTGGTTACAGCATCAGATAGCTCATGCCTATGTGCGGATGCAAAGTGTTAATAATTTCTAAACCGATGAACCGATCGATACCAAAAACTATACAGGTGAGGAGTGTGTCATCATAAACATGCACATAAAATTTTAACAAGATCCGATAAAAAATATTCAAGTAAATGAATCGGATAGCAAGTGTCTACGGACAGACGGACAGACAGACAGACGGACGGACGGACAGACGGCTCGACAGACGGACGGACAGTTAATCCGGACGTCGGCATTATGTGTACCATACATGGTATGGGTACACATAATAATTGCCTAGGCAATGTTATTTTGCCTCACATATTACTTGGGCATTGTCTATTTCTTGTGTGATTTCCAGGAACTGAACAGATAAAGATGAAATAAATTATAGTTTACCCAAGTCAATATGTCACTGTTATTGCCTAGGCAATATTATATTGCAGCAGCTTTTAGTTGGGTGTTGCATTTTGCCTGTTTGAATAGCCCTAATCAGATAGAGAAGAAATAAATTATAGTTTACAGAAGTCAATATGTCCTGGCCAATCATGGGAAGCCAATCTAGAGTCTTTCATTCTATTTGTGTCCTTTCGAGCCTGATTGCACTGACAAGTGTCTGATTGGATAGGACCAATGCAATCAATGGGAACTGTACTGATGTCAGAAAAGACACCTACAGACAGCACCAGTGCCAAGGCCAATTAATTAACCCTCTCAAAGCTAATTAATCTGTCTGACATTCTCTTTGAACACAGCATATTAAAAAGATGCAGTGTGGTGGATATAATGCTTAGATATTGCTGGTCTCTCCATCCAACTCTCGGAAGGTCAGCTATTCTACATGTACTGGTATTGCTAACTCCTAAAGTCAATGACATTTGGTTATGAATGCAGACCGAGGGTGGTCCAATCTGCTACCAAGGCAGTCCAGTCTGCTTCGGGCCAACCCATTCCGGTCCGCTATAGCTGCTTGGAAAGTTCCAAAGTGGTTTGGTCAATGTAAAAGAATATCTCTTATTTCAGAACATCACCATTATTAGATCATGCCATGAATCTCTACTCCGGCTAATGGGCATTAGCCACAGTAGAGATTTATGGCATGATCTACACAATTATGTTCCGCCTCCAGTAAGAAACCTCGTCGTTGATTGGTCAGAGAGCCGCGCAACATATCCTATGTTTTCGTCTCGAGCCGTCAATATAAGGGAAACCAAGACAACCGTTTCATCGTCTCTCACTGGCCTGCTTTTTTCATGACGTCATTTACGTTGAACAACGTTATGGCGAGAGCGATAGGAGATTTTGACATTTTCTGTTGATCATTCTTCGGAATAAATGTCAAATTTCTAAGAATGACAAGGACTGTCAGCAGAACATACACGTTATTGTGGTGGATTGACAGTAACATGGTGTGACATTGACGGCTTGTAGTGTATGTTCAACCTCGTTGTCGACTCGGTTGAACATAAACTCCAAGCCGTCAATGTCACACCATGTTACCGTCAATCCACCACAATAACTTATAATGTGCATGGTAATTAGCATTTCTGCATCGAAACATATAAGGTCTCTATAGACCAAAACTTTTGGCAAAAATGTTTATTTTTGCCAAATGTTAATTATTTTTGTACTGTTATTTGGCAAGCATCAGTGCAAACCATGAAACCGAGTAGGATATCAGCGGAACATAACCAGTAGAATAATCACCTGCGTCAAAGAGCCAAACTCAAAGAGAAAGGCTACTTTATTACATAACTTCCTATCGAATTTCATTGATTTTTTTGTCAATGCAGGGAGTGATAGTCATGTTATCCATGGCACCTTGCAATGATATATCGCATTGCAATTCCATTACGATTAGATGGAGCACAATATATTCCTTACGACTCATTGCTAATATTTGACCATGCCCGTGCTAAAATTACAAGAAAAGCATGAGATTCAAAATGTTGTGATAAGCCAGTGGCCTTTTAGACATCATTGTTAAGGGGAGGTCATTGTCTGGGAACTAAAGCAGCCATATCATTAAACAGACAAAACATTTAACTGACGGCTGGGCTTGGTAATTAGACAATTTTGCTATAAATTTATTTTTCAGAATTTTTTTCTCAAATTACAACACTTGACCTAGTTTTGAATAATCAATAAAAAATTTTTTTAAAATACATGAACATTCTAATGGAACAAATTCCAAGCCGACCCGTCAGATAAATGTGTATTGTTTTCAATACCGTACAAGGTCACACCCATAATATTTGCAATTCTGTAACTTTTGCTGCAGAGATTTGTATGGAAATGCCCATTCAAAATTGGTCACTTGACCGCCTCCTAAAAAGGAATTTGCACATGCAGATCGAGTCCATGCTAGGGCCCTGTGAAGCTTCGATGATTCGATTCGGTGTCGACACCGGGGACCCGATTCGGGATCGATACCATTTCGGCATTCCGATTTGTATATTTTCGAATCAGCCCAATCTTTCTCGTTTATGGGGCAAACAACTAAATTTGTTATTTATGGAGCTGTCGACACCGGGGACCCGATTCGGGATCGGTACCATTTCGGCATTCCGATTTGTATATTTTCAAATCAGCCCAATCTTTCTCGTTTATGGGGCAAACAACTAAATTTGTTATTTATGGAGCTCAAATGACAGGGCAGTTTCCGCATCATACCGTTTCCCGTATCTGGCTGTCTCGCCGGTGCCGTGTATGATTTAATTTAGAGTTTATGCTACTGCAGTTACGCATTTACATCCAATCACAGTCTGTCATGCTTTCGCAGATGTCATAATACATATGTACTTGTAACACTGGTGGTTCTTGGACAATGTTGGGGTAAAATAGAGTATACTAGAAGGTGACCCGACTTCGTCCGGGCTTTGACCTTGAATTGTTCATTTTGAAGGTCAAGATCAAGTGGGGTAACGATTTGACCAGTCCAAAACACTGCCAGGACAAAAGTACCCGACAAACGTGCCCGTCGAAATCCATCCGGTTCTACCCGATTTGACCTCGAATTGATCATTTTGAAGGTCAAGGTCAGGTCGGGGTCACGACTCTACCCGCCCAAAACACTCAGTGGACAAACGTAACCCCACGTTAAATTTCGTCGAAATCCCATCAAAATTCGCGATTTGACCTTGAATTCACCAGATTTCAAGTTCAAGGTCACGTCGCACGGGCAAATGAATATGCGTATGAGACTCCCCATACGAAAGTATCACCACATACCAAGTTTCATCGAAATCCCGTGATATTCGGGCGTTTGACCTTGAAATTACCCGATTTCAAGGTCAAGGTCACGTCGCACGGGCAAATTAATAGGCCTATGCCCGTTCCTGGCCGAAAATACCTCCACATACCAAGTTTCATCGAAATCGGCTCGGTACTTTTCGAGTTCATCGCGAACACACAGACAGACAGACAGACAGATCTTCCAAAATATATAATAGACTAGCCGATGAGCCCGACGTTGTCCGGGCTATTCAAAAACCAAATTTCAAGTCGATAGCTCCACCCGTTTCCGAGATCTGGTCTGCGCATGCGCGAAGCTGGCGTCGCACGGGCTCGGCGACCCGATAACATTCGTATCCGGGGCAAGATACATTCACATAGCAAGTTTCAAGTCGATAGCTCCACCCGTTTCCGAGATCTGGTCTGCGCATGCGCGAAGCTGGCGTCGCACCGGCTCGGCGACCCGATAAAATTCGTATCCGGGGCAAGATACATTCACATAGCAAATTTCAAGTCGATAGCTCCACCTGTTTCCGAGATCTCGTCTGCGCATGCGCGAAGCGGGCGCCGCACGGGCTCGCCAATACGACAACGTTCACCGCCTGGTCAAACTACACACACGTACCAAGTTTCGTCCCGATCGGTCGAGAATCGTAGATTTGTATAAATGACAGACAGACAGACAGACAAACATACATACAGACAGAGGTCTTCAAAATATATATGAGATAAGTGACTATAGTCACTATACACAGGTCAAGACATTATGGTCTATCGGTCTATATACTTTTATGTAATTAGTGTTAGCAATAGTTTCTTCTAATCGATCAAAATGTGCATTCATACCTATATTAACTTGCCAAGTGTGTTTTGTGTCATAATTATCCTAGCTGCATATTAATACATTTTAATTCCTCCACACTGTTAATTACAATATCCAACAATACCCCCCGATATATTTAACCCTTTGGCGAGTATAACGACACATATGTCGCCATATGGTTCGCGAGTGGAACGACATATATGTTGTTTCAGGAAGTGTCATTTTTATGTAGACATAACTTCAATTGATCATCTGATTTATAAATGATTTGTATAGGAGATATTTTGATTAATATAATGTCCCAATGTATATAAAGTGCAATATATTATGATAGCACACGTAAACAGAATTATTGGACCTTTCGACCCGAATTTGTTAATAATTATTGCTATGACATTGACGTTAATCTCATGCATGTATATGACATTATAGATACTCTATAGATAGGGTTAACATGTTAAGATGGTCCCTCACATAGATGCATTCCGATGGAAAAGAAACCCGGGAAAATGCCATATTTTAAAATAAGCATACATCAGTCCTGAAATCCCTAGAATCCATCAGAGTCATTGACGACTATCAAATTAATTAATACACACTAATACATACATGTATATATACACTACTAGAGTAGTTGAGTAGTGTATCAGCAGTAGTGTTTATTCATTTAATACTAGTGGTCAAGCTAGGTCTGTGCTCAGATGACGTATATGTCACATGTTATATTAAGTGAAACATAGTTTTGATTTTCGTTCAAAAATAAAGTTGTGAACGATGTCAGTCGCAAAACGTTTGGCTGCAAACTCTGCCTTGGTTCTTTGTTTCATATTTGAAAAAAAGTCTCAGCTTTTATGACAAATAAATGAATGAAAGTGTCAATGACACTGTAGCTCAACTTGGAAAGGGAATAATTTAATATATTACAGTCAATGGAGCGATTAGGAATGTGGAAAGTTGAATGTCTAATACTAGTTTATAGACATGAAGAGAAAAGTAAAATCCAAGATGGCTGCTGGCGGCCATGTTTTCGGCCGAATGACCCCAAAATGAGTCGTTCCCATCTACATGTCATCGTTAACATCAATGACAAATTTTATGACGATCAGACTAAAGGTACGACCTGTAGCCCATGCTAAAGAATTTAGTCATACAAAGAGTAAAATCCAAGATGGCTGCTGGCGGCCATGTTTTTTGGCCAATTGACCCCAAAATGACTCGTTCCAATCTACATGTCATTGTTAACATCCATGACAAATGTTATGATGATCAGACTAAAGGTACGACCTGTAGCCCGTGCTAAAGAATTTAGTCATACAAAGAGTAAAATCCAAGATGGCTGCTGGCGGCCACGTTTTTTCGCCAAATGACCCCAAAATTACTCGTTCCCATCTACATATCAACAAATTTCATGATGATCAGACGAATAGTACGACCTGTGGCCCGTGCTAAAGGATTAAATTTTGAAATCCAAGATGGCCGCTGGCGGCCATGTTTTTTGTCCGAATGACCCCAAAATGACTCGTTCCCATTTACATTCCAATTTCAACAGCCATGAAAAATTTTATGATGATCAGACTAAAGGTACGACCTGTAGCCCGTGCTAAAGGATTTAGTCATACAAAGAGTAAAATCCAAGATGGCTGCTGGCGGCCATCTTTTTTGGCCGAATGACCCCAAAATGACTCGTTCCCATCTACATGTCATTATTAACATTCATGAAAAATTTTATGATGATCAGACTAAAGATACAACCTGTAGCCCGTGCTAAAGAATTTAGTCATACAAAGAGTAAAATCCAAGATGGCTGCTGGCGGCCATGTTTTTGGGCCGAATGACCCCAAAATTACTCGTTCCCATCTACATGTCAATATTAACATCCATGACAAATTTCATGATGATCAGACGAACAGTGCGACCTGTGGCCCGTGCTAATGGATTGAATTTTGAAAACAAAGATGGCCACTGGTGGCCATGTTTTTTGTCCGAATGACCCCAAAATGACTCGTTCCCATCTACATTCCAATTTCAACAGCCATGATAAATTTCATGATTATCAGACTAACGGTACGACCTGTAGCCCGTGCTAAAGGATTTAGTCATACAAAGAGTAAAATCCAAGATGGCTGCTGGCGGCCATCTTTTTTGCCCGAATAACCCAAAAATGACTCGTTCCCATCTACATGTCATTGTTAACATCCATGACAAATTTTATGACGATCTGACTAAAGGTACGACCTGTAGCCCGTGCTAAAGGATTTAGTCATGCAAAGAGTAAAATCGAAGGTGGCTGCTGGCGGCCATGTTTTTTGGCCGAATGACCTCAAAATTACTCGTTCCCATCTACATGTCAATATTAACATCCATGACAAATTTCATGACAATCAGATGAACAGTACGGCCTGTAGCCCGTGCTAATGGATTGAATTTTGAAATCTAAGATGGCCACTGGCGGCCATGTTTTTTTTCCGTATGACCCCAAAATGAATCATTCCGGTACAAATGTTGATGTCAACAGCTATGACAAATTTCATAATGATCCAATCAAAGGTACGACCTGTAGCCTCTATTGTTGACGCCGCCCGTACACACGCACACACGCACACACTCACACACGGACGACGGACGACAAAGCCATGGCAATAGCTCAAACTTTACAAAGTAAAGTTGAGCTAACAATAATTAATAGGATATCTGATGGTCAGCTATGATTTTCTCCGTCCAGTGCTTGTCCCGATTCGATTCGGATTTGATGTTGATGTCGACATCAGACACCCGATTTTATTAATCTCAATTTAACATTGTTTTTAGTTATTTTTTCCCTTCAGTTCAGTTTCTATATCCCCTAATTTGCAGAAGATAAAATGCATAAACGATGTGACTAATGGGTGAAAATCACCAACTTCAATTGAGAAACTTCAATATGATCCTAGGTCTCCCATAGTTTTTGAGGCCTAAGCAGAATGAGGTTCCCAGAGGAGGAATTTAGTGATGCTAGCCCACATTGTGCAATGGCGTCACTAAATTCACCCTCTGGGGATCTCATTCTGAAAATGTCGGACACACTATTTCAAGACATGACAATCAGCCTTTATTATCTTCATCAACTCACTATAATTTTCTTTCACCATGGTGTTGATTCATGCAGTGATAGCAATCTGCAAGCAGTCAATTATTAATAATTCTTCAAGAGCGGCCTCTCATTTAGATCATATAACAATAAATCAATCAACGAACAGCAAAACATTGTAGAAGGCCTGCTTCACTGAGAGAGCACGCCAAAGGAAATAGGATGAGCTATGTACAGTAATACCCTAAATAATCGACTCCTTAACCACAGCAGAATTATGGGTAACTTTTCAGGATTTAGTCGGAAATATGGCTTGTTGCCATTCATCGGAAAGCTCTCAACAATTAATGCATGATTAACTACAACTTGATAGAGGTGTTAACTTTTCCTAAGATCATATGTCAACAGTAATTGTGAGACTTCCTTGAAATTAATATATAGAATTGATCAACCAATATTTTCAACAACTTTATTGAGGAATTGATAAGTCTCTAGCCAAAAAAATTGCCAAATAATTTTTGCCGAATGTAAATTATTTTTGCATTTGGCAAATTTGGCACACATACACCCTGTTATCAGTGTTGAAGTAAAGCCATGTTAGTGTCTACCATGGAGGTGGGTATTGGGTCTTTATTGGAATGCGTAACTAGAACTGTTCTGTACAATAAAATAGTGCCTATGTCAATGGGAGATATCGCTTTATAATAGCATGCATGTTGTCAAAAGCAGTCGGTGAGTAGTGATAGTAAAATAGTGTCTACAAAACGACATTTATATCCTAACATGTACATTAAAGGTACTCAATCCGATTAAGCACCCCTAAATTACTATTTCTTTGGCTTCAGGGGTAAAAACTATTTGATTCGAGTCGAGGAACCCACCCATCAAAGCTCAGAGTGATCAGATATTGATTTTTGAAGTTTGTTATTTTTCGAGATGTGTACTAATAATTGCCCCAGAAACACTTATTCAAACGGACAAAGATGGATAACTCTAAAATCAATTGGTAATAATAACGCAATTTTGACCGAGACCATCCTTTTGACGGCGTGTTTCTGGGCCACAAACAATAGAAATAACAAAACGTCAAAAATTTATATCTGATCACTCTGAGCGTTGATGGGTAGGTTCCTCGACTCGAATCAAATATTTTTTACCCCCGAAGCCTAAGAAATAGTAATTTATGAGGGTCTGATCGGATTGAGTACCTTTAATTTTGTAAAATCCTTTATAGGCCTGAATAACCTGAATTACACCAATTACACATGACCAGTGGTGTGTGAGTGTGTTATCCGATTACCAAACAAAAACAAAACAGTTGAAGTATAACATGAGTTAGCCAATCAAAAAGCTCACGGATGATCTCTTTGGCATGTGAAGCCATGAACCACATTTTACTTCCATCAACATGCAGGCTGCTTTAATTATATTTGTGAAATATGTTATAATTCTGATTGATAGTTTTAGGACATATTAGTATTTGAACTTGTAACTGTCTCCATAGGGCCATGCGAATCGTTCGTCTGATTCGATTCGAAATCGGCTACCATGATTCAAATTTCGTCGAATCTTTGGTGACAGGTGCATTTCCGTGCTTTCTACAGACCACAATGCTCTTACCAGAAAAGAAAATTAACTATAATATCGTAGTAAATGACCTAAACATATGCAGGTACCATTATGTCTGATGGCAGGACCTGTAATGTTATTGCCAACTAACAATTCCCGCAATTAAAACTTAATGACAGAATGGAGAATTAGAGCAGTAGTTTGTTGATGATTTTCGCAAGCTACTCATAAAAATTGCAGCAAATTAGAACTCTGTGACTGGCCATGTGTGATGTCATGACAATGTTGTCCATATGCGTTTAGATTTCTGTCTTGACAATATAATCTATAAATAATTGACCCAATCTGTAAGAATTACATAAGTGAACAACAAAATTGCATTACAAGGTTGTGTGCTATAGTGTCATTCCAGGAATCATAACACACATGTATGCCAGATTTTATATCTTTGTTTGATTTGCGTAAATGTGAGTCTGAATCTAAGTCCTGAGTATTTTTGTAAGCATTGTCTGGTAAGTCTGTCAGTTCAAGCAACAGACAAGTGTAGCAAAAAATACTGCGCTATTCAAATTAAATGAAACAGGCATCACGCGATACGCTTGTCCGTATTTACGTCGACATTGGTTCTCTCATGCATGTATGCTCTTATCTGTACTCAACGATTGCTTATAGGCACAGAAAATGCATAGAGGTGTGTAGATAAGCACATAATCTGCGCAAATTGCATTACATCGATGATCACCAGGAAGTTTTCGCTGGGCAATTTTAGGTGTTTCCTCAAAGTTCTATGTATTTGAACTTGATTGGCTCAGAAACAATGATTCGATTTGAGATTTGATTCGATTTTGAATTGTTTGCCTAATTCTATTTGAGATTTTATTGGAAATGAAAACATCTGATTCGCAGGGCCTTATGCCTCCATGCCAAGTTTGGTTAATATGCTAATAGCAAAGAATTATAGAAGGGGCCAGTTCAAATCCAGTAGAACGAAAGTGACAATACATGGAGTTGAACTTTAAACAAGCCATCTGTATACCATCATCGCGGGATGTGTACAGTAATGCACTAATTAATCGATTTCTTAACCACAGCAGAATTATGGGTAACTTTTCAGGATTAAGTCGGAAATATGGCTTGTTGCCATTTATCGGAAAGCTCTCTGCGAGAGCTTTCCAATAAATGGCAACAAGCCATATTTCCAACAAATCCTGAAAAGTTACCCATAATTCTGCTGTGGTTAAGAAGTCAATTAATTAGGGCATTACGGTACCTCAGTCTATTATGGCATAAAAAATAGATAAAAAATGAAACATAAGCAAATATGGCATTGATTTCTCGTTCAATTATGAGCTCCATATTTGTTGAGAGAACTTACAAAGTTAAGTCAACAAAATGTATCATTTGGTCACAATAAGGAAAAGCCTGCAAATAGTGTGTCTGTTATTTGAGGAATGAGGTCCCCAGAGGAAGAATTTAGTATGCTATACTTATACTGCACATCAGACTAGAGTCACCAAATTCACCCTCTGGGGACCTTATTTTGCTTAGGCCTCACCTGCTTGGGAAGTATCTATAGTTTCAAATTAACATTGTTTTTAGTTACTTTTCCCTTTAGTTTCTGTATATCCCCTACTTTGCAGAAGATAAAATTCAGGTGACTAATTGAGGTGACTAATGGGTGAAAATCACCAACGTAAGCTAGGAAACTTCAATCTGATCCTAGGTTTCACTTAGCAGTTGAGACCTAAGCAGAATGAGGTCCCCAGAGGGTGAATTTATAGTGACGATATCCAGCACAGCGGGATATCGTCACTAAATTCACCCTCTGGGGACCTCATTCTACACATGACACACACACTATTTGCAGGCTTCAATAAGGTTCAATAGAAAAGTTATTATGACCAGTGAATGCCTCTTAAATAAACACTCGATACCCAACCTCAGATAGCATACATCACAAAGCAATCAGTCTATTGTAAAGTAACAGATACAATTGACATTTACAGTTCGGAATCAATTGATTTAACCCTTTCTTTACTAAATGAATTCTCCCACGCAGTTATGAAAGTATTCATTGGAATGGTCTATCATTCATTTGGAGGGATGTTCAGGAAATATGAGCAGTCAATAGACAGGCGAATTGATAATACAAGTGCAGAAGGTTTCATATCGATTGGTGGGAAATGTTCAGATAATAAGTTCAACAAACGACCTATGTAAGCAGACAACAGACAGATGAATTGATAATACAAGAGCAGAATTAAGGATTCATATCGATTGGTGGGAAATGTTCAGATGATAAGTTCAACAAACGACCTACAGTAATGTCCTAAATAATTTACCATATGAATGGCAACAAGCCATATTTCCGACAAAATCCTGAATTTTTTTCCATAATTCTGCTGTGGTTAAAGAGTCATACATTACTGTATGTAAGCAGACAGGCAGATGAATTGATAATACCACAGCAGAAGGATTTCTATTAATTGGTGGAAAATGTTCAGATAATAAGTTCAACAAACGTCTTATGTAAGCTGATCACCGACAGGTGTCTTGATAATACAAGAGGAGAAGGATTCATGTCGATTGGTGGAAAATGTTCAGATAATACAGTAAGTTCAACAAACGACCTATGTAAGCTTGATTGATTGATTGGGGTTTGATGTCGCTTTCAGCAACTAAGGCCATACCACGACATTGCCAGTTTTAGTGGTGGAGGAAATCCGCACACTTAAGGCCTTTAATCTAACAGTGGATTCAATGGCTGTTAAACTCATCAACCATGTGCGGCAAACCACCGGCCATCAGCGAGTAACTGTCAACTCCATCAGATAATGATTGCATGTTACAAAGTCCACGACGGAGACATGTGGATTTGAACCCTTATTGCCAGCGCTGGAGGGCAAAACGGCTTGGAGTTGTACCCCTAACCAATTGAGCCACCAAGGCCCCCTACCTATGTAAGCAGTCGACAGACAGATGAATTGATAATACAAGCGCAGAAGGATTCATATCTATTTGTGGGGAATGTTCAGATAATAAGTTCAACAAACGACCTATGTAAGCAGATGACAGATGAATTGATAATACAAGCGCAGAAGAATTCATACTGAGTCATGGGGAACGTTCAGATAATAAGTTCAACAAACGACCTATGTAAGCAGACGACAGATGAATTGATAATACAAGCGCAGAAGAATTCATACTGAGTCATGGGGAATGTTCAGATAATAAGTTCAACAAACAACCTATTTAGCAGACGACAGACAGATGCATTGATAATACAAGAGCTGAATGATTCATATCGCGTGGTGGGAAATGTTCAGATATAGAGGATCTACAACAAGTCCCCAGTTTATAGCAGAATTTACAAAACGAATTTACAAAACAAGTTTTGTAAATTAGGTCAGGACCGAGCCTTTGGCGAGGTCCAAACCGAATTTACTGGATGAGTTTTGTAAATTCTGCTATAAACTGAAAGAGTTGTAGATTCTATTTATTACATGATCCAAAACCTCGACAAATCATACTTAAATCAACAAATGGGATGCGAAACTAAGATTGGCTTCTACATATGGCATGCATTGACGTTTTACGTAACTATATGTGTTGTTTGCACGCGTAAAGAAATTGTCCCAGATGAATAAAGACTCTTTGGCGTATTTAATGGCGTATATTTAATGACATAACTTTTCAAACTCATCATTCATTTATAGTTTGTTGGAAAAATATTGGAAGCCATAGTACTTTTGAAACTAGCGTATGGAATGTAAACAGACGACAAACCGAAAGTCAAAGGTCACCTGGCACTATTTCCTGTTATTAAACAAAAGTTTAATATAACAATTTATTGAATGGGTTTATTGAATGAAATAATGGTAGGATCATGGAATAATATAAGTTGTTAACCCTTTCATATTATGCCTGGTTATTCTCACTTTTGTGACATTCCTGCGCAGTTTCGGGGATGAAAATAGGTTCATAGAAACGTCAAATAAATACTTCAAAACTATAACGTTCACCATTTTGAGAATGTCATACGGGAGGTAACTCTATTGACCCGATGGATATTCAAAGCCAAGAGAGGTAACTCTATCGATCTGGGAGTATATTAATGGAAGAGTAGCTACGGTCTAATTACAATGTTTAATCAATCTAACTTCATTAAATAAATAAATAACAATAACAATTACAAATCTACTTTTGAAGTTGTAACTCAGCTTTTAAGAGACATATTTGCATTACATAGTTTTAAAGATGCATACTCCGAATTAATGCTCACAAATAACTATTTCTTTGGCTTCGGGGTAAAAAATATTTGATTTGAGTCAAGTAACCCACCCATGAAAGCTCAGAGGGATCAGATATTGATTTTTGAGATCTATTATTTTTCACCACTGGTACTTTTTAGTGGCCTGGTAAAAAGTCAACAAAAAGATGGTCTCGGACAAAAGTGGGGATGAAGATGGATAACTCTAAAATCAATTGGCTTCTATGTGTCAGATATTTGACAAACTGGTCAAATTTCATTGAACAAAATGTTGATAAATAACAGGTTTTGGAAAATTTTATACTATAGTTAACTGTGGTTAGCATTATTTTTGGGCAATTAATCAATTCTGATAACTGAAGCGGCATTTAAAAAAATGTTGTTGTTGGAATCTGATGATATGGAAACCATCAAAATGGATTGAGTACTGTTAACTGTTTGGGATCATATTTGATATGGTGCAGATTAATCAGATTTTGACATTGGTAAATAATCCCCATTCTCGCATTGATTGTTTTGAGAAGATAGTGACTTTCACCTAGCTCATGTAACAAAATACCGTTGTTGACATTCTCAATAGTCGCAACAAAAGCTCAGACAAGCGACCTGCTAATTAATTACGACTACAGTGTGGATGAGCAATTTCCCATGGCTTGCCAGATGGCTGCACTTCTATAAGTTGGACTTGATTATTATTATTGAGGGTTTGGAGGTGACAGTCAGTACCAGCGGACCCACAAATTTACCAACTCACGAAAAAAGTCATAAATGGCTGAACCACGAAAATTTATGCCAAAAAATTTAAAGCCATTCACAGTATATGCATTCCCTAGCTATAAATTACTAAATAGAATACTATGCAGACCTGTTACTTTTCCCAGATTCGCTGTGAGTCTCCCATTTTCACCATGCATCACGCGGACACCTCCTAATCTCATGGTTTGAAACAATCTTCTTTCTCAAAAAAATAAAAGTTACTATCGTTTCGCTGTACAATACCATACGCGGTAAGTGAAAATATGAGAAACTACCTAAGTGTGACTTTTTAGCATCTGGTGCAAACACCACTGTTATGTAATAATACAACAATAGCTTGGAGTAACTGCCGAAGTGCCACGGGTAATTAGTCTGGATTCCTATGCCATCTACACTTTTATAATCAAAACTTGTACCTCTAAATGAATAATAGAACAATTTTATAAATATATAACATACCCGATACACCTAATATCACTTTGGTATTTCCTATAGCATTAACCCTTTCATGACGGGAGCTGTACTGGTGCAGCATTAAAGATACCGTGCCAGTGCATAATGAGCCTTGCATATATAAGATAATTAATGCACTGGCTTACAATGTCAAGGTGTTAGGCCAATGTATTGTCTTATATATGAGGCTCCTTAGGGGAGACTCGCATATATAAGAGATTGCATTGACAAAGGGTTTTTGCAAAATTTCAGAAAGCTCCAGTCATGGAAGGGTTAAAACAGCTGCACCTCCTGAGGCAATGTGGTCATAAACCTATATTTACATACACTTAATATCAGAGTTCGAGCTGTCAGTGGCCAAAAACGTGCATTGCTATAGTCAGCAACCACCTCGCAAATCAATGTTATCATCATATCTCCATGTATCACATAATTTGGCCATAAAAGCAGTTTCATAATTATCGGTAATAGACACGTTTAATATCAGCGCGTGCGATGACGTCACAGCGTTCTTCAAATAACTTGCGATCGCTGTAGTTTATTATTGTTGTTTTCGATGAATATTTCGCGTTGCTTCGGGTTTATTTGATCATGTGATAAAAGGTATCTCACACTCGTCCTATTTTAAACGTAATTTATCAACCTCGTCCTCTAAATTCTATTTGAGCCTCGGTAAACCTCGGCTCAAATCGAATTTAGTGAACTCGGTTGATAAATTCCGTATAAAATAGAAACTCATGTGAGATCCTCTATATATAACCTTATTTTAATTCATTAACAGGTAATCAGCAGTTGCTCATCTGTGTATGAAAAACAATGTTTTCAAAGGTCACACCTGCTTACTTATCAGTACAATGAATACAGTAATGCCCTAAATAATCGACTCCCTAAAGCACAGAAGAATTATGGGTAATTTTTCAGGATTTAGTCGGAAATATGGCTTGTTGCCATTCATCGAAATGCTCTCATTGAGATCTTTCCAATGAATGGCAACGAACCATATTTCCAACTAAATCTTGACAAATTACCCATAATTCTTGTGGTTAAGGAGTCGATTATTTAGGGCATTACTGTATCTGTTAGAATGGTATTCTCTCCAAATGAAGTGACAATACTTTATTGCTTTGTGGTTTCAAAATAAGACAATGTAGGAGAATAAGTGCTCATTTATGTTGATATATGTTGACGGCTGGAACTATTTTTGTTTTTGCGGTTCCAATCATAAAACAATACCATTATCACTTTTGTCCGATTCAAAATAAATCTGTTATTTTTGTACATGTTATCTTTTTATTTATTTTAGAGTAAGTTTTTCATGATGAACTCATATTTCGTTTTTTTTTTTCGATTTGGATAAAGTTTCAGAAAAATGGTCAAATTCAGATACAGTAATGCTCTAAATAATCGACCCCTTAACCACAGCAGAATTATGGGTAACTTTTCAGGATTCAGTCGGAAATATGGCTTTCCGATGAATGGCAACAAGCCATATTTCCGACTAAATCCTGAAAAGTTACCCATAATTCTGCTGTGGTTACTTTTAAGGGGTCGATTACTTAGAGCATTACTGTATGGCCAAAAGAACTTTCTGGCCAGCGTGAACCCTGTACTTCCGATTTTCCTGTATCGTTACTATAGACATGCCCCCTGGGCCAATGTGTTCATAAACCTACAAACCACAGTGACTGCCATTATTTATCCGCCATAAGCCAATAACCGCAATCGGTTCCAGAAATTACCCGAGATGGTCGAACATGAACGATTGGTTATTCATCGTGAGTGGATTTGCCAGTGTGTCAGAAGGAATCTGTGTTGATTTAATTTGTCGGACGATTGGATGAATTGAGAAAGTACTTACTCACTCCACGGATTCCATTGAAGATAACTGAATAATTATTTTTTAAATCCTAAATCGTATGTAGTATGTAAATATAAATAACTAGCTGATGTGCACGACTTTGTCCCGGCTAGTTTCTATATGAGCGAGGTCAAGGTTTATAAGGACATGGTCGCACGTGAAATGGGACAGGCCCATATTGTTCCGGGATCAAAGTAGACCTACATACCAAATTTGAGTCAGATCGGTCGACGTCCAGAAACATGCCTATATGAGCAAGTTAAGGTCAAGGACATGATCGTACGTGAAATTGGACCCACCCATATTGTTCCTGGGATCAAAGTAGGCCTACATACCAAATTTGAGTCGGATCGGTCGAGGTCCAGAAACATGCCTATATGAGACGGATCGGTCGAGAAGTTTTTGAGTCTATAACAAACATACACACTTAAATACATACAACCAGAAGTTCCAACATACCGCTATTCTCAAAGTAATTGACCAGAAAAACGGGGTGATACCCCGGTCATGACCGTGGTGATACCGGTAATAAACGGTAGCGGTATCGAGATGGTCACGGCGGTGGAGTTACGGTATTGGGCGATAATGATACCGCAGTCTTTTAGCGGGCACCGCATTAATTTTTTTGAATACCGCTGTCTTTTAGCGGGCACCGCATTAATTTTTTTGAATACCGCAGTGATTTTTATAGAACTCTTTGAGGGGAGGTATTTACTCCCACATACTTGTTCGCATTAACAAGCAGTATCAGTACCGCGGTATTGGAGGATACTGCGGTATAGAACCGCGGTATTAACGGGGTGACACCACGTTATTGGTGGTCAATTACTTTAAGTATAGCGGTATATAATAGACTAGCTGATGTGCCGGACTTCGTCCGGGCTATTTAGGGATTTCTTTGTGATCGCCTCCATCTGGGCAGAATATACAGCGTCTGTGGACGTTGCAAAATTAGACTTGCATGTATATGAGAATTCATTGGCACAGGGTTTTCACAAAATTTCAGGAAGCTCCAGTCATGGAAGATTTAAACTACTGTCTTCAACAATTAATGAAAAAATAGATTGATTCTTTTATTCTTATTTTCATTATTATTAACTCTCCAAATATATTGGTGCAGAATTAAAGGTCCTGTTCCAGTGCGTTCTCTTATATATGCGAGTCTTCCATAGGAAGCCTCGCATATATAGGAGAATGCACTGGTTTATAAGGTCAATGTAAATATTGTTAGGCCAATGTATTCATTTATATACTAGTATGTGAGGCTCCCTATGGGAGACTCACATATATAAGAGAATGCATTGGCACAGGGTTATCTCAAAATTTCAAGAAGCTCCAGTCTTGGAAGAGATTTTGCATGTCAAAACCATTGTTATATAAACATTAGTGTTACAGTGGAATAATAAAAGTCTATTTAGTCCAATAAAATACCAAATTTTAATCATAATTTGAAAATAAACATTGAAAATGTCAAAGCATTGAAAAATATTCTGAAAATCATATTCAGACTAAAATATTTGAACTTGTACTGCACGATTTAATAGCGATGTTTGTTGACAAATCACTGTAACAGTTTTGTTTACATAACAATGGTTTGAACAGACAAAATTATGTTTTTGCAGAACTATCAACAATGAATGTAAGAATAAAGTTTATCAATATTTTCATGTTATTCTTAGTGGTGATGTAATTACACTCTTAAAGATGCATAATCCGATTAAGCGCCACTCAAATACTATTTATTTGGTTTGGGGGGGGGGGTAAATATATTTTATTCAAGTCGAGGAACCTCCCTATCAAAGCTCAGTTATTAGATATCGATTTCTGAAATCTATTATTTTTCGCCATCGAGACTTAATAGTGGCCCAGTGACGAGCTGATGGTCTCAGACCAAATTGCGGATGAAGATGGATAACTCTAAAATCAAGAGGCTTTGCGTTGATAATAAGGCCAAATTCGGAGATGAACATGTTGATAAATAACACGTTTCAGGCAATTTTTTACTATAGTTGACAGTGGCTAGCATTAATTTTGGGAAATTAATCGATTCTAATAACTGAAGCGGCATTTCTAAAATGTTGTTGTTGTTGAAATCTGATTATATGGGGACCATCGAATCGGATTGAGTACCTTTAAATATTCTTTGTACATTTACCCACTATGAGAGCCTTGGGTCCCTTTAAAGCAATGAAAAACAATTGCGTGAAGATCCATTTGAACTAACCATTATTGAGCACTGGTTCTGCCATTCCGTGGCTGATATTTCCTTCTTCAGTTTCCATGGACACATATTATGAATTCTTTATAAACCCTGTGAAGAAGAGAAAAATCTGATCAGTATGGATAATTAATCAAAATTGAAATGTCAGTTTCCACTATGAACTAGATCACATCATAGCAGTTATTCCTGTCGTTCAACTGGTAGTTAACTTGGACATATTGTATCTAATGTGTGCAACATCCTACTGGTATAATTTTGTTAAAATGACTCAAATGTAGGGCAGTGCGAATCTGGGGTTTACAGTGAAATCGAATCTCGATGCGAATCAGGAGTGAGATTCACGAATCAAATCGTATCTTGAATCGTAAATATACATGAGTTTTAACATGGGTAAAATAAACTATCTTTATGAAATTGGGAAATATAGTTCCCAAAACAAAGGGATAAAGACAAATTCAGCTGTATATTGCAAAATGTGAATGCAGTTACATGTACAGTAATGCCCTAAATAATCGACTCCTTAACCACAGCAGAATTATGGGTAACTTTTCAGGATTTAGTCGGAAATATGGCTTGTTGCCATTCATTGGAAAGCTCTCACTCCTCTGATTAATCAAGATTGTTCGCATATCGTAAAATGATTTCAATATTTGCAACGACTCCCTACATTTGCATGATAAGGTGAGAAATACACTGTACATGTATTACTGTCATGCAATTGGGATGTATGGTACAAATCAATGCGGCAAGACAAAATTAGTGAAAATTAGGCTCAACATTCAGGCATTATTCTAATAAACATATATTTAAATTCAAATTTAGAACAAGGGATCTTCAACCTCATGTTGTTTTTCAACCACAAGAATAACAAGGGTGATTCAAAAATATTCAAATCAAATCGAAGCGACAAACCGATTCGCCATATGAATCGAATTGAATCTCGAAGCTTCGCAGGGTCCCACTCAATTGACTATTATGGTACATAGTGCAACACCAAGTGTACATTGTATGTGGCTAACGCCCCATATGCACTGGAATCCAGGAACATTCATTAAATATTATATAAATTATAATATATATCTGAATGGGTGAAGGAACTGGCTAAGTAAGATGGGTTCATTGTTTCAATCAAGCCTGAATTTTGTGTGCCTCTCACTGAGAGCTTTCCGATGAATGACAACAAGCCATATTTCCGACTAAATCCTGAAAAGTTACCCATAATTCTGCTGTGGTTAAGAAGTCAATTACTTAGAGCATTACTGTACGGACTTCACAACAAATTCCTCCAAAGTCAGATTATGTGTGTAAAACAAGAATTTGATATGACTTTTTAAATTAATTTGGGAATCTATATACACGTCAAAAGATGTCACCAGGGAGTAGGGTGGTGACGTCAATTTACGTCAGCAGGTGTTCAGTGGCATTATGTATTACCAGTAACAGTTAAAGAGTTAAATATGAGTTTGAGGTATTAGTCAGAATATACAGTAATGCCCTAAATAATCGAATCCTTATCCACAGCAGAATTATGGGTAATTTTTCAGGATTTAGTCGGAAATATGGCTTGTTGCCATTCATCTGAAAGCTCTCAGTGAAAGCTTTCCGATGAATGGCAACAAGCAATATTTCCGACTAAATCCTGAAAAATTTACCATAATTCTGCTGTGGTTAAGGAGTCGATTATTTAGGGCATGCAGTAAGAGTTAAAGAGTTAAATATGAGTTCGAGAGCATTAGTCAGAATGGTTTTACCTTTGTAATAATATAATGACTCATACAGGCACCTGCCGTGATAATTATTGATCTTTGATTGCGTAGCCAAGTAAATTAAAAATTCAACGACTGACAAATTGATGTGTTAGCTGACAAATTTGTGGTGGTTTTCCTATTTAGCAGTTGTGAAACATTCAATAACTCAATGTTTAATGACTCCCTCTCTGTCTCTGTCTCTCTTTGATGAGACCAGTTAATGTAGGAAAACATTAACATTATATTTTCTAAAAAAACATGCATTTACACCATAACATGCTTCTCTTCACAGTCACAAATAAATAATAAACAGTTAGAACATTACAAAAAAGGCAATTTTTTTCTTATATTCATTATGAGATTTTTATCGAATCCATAATCATTGCTTTAAAACAAAGTTTGGATTCTATTGCAGATGTTGGCTGTTATTTTCAAACATTGATTACAAAATCACCAACATCTCATAAATGGAACAATAGAACTAATTAGTATAAGAACTCTATTACGCATGTCCCCTCTGTCCATTGTTTAACCCCTCTATACTAAATGGATTCTCCCATCCAGTTATAAAAGTACATGTATACACTGGAATGGTCCATAATTCAGCTGGAGGTTTTATTTTTTAGAAAATATAAGCAGACGACAGATAATACAACTGTAGAAGGAATCCTATTTATTGGAGGAAAATGTTCAGATAATAAGTTCAATAAACTGTGGTCATTTGTTCACCTAGGTTCATTTGTGGAACTTATTGTCTGAACATTTCCTAAGGGATATAACTACTCGTCATTGAGTATTTAGTATAAAAGGGTTCAGCTCAGATCCATTACGAAACACCCCAAGCTTCAAAGGTACAGTAATGCTCTAAATAATCGACTCCTTAACCACAGCAGAATTATGGGTAATTTTTCAGGATTTAGTCAGAGAGCTTTTCCGATGAATGGCAACAAGCCATATTTCCGACTAAAATCACTAAATCCTGAAAAATTACATATAATTCTGCTGTGGTTAAGGAGTCGATTATTTAGGGTATTACTGTACTCAATCTGATTCGATGGTCCCCATATTGTTGTGTTGATGTTATTTTCACTCAAATGTTTGACTTGTTTGTTAAATTAATTAACTATGAGCAAAATATTTCAATTGTCGTCATGAAGCTCAATAAATTCTATTCTATTCTATTCATAAATGCTTCCATGTTGTGTTATACATACCGGAACATGCTTGTCACAATTTCATTGCCAAAATAAATCCCAAAGGAAATTCAAAATAAACATGCATTAATGAATTGTCATCATTGCATATTGTGGAATTTGTCTTTTAAATTTCTTAACAATAATAGAATAATTGTTCCAAGAACCTCACAAAAACTGTTCAACTGTTAAATAATGCCATGCATGGTTAATGATTAATGATTAAAGTTTCACATGAAATTACATGTAGGTCCAGCAATTAATGGTCATTATACTTACTTTAAAAAAGCCACAGGACTTAATCATCGAAAGCAAATTAAGATATATCCGAGTACAGACACACCCCAATGATGGCGAATGAATTCTTTGCACCAAAACTCAGGTGTATATTGTAGACAGATGCAGAAAGAGTTTCCCAAATGTTGCACAGTTATACCGGCATAACTAGGAATGTGTTTTTATTTTGACTAAGAAGGAAAATGGAAATATCACTTGTTTCCAATGCCAATAGAAGTTGGCGATGATTTTACATTGGTAAAAATAGGCTGAATACAACTAATTGTTTATTTATACATAGGGCTTCGTTATTTAAAAATGCGGGTTATCAGTCCCGACTGAACAAAAGTTGAAGAATATGGAAAGAAATAAACCTCCTCTTCTATTGGTTAGAACAGTCTGACTGAGAGCTTTCCGATGAATGGCAATAAGCCATATTTCCAACTAAATCCTGAAAAATTACCCATACTTCTGCTGTGTTTAAGAAGTAGATTGTTTAGGGCATTACTGTAAATTAACCTTTCAGTTTGTCAAAAATAAAAGCATTTTTTTTTTTGTGTTGTAATTCCATGACTTAATCTACTTATATTACTATACATGTATATGTTCAGAATTTTGAATAAAATTATGGGCTGATTTACAATGAGATATTTGCATGGAATGAGATCTTCCCCCAGTAGCTATTGGGCTCCCATTCCCCCCAAAAAGGCAGACAAAATTAATAATATGGATCAAAGTCATGACCATCATTATACTGACAATGACAAGATCTGTTATTACACTTGACAAAAAATAATTTTCGATGTTTATGCAAACATCATTATTTATTCATTAACCCTTTGAGTGCCAGGTCAATTTTTGTATCAACCCATATACCCTGTGCCAATGCATTCTCTTATATATGCGAGTCGACCATAGGTCGCCTCGCATATATAAGAGAATGCATTGGCCTACCATTTTTTTTTTTTTTTTTATAAATTTTTTACAATTTTAATAATTTATTCTTATATTCTTTAACAGACTTATTTTGTAGGTTTAGGGCCGATGAGATCGGCCCCTGGCACTCAAAGGGTTAAACAGAAAAATCATTTTATGTAGAATATTGGCGAACTTGCTGTTTAAAAGAAAAGAAAATCAACCTGATATCCCTTTATCATATTGCTCAGTCTACTTCAGGCCTTACAAATTTAAAATCCATCAATTTTTTATTCACAAGTTTGATGGAACAAGAATCAGATTTGAATCATGATATGCAATAAGTTGGGTTGGAGTGGTATATGGAGTATCACTCGTTTCATAATAGAGGTTGATCGAAAGGCATTTTGAAATTCAATGCAACGAGAGCAAGTCTTTTCACTGTTTTGCTTTAAGTTTAACTTTTCTCAAAGATGAATTTAGCCAATTTCTCACAGTAATATCTTACTTTAAGATCTTTTAAAAAGTAATCCTCTCCATGTATCTCCAGTCAAGTGAGTTGATGTAATGTAACAGGAATGCAGAATTGTACATGAATAGCTTTCAATATTGAAAGATTTACTGTTATGCAAATCAAAAAAATAACCTGCACATACGTGTAGTAGCACCTATGATATGACTATCTTTCTATAACAAAGCAGATATATGTACATGTATGCGAGAATCGTAGTTGGTTCTGATGTTTCTCTTTGAAAGAATAATAATCGATTCTGATTCGCGAACAGGTTATAAGTGTATAATATGGCTTGTTGCCATTCATCTGAAAGCTCTCAGTGAGAGCTTTCTGATGAATGACAACAAGCCATATCTCCGACTAAAACCTGAAAAGTTACCCATAATTCTGCTGTGGTTAAGGAGTCGATTATTTAGAGCATTACTGTACTTAGATCAGAGGAAAACACAACGGTAATCTTGTCCTACACCAACTGAATCAAGTAGGCCACTTTAAGTTTTGTTTAGGACAATGTCCTTGACCTAATGCTTATAATCAGGATTGCACTCAAATCTACGGTAATGATCGAAGAGTGTCCTACATTTCCATGAACCAGACCTATATCTTTAAGTGGCCTGATCATAAGTCGACATCACATAATAAATGATTGGCAATAACATGCGATATGAGTCCGTTTATAACATGATGGCGCAGCAAAGGACTACCAATTAAATCCTTTGAGCAATGTTATGTTGTATTAATTTATAGTGTTGAGTATAGATCGGCTATGTTCTGATTGATCAAACCATATATGAAGGGTTCGATGACATTATAATGAGGAATGTGTCCCCCAAGTCCTTCTGGAATTAACTCTGGCTTATATGTTAACTTTTGCATGTCAACTTTTACATATTTCTGCTATGGGATACCTAGGATCAGATTGAAGTTCCCCAGTTGAAGTTGGTGATGTTCACTCATTAGTCACATTGATTATTCAATATATCTTCTGCAAATTAGGGAATCTAGAAACTGAAGAGAAGAGGGTGAAATTGGTGATGCTTGCCCGCTGTGCTGTATACTAGTAGTGTCACAAAATTCACCCTCTGGGAACCTCATTCTACAAATGACAGACACACTGTTTGCAGGCTTGGTGTTGAGTATAGATCGGCTATGTTCTGATTGATCAAACCATATATGAAGGGTTCGATGACATTTTAATGAGGAATGTGTACCCCAAGTCCTTCTGCAATTAACTCTGACTTATACGATAACTTTTGCACGTCAACCTTATATATATTTCTCAGGCAACCAACTAAACCCATTGAAATAATAACTGATGATGCAGGGTTCAGACTAAAAAGAGATGCGAGTTAGCATCACCAAATTCAGCCTCTGGGAACCACATTTTGCTCAGGCCTCAACTGCTATCTATGGGAGACCTATGATCAGATTGAAGTTTCCCAGTTGAAATTGGTGATGTTCACCCATTAGTCACCTCGATTATACAATTTATCTTCTGCAAATTATGGGATATAGAAACAGAAGAGAAGGGAAAAGTAACTAAATACAATGTTAATTTGAGACTCTAGATACTTGCCAGAAGATGAGGCCGAAAGAAGAATGAGGTCCACAGAGGGTGAATTTGGTGATGCTAGCCTGCTGTGCAGGATATCGTCACTAAATTCACCCTCTGGGGACCTCATTCTGCCAATGTCAGACACACTATATCCAGACTTGAAAGATACTTCTCTGCTAATCCAACATGCATGCATGTCCTAATAGCTCATTTAACCCTCTCATAACTGGAGCTTCCTGAAATTTGCGAAAACCCTGTGCCAATGTATTCTCTTTATATATATGTGAGTGTCCCATAGGGAGCTTTGCATATATAAGAGAATACATTGGCCTATCAATATTTACCTTGCATTCTCTTATATAAGATAAGATAGATAAGATATTTATTTCACAATACAATATGTACATGTACATGATAAAACATGATAATATAAATGGGATTCATACAAGTATTGTGTGGAGTGCCATGGCCAATGACGGCCATCTACCCGGCACCCATGAATCACAGGTCCCTGGCACAATAGACCCCAACCACCCAAAGACATATATATGCCTTTGGGTGGTTGGGGTCTATTGTGCCAGGGACCTGTGCCCTGAATGTGGCAGAATTTCATCAATAATGGATGAACATTTATCAATTTAAATATTTCATTTATATTCTTTAATTTTCAGATTCAACTTTATATATTTAAATTTGAATTTAGATAAGATTCCAGTGAATAAACAAATATATGTAAAATGTATGGATACAAATAGATACGCAATGGTCAGTTTTCTCAATATCAAGTTTTGGAGTATGTTTTGGCTGAATAATCAATATATTAATAAGACTTTGCTCACACACTGGAGGAAATCTGCTCAACAGACCTTCAGGCCATTCGCCACAGAGGGATATCACATGTAACAATGTAATTGAAGTACTTTAATAATGAGATGCTTAACCTTTGAAGGTGTGTGAATAATCTAGTCGTGTAATTTCCAACTATTGTCAGGTAAATTCTCCAGTGTGTAAACAAACCCTAACCCGCTAATAATTATGCTAACTGTAGTGTATGTTTAATAATTGACGCAGTCAAATTCCGTTAGTATTCTCAGCCAGGCATATATGTGACATGAGATCCCTATGGTAGACTCACAAATATAAGAGATTGCACTGGCACAAGATCATACATAAAAGTCAATGTGATAGTGTCGACTGCAGAAAGTATAAATGTTTAAGTAATACTAGAGGTAAAACCAGAGAGCCATTATGAAGTTTGGGATCAAACAGATAACAAATGTTGCTGTACGAGAAAAAGTTGATTGAGTCGGATTTTAGGGTAGGGGGGGAGATACCCCGACTCAAGCAACTTTTTCTTGTATAAAGTAAGTTTCTTGCCATTTCATGACTACATGTATATAAAGCAAAATAAGCGATAAAATCATAAGCTGATTTTTTGTCATATGTAGCTGCTGGGTGGGGGAGGTGAAGATACTCAGGCCTGGGTATATCACGCACCCCCCCCCCCCCCCCCCCAAACCCCGACTCAATCAACTTTTTCTTGTATAATGTTAATTTCTCACCATTACATGACTATATAAAGCAAAATAAATGATAAAATCATAAGCTAAAATCATAAGCTGATTTTTTTGTCAAATGTAGCTGCTGTGTGGGAGGGGGGGGGGGGGGGGGGAGATACTCGGCTTTCTCATTATTTCACACCATAATAATATCGAATAAGTCAAAACAAAATTATCACGGGTGGGGGGGGAGATACCCAGGGCGGGGGGGGGGGGGGGGGGGGGGGGGGGGGGGGGGGGGGGGGGGGGGGGGGGGGGGGGGGGGGGGGGGGGGGGGGGGGGAGACACCCCGGGGTATCTTCCCACCCGGGGGAGATAGCTACCCAGGGGGAGATAAACTGTTACACCAGCATCACGCGTATTTTGTCTAATGTGAAATCGCTTTATAATTATCTTTAGGAAAAGTGTGGAGACATGGATTAAAATATGCGATTGTATTGGGCATTAAATGTTCTGTTCAATGTCAGTTTTATAAATTTATCAATGGAATTGTGTTTCAGATTTGTAAAATATAGATTTTACTTGATCGATTGGCATTGGAATTTTAGGAATCGGTTCAGGCGTTTGTGAACTATGGCCGTTAAAAGTGAGGAGGTACTCATAGTAGTAAACTCCCTAACGTTGTACTATACTACAGTAATGCCCTAAATAAACGACTCCTTAACCACAGCAGAATTATGGGTAATTTTTCAGGATTTAGTCGGAAATATGGCTTGTTGCCATTCATCGGAAAGCTCATAAAATTTACCCATAATTCTGCCGTGGTTAAGTAGTCGATTATTTAGGGCATTACTGCATACTACTATATCCACAATGATGCATTTGTTGAAGTGGCATTTTCGTTTTTAATTTAGATTTTTCTGATATCTATTTTTTTACTCGTTTTTAACGACACGCCCCTGTGGCCAATGAATGGAAATCAAATATCGATGACAAATCTCATTTTGGTTAAATTTAGCTTCATATACAGTTCCTAACTTCTCAATATGTTGAGGTATTACCAAAACTCATAAAACATTCCTCTCAATATGTTGATGTAATACTCGTATGAACATTTCTTCAGCAATGGCATAGAAATAAATGGATTTAAGTGTGAAATCCTTGTCTTATATTCTACAATTTCTCAACTGGTATGCAGTTTCACCCCCAATCTGTTCACTGATATTCAGGATTCAGGGGGTAAGGGGTTATAATACACCAAATACAAATTAGTAGAGTGATTTCCCCTGGAACTCCCAAGCTAGGATTAGCATAAAACAAATCCTGCCATCTGAATGCTCACTAATTAATGGATGAGAAGAACACAAATAAATGTACAACGTGTTTCCCCGACGAGAAACGTCAAATAACGTCATATGATCAAAGGTTACGGCTGTCACATGGGCGAATAATTTATGGGAGGGGTTGGTGCATTTGTCGATATCATATTTTTCCCCTTTTTAAGGGTAGTGTGATATTTGTTAAACTGTAGTGTGACACAATACGTCAACAATAACTTTTTGACACGTTTTGTGTGTCTGAAAGGACGTTATATAAATATTGATACACGTGCAGGGTCAAAGCGTTTCTGCAAATACAGGCAATCTTTTAACACTGCGGCCTACATGTATATAAATGATTTGGTGTATTGTAACCAAGGGGGTTACACATTCAATTCAAGAAAGATAACCCAATTATTTTAGAAGCTACTAACCTTTTTAGGAATGCTAACATGTGATACAAGAGATGTAACTCTATCACAATTAGAAATAAATGTTGTCACAATAACGTATCTTAAACTTAAAGGTGGCTCCCTGATCTTTCTACATGTATATAATATGAAATATTTTTTAAAAGTCAATGATTTATGTAGATCATACAATGAATCTCCAGTCTGGCTATGCCCATAGAGATCACAGTCCATCAGTTCAAAACCTCAGTGAGTGGGAGCTTTGTCATGATTTTCTGACAGGGAAATTTATGAAAAACTAAAGCAGGTAATATATTAATACCTTTTCCTTAATAATTTTATTTCAGAGATACCAGCTCGAGATCTCA